>CM031243.1:720113678-720774326 GCA_018340775.1 Taxus wallichiana var. yunnanensis | reverse complement strand
CAATTCAAGAGGCACGAAGTTTGGGGATAGATTTACTTACTTTACCATCACATACTTCTCACAAACTACAACCTCTAGATGTCGAAGCCTTTGCTCCATTCAAAAGTTACTTCAAAGAGGAAAGGCGTAAATGAATATTTGAGAAACATGGGATAGATGTCAATAGGGTAGAATTAGCTACATTGGGGAGCGGGGATTTCCAAAGGCTCTTTCCCTTAAAAATATTAAAGCGGAGTTTCAAGAGGACAGTATATGGACTCTTAATCCACATGCCTTAGATGAGGACATGGCACGTAGAAAAACATTTGACACATCTAGTCGAGATGAATCACATGCAGTGGAAAATATATTAAGGCTAGCTAGAGATAATTTAGAGGTGTCAAGTAGTGAGTTGTGTAGTGAAGATGTTGAGATTATACCCAACACACAAACAAGTAAATAATGTGATGCTGGCCATAATGAACAAAACAAAAATGAATTTTTTCATCAAAAAACTTCAACTCAGAGTGGAGGAATTCAATTCGATGAGTCGCTAGCATTGCCTACCCAATTTAGTTGTCCTGATTGGATGAATGAAGCTACTCTTAATCTTGGTGTCAATTTGAACAACATTGAAGAAGACACCTTATGTACTCCCTCACAACCATCACTACTTCATGAGTCAAATGTGGTCCACTACTTTGTCAACACTCTAGATGAGGAACACATTGATGCAACAGAGTTAGAGGAAGCAGATATTAGAGCAGAAAATGGGGACAAAACTTTCGAGGAAAACAGAGGACAAAGTTCCATTTCTAAATTTTTGAAACTTCCAATGGAAAGGGTGAAGGATTCATCAAGGTCAAATTGTAATGATGGAATAAGATTAAGTAGAGAATCTCAACTCATCACTATTGATCAATATATGGAGTTGCTCATGGAAAAAGAGAAACGAAAGAAAGAAATTGAAGATTTAAACTAAAGAAAAGGGAATACAGATGTAAGAGAAGAAGGCAGAGAGAATTGCCGAAGGGAACAAAAAGAATAAGAGAAGATTGAGAAGGAAATTAGAAGGCAAGAAAAATAACATCACAAGTCGATGCAAAGGCAAGAAAAAGAGATGAAGAAAGAGCAAGAAAGGATCCAAAGAGACCAAGAAAGGAAGGAGAAAGAGTTTGAGAAGGAAAAAAAGGGAGTTGGGAAGGCAAAGGAGACTTAGTACTCCATAAAATCCTTTGACCTGAAGAACACCCATTATTGAGGAATTAATTTCCATGCATTGTACCCAGATTGTTTTTAGTGCATAATGTTCAACCTAGGGTAAGTGGTTCCAATCCATTATCAACACTACCTGTGCAAGAAACCAAGAGTGGAACTCAACCACTTACATACAACACATCAACTTCAAGCATGGTTACAGATTCACCCCCACCATTTCCTGGTTTTTTGAAGTAGGTGCCATATATAATATACAAACTTTTTGGAGGCTTATTAGGGCCATTCGAATAGTATATATATGTGTGTGTGTGTGTGTGTGTGTGTGTGTGTGTGTGTGTGTGTGTGTATTTTGATAACTTTGTGGGCCAAATATATTTCTAATCGATGTAAGGCCATGGCTATTTTTGATTTATGTATTCCTAGCCACATATGATATCACAAGTAATAGATGACCTAAATATGTTTTGATATGTACAATTGCTTGAAATATGTAATGAAAAATAGCTTAGTTTCATATTGTCTGTAAAACAATTGTGTTCCATAGAAGATAATCAAACTATGTTTTGTATATTTCTCTAAAATAAAATTGTAATATCTTTTATTTTTCAAGAAAATGATGCAATACAATTGATGATATTTGATCAAAATCCAACACAACAATCATGCTATGTTCCTATCATTGCCTTACTAAGGGCGATCCTCGCCAGAGTTGTCGATGATCGGTGAGGGAGGTACTAGTAAGGACATTCATTCATCCAAAATGCTACAAAAGGAAAATTAGGATGCAAAAGCACAATTTATATTTCGATGGGTAAAAAAATTATGGGCAACAAAAAATATCCTGTGACATTTATTTTGTTCAAAAACACAATTCACCTGTCAGTTGAGGGTGAGTTGTGGACATTGAGAAACTGTGGCTTTTTGCATTCCATCATGGGTTCGTTCTACCTGAATTGCCAATAGAGGTGTTGCAGTGCTATGAAGTATTGTGGTGGTCATCATGCATATGCTTGTGCTTTTGGTGTTATTCAGTTGCTGACACATTTTTCAATGTCTTTCACATCTCATTCTGTAACTCCTGCGAGTCTTTGCAGAACTAAAAATAATTGAGCATTTACGAGGTGAGTTTAAACATTCAAAAGCATCCCCCAACAAAAAAATTGACCAAGAAAAATAAAAATAAAACAGTCACTTGTTTTTAAGTGTTGAATGTGCTTCAATGATAAGCGTTTATGCAAACAGGCAGCTACAAGCTTACAATTGATAGCCAACTATTTTGCTCACAACTCTGGGCAACATATACTTAACATTATCCAAGTATTTTCATGGATATTAGTGCATTAGCTCCTATGTTTAATCAGGTTGTCTTCAAGCATGTTTGAAGGATTACCAATTAAATGGCAGACAATTTAGCAAACATGGCACTTTCAGGAGACAATGTAAGCTTATTTGGGCAACTTGGATCAGCTCCAATGGCGAACTACCACTTCAGACCCGATTATTTGCATCTTTGTTGATGACAGTAATCTTCACATAACTCTCTAGGTACTGCAATGGGCTGCATCTGTGTTTGAATTGAGGATGGTCCATATCTCAAGGACTAGATCATCCAATCTAGAATGCGGATGAGAAACACCTTAATGACAAGTGAGGGACACAAGAGGAGGCCTTAACTCCCTATTCTCTACCTCGTATTTGATGAAATAAGCTCAAAAACTATCAATAAGCTCCAACTCCGCCAATTGATGAAATCAACCATTAACAATGTTGCACTCAGTTACTACCTAGATTTGGCTGTTTTGGATGTTTGTGTGGTAGTGCTAGGAGAGTTGCAGTGGTGTTGGGAGATGTGTTTGGTCTTGGCAATACTTGACCGCAGGTCCATGTCAATTGACATGTTGGGAAGGTGCAGCTGAAGAGGATACAAAACCCTATAAGTCGTCAGGTTACTTTCTCCAAGTGAAAAGGTGACTGTTGAAAAAGGTGACCGACCTCTCTCTTCTCTATGATGCTAAACTTTCCCTCATCATTTTCTCACCCACGGGAAAGCTCCACGAGCTTGCCTGCCCCACATAACTTTAAAAAAGCTAAAATGAAAAGCTCCGCTAAGAAGGAGACACTGCCCATGCTGTTGTAGAGAAAAACACGAACAAACCAAGGAAACTGGTAATAAGGCCACCATTGCTACGTAATAAACCTATTTCAATTTGCTCATACACTTGTTTCCAAGCTGCTCACGTCGCGGACAGGCAAAACAATGGAGATGCATTCTTTCCCATGCCACCGCCTCGACCAAAATGGTTGTTGGAGTTACGAGGCAAAGAGAGGGACATTAATTAAAAGTAGATAGGATTTAATACGACATTCAATGGTGGAGGCGTTTAAAATTAACAAGTAGCATTTCCTAACAGCTGGCACTGGGGTTCTTAATGGGAGGTATAAATGCACTCCATATGCTAGATATAATTTCAAAAAAATCCAAAACCTTTCAACAATAAACAAAGTTTGGACATTTTTAATACATGATGTTATGTTTTAAATTAGTTTTTATATCTACTGTAATAACATTAAAATTGAATAGTATAACATAGATTTTCTATCAATCATTGGATGATGAAATCCCAATGGATAGTGTATATTTTTTTAACATGCAATTTTAATATCTTGTAAAAATTGGTTTAGAAAATATATGTGGAGTGGTCGCTCTACGCTGAAACAAAATTTGTAAGTCGAAAACATGTTAAAGTATAAAAGGGTGTTTTTAAAAAATTGAAATTTAATATATATGTGTGTGAAAATAGACACTAAACTAGAAATCTCTCGGAGGAGTGCGATGTGAATGCTTGAAAGTGGGAGGGAGCCGAGATAATGTATGAAAATTAGGGAAAGGAAGATAATAGAAGAAGCGGGAGGAGCAGAGATGGAAATCTTGATTTGAAGTAAAATTTCAAAGTTTCACCCTATTATAATTTTTATAAATTTTAGAGGAAAAATATAAAAATAACACATGTTGTCATAATAAGCAACATAACTAATTAAAGTATTCATATATTGAGGACCGTTATTATATTTTTGAAAAATTTATTCATCTTAATTCAAAGAAATTTTCATACTTAAGATGTTAAAAGGACAAAAACTCTAAACATAAATTAATTTCTCCCATTATGTAGCATATTTAACCATTAATTTTTATAAACAACAAAATATGAGTTTCTATTATAAGAATTACCAATTTCTCAAGTATTGTGAAATATGTGCATCCAATTTAATAATCATTTATGTTTTAAGTGTTGCAAGTCTACTACTAACTAAGTAACAATTAAATAGACCACACAACAAATCACAATAATTTCAACACAATAAAAAATAAATCCAACATCTAATAGTAAATACAAAATGGATGCTCGACTCTTGGTTGTAAACTAATATAAAATCAATATCTTATGAAATGAAGTGTTTGATACAACATGGATGCTCTATTCTTGTTTTTAAACTAATATAAAATCAACATCTATTGAAATTAAGTGTTTGAAATGTCATTTTACTTTTAAAATAATATAAATTGAAGATGGTTAAAATAATATGGATAATATATTACAAGAGAAGCAAAGAGAAATAAACACAAGCAAGGGGAGAAATAGTACGATAGAGTAGGTAGTACCAAAGGGACAGGAGTAGTTACAAGTAGAAGTTGTGGAAGGGGAAACATGAAGAGAATTAAGATGGAGGGAAGGGAGGAAGGGATTGAAGGTGTGGTTCT
Organism: Taxus wallichiana var. yunnanensis; assembly: GCA_018340775.1. Classification (NCBI taxonomy): domain Eukaryota; kingdom Viridiplantae; phylum Streptophyta; class Pinopsida; order Cupressales; family Taxaceae; genus Taxus; species Taxus wallichiana. Next base: position 720,769,369 of record CM031243.1, on the reverse strand, counting down.
TCAATTTGTGTGATTGTTGTAGAGATGTTCTAGACATATTAGAGTAATGATCAAAAGTGAAAGGTGGGGAAATACAAATATCCATCAAGCAAGGGACTCTAGATATTGCGCGGTGATGAGTAAGTCCAAGTCTATTAGTGTTGCCAATGTCAATAGTGGTTCTTTACTGATTAAGGCACCAAGACTTGTGTATAAATAAATTCTAATCCATTTTTAGTTGCAATTATCTACAATATCCCTACTAATGGGTGAGATTGGAATGTGGGAAGGATTGTTGGGATCCCAAGGAGGGCCAATATATCGATCAAATTTGACAAAAACAAATGAAGGTAAATGAGGTGCTAAGTAAATGTAGTAGAAAATTTCTAAGATAGTGCAAGTTGTGCCATTAAAAATACAAGTATCAATCCACAAATTAGCAGAAAGCATTGACTTCGACTTTTGGAAAGAAATTTTTTTTTGTAGTTGATCATCATCTACACTAATGGACTCATATCTTATTGTATTTTGGGAAATGGATATGGGAATAGGATAAATAAGTGACTTCAACATTTGTAGATTATGGCAATCAATCTGATCATTTTTGCAAATAGGTGTGTGACATTGTGAAGTTTAAGGATATCTTGATCCTAGAGGTAGGAATATATTGATTACATTATTAGATCCAAGTCTTCGAATGTAATATTGACATTGCAAATTTTGAGATGCATGTGGCGAAATGAAATTTTGTGATGGATTGGAACCCTATTGTCTAGATACTCATCTCATGGAGATAGAGTTTTTAAAATCTTTCCAATGTGAGGTGCCTTAGGAATTATTGGAATATAAAGGAATTTCCATGAAAGGTGGCATTTTTCTTGAGATCTCTCACAAGAATGATGTATTTTTTATTGAATAGAGAACTCTTGTAATGTGAAAATCCTCGCCAATATGATAATTGATTTTGATGAGCAACTTAGGGCTAATGAAACTCATTTCATCAATCAGAATATCTTGGATATGTTTCAAGGATTCTTTAAAAGAGGATAATGTTTGGCCTTCAAGGGTTTTAAATATCTAATGGAATGCATAAGCAAGCATGAATATTTGAATCAAAAATGTTTAAATCGAAAACCTAAGTAGGGTCTAGTAAAAGGAGAGGTGAAATAACAATGGTTATGGCAGAGGAGAAGGCATACTTGAGAGAGTTAATAAGTAAGGGCTTTACTATTCTTGCAGTCCATTAAATAATGAGCTTAATGTGTGGGAGGATATCATTGCAAGAAAAGTGAAGAAGAATAGTGTCAAAATCCAATTGTTTGTCTTTAGTCAATTATAAAGGAAGGAATGTAGTGGATTTACAAGTATGAGGAACATAATATTTTTCCTTACTCATTTTGGTAATGGAAGGGCTGACTTCATGCGATTGGAGTGGACTATTGTGGGAACACCAATCATAGAGAGATTTAAATTATTGGAGACCTAACATATGCACTCTATCAAGACATGTTGTATGTTATGGATGGAGTTAAGATAGAAGCTTGCATTCATTAATTTGTTTAAATATTTATAGAATGTTTAAGTCAAATCTAGATGAACCCTCTTAATTATTTATAGGTTCTATAATTGTCCTTGTAACATGTCATGGCTTATAAAAATTGTTGATGATGCATCAATTAGAAATAATACTATGTTGGGTAGAACCAATATCTGAAGGAATTTTACAAAAAATATTGTAGAGAAGGAGTTCACACCAATAAAAACTGGAGGACATAAAAGGTATGCATTGAAACGTGTGGTTGTTTCTTGTGCTTGAGAATCATATTATGGAAGCTAGATAAGAATTTTTTTCCCTACATTTAATGAAAATAAAGCTTTGCTTGAAAAACAAGAGGTAATTTTAGAAGCATCTTTAGTTTTTTTGTGCACTTATGTCTTATTCAACAACACTTTCTATAAGAATTTTCTATAAGGAAATTAATGCGGAGAAATATGGGGTAGCATGTTTTCTTATTCTAGAGAGAATTTTGTGGTATGTTTCATATTGTATCTCTACTTTAGAAGCATACTCAGTATCGTATTTAAGAACAACATGATAGTAAAGCACGAGATGACAATCAATGTTGGTTTTAAATATAGATATCATGGATTTATTCTATTAGGATGAAAAATATGACCTATGTTTGGTAAGCATGTAAGGGTTGGGTGCTCTAACATGGGGGTGAAAAGTTCACGCGGAAAAGTAGTAAGACAGGGCGCACTCGGAATCAAGACTTAGCCATTTTTGCATTAGGTTATTTTTGAGACATAGATTATGGAGCACGTTTCATAGAAAACTTGAATATTATGGCAAGGCTATTTTGGGATTTGCATCGTTCGATTGCCATACAAATTTTTGTTCTATTAATAGGATCATGCAGAGGGGAGTTAACTTTAGAAGATATATTATTAACACTTGCATTCTTGTGTAGTCTTTTATAAAGGTGTGTGGCTCTTATTAGCATGTATCCTATTTGTGGAAGGTTCATGGGTGGTGATGGAAAACTCCCCACCCATATATATATATATATATATATATATATATATATATATATATATATTTACATGGTTTAGGAACCCCGTTGATATTGTTTGATTATAGAGTTATGTTGCTTGTTTTTTCACGTGCATGCTTGTGTATTATTTTGTAAAGGTGCATGGATCTTATTAACATGTACCCTATTTTGTGGAAGGTTCATCGGTGGTGAAGGATAAGTGTGTGTGTGTGTGTATATATATATATATATATATTTACATGATTTACATAGGTTTACAAACCCTATTGATATTGCTTGATTGTAGAGTTATGTTGCTGGTTTTGTTCACGTGCATGACTCGTGATGACAATACTATGATGTATGAAGCTTTTGTGTTTTATAGTACTTAATATAATGGATCATATTGGCTGGATATTGGTGTTAGATATGACTGAACATGGATATTGTATGGTAAATCTCATTATAATCATTGTTTAGTGAATCTTTCCTATGGTTTAGATCTATATCTATTTTATGCATTATGGATTATTTACTATCTATTATGAAATTGGATATATACATGCGCAATCATGTTAACATTCTAAAAAGGTAACTCTAAACAGGGACCTAGCACCCTTACACTTTTCGGTGCACCCTCGGTCTATTATGAATGATATTCTAGCACACCTGGGCTATCTCTGCGGTGAATTCTAGGATACATCATTGAAACCATTACCAAGAGCTCTTTATCATCTATTTTATAGGAGGTTGCATGATGAAGACGTCTCGGTTGACCCCGGCCCAAGATTGAGGAGTCGTTAGAAGATCCGGATGAAGAGTATGCTTATACATTCAACACTAGACTGACTTTAATGCACACACATGGGGTTGAAAAAAATATGTATGATGCATTGTATGAGACTTTATTTGTTATCTTCCCCTTAGAGTTGTATGAGTGGTTGGTTACTTATGCATATAAGAAGAATTGGAGGTTTCACGCACTTGTTTGGACACGGAAGAATTCTAGGCCTTATATGATGCAGATGCAACTTAGATGCGCTTGTATATGTTAGGTTACGTGATGTTAAGAATAGTTATATGCTTGAGTAGGAAGTTTCAACTTACTCTTACCTAGAGGTTATTGAATTTTTGTTTTTATACGAACCTAAAGGATTGTATTTGCACTGTATTCGACTAGCGATCAAGATCTTGATTATGAACCTAGATTTATAAGAGAATCGATGGCTAACTAAACCCCACCACGTCTGGGGAAGGAACAGGATTGGTGAGGATTTTGGACCTTGCGGCAGAAAATAAAAAAAGATAAGAAAGGTAGCTTAAGTTCAATGTGTAGCACAAGAGACATTTAAAGAAGCAATGTGAAGTTTTGGAATGGATGGTGTTATGGAGAGAGATGGATCGTGAAGGATTCGAGCTCACGTAGAAGATGTGGATCTAGAGAATATGAAACACCCCATTTGGGAAAGCATTGTAGGGAACCCTATTTAACCTAAAATGAGAGTGCACTTGATAGAGATGACACGGCCGTGGGTAACCATCTAAATCTACCCGGTGACCTAGACCTTGTGTTTCATTTTCTAGTTTTTACAACAATTGGTAATCAACAAGCTAGTGTGAGCGGTAGAGTTGTAGTAGATAGAATTAATTTATAGTCAAGTTTAGGTTTAAATCAGGGAGATTATTCATCTATGACACAATCATCATCTACTTTATTTGAAGGAACTTTTGGAGGTATCGTTTCTAGCGTGTCGTCATTACAAAACATAGGTGCACAATAATTTTACATCACATATATAAGCGAGTGTAACTTTGTAGAGTGTTGGAGTGAAGTTTAGCACAACCATTGGAACATGGGGCAATGCCTTCTCAATTTTAGTGCCTACTATGGGAGGATTAGATGGCTCGGGCACTAGAGGATTGGGGATCTGGAGGTGATGGAAATACGAGCTCTCGATGTGTTGGGAAAGGGTTGCACCAATCTCAAATAATTTACATGGATATTTCTCTCTATTTTCCATAGTATAGGGTATTGAAGATGCAAATGTGGAACACATGCATATGTGTGAGATAATTTGGCATGCAAAGGGAATTTCAACTCTAGTGGAAGGAAAGTTAGTTTGCAAACCACGTTGTGGGATGCACACATAGTTGGTATAGGAAGTTTGATCCTAATCAAATATGTGGATTATAAAGCAATGTGAGATAATTTCTTAAAGTAATTTTATATCCCTAAGTTTGAGTAGAAAAGCATAAGTGCGCTCAAGGATATTAAGCAGGGAACTATTGAGAGTGTTCGGGAATATGATGCTCGGTTCAAGACTCTTCTATCTAAGTTATCTTATGACATCCACACAAGCCAACATGCACAGTGGTTCATTGGAGGACTGATCATGCCTTTTAGAAGAGAACTTTCACATAAACATTATACGATCCACACCACACACTTGAAGCAATGCTACATGCTAAGACAGTAGAGGAGTTTGGACATATGAGTGATCCCATTCTTGGAAGGTCAAATAACAACAATGGAGAAACAACTTGAGAAATTATCTTCTAATCCAGTGCATGAGACATGTAACGTAAATTTATTGTATAAATTTGGAAGTAGAGGGACATACTATGGATATTTTCCCTTGGAAGTCAATGCGCTTCGTATTGCTAGATAATGAGATATGTAACTTGGACCATAGTTCAAGTTGGTGTCCATTATTTTAGCGCATAGTATAGAAGAATGTCTCCGATTATTGTAATATTTACAGGTCTTCCACTCATGATCACCGAATCTTTTGCTGGTTTATTGATCATATCCATGATGCCATTGGCATTGGCATAAGACATACTAGTGTTGCGAAATAATTGCAAGGATAAGGGCGATCATCATGACTATTACCACGGTGAGGGCATTCGATGGTGTCGTGATAGAGTTCGAGGTTACAAAGGTGGATTCAGAGGATGAGGTCATGAGGTTAAAAGGAGTGATTTCCCCTTTGGGACTTGTTATACATGGGATATCTTGATCACTACAGGTGAAAATTTCCACATAATATTGTGTGTTTGTTTTTACGGAAAGAATCATAGTTACTGAAGAATTCTCATACTTGTAAAAACACTTGAATAAGAAACATAAACAAGAAAATAAGGTGTGGTAATGGTTATATTATAGCATGCCATAGAATACCAATGGATGCCAAAGTTAGCATCTTAACCTAAGTTGGTTCTGTGAAGATTACTACACTTGCGAGGGTTACGTGCACCAGGGGATGCTCTAAAACAAAAACATGACATTACCAAGGAAGAAGTCTTTCATGTAAAGTATCGAGACCATATCCATCGAATGAGGTCTATGAAAAGACCATGGACATGATTTTTAATTTACAGGGTGAGATACAATGTTTGAAGGAACTGTCATGGAAGCTAAAACAAAATAAATAAGCTAAGCATAATCAGATTGACGTTGATGATTTGAAAGAGGTTTGCAATATGTTGCACTAAGAGAACATTATTCCATTATTAGGGAATTGGCTAAAGGAAACAATCTACCCACTTTGGGATTGAGAATGGGAGGAAAATTTTGCATGTTAATATTCCTCAAGAATGTTTATATTATGATAAGGAGATTACTCTAAATGTTGTTATTGATGGGTGGATTTTATGTAACATCTTGATTGACACAAGCGTGTAGGTAAATATACTCACTTTGTATGTGTGGGTTCGGATGGGTAGATTTCAATGCATCAATCATTTAATGTTTTGTTCATGGAAAATCAAACAAAGGTAACACCCATTAGAGTTTTAAAAAATGTATCCATTACTATACTGAGGACCAAGTTCATTAGGGACTTTGAGGTTTTAGCACTTGCAAAGCAGCAACTTTCCTACATTACTTGGGTGTCATTGATGCTATGAAAAAATGTTAACTTGAGTTTTAATAAGGGGTATATCAAATTTTAGAATAAGAAATAATGATTCATTATCCCTTTCACACATGGGAAATCTGCACCTCATGTAGAGCCCCTAAGTGAAGAAGACTTGAAAAAAATTTATGTGTGCACCATTAGAGATCTAGAAGTTCTTGAGCCATCAAAGGAAGGAGTTATCCAATGGGATGATGCACATTCCATGAGTGATACTACAAGTGTTGCATGTGAAAACTAGGCATATGAAACTTATTAAATGGTTGGGCGTTGTTATCTCTCAAAAGTGCACCACTGTAGAGAGATGGTTTCAAGTGTTCTAATCTTGCAAATTTTATCTCTCTCTTTCGTAGATAAAATGGAAACACCTCAGTGTCCGGGGTATACGTATTTTGAGGTGAGTCTTCGTGCTCAAGGCTGGTTCCTTATTGATGTATCCTACACTGATTTTCTAGGGGTTGAGGGTAAATGAAGACTTTAAAAGGATTTAAAACGAGGTGATACACCAAGCTTGTATGAGGTCTTTGGTGAGTACATGCACAACCCGATATATAAATGAATTCTTGGTGCACAACCAACATTTTTCTAGATAATCAAGGGTAAACACTTTGATGTATTGAGGTAAAAATCACAACAATCTTTGGTAAGTTAAACATGCACATTAATATTGTGCAAAAATTACTGAATTTGCAATAGGGTAAGATGATTAATCAGTGAATTCAACATTCATAAGATTAATGGAACATATACAAGACTACAAATAATTGGAAAGGAGAAAATACTTCACATTCGGAGGAAAAACTTGTAGAAATTGCTTCAAACTCTTGTATCTAAAAATCCCTCCTTTGTTCTTTGTCAAGGCACACAATATATAGAAAAATTAATTCACCTCTACCCTTCCAAAAATAGGCTAAAATTGTACTCACCCATGCATCCTGTTTTTATCCTTTATTTAATAATAAATAAATGAATAAAATAAAGCAAACTAATAAAAAGAGGCATTAATAGCCTTCATTACATCATAGTCAAACTGTAGTTGCCTATTCTATTTTTAAGAAAAGAATGGGTGAATAATTTGCTAATAATAAATCTTGCTTGATGAACAAGTATCCTTCCTTTGTATGTAAATTTTTCTTCTTGTCTGTATTTGGTCTTTTTGTGAAGGCATGTAAAAATACTCCTTTGCAAGAAAATGAATACTTTTGATCTCCAATACATAGAAAAATTATTCACCTCACTGTGGGGACCACCGGGAGCACATGTGCAATCATAATCCACTTCTTATTTTGTAAAAATAAGGTAATCAAGTCTTCAAAAGGTTGTTTGCATTCTGATGTAGACCTCTACTCTATCCCTTGTGATCACATGAAAAAATTGCATTCCAAGTCATGTCCAATCCATCATAATTAGTGGGGACCACCTTTGTAGTTGACCACTAGTCTTCATTTGGTTTGGCCACCCTTGTGGACTTAGCACATTATTATGTTTTGAAATAAGACAAGGGGGACTTTGTAAAAGGTCACCATATCATACTCAACCACTTTTGATGACCATGCAAATTACTTGGTTTGATTGACCAATTTTGATGACTATGTAATTAACTTCATTTTTATCATTGCATTGTATAGTTGGTCAGCCACTTTGATTACTTGGGACATATACTATGGTTTAGACTTTTGAAATTCAATATGCAATAATTTTTTTTTAATCATGGGGCTGGCCCCCTCGTGACAATGACTCACCCCTCCACATGCTTTGTCGGTGACATGGTTAACCCAGGTCAAGTTTTCTTTGGTAGTTGGTTATCAATTTCCCGTCGTTGATCTCTATACTGTTGGATCCTAAGCCATCGATCTTTGACCCATGATTAGGGTTTTAACCCTACAATTAAAGTGGTTGGTGGCATCTTGATCATGGTGATTTGCATTAATTTCAGATTTTGATCTAGAGATGTTGATCTGTTATCCTTTTAAATTATAGTCGTTGATCCTTGACCCTCGGTTAGGGTTTCTTGATCTAGCATTAACTGTGGCTAGTAAATATGGTGTTTTTATTCGAATCTATTGAAATTTTCTTAGCCTTTTGATCTGGTACTTGTTGATTTTGACCCTTTAATCACTAACTCAGGGTGAGTTAGGTTAAGCCACAGTTAAGGTGGGTGAGTTAAATAAACTCATACCCCATTCATTGTTTCATTTTGCATCATTGCGGTGCGTAAGCCACTGGAATTTTTTTGGCTCAACATTATTGAACTCTTTGATCTTGGATCCCCTGCAAAATATTTCTCTGTCACTCTTGTTTTTCGGAGCTATCTACAAGGTTTTATGGCTGAAATTTTCTGTTTATTTGATCTTTATCTAGTTTTGTGATGTCTTTGTGGCCATAAGGGATCGAACAATGCTATTTCTGTCATTTTAAGATTTGGTTGTTCGGCATCTGTGGAGGAGTTCATGAGCTTGACCTCTTTGAGTTTTTTTTTTGGCCAGTGCCTTGGTTATTTATGAACTTTTCCCTTTGAAGTGGTCACCGTCACTTATTCTTTCAAAATATGTTAATTCTTTCTGAGCAAGATTCGAGCTCGACTTTTCTACAAAAGGGTTCTATCTTCTTTGGAGCTTTGTGAGGTTTCTTGGTAGACACCGTTTCTTTTCTCTCAAGCTCTATGGATTTGGATTTTAAAGCCCTAGTTGGAGTTCAACACTTTGAGTTTTATTCTTCATTGTATTCTACTATGTCTAAGCTCTTTGAGAAAGGAATTTGAGGGAGTTTTCTAACATTGTCGAGGGTTTGAACTCTATTTACTTCTGTAGTAAAAGAAAGGCTGCCATTGTCGACCTCCGCCAAGCTCGGTTCTCTTTCTATGTGCATCACTATTTGATGAGGGGAGGTAAGTCTTGACCTCCTAAGTATTATTTTTGTATTGTTGTTGCCATTTTGACTTCAAAATACTGATAATTTGTTCTTTCTTTGCATTTTCTGTGATCTCTTGGTTCCTTTAGGGATTTTGAGTTGAAACTCGTTCTGGGTCCTCATTTTTTAGCTCTGAACTTGATGATCTTTGAAATTTGTTCACCTCGACCCCAACTAGTAAGTTCTTGCTCAATCCTTGAGCCCTTTTTTGGAAATCCTATGACAAATATTATTAAAAATAATGTGGAAAGTAGTAGATGACTCCTTTATATGTATCTATATAATTTCATATTTCAATTTCAAAAGCTTAAACTTGGATAACCCAGATATGAGTATCTTTCCTTTTGCTTATGAATTCTTGATATAAAATTTTCTTCCTCGGATACTGCAACTTGAAACTGATTTTCAATGGGAATGATAATTTTCTGAAATAATTGAATCCTTCCTTAACTTGGATATGCATTTAATGTTCTTATTCAAAGATCTTCCACTTGAGTTTGTGTTTTGAATGCTGAATGGGATCTGTTTACCTACTACTCATATTCATTCCTTTGAGTTCTTTGTAATATTTAGATGAACATGTGGTGGTCATGCATGAATGACCCATTTTCTAGATCTGTATCTGCATATATATTTTCCTTTTGTGGCTTGAATCGTTGCTTTTAAAAACCTAGATCTGGTATTCCTCCTTTGATATGGGTATTCACTCCATTATTTTTCTCCATTATTTTTCTTGAAGATGTTCATTCTGTGTTCAAAACTATAGATGCCTTCTTCACTAGCTTTTCTTCTTCTGTTCTGACTCAAACTTAGACTATTTTGTTCTCTATTTCAGCTTTGTTGAGTTGAGCCATGGTCAAGTTGAGATCCCTTTGACCCTTTGTGAGGTTTTATAGTTTTTTAAACTGAATTTTGCATTTAATTGGGCTCTGAACTATATTGTAGCATCATGTACACTTCCATCTGTCCCTCCTGATTTCTCTTTATGATGTAATTGATAGACTTGATCCTGTTGTAGCTACATACAAGTATGAAGATAACACTTTAAAACCTCTTTGATTATCCTATGTGATGGAGATGAACCATTCCTTTGAAGAGTCATTACTTAGAAGACCTGTACTTTGTCAAAATCTGATTTTCCTCTTTGAATTTGATATCTTCTTGATGGAAAGATAGGCTTGTTCATTTACATTCTTGAAATTACAGTATTAGTACTTTGATTGTTCTTGATTTCATGAGATATTTGTACCTTGTATGTGGCCTTATGTAAGTTGTAAACAATTTATCACTCTTGTAATGCCATTATAAGGCATGAGCCTTGATTTAGATTTTTTTGAGATATTGTAGTCTCATTCCTTTTTTGCTTAAATATTGCAATTCCTTTTTACTACAACGTTAATATGCATCTTTGGAAAAATTAAAATTTCAATTTTACATGGTGAAGCCCTATTAGAATTTTATCAAATTATTTTCCATTCTATTTCTTCTATAATCTTATCTTTCTATTTAACTTCAAATTTTATATTTTGATTCTTCTACTTCACCTTTAAGTTTTATTCTTCTTCCATACCAATATGTACTTGTGACTTAATCCAATCTAATGTATCATATGATAGAAGTCATTGAACTCTTCAATCTTTATCTAACAAAGTGAGGATTGCAAGACATGATTTATTTTCTTCTTTACTACAATCTATACCTACAATTTTAAGAAATGGTTAGAAAACATTTAGTCTTTTTGGCCTCTCTTATGTTCCATAGTCTTTCTTTCCTTCTTTCTCACTTACTTCTAAGTGGAAAATCATGTATGTTGTTATAAAAAATACTTTTATCAGTTGTGCCTTTGATCTTCAATGTAATTTATATCTCCTATTGTTAAGAGATCCATCTGCATAAATTTGGATAGTATAGGAATATGGATTAACCCCGATTTCATAATTGATTTCTATTTTCAAGTACAATACTTTGAGCAAAGTGAAGATGGAGATGGAGCAAAGATGGATCTAGAGGTGCATCAACTAAAAAAAAACCCCCAAGGAAATGATGGGTTCATTCATACTCCTCTATTTTCTCTTTCATGCATATGTACCTCTTATTTTAGTAGCTCTATTTTACTTTTCAATTACATCCCATGGCTTGTGTAAGAACATTTTAAATTCCTTATGAATAAAACATTGAATTATAAAATTGAGTTTTGTATTTCTTTCTGCATTTTAGATTTCTATATGGATTGTATGATGAATTAGTTAAATAAATAATTATAATTGAATGTATTAATCATGAAGGAAAGAAACTTAAAGAACACCTGTAATATCTAGTACTGAACTTTGATTTCTACAATCTATAGTTATGATTGTTGTTCAAAAGCTTAACAATTCATTTATTTTGCAATTCAATGTCTTAATCAGGATAACACATCTTTCCTTCGAGGTTTTGTTTTATTTTTTTCGAAGATATTCATGAAAGAGCGAGACTATGTGACATGTTACATTTGTAATAGCACACATAGTTGAATATTTCATGTAATCATTAATTAATTCAACAGAAACAATATGGACTAAAATAAACTCCCCTAGCTTAGGATCACTTCATTCTTTTTTTATCCATCGTAACTGAGTTTTGAGTTTCTCATTTTTGCACAAGTGCAAAAATTATCAATAGGCGTGAAGTGCGAAGTGTGGAAGTACACGTTAGTAAGCCACATAAGTATCGACTCTTAAGCAACAACTATGTGCCAAATTACATGGGTGAGGTGAATCATGTTAGTATTCCTTCTTTCTATGGAAGTTCAATGGGAATGTCGGGTGGAAAGAAGTAAAATTTTAGTGTAAACTCTATGCGGGATGACAACACGCTGGTGGATGGTTCATAGGGATAATATTTTAGAGTTAATAGGAGTGAGGATTGCTTTATCTGCTAGGTTTTTTAGGAGCAATGCACCTACTCAGATCTATGTATTTCATGATAATGATCATGTTTAGCACCATGGTCAGTAGTGTGAGTGATAATGGATAGTGGGGCATGAAGTTTTTCCACCTCCATTATGGGTGCATAATTTTTATTTCACCTTGCAACATTATGTCGTGTACACATCATATATTTAAGAAGAGTTAAATAGAGCAACTAGAAATTGGAAGGAGCTTCTTGAAGGTATGAATCATACCTTTGGTTATTTTTCTTCTAAACCTCTAGTGAATGAGGCATTGTAGGTTATGAAGCACTTAACTATGGGGAATAGTGTAAAAAATTTTAATAGTTTCTTTAGGAGTTGTTAGGTGAGTCAAACCAGTGGCACATTTTGAAGAGGAATAATCAAATGCTAAACATCTTGGGCATACCTTCCTAGAAAGAGAAAATGGTAAGATGATCGACATGGTTGATGATGAAGAGGAAGAGAACCTAGAAATTGAGCACATAAAGGGTACACATGAAGTCTTGGATAATGTAGATGATACGGTGCGCATCTACCATGATCCCATGAAGACTAAGAAAGTGAATATTGGAACGTATGTTGAACCTAAGGAAGCTATTATAGGAGATTACTTGGTCTAACTCTAAATTTACTCGATCATTGAGATGTTACTCAACTTTAAGGATTTATTCCTAAAGGTTATCATGAATTGAAGGGAGTACATTAATCTTTGGGTGAAATGAAAATCAAAATGAAGGAAGGTGCTTGCCCAGTTAGGAAGAGGCCTTACAAGATGAATCCCAATTTACGCATCAAGGTGAAAGAAGAGATTGAAAAAATGTTAATTTCTGGGATCATTTTGCACATCAAGGAGTCAGAATGGGTGAGCCCTATGGTTATCAACATCAAGAAGGATGGTAGAATCAGAATTTGTGTGGATTACATGGAATTAAATTCTGCATGTGTTATAGATTTGTTTCACAAATTGTTTACTTAAGAAATCTTGGAGGGAATTGTAGGGCACGAAATATACTCCTTCCCATATGGATTCTATGGATATCATTAGGTAAGGCTAGCTAGAGAGGATCAAGAGAAGACAATTTTCATTACTTGAGTTAAAGTTTTTCATACACGGTTATGACATTTGGATTAAAGAATGTGCCTATAGTATTTTCTTGCATACTAGTACAAGAATTCCTTGATTTTATTCACAAGTTCTTATAGGCATATTTGGATGATCGGACAGTATATGGGCTCATGAAATATCACTATGAACATTTAAGTGTATATTTGAAAGATTTAGGTAGTTGAGCATCTCTTTGAACATTAATAAGTGTATATTTTCCACCCCCTTTGGTATTTTGTTGGGGCACATGATCTATAAAGAAATTTAACTAGTAGATATTGCTAAGGTAGATTTGATTTTGGGCTTAGAGGAACCTACTAACAAGAGTGAGGTGCGTGGATTATTGGGGAAAATGGGTTATTACAGAAATTTTATTAAGGGATATGCCAAGATCGTCGCACCCTTAGAATAATTCCTAAAGGGAAAAGGCAAGTTTTATTGGGGTGAGGCACAACATTGCCTATTTGAGACACTAAAGGAGGGGCTTACTATAGTGCTGATTTTTTATTTCCTTCATGGTCTAAACCTTTTCACTTTCATTTAGACACCTCTAGTATGGCCATTGACATTGTACTAGATCAACCTAGACAAGGATTTTCGATCATCCTATTTTATTTTCTAGTAGAAATTTTAATCCAAAAAAAAAGAATTATAAAATGAAAAAGAGCGAGGAATTTTCTATGATCTACGCACCTCATAAGTGTCAACAATATCTCATACCTACACCTTTCATATTTTATACTGGACCACATGGCATTACAGTACTTGGTGAAAAAGCTCATTTTGCAAGGGTGTATCTGCCATTGGGTTCTATTATTTCAAGAGTTCAATTTTGCGTGTGGTAGTTAAGCTAGGTAAGAGAAATTCTCATCTAGACAATTTATCAAGGATTCATTTAGGATAAAACATGCAGAGCATTGACCAAAAATGCCGATGCATAAATTTCTAGGTTGAATTACGTGCCCTCATACTTGAAGATATTGCTATATTTTTTCACACACATGTGACATCGAAAGGAATTAAGGCTTTAGAAAAGAAATAACTTGCTATTTGAGTCACACCTTACATTGTGATCAATGAATACTTATATAAGCTAGGCCATGATGAAATTTTTTGTCGGTGTGTACTTGAGAATGAGCACAAAGAAATTATGGTTTAGGCTCTTGGGGTATTTTCATAGGACACTATGCGAGGGGATGCCATCGCACACAAAATTCTACTAGATGGTATATGGTGGGAAACATTATAAAGGGATTTAAAATCATATTGTAAGGCATGTGACCATTATCAACACCTTGGAAAGCCTGGGCAGAGGGATGAAATGCCTTTGAGACCTTTTACTAGTGCAGAGGCTTTTGAGAAGTGGGTTATTGTCTTTATGGGCCCTATCACCTGCAATTCATCGCATAGGAAATGATCACATTATATAATAACTTGCAAAAATTATTTCACAACATGGGAATAATTAGAACATACAAAGGATTTCACGGTAGCTACGGTAGTAAGGTTTCTATGGGAAAATATTATTAGTAGGAATGAATGCCCTTTAAGTTTAATAAGTGATAGGGGAACTCATTTCCTTAATGAGACTATCAGATATTTTTGGTTAAATTTATTGTTGTGCACCATAAAACAACCCCTTATCATCCTAAAAAAAATGGAATTGTTGAGGCCTTTAGCAAAATATTGAACCATACTTTGACAAAAAAATGTGATGTTTGAATTTTTGATTAGGATGATAAATTTTTGTTGTACTTTAGGCATAGGGGATCACATACAAGAGGTTGAATAAAGATATGCCATTTTAGTTTGTATTTAGCGTAGAGGTAGTTCTACCCATGGAATTCATGCTACCTTCTTTAGGTAGCATAGGTGGTCCGCTAATGAGCAAGCATTAAAAGAACATATTGAAAAATTTATGCAACTAAATGAAAGGTGCTCCATGGCAAGATGGAGTCAAAAGTAAGAAAAAGAAATGCAAAAGGAATGTTAAGAAAGGTACATCAAAGATAAGAAGGTTGAGGTTGGGAAAATGGTACTTCTGTATGATTCAAAGTTTTTACACCACCCTAGAAAGCTTAAGGTCCATTGGTTGGGACAATATGTTATAACCGATATACTTGACTCGGCACTTTCCGGTTAGAGGTGATGTATTGAACATGGTTTCCTTACTTCAAGGAGATTAGGCTAAGGATTACTATAAATAAGTCTTATTTGTGTTTGTAATAAGGAAGTATTGCCACTAAGATTAGGTTCATGTTAATGCATTTCCCTTATATGTGTTTTCTTCATCATTGTTATGCTTTGTAAATTTACTTGAGTGTTTTGTGTTATAAGCATGCTTACGCACCAAAATATGATTAATATCTAAAGTGTTTCATACAAATAGGACCGCACATAGCCTTAGTATGGGGTGGTTGGAGAAGGATTGACCACTGTACCGTATGGTGGATTATGCCGCATAATAAATATAAAATAACAAGTGATTAAGAGAAGAAAGAATTAAGAAACTTTCTTGAATTTTAGGCCTTGTGTAGGGAGATGGATGCTCATTATAATGCAAAGGAGGTTGTGGAATTGGATAAATACTTACGAAGAGTCACATTGGATAGGTACTTCGGCATAGAAAATTGTGGGGAGAGTAGATTTGTGAAAAGTAGTGGGTGCGCGAGAAGGTTATGGATGAGGCACAAAAATAATAGGAATGGAAGAAGGGTCACGATGTGTGGGGAAGCATAGATGAAAAATTAATAACTCATATGGTGGTAGATGGGAGAAATTAATGTGAAGGATTTTTGAAATTTGCTATAAAGTTGGCATTTTCTAATGGCATTGTTACCTTGCATATTTGAGAGAAATTTTGTAAGTACAAAGAAGATCTAGGGACAAGGATCAATCTACATATCGAAAAACCAAGCGTGATTGAAGCATGGTGTTTAGAAGCATTCATGTAGAATTGTGATTGGGGAAGTAGTGCTAGCGTTTTGAGAAGGGTTCGTATGACTAGGGTTTGAAGGAGACAAAGTGCAGCTAGGGTTTGATAAATCAAAGTTGGTTCACACCCGTGGAGAGTACGGTTTTCAAGGTAACAATTTTTGAATTACAAAACACCCCAAATAGGTGAGGAAAGAAATGATGGCAACTATGTCGAGATCCATTGTCTAGGTAGAGTCCAATGAAGCAAAAAAAGATTGGTTGGTGAAAATTTTATATCTAGAGGAAGTAATTGAGGGGAAAGCTTGGAAAACAAAAATAACCTAGTGTAAGATATCAGATACCTAGCACAAAATAAACAAGTGTATGAAAGATATCGTTGTTGAAGTTGTCAGAAAAACAAATAAAAAGATGATAGATGGAGAGAGGGTTTTGGATGACTCTGTGAGGATAATGCTAGAGAATGTGGGGGTCATGAAAATCCTTGAGCTTCCTTACTTTAGGAATCCTGAAGAACTATAAAAGTGGGTTATTTTGCGTGTACATGAGGATTTATTTTACTTTGCGGAGAGAAAAATGTGGATCATTATAAAACCGATTAGAAAGGTAATAGGGTTTCACAACAACAGACAGGAAAATATAGGTGACTTATCGACAAGATGATCGGATTGATGCAATGACCATTACATTCAAGTTTAAGAAGGAGGGTGAGCATTTAAGGTGACAAATATTGAGGATATGGCTATAAGGGTTTCGACATGGCTTGTAAGTAGTATAATGGGTTCCTTCAAAAGGTGGGATGAGGTGAATCAATGATGGTTGCACATAGCACAAAAATAGCCAACAAGACTTACTACAATATCGTTGGATACCTTACGAGAGATATTGGTTACCCAAACACGTCTCAGATGGAAAAATGTGAAAAGATAACTTAGGGCACCATCCTTCTATTAATTGTTTTTAATGAGATTGTGTGCACTGATGGACGTAGGGAAAATGTTTGGGAATTTCCCTTACACAATAATTCCCCAACAAAGAAGTTATCAATGTATATATTACAAGGAGTGTGAGAAAAAATAGTTTAGGTGGTTGCATCTGAGTTTGAAGGGGAGTGGAAAGTTTTGGATGAACTTCCTACGTGTTAAATTATAAAGCGAGTTCTTCATCTACCACCATTTCAGTTTGGGGTAGTTCTATATGAAGATAGGAGAGAAGAGCCCTTAGTGAAAATTAGATTTTGTGTTTACTGCATGATACTTTAGGGATTCTATCATTCAATTTCATACCCCACACATACTTTAGTTTGACACTGACAAGATAGATGCAAATATACATATCCTAGGAAAAACATATGCTTGGCCGAACCGAGATGTGTATGTTGAAGTGTTTGAGATATATAATATTGATATAACCCTGAGACTATTGATGTAGGTGTTGGTGCTCAATTTAATCTCACCTGTTTGTCAAAAAAATTTCTTAGTCTGCATGGTTTGAAGTATTTTATGTCTCCCTGTATGGATGCATGAAAAATTTCTCCTTCATTTGTATGCAGTAAATCCTTCTCTATGGTCGTGGATCACGTTTAGCCATGTATTATTTGCAATTTCTCTGTCCATGAGGAACATTTTGAATTTTGGGCGCGAATGGTGAAGTTTCCCACAGTATTTTATTTTTCCATGGTCATGTTTTCCCTGTCAAATTTTATCTCAACGTCTGTAGATACATGTTCATCTCTAATTGGAAGCAATATGGCAGGTCTATTTGGTGAACTTGTCACTTTTGTTACATTTGTAAAAATGCCAAATTGGTCTCGTGGCCCCAATTGTTTCTAGTTGGATATTTAACAATATGAAGCAACAAGGAAAATTTCTTACTATGACCGTGAAGATGGACACGTGGCAGTTTAAAAAGTCAAAGGTGGAGAGGTGGATCATCGAGAATTTTGAAGATTTTTCCCTTTTTTATGAAAAGGGGCAAAGTTATAAAATGATCCGTGACTCTGGGGACAAATTAATGTAACATATTTGAGTCAACATTGAAAAGTCAAAGCGGGGAGGTAGGTCACTAGAGCACTTTGAGATTCTTAGGCCCGCTTCAACTCAAATATTTTCCACATGGAGGGCTTGCACTCATTTGAGGATCCGTCATGGGTATTACCTTTGGAGTTATGCCATGGAGACACGTGGAGGCTTTCCACTTGGCTCCTCTTTATACTTATACTTTTCAAGCACCCGATGCAACTTTCTTAAGCTCGGGACATGTGGAGGGCCCACGCTTGTTTGGGGACCCGCCCTAAATTGTAATTTTGAAAGAGTGCCAATGAGACACGTGAAGGTTTCCACTGCTCTTCCCATACTTAAATTTTCAAGCTTCGATGAATCTTTCTCACAACCTAGGCACATGGCACCTTTCGTTGGTTCTTAAACTTTTTGAATGAATAGGAAACATGGAGAGCCTATGCTTGTTTGGGGTCTCTACTTTTGGACACCATATCAAAATTGTGTAGAAATGCGTGGAGGCTTCCACTGGCTCCTCTTTATAGTAAGAATTTTTCGAGGCCGAGGCAACTTTCTTGGGCCCATGGAACGTGGAGAGCTGCGCTCGTTTGAGGTCCCACCTCTAGACTTCATCTTTGAAGTTGCTTTGAACAGACACATAGAATCTTCATGGACCTTCCCATACTCGACTTTTGAGAAACCGGTGCAACTCTCTAGGGTTCTAAGCACGTGGAGGGCCCACACTCATTTGGGAACTTACCTCTAGAATCCACCTTTGCAATGGTGCCAAGGAGGCACGTGAAGGTTTTGTTGTCTCCTCTTTATACTTGGCCGACTCGGACTTGTAGCATAGGTATGTGGTAAAATCAATACGAGGTCACTCATTTTGAGAGGTATGAATGTAGCTATCAATGCGAGGGCACTCATTTCTTAAGGTGTATTCTCAAAGATGAAAAGGATCACTTGTCAGATCAAACCATATGGAGCCACCTGAGAATTATTAAAAGGGGATTTCTTGCATGACAGAATAAAAGAATGATTAAAAATACTATCAAAAATTATGATATGGCATCCCATTCATAGTTGAGGGACTGAGAAACGTGATCAGTTCATGATTTATCCACCTGGCAAATTTTGGGTGTAAATTTGTTAAACATCACTTTCTGGAACAAAATTGTAACAAACAAAGGATTCCTTGAATATTTTTCTTCTTTTAGGGGGAAAATTTGGGATGAGTGAGCGAGTGAAATTGTATAAATGCAATGAGAATACTCTTGCAAAAGGTCGGGGTTAATTTTTCTAAGAAAGTTTGAGGAAGACCATTTTCGGAGAGACCGTGTAAGAGACCAAAGTGTATTTTCCTGTGTTTTAGATTTAATCACGTCAAGATGGTTGAAAGTGTACAACCATTGACAAGCTCTGAGATTTTTCAAGAAACTTTTCCATGTTGATGAATCTAATGAACCTCAAATAAATTTGTGTTGATCATGAGCATTATTGTGTTTGCTTTTATTTTAGAATGTTTTCAAATAATTTTTCTTGTTCTTATTGCAATCTTATGTTAAAATCTCTCTGAGTCACACAAGATCTCATCCGTGTGTTAGTATTGTGGCATTTACAATTTCATTATGAGAAGATATTTCATTTGGTAATGAAATAAACAATTTAAAATCACTTTACTTTCACTATGTTGATAAAGATTGTTTGTAAGCCTATGAGTTTATCTTAGGCATGACGATCCAGGGATTTGTAAAGTTTAATTGATTCTTTAACACAAGCCTTTGTGTTGAATTATTGAAGAATGGGTGAAACCATTCATCTCTCGGGCCTTCCATTGATACACACCTTCTGGTTGAAGGAATACATTGGCTGTTTTGAACCATTCTGTTCGTGAGTTTTCCCATTTTTGTAAAGGCTCTCAAAGATCTCATATAATCACCTTTATCTTTCTTAACTTCCCACCAAAAATTTCTCAAATTATGAATCCTACATGAACTACCCCTATTTGTGATTTTTTTATAAATGAAAAATTCCATTGCCAAAATATGAAGAGATAATTAGGTTTCAATTATTGTCTTTAGTAACTCGAACCTTGTATAGAAACATCTCCATTGTCTAGTGTGATAACTCATGAGAGTTAGATTGTGTTGTATTTATCATAATTTCTCAAGTTTCTCATTAACATTGTGTAGAGAAGGATCTCTTGATATCCTTCACCAACACATGTTACAGAATGGGTCCTCTCACCCTGGTTGAAGGCACAACCTAAAGTAGTGAGGGTAGATCAAACCCTTAGTGAGGTGCTATCCATTTCTCCAACCCCTTAGTGAAAAAGAGTTAGCTGAATCCCATCCATGGCTACAAAATTACTCATATCATGATTCGTCTATCTCCAAGCATCCTTTATGTTTCGTGATGCTACTCAAATTGTGGGAGAATCAATTTAGATACCAACACCAAAGTGGCACCATTACGGGATTATTTGTACAAATGCATACACATATCGACTTACTGTAATGTCTCTTACATAATTTAAGTGCAAATATGTTGTTTAAACGCCATCATTTACCGATATTTGTAAGAAATTTTGTGTGAGATTAAAAGTTCATTATGTAGTATTTCTAGTTTCTAGTGGTTATCAGCACTAAATTTAAATCAATAGTGATAAATGTGGGTAAAGGAAGGTTGGATCTGTTAATCTTTTCAGAAATTAAGCATTTATAGACACTTGACAAGTTACTTATAGTGAATCTACACAACTAAGGTGAAAATCGTTAGTGGCAACTCCGTGTTGAATTGAAATTTTGATTATTACCAGTGTCTTAACCTATGTCAAGTGAAAATTTTCATTCATCTATGCAAAGCTGGAGGGAAGAAGATAATTCTTCATTAGGGAACCTACTAGAAAGTTATATTCAAAGCTAGGAAAGGTAAATTCAGAAGGAAGACAAGCTTGGAAAGTTGTTAGAGATCACGAGTCAAAAAAGGAGATATTAGTTCTAAAAGGTGATCAATCAGGTTGAAAATTACCATATGTATTCAAGTGATTTTGAACTAGGTAATCTATATATAAATTTGATCTCTACAACCGGAGAGGGGCCATCATTTGTGTCTCGAAAAGCATGCCTATTAGTTTTCTCTGTTTCTTCCAAGGTTATAGTGTTTTCTAAAAATCTGAGTCATTAGAGAATATCTATTTTGAAATCTATACTCCTGTGCTCCAAATACCCCTCATTCCCTATCATTTTGTTTCTCCTGTAAGATTACCTCCTCAAGCAATATGGCCCAACCTCCACCTAGACCTCCTTTTGTTGTCAACACTTTTGGACCTATAGATTTTAGAGGTATGGATGGATATCCTAATATGGTGCCACAAGATGTTAGAAATAGGTTGCCAAAATTTCAAGGGAATAATTCCATCACTGGTGACCACCATTTAAGACTCTTTGTCAATATGATGAAATATTTTGAAATTGAGTTTGAAGACATGTATGTAAATCTATTTATTCATACTCTTGAGGAGGATGCACGTGACTAGTACAAGGCTTTACTAGATAATTCAATATATTCATGGAATGAGATGAAAAATGACTTTAGATTGTAATATGGGGATAAGACACATCCCAAGTTCCTTTTATCTGAATTTGAAAATATAAAGAAATATCCAAATGAATCTGTCCATGATTTCATTACTCAGCTTCAATAAGACATTGAATAGGATACCTAGAATCTAAGGCCAAGTGATGAGTTATGTTTGATAAAATATTCTAATGCTTTTGATAAAAAGGCTACTTATTACTTGAGAGATAAGAACCCAAGAACATTGACACAAGATTTCACCATGGCCTTACAAATAGAGAATAACATCAAAGAAGTTGGAAAGCCTCCTAAGAGAGAAGGTGTTAAGTTGATAAATCCTTAAAGGCCTCAATCAAATAAAGATGTGGATCTAGAAGAGGTTGTAAAAACTTTGGCTATAGTAGTTAAAGAGATATCCTATAAAATGGCCAGAGTAGAAAAATGGATAGGAAAAATTTCCTAGGGTCAACACAAGCCACAAGGTTAGGAGAGATTTGGAAATCACCCCAGAGGTGATCACAGAGTAGATGAAAGAGGGAAAGGTACCATGGGGTTAGGAAATAGACAACCTCACCTTCAAAGCAAAATAGATTGGTTACTGATCCTTTGGCAAATGTTGGTTGCTACTATGGAGGAGTTCAATGTTATCGAGTGGTGTGATAGGTGTTTATTACAACACTCCCAATGTGATGTAGATCAACAAGTTGAGGAAGAAGATAATGATGAGACATATGATGATGTGTGCATGATGGAGAGCCCAACGAACTCACAGTAGGGGTAACCTCAACTAAACTGATAAGTTCCATAACTAGTGAATGAAGATTTCTGGTCTGTTTCCATCGGGTATTGCCTCTTCCTCCCATTAATGATTTTGAAATTGATATGGTACAAGAATTTGATTTTCCTAACCATGATTTCAAATACTTGAGGGATCTGATGATTAGAAAATATGATGGAGGAATCCCTTCTAAGGAGGACAAGAAACTATTTATGAATGCAGTAGTTACTCAAGAGAAAGAATATAATACCAGAAGTAAGGTTGTCAAAGGGGGAGGGCCACAAACCAAGCCAAAATTTCTAGTTCTTACAAATATCTCGAAGGAAATCCCTAAGAAAGATACATCTAAAAATGCCTAACTACCCCAAATAAAATCCGATCTCTTGCCCATGCCAAAACTGTGAAGACCCCCATATTATCAGATGAAGTTGTGAACCTCCCTTCTAGCACTTCCCTACCCAAATATGTTCCTTATGACATAGCCCAAATCTTGAGTCAGATCAAGATCACTATTAGTATTGTTGAATTATGTAGAATCCCTGAGCATAGGAAAAGGGCATTCAAATATTTGGGATTTAAGGAAGAAAATATTTTTAATATTGGCAAATAGTTTTTTGAAAGGGACTATACCCTTGAATACAAAATAAGGCCTAAAAGCCGGAATAAGAGAGAGGAGCAAAGTAGTGTAGCAAAAAGCTCAAAAGTTACAAGAAAAACAACGTAGCCTGTAAAAGCAATTTACACAAACGAGACTAAACAGCAAAACAACGGCAAAGAAACAGCAAACCGACAGCCAAGAAACAGTAGCAAAAACAATAAAGAGCAGCAGAAGTATCCAGGACTACTTCTTGGCCGCTTGATCAATACTGATCTTCACTTTTTTCCAAGCATGAAACATGCCCAACGCTGTCATCTGAGCAGCATCCGTCTTATCGAGCTCCTCTCTGGTTCTTTTGCTCTCTTTATCATTGCCCCAAAGTGCTGCCGGGACACCGCTTAGATTTGAAACACTCTTGGCATGACCCTCGATGAACTCCTCGATGGCCCTGAAGGCGGCAATATTGTAATCATGCCTAGTCTTCGCCTTCCCAAGGCGGGAGTCTAAGGAGGTCAGTTTTTTGTATATATCATCAATCTGGCTATTGCCAATGCTCCCTTCCCCTTCAATGCTTTTTTTGCCTTTTTGCTTAGCAAGGTTTTTGACCTCATCCTTCAAAGAATTTAAGGAAGAAAATATTACTCAAGGAAAAATTGTTAATAATAAAGAGGTTCCTTCCATTATTACGAATCAAAAATAACACAAGCATTAGAGGAACTAGGTGAATCATCCGAGGTATATTTGGGAAATTTTCTAGTTGAATCTCGGTGGACATCGATCCATTTTTTACCACTTTGATTATTAAAAATAGGTTGTTACATAATTATATGTTTGACTTAGGAGCCTCATGTAATGTAATTCCTCTTGAGGTAATGAATGAGTTAAATATCAAGGTAACATCAACTTTTGGGAAATGTACTACCATGGATTCAAGAGAAGTGCCAGTAATTGGATATGTCAAAGGATTAGTAGTGCAACTGATAGCTTATCCAAGAAAATACTTAACCTTGAATGTAGTTATTGTGTATTGTCCTGCCAAATGGGGGATGTTATTATCTAGAAATGAAACAACTAGTGTTGGTGGAAGTGTGCAAATGGACATGTCTTATGCAACTATACCAATTCAGGGCATCCTTGTGAAGTTATATGGTGAGAATAAAATGTTGCATATCATTGAGGACCCTAACAATGATTCTTATGAAGTATTGTACACAGATATTGATGTCAAAAACTTTGTGGGATATGCTGATGTTAAGGAGCATAAAATTTATGAGTGCAAGTATCCCAAGTAGATTGGTTATCCTTAGACTTTGATGTCTGATGGGGTTTGTTCTAGATCTGGTAAAAGTACAAAAGATAAACCTCAGAAAATATGGCTTAGTAGTAACTTGAATAGAGGAGAAAAGCATTCATATGTCTAGTTATTAAAAAAGTGTCAAGACTTCTTGGCTTTGTTGTACTCAAAATGGCAGGCACTTGAAACATCTCGTTGACTAATTTCTCGAAATCAAGGCATATATCATTGTATAGTATTTTAGTTTTTTTTTCTTTCGTGTTTTTCTGTTTTGGTTTCTCTCTGGTCCCTAGTGACCAGCTTTTGTTGGTTTCTTGGTTTGATCTTTGGAGCTTGGAAATTGTTGTTCTTTGAAAGTTCTATCTTGACTCTGTTTCGCAATGGATTTTTGGCACATGGTCTATTGTTCTTGTGGCACTCATAGGGAGTGCCCATCCCTGAGTCAGAGCCAATGTTGGTGCTCAATTTAATCTCACCATGTTTGTTCAAAAATCTCTCAATCCCGCATGGTTTGAAGTATTATCTCTCTTTCTGTATGGATGCGTGAAAAATTTATCCTTCATTTGTATGTCATTGTTAATCCTTCTCTATGGTTGTGGATCACATTTAGCCATGTATTATTTGTAATTTCTCTGTCCATGAGGAACATTTTGAATTCTGGGCACGAATGGTGAAGTTTCCCCTGCATTTTATTTTTCCACGGTCATGTTTTCCTTGTCAAATTTTATCTCAACATCTATAGATACATGTTCATCTCTAATTGGAAGCATCATGATGGGTCTATTTGGTGAACTTTTCACTTTTGTTACTTTGACCCCAAAGATGGACACATGGTGGTTTGAAAATTCAAAGTGGAGAGGTGGACTGTCGGAGAATTTTGAATATATTAACCTTTTTTTTAAAGGAGAAAAGTTATAAAATGATCCGCAAATCCATGGGGACAAATTAATGTCACATGTTTGAGTCAACATTG
This sequence comes from Taxus wallichiana var. yunnanensis, assembly GCA_018340775.1. NCBI lineage: Eukaryota > Viridiplantae > Streptophyta > Pinopsida > Cupressales > Taxaceae > Taxus > Taxus wallichiana. Next base: position 720,743,839 of record CM031243.1, on the reverse strand, counting down.
AAAATTCAAAGTGGGGAGGTGGGTCATGGAGCACTTTGGAGTTTTAAGATTTGTTTGAAATGAAGTAAAAGTATAAAAGTGATCTGTGACTCTGCTGGGGCCCACATCAAAAGTTAAAAGCAGAGAGGTGGGTCACTGAGGCATTTTGAGATTCTCAGGCCCAATTCAACTCAAATATTTTCCATGTGGAGGGCCTACGCTCATTTGAGGATCCACCTTTGGGTCTTACCTTTAGAGTTGCACTAAGGAGACACGTGGAGGCTTCCGCTAGCTCCTCTTTATACTTAGACTTTTCAAGTGCCCGATGTAACTTTCTTAAGCCCAGGACACGTGGAGGGCCCGCGCCTATTTGGGGACCTACCCCTAAATTTTACTTTTCAAAGAGTGCCAAGGATACATGTGGAGATTTCTCACTGTGGCTCTACCCATACTTAAACTTTTCAAGCGTCTGATGTAATTTTCTCGGACCCTAGGCACATGGCACCTTCCGATGGTTCTTAGAAAGTTTCAATGACCGGACACGTGGAGATCCCATGCTTGTTTGTGGTCTCCACTTTTGGGCACCATATCAAAAATGCACCGAAGAAACAAGTGAAGGCTTCCGTTGGCTCCTCTTTATTCTAAGACTTTTCAGAGGTCGAGGTAACTTTTTGGGCCCAAGGCACATGGAGATCCTGCGCTCGTTTGAGGTCCTGCCTCAAGAATTCATCTTTCAAGTTGCACGGAATAGATACGTGGAAGCTTTGACTGGAACTTCTAATACTCTTACATTTCAGCAACAAGTGTAATTCTCTAGGGTTATGAGCACATGGAGGGCCCAACCTTTTTGGGATCTTGGCTCAGGACTTCACCTTTACATTTATGCTAAGGAGACATGTGAAGGTTTCTGTTGGCTCCTCTTTACACTTGCTCGACTCATACTCACAACGTAGGTATGTGGTATAATCCATGCGAGGAAACTCATTTTTGAGAGGCACGAATGTAGGTATCCATATGAGGGCACTCATTTCTCAAGGTGTATTATCAAAGGTGAAAAGGATTGTTTGTCAGATCAAACCATATGGAGCCACCTAAGAATTATTAAAAGGGGATTTATTGCATGATAGAATAAAAGAATGATTAAAAAGACTGTCAAAATTATTATATGGCATCACGAGTCATAGTTGAGGGACTGAGAAATGTGATCAATTCATGATTTATCCACCTAGTAGCTTTTGGGTGTAAATTTGTTAAACATCACTTTCTAGAACAAACTTGTAACAAACAAAGGATTCCTTGAATATTCTTCTTTTGGGGGGAAATTTGGGATGAGTGAGTGAGTGAAATTGTATAAATGTAATGAGAATACTCTTGCAAAATTTCGGGGGGTTAATTTTTCTGAGAAAGTTTGAGAAAGACCATTTTGTAGAGAGACAACTGAGAGACCGAGTGTATTTTCTGTGTTTTAGATTTAATCACATCAAGATGTTTGCAAGTGCATAGCCATCAACAAGCTCTGATATTGTTCAAGAAACTTTCCCCTCGATCAATCTAATAAACCTCAAATAAATCATGTTGATTATGAGCATTATTGTATTTACTTTTATTTTAGAATGTTTTCAAATAGTTTTTCTTGTTCCTGTTGCAATCTTATGTTAAAATCTCTCTGAATCACACAAGATCTCATCCGTGTGTTAGTATTTTGGCATTTGCAATTTCATTATGAGAAGAGCTTTCATCTGGTAATGAAATAAATAATTTAAAATCACTTTACTTTCACTATGTTGATAAAGATTGTTTGTAAGCCTATGAGTGTATCTTAGGCATGACGAACCAGGGATTTCTAATGTTTAATTGAGTCTTTAACATGAGCCTTTGTGTTGAATTCTTGAAGAATGTGTGAAACTGTGCATCTCTGGGCCTCCATTGATACACACCTTCTAGTTAAAGGAATATTTTGGATGTTTTGAAGCATTTTGTTCTATGAGTTTTCTAATTTTTGTAAAGGCTCTCAAAGATCTAGTATAATCAAATTTATCTTGCTTAACTTCCCACCAAAAATTCTCAAATGATGAATCCTACATGAACTACCCTTTTTGTATTGTATATCTACAAATGAACAAATTCCATTACAAAAATATGAAGAGATAATTAGGTTTCAATTATTGTCTTTATTAACCTTAACCTTGTCTAGGAAACATCTCCACTCTCTAGTGTGAAAACTCGTGAGAGTTAGATTGTGTTGTATTGATCATATTTTCTCAAGGTTCTCATTAACATTGTGTAGAGAAGGATCTCTTGATATCCTTCACCAACATGGGTTACGAACAGGTCCTCTCACCCTGGTTGAAGGCATAACCTAAAGTAGTGAGGGTAGATCAAACCCTCATTGAGGTGTTATCCATTTCTCCAATGCCCGAGTGACAAAGAGTAAGTTGAATCCCATCCCCGGCTACAAAATGACTCATATCATGATTATTCTATCTCTAAACATCCTTTTAGTTTCGTGATGCCGCTTAGCACTCATGGGAGAATCAATTTAGATACCAACAATAGGGAACATCAAGTTGGCACATGTATATTTCTATCTTAGGTCACACTTAAAGTATGAAAAAGTGCTCAAAGGGGAGCACATAGTTCGACCAGGTAGACCAAAATAGAAACAAACATTGGGTACTTCAAGGCTAGTTGTACTTGGTACCATCCAACCATGAAAAGCAATTCCTATGGGCTTGACAATGATATGGAATAAGAAGAGGAGCTAGCTAATAGCATTGTGCTAGACTATACATGATGCATTTTTTGCAACATGTGCACATCCAAGGATATCGACATTGGAACTCCACTACCACTAAGGAGGTCACCACAAGTCACTCTAGTGAAGAATGATGATGAGCAACAAAATAAGCACTAGAACTATGTACCAATAAGGAAAATGAGGAGGAGAAGTGCTTTCAGCAAAGCACGTCATAAAATGTAGCGTCTCCAAGTCTCAAAATGTAGGATGATGAAGACATATGTGAAAAAGTAGTTAATGAGGAAGTTGGATTTTAGAGCACAATTCCCACGGAACAAGTATATAGTTAGGATTTGATGGACCTAGATATAATGATAACACACACACAAAATCAATTATCTTGGAGCATGCAGACTCATATGGATGAGCTTGATTTTGATGTATGCGAGGAGTCATGTGTATCACAGAAGATGAAACAAGTGTAAAACTCCTTCCATATAACCATTAAGCCTACACGGCTATTAGATGAATAGGTAAGCAATGTACTTGTCAAAGTATCTACGAAGTCGTGCATCATAATATTGATAAAGCAAAACTTATAAGGGCACTTCTGGAAGATAAGAAGGACAAGGACACAAAGATTAAGAAAATTATTGAGAAAAGAGACAAAGCGGTGGTAGAGGCACAAAATGTTTGAAAGATGGCCAAGTAGATAGATGATAACATTATGGAGAAAATCCCGGACTTTCAAGATAAAGTTTAAGGGATTTCCCATCCGCCATTCATTATTTACGCACAAAATTTTATTTACTTCTAGAAGAAGGGCCAATGGTGCACTGTAAAACTGAAAGATGCTACATAAGAACAAGAAATGGAAAAATATATTGTTGCGAAGGAATATTTCCATTTATGCAGGAGCTTCAAAGGATGAGTTGAAGAAAATGGATATGGTCTTGACCATGTGTGCAATGCCAGATGTAATCATTAAGACAAAAACTCTAGCAGAGGAAGATGAGGTTCTTCAGTAGCAAAAATGAGACACTTTGGCATGTGGAAATAATAAGGCTAGTGGAATGTAAGTGTGGTGTGCTTGATGCTCACTAGGATTCCACATAAGGAAAGAATAAACCAGATTAGGTAAATCATCGAGGAGAATATTGATACAATAGAAGGGATGGTCTCAAGTATGGCCAATATATTGATAATTATGTAGAATGAAGGTTCTAAGATGACTCTTGATGAGTTAGACAGTGTAGTTACTGAACATCCCGAAAAAAAAATGCAACGCTGAATGCTTGGTATGTATTCGAAGCAAAAGTTTAGAGTGAGTATTTAGAATTAATTCTACCAGAAGAGAAAAAAGATGCCAATTAGTTTGACTTAGCACCAGAAAGATTATTATTTTTGAACAAGTAATAATTCATTCTTTCATTCATTATCCTATATTATTTTGGAGAGATAAATTAGTTACCCATTGCTGAGGGCGTCAATCCAGTTTAGTGTGGGGTAATGTTGGGCTAACAAAAAGTTCACATGGAAAATTAGTAAGATAAGGCATGCTCAGAATCAGGACTTAGCCATTTTTGGCATGAGGCTATTTTTGGACATAGAGTGTGGATAACATTTCATAGAATACTTATAGATTACGCTAAGGATATTTTGGGATTTGCATTAGTTTGAGCGCCATGCAGAGTTTTGGTCTATTAATAGGATCCGTACTAGAATTTAACTTTAGAATATCTATTATTAGCACTTGCATTCTTTTGTATATTTTTTGTAAAGGTGCATGGATATTATTTGCATGTAACCTATTTTTGGAAGGTTCATGGGTGGTGAAGGGAAAGTCCCCACCCCTATATATATTTATTGATTTGTATGGTTTAGGACCCCCTCTGATACTCTTTGATTGTAGAGTTATGATGGTGGTTTTTTTTCGCGCACATGACTTATGATGTCAATACTATGATGTATGAAGCTTCTATATTTTGTAGTGCTTAACATAATGGAACATATTGGTTGGATATTGGTGTAAGATATGACTCGAACATGGATCTTGTATGGTAAATATCATGATAATCATTGTTTAGTCTATATTTCTTGTGGTTTAGATCTAGCTCGGTTTATGCATTGTGGATTTTTACTATCTTTTATGAAATTGGGGATATACATGCACTATCATGCTAACATTCTTGATAAGAAACTCTAAAGGGGTACCTGGTACACTTGGGTACTTTAGGTGAGCATTTAGTCTAAGATGATTGATGTGCTAGTGTGTCTTGGGATATTTGAAGTTAATTCTAAGATACATCATGTTCTTAATGTTTATTCTATCACCGTTCCTTTATGGAAGATATTTAATAACACATGTGTCTTTAATGGACAAGGAAGAAATAAGATGTGTTTCCCAAAGTGCATTATATTAACATTTAAAAACTATTTTTTTTCTCATAAACATGTTCCCTTAGAAAATTTTGTGTGTCACTTAAATCAATTAATAAGTTCCTCTAGGTATTGCAATGGAAGGGAATCCAACACTTACATTGATTATAACAAGCATGGATCATATTTTTCGGAACCTTTGTAGAGAAATTATGCTCAACAATTTGGTGGGTCGGGCATCCAAAAGGAGACATACTTACAACAATATTGTCTTTTAATGTTAATAGAAGTTGTCTTCATGTATTTGTTAGCAATGTAAAAAGAGTTAGAACTAACACCTAATAGTCCTAAAACAAAGCTAAATCAAATTCAATAAACCATTATGCTAGAGTCTTAAGAAAGACTAATTTACTAACATCCTTGCATTAGAAAATGAACAAACATGTTAATCCATTAATCTTTGTCTCGTTGAATGTTAATAAAATGAAATGAACCTATTTAGATCCTTAGCAATCAAAGGTTTGATTGTATGTTTGAATCCCAAGGTTTTCAAGAATGGAGTATTGTCAATCCATGGCTACAAGACCATTTGACATATCCCCATATGACTTCAAAACTTAGATGGATGAATACAAGAAATGAAAGCAAATGAGCTTCTCCAATGAAGAATGCTCTGAGATGACAAAATGGCTATAGCTTAGGCTCTATGCTCATCTAGGAATGTACAAGTGTAGGTGTAAAGGTACGAGGAGGTCTCTGTATATAGCCAATTAGATAGAGGAATCTCTACATCCCTTTGTATGTGGGATAATAGAGATGTTGAGTTAGTTATGGGTAAGGAGGGTTTAGAAAGGGTTGAGTCAACTTTAGGAGAATTTAATTTGTCCTTTAGTGACTCATGGGGATAAAGGGGGTTTATTGATTAACCAAAGTGATTAATTAATAGGTGTGTAAGCTTATAAGAGATTTTAAAGGGATATTAGTATGATTTAGACTATAGAAGGGAATTAAATTAAATAAATAATGATTTATTAGTTTAATGAAAGGGGAAGCTAATTTATTAATAATAATTAATTAGTCTAGATAGAAGGAATAATTAATTAACAAAAAAAATTTAATTAGGATATTTGTTGAATAGAAGACTTAATTAATTAATGTAATATGATTAATTAATGATGATAGGAGAGAAGATGAGAACTATTGACGATATGTTGCCAATATGTGGGAAAGGGGATAATTAGCACAATTTAAGTATTTAAATTATCGAAGCTAAATTATAGGTGTCTACATAAGCATTATCAACCCATTTAATTACATCGACGTTAGGGGCATCCTTTAGCCACTAAAAACTATGAACATGAGTGGACCCTCTATGTTTTCACTCATACTAAAAAGAAGGGAACAAGTAAAAACGTGTATTCTAATAAAAAATTAAATAAGTATAATTGAATAGTGATACTTGTACTAATAATACTTTACCGTAAGGTGTTTCAAAGAATACACTACCTCATGAAATATTGTGAACATTTGATGCAATAAAGAAACTACACGGTATGGGTATTTAATAATTTTTAGTTTTTTAAAGTATTTTGTGCAACGTGAGTCAAAAGGACATGTAATAAGTATGCATTTATCGGAATCTGGACATTTTGTATCAGCAACACTTAGAGTAAAGAATAATGTTAGTGCACCTAAAATTTATGAACCATTTCTAAGATTTAACCTTTAATTTTTACCAAAAGGATAATATCCCTAGGAGGTTATTTCTAAATTGCATTAGAGGGATTGACAAAAATCTTTGGGAAATCTTGTAATTTCTTAAAAGCTCTATTATAGTTTGCATGTAGATACCATGTTCAATGTTTTGTTTCATGAAGACGGTTGTTATAGAATGGATCCTATGACACATAATGAGGTTAAGAAAATAGTATCAAAATTGAGCGTGGGAACCAAAGTGGTCATCATGGTAACATATTTAGTGGAAGGCATATTCATGTAATTGAACTTCCTTCATATGAATTTTTTTAAACATTTCTTTACCTTAAGGAAAAAATATTGGATAAGACATGGAAAAAATACCCCCTAAGTGTATGTGTTGTTTGGGAAAAGTTTTATGTCTCGCCAAGGCATAGATAGGGTATGTTCTATTAATGTGACAAAAGGAATTGTAAGATATCTTCATATTTTGTACTCATGTTATGCGTAGATGATACAAATGAAGATGTATGAGAATTTTGTTCTCCTAAGACTAAAGGATGATCATTGACATCATGTATGGTGGTGTCTTCAAAAGGTGGAATGTCCATTTTGATTGTGTTAAAAGAGGAGCCAATATTTGTTGGTTATACATGAAGCCACGTGAGGGCATCATTGTCAATAAGAACACCTTTGTAGTATAGATAATTTGAAATCTTGTATTGAAGTGCCTTATATATGTAGGATAAAGTAACATAGAAATCACATTTTATTTGTTGTTCTCCAATATTTTATACCAAAAGTATATCCAAATATTTTAGGTGATGGTGGGGATGGAGGGTAGGGCGGTACTTTGATATCGAAAAAATATTTCAAATGTGGAATACTTATAGTGTGCCCCGATTATTTATACCACCCATTTTGTGCATGGAAACATTACAAAGTAGGATATTATTGATCAATTAATATTTGTTCAACTTGGGTAAAATATCAAGGATATAAAGTTGGATTCCAGGGTTCATATTGTTCCGGAAGGGGAACCGATGTCATTAATTTTTTTGAAATGCATCTTTTTATCCATATTTTACCCTAGGAAAGATATTGATCATCCATTACCCCGTTGGGAATAACCTAAGAAAAATCATTTGGATCTCAGAATGGTTGCAGAGGAACTCAACAAATGGAGTGGCAGGGGCCGAGAAAGACTAAGGTACCATGTGTAAAGGTAACGACTGCTCACAAGCCATTCCATTCCTTAGATCCATTTTATAGTTACAGGAGTAGACTAAGTAATAGTCAAACAGGGTCGAAAAGAAAGGGCAAAGGCTGCAAGAGGAACCAAGAGCAAGAGAGGGAAGAAACAACAAAGATCTAGAGTCCTTAGGCTTGAAATGGTTTAGGAAAGGGTCAAAAATCAACTAAGTATGGAGGAGGCAGTGGAAGGGACCACATGTCCTAATGGAGCATCTTCGAGATGAATATGAAAAGGGAAGTCCAAACTTATGCCACTTTCACGCCTCTAGAGCCCCAAAAATGTGGGACCATTGAAAAGTCTTCAACTAAGAAAGAAGATGCTAGGTGTCGGCTCGGCGCAAATCCGGAAAGGAAGCCCAGGGTGGAGACTCAAAATTACGTCAGTCCTCCACGTAACAAATGATAAAATAGAGTCAAAACGTAGATGTTAAGTGTAAGAAGAAGAATGCCAAGTGTCAGTGTGGTGCATCTCCAAGAGTTAGTCCTAGGGCGGAGACCCAAATGAGCATGAGCTCACCATGTAGCTCAAATTCCAAAAGGGTAAGAGGGACCAATAAAAATCCCATAGACCGGTGGAGGCCGCCAAGTGTTAACTCGATGCTCCTCCAAAGGAAAACTTTGAGCTAGGATTTCAAGTAAGCACAGTGCCTCCACGTGTCCAATCTCAGAAAGGGGCAGAGTTAGTTGAATAGTCAATGCATAGGCCAGGCCGGTGGAGGCCACCAAGTGTCTAAATGGTGCTTATTTAAGGATTGGAGAGAGAGAAGGTCCCCAAACTAGTGTGAGGTTACCGCGTGTCCTAGATAAAGAGATATGCCCCATCAAGTGAAGGACTTAGCCAAAAGTTGCAAAATGGGGCATAACTCGGAAAATGGAAAAGGTCGGTGTTTGGGCCCGAGTCAATGAAAGTGGTCCATCGGGAGGAAAGTCATATTTTCTCCCTTTTTCATCCCAAAAGGATAAAAGTTGCAAAATGGGCCATAACTCCGCCTAAAGGGAAAAAGTCAACATTTGAGCCCAAGTCAAAGCCAAAGCGGGGAGTTGGAGGAAAAGGTTAAAATTTCCTTTTTCCCAAAAGGCACAAACGTCAAGCTGGAAGTGCATCTCCTACTAAATAAAGGGTGCCACGTGTCCCAACTCAAAAGGGGAGGCATTTTTGAAAAATTTTCTCACCCATTTATGCAGACTACTCGATACAAATTTTGAAGGGGCATATATTTCGATTCAGGCTTGAAATAATGCAAATCTGACATCAAGTTTGAAGCATCTCGACATCTCCTTCACCATGGAAGGTTAAAGAATCATTTTTTTAGGCCTTGCTAGGTGAAAAATGGAGAAAATTCTTCAGGCTTTTAATGCATGATCTCTTTACCTCTATAACCAGATCAGATTTGATTTTTTCCACTGTTTCCTCTTCTTTCAAGGTGTTAAACCAGTGGTTGAGGTAGTCAAGATGGATTTGGGAAATATTTTATTAGAGGAATTAACAGTAGTAGTTGAGCTTCAACCTACTTTTCCCGCCTCTCTCTCTCTCTCTCTCTCTCTCTCTCTGATCAAATCTATAAATACAGGGGTGGGATTCATTGTAAAGGGTTGGACATTCTTTGTTTTGTAGGCTCCCCTTTTCTTTTGGCAAAGAAACTCATGGAGTTTCAAACCTTCTACTAGACTTTAATACATTTCTACCTTCTACTAGACTTTAATACATTTCTTTCTAGCCTTTTTGTAATGCATTGTATCAATCTGTAGAGCAATAAAACACGTCTGTGATCAACTTTAGATCCTCTCTTTTCTCCTTTTCTTTCATCTGATCTTTCATTATAGATCCTGTTCATCTGTGCTTAGTTTTTGTATGCATTTAGTTAGTTTTTGTCTATTGGAAAAACAAATGTTCATCATTCCTTTGGTGCATCACCTTATAGCTTAGTTTTATTTCTTGTATTCCTTTCACCCATGTCTCCTTAGAAATTTTAGATTAGGTATAAAGAGATATCCTCTCGTAAATTCCCACATATGCACATGAAAGAGGAATAGGAACCAAATTCCCATTTTTTCAAGGTCCCACACCCTGGGGAAGGTTCAATATTATGCAATCACACCAAATGATTCTTCCTTAGAAAAGTAGACCTGTAGAACTCATTTGGGGGTGCTGTGATTCTGCACTAACATTTTTGGCACTCCTAGTGGGACATAGAGGTCTCCATATTATTACAATAAGAATTGATCTTGTTGTGATTTTCACTTTTAAGAAGTCTTGAAATTGTACATCTCATGACTCCAAAAGAAACAAATCTACTGGTTTCAGCAGTCCAAGAAAATTCATGAGAAGAATACAAACATGGTCAAGAACCATAGAAGAGGGACTATTTTTCTATCTAGATTTATCCCTGGAAAGAGGGAGGGAAGAGAGAAGAACCCGCAGGTCTCTATCTCCACCAAACAGGGCTTATCAACACATCCTCTCAGTAGGCCATTCTCTTAATTAAGAGGGATGCTCAGGCCAATCAGGATGGCTCAACTAAATCCTTATGTCAACCTCACCGGTAGCATCCCACTCACTCTGAATGTAAAAAATCCGGTCCCGATAGCAACATTAAAGAGCATCCTATATTTCACCGGGAAAAAATTAATTCTCTTGGTGATCATGTCCAAGATATTGTAAATGTTTGTACAATCCATGAAATCCATGAGATAGACATTTAAGTTACGTTTCTCACCTCTTCACTTAAAGGGAAAGCTTCACAATGGTTTAGAATCCTTGAGGTAGGCTCTATCCAAAATTGGAACCAGGTTGTGCACAACTCTCCACAACTAGTTTGGAGAGAAAGGTGATAACTTATCTCTATTGAGTAACTAACCACAATCAAGAGAGCCCCAAACAAGTAGCTAATAGACTTTAACCTTAGATTTTACGGACTTGGGATAGGATTCCAATAGTAGTAAAGCCCACTAATGAAGGTTCCTTCTTATACTTTCTTAGGGCTTTAAATTTTGATATTTCTTTGATGATTCATTCAATGGGGGCAAAACCTTACCTGCAACCTATAACCTTTCCATAGGGGTTGAGAACCATTTGATTCAAGATGGAAAAATCATCTTCTAGGCCATCCATGCCTATTGTACCTTGAGTTAGGAAACCCAGATACCAGCCAAACGCCACATTAGCCCTCCTATACCTACTCCTAGGAGTTAAAGCTTAGCTAAGCCTCCACGTCACTATCTAACACCTCTAAGGAACTAGAAGTCATGAAACAACTTCAAAACCTTGGGAAATGAGATAGTAACGATAAAAAGAGAAAATCTTAGAGATCTATACCTTATCAATCTCCTGGGCTCATCTAGTGTCAGTTAGACCCCGATCGCTAAAATAGACCACCATCTCAGGCTATAAGTCAGAGCCAAAACCAGGGATAGCCTCAAGCTACTAGACCTTTTAGGACATATGATCCAAACACATCTTCAACATCAAGGGCATGTTGGTTCCAACATAGAACAATATGGCACAGGAGTATGATTGGTGTTTTCCATGCAATCAACCTCATAACCAATCAATGTGCTTTAATGGTGCACTCAATCAGGCCTTGATGGTGCAGACCAGTATGGTGTCACAAGAACCTAGCCAAGAAGGAGATCAGCAATAGGAAGGAGCTCAACAAGAGGGACCTCCAAGTGAGACTATGCTTGTCAATTGGTAGGCTAAAGACTCCTATGGGATGAATCAAATCCTTCTCAAAGTGTGGTTACCAATACACAGTCCAAAAAGAGAAATATTGGAGAAATCCAACCACTGAATTCAGGTAACCCTCAACCTCCTATCACTCCACAAGGTTTTGGTGCTCCAAATATAACTCCCAACATGTAGAACCAATCCAAGCCACCTTCCAAATCCACTCAAGCACCAGTTGTGACAACCCATGTGCAAGAAAGAAATGTGTTTGGGAAGGGGCAATAAAGGGATAGCTCATTTAATATCATTGAGAAAATGAAGAGGAAAAGTGTGAACATTTCACTATGGGAGTCATTGGCCATTCCAGGGCAGAGGGATCTATTATAGACTGCCATGTAGAATTGGTCAAGCTCAAATCAACCCCCTAACCAACAAGAGAAAGTGCTTACCAATATAGCTCAACATGGGGAAAACCATTGAGAACAACAAGGTATGAACCTAAGACTTCCTCCATTCTATGTCTCATTGATTATTGGAGACAAATTGGAGAACAATTTTATGATTGATTCTGGGGCTAGTAGTTTTGTAATGCCCAAACAAATAGTTGATCAACTACGCCTCCAATATGAAGTCATCTCTAGAGGGGTAGTAACTAGTTAGAACTCAGTAAATCGTCATGGGTCATCAAGGATCTAAGCCTCACTCGCATACTTGCCCAATGTAACTATTTTGTAAAAATGTTAATCATAGATTTACCACCACATTTTGCTTTGTGTCTGTCCAAGGACTTCACTACCAAAATTAGGGGGCTATCTCGTCTATTGATTGGTCACATATGCTCTTTAGAACAAGGTATGGGGCAAAGGCCACAATCGATCTCGAGCCCATTATTTATTATCATATGAATCTTATGTGCCTAGCCCAATCAATGCCAACTTCTCAAATTTGCATCAAAAAGACCTACTAAACACTTGTGAAGTAGAAAAAAGGTGGGATGTATCGCAGACTTGACTCTTGATGAGTAGACCAACAAAAGACATGCTTTTGACCCTATAAGGAGATGGAATAATATGAGCTAGGTGTCTACTATCTACATGAAGAGAATCGATCATCCTCTTCTTGACCTAATTAAGTGAGAATATAAGGATGAAAATGAGGTATGGCGCTTGTTCTTCGATGGCTCAAGGAGTAGACAAGGAGCTAGAGGAGGAGCCATGATTGTGTCCCCCAAAGTTATGAAATATTATTCAGCCTTGATTTCAGTTTTCCTACTTAACAACATTGTTGTATATGAAGCTTTGGTCCAAGGTCTTCATTAGGAAAGGAGGCTTGGAATCAATAACTTGTAAGTGTATGGTGATAGTGAGTTGGTTGCCAATCAAGTCGAGGGACTTAATGGTGTCAAAAATGACCTACTTCAAGAGCTACAAGAGTAGAATATGGGATTTCTCATGGAGGATTTTGAGGCCTTCAACATTGTTTCCATACCTAGGAAGGAGAATGAAGTTGTTGATAGGCTTGCAGTAGTTGGAGCAACATTTGATGTGGTCGACAACATCAAAAGAGACAAATAACAACCACATATCCATATAGTTGTGAGGCCAACAGTGCCAGATAACAACACATGCTAGAAGTGTTCAAGAATGATCAAAGAAATCATTAATTTTTTACAAGAAGAAGTTGAATTCTTAGCTAGAAATCAAAGCAGATTAGAAACAATATGGGAATCAAATAGTAGAACTACATACAAACAAGCTTCTAAAAGGCTTAGTGACATTGGATTCTATCTTCACTCCCGATGATTAGTCTAGAATAGAGAATAATAACATATAGAGCAAAGGAGAAGATTCGATTCAATACCAATTCGAGAAGTAAAAATATTTCAAGTTGGCAAAGTGGCCACCGAGAAAGAAAGATATGAATTCATACAACCTTGCTAAGAATTTCTAGATGTGTTTTTCTCGGGAGCTATGAAGACCTAAGAGGGTTCAATCGAGAGCTAGCACAACACATAATCGAACTAGATCTAGCTACTCAGCCCATCAGAAAAAAAGAAATACCAATCAACCCACACACTGAACCTTTGATGAGGAAAGAGATGAACAAGCTGATAGAGGCAAGTATCATATTTCAATCAAACACTCAAGTTTGGTTGCAAACCCGGTCCCACTCAGGAAGAAAAATAGAGAGATTAGGTTATGTGTATATTTTCAAGACTTACAGAGCCTTCCTCAAAGATCACTACCCACTCCCTTAAATGGATCAGATCTTACAAGTAGTGTCTAGATCAGAGAGGTTCTCTCTCCTAGATGGTTATTTGGGATATAATCAGATAATGGTGAAAGAGGATGATCAATTAAAAATAACCTTCACCACCATGTGGGGCACCTATTCCTACAAAAAATGCCATTTGGGTTGTCCAATGCCTGAGCCAATTTCTAAAGGGCAATGGATATGGCATTCAAGGATTATCAACAAAATAGTACTGATCTATTGGATGACATTACAAAGTGTTTTCCAAAAATGCAGCAGACCACCTTTACCACCTAAGGCAGGTGTTCCAAAGGTGTAGGAGATTCGGGGTATCATTGAACCCCAAAAAATGCATATTCTTAGCCCATGAGGGCAGGATTCTAGGCCATATTGTATCAAATGAAGGATTGGATATTGACCCAGAGAGAGTGGAAGCAATAAGAGAATTTCCATTTCCAAGCCACAAGAATGCTCTTCAAAGATTCTTGGAAAAAATCAATTTTTCCACAAGTTTGTACCAAACTTTACTACTCTTATTAGGCCAATAACATTGATGCTAAAGAAGAGCTTGGAATTTAGATGGACAGATGAAGGAAATACAAGCTTTGAGGCCATTAAGGAGGCCATATCACAAGTCCCATCTCTCAGTAAATTCATATTTCTCTAAAGACTTCATACTTGTATGCCTTTGGTGGCGGTGACACAATTTTTACGAATCTTAGTTCAACAAAATAAAGGAGGTACAGAACAACCAATTACTTTCTTCAGTCAAGGTCTAGAAGACTATGAAGTGAGATACTCCTTCATCAAAAAGCAAGTCCTTGTAGTAATCAAAGGATTAAAGAAGTTCAAGCACTTGGTGTCAAATAATAAAATATAATTGTTGGTCTCTCATGCAGGAGTTAAAGAATTCCTTCTCAGGAAGGACCTGAATGAAAAATGTGTAGGACGGATCACTGATGTCATGGAATATGACATTGAGATCAGGCTCACTAAGTTGGTCCATTGGAAAGGGTTGTGTGAACAATTAGCCTCAGGTCAACATGACAAAGCAGACAGTGAAAAGGAGGTTGGTTTTGTTCTATAGGATAATCAAGAAGAAGGGAGAGATGATGTACCTACTTTTTGTTGGACCTAAGACATGGTGCACTTCCTCTAAACAGGCATGTGTCCTCATGGTATGAATAAAGCAAAGAGGAGGCATTTCAGTCTACAAGCCATCCCATTTGTTCTTATTGATGGTGTCTTGTTCAGAAGAGACATTAATGGAAGTCTATTGAGATGCATTGAAACAAATCAAGTCAAGAGGGTGGTACAAGAATTTCATGTTGAAGCAACTGGAGGCCATTTTTTTGGAAGGGTGACATCACTCAAGATCATGAAGGCAGGTTATTATTGGCCCAAGTATTTAGTGACTACTATGCATGGATCAAAAGGCGTAAGAATTGTGCACTCTTCAAAGGCAAAGAAATGCTAGTAACACTTCCATTACACGCAATCTCGGTTGACCAACCTTTCATGTAATGGGGATTGGAATTCATTAGATTCATCAACCCAAATTTAAGCCAAGGACACAAATGGAGTTTGTCCAAGACAAAGAGCACCAAGTGGACCAAGGCGGTGCCACTCAAGGAAGCTAATGAGTCTAGTATACTAGATTTTTATGAAGGAATAGTGACCAGGTTTGGAGTACTAGCCACCATTATATCAGGATACATTGGCATTGATAGGTTCCAAGATCACAAGATGGGATGCGAATCGGGACTTACTTGAGCACTTCATCGAACTATTACCCTTAAGGTAATGGTCAAGTTGAGTCCACAAAAAGAACACGCTGTTATCCAAAATTCACCCCAAGGTAAATTTTGATAACATGCATCAAATTCTTTAGTCCCAAGCAATTATATTGATTCAGGGTGAAAGGTCATGTTTCTAGGGTCCCCTCATATTTTTCTAACTCCCCTGTCCAAGTAGAAGAGAGCAAGTTCTGAGAAAATGTAAAAAATTGCATAAAAAACAAGCTCGGGCCAGAAAAAATCACGAAAAATGGCTAAGTCCTAGTCCAATTTTCATGTCCTTGGGACGTTCTCAATGAGTACAACGGCCTTTGGCGAAATGAGTCAAAAACATATTTGGGACTCCACTCGGACAAGAAATCGCAACCGGCTGGCGGATCGGCCGAATGAGTCAAAAATGCCCGCTAGACCCAAAATAGGGCCGAAGGTACGCTCGTATGTCAAACCAGCCGGATCGGCTGAAATGAGAACTTTCAAAATTGATACGCACGGGACATCATGGCGTTGAACTTGACACAACCGCAAATCGGGAAAATTTGTCCCAAAATCAATTGGTAAAGCAAAAGGGACATCGGGTTCATGAGTACGCGAATCGGCCGTTCGGCAAAAATGGGAAATTTCAGCAATTTGTGCTAAATGGGACAGAGGGATGTGTGGACGCTACATCACCCGACAGCGGTGAAGGAGAAGAAGAAAAGTCATTTTACACATTTGGTCAAATGGAAACTTCAAAAGGCCATAACTTTTGACTCCAGAGCTCCGATTTTCACAAAATTGGACTTTCTCTCTCAAGCACACGTCCTCTACGCCAAAAAAATGGATTTCTTAATTTTAATGAGGGTAGATATATTTAAATAAAAAGAAACATATTCGGCCCCAGAAGCCAATTGATGCTCATTCCCGTCAAATGACAGTGGAAACACCATGGTGACCCAAAATAGCTGCCCTTATCTTGTAAGGCCATAACTTTTGCATTTCTCAACGAAATCACACAAAATTTGTACCGTTGGAATCATGGTTCCGAAATCGATACAAAAAAACATCAAGAAATTCTAGATTTGATCTCAAATTTATTGAGATTTTAAGGAAACGTGGCCGGGTTCAAGATGTTGTTTTATTTGTAGTTTGCAGATTGTGGAGGCATGGTCATCATTCTTTCTCTCTGCAGCACATGGGACAAAGTATGGGGATCCTTTTTATGCAAGTAATGTATAACTATACTTAACTCAATTTAATGCCTCTTACAGTGGTCAAGGAAAGATTTCAGGATTTCCATTTTCCCTTCTCTTTCCTTCTCATTTTTCTATAAATTGGAGTGTTGGGCTCATTAGTAAAGGGGAGAGTTTTGGGTAGAAAAGCTCATTAAAGTACTTTGTGAAGCCGGGTAGTTTTGTAGAACCCTTGTAGTTCTAGACTCTATATGGTGATCTAGGCCCTTATCTTGTAATAGACTAGAACTATGCATCCAATCAAGCAATAAAATATAAGTTTGTGGATGTATCTTCCCCTAAACATGTGTTTCGATTCGGTGCATTCTTCTTGCCATTTTTTATCTTTCCACAATAATATTGTGTCTATTTATTATGTTCTTGCAGGGATTCATTATCATTGTGTGTGCTTGGAATATTGTTTTGAATGCATTTTGCTAGATTATGGTGAAAGGCCAACAACAAGCACCTCTTCTAGTGTGCACTTTGCCTCTTAGCACCATTTCACACATTTGGAGACTACTCTCCCACCCTCCTTTTCTAGTGTATCACCACTTTAGTGTAGGCTTTCATTCTATGCATTCTCTCTCCCTGGTCCCTTGGAAATTTAGATTAGAATGCTTAGCTTATCCCGCATTAGAGTAGATTGTGGCGGATTAGTTTAGGAGTAAGAACCATTAACATTTTCATAGGTTTCTCAAGATCATAGCAAGTCCCACAACTGGAGATAGTACTTGTTATCCAATCACACTATTTCAGGTATATGCATAGGATGAGTCCATTTGGTGATAACACTTAAAGATCATCGAAGAACTCTTGATGAGAATCAGAGGACATGGCATACAAAGATCAAAATGACATTATGGGCTGATAGGATAAAGCCCAAGAGATCTACAGAAGCTCTCCATACAAGCTGGTCTATGGGAAAGAAGTAGTGTTGCATATATCACTTGAGTTGCCAACATTAGAGCTCATGAAACAACTAGAGATTTCTAATTTGGACCAATGGATGCCAAGTATATGGAGTCTAATAGAATTGGAAGAAGCCAATAGCATGCTCTCCAACCTAGGCAATAGAGAAGAATCAGGGCTTTAATCAAGAAATTATTTGACAAGAAGGAAAAACAAGGACCTTCCAGAAGGAGACTGGTTTTGAAATGGGATGCTAATTGAGAAAACCAGAAGGCATTCCAAGTTTTATGTCATCTAAAGTGGCCCTACATGGTCACAAAATGTATGAGTTGCAATTATTTCCAATTGTCTACATTGGAGGGTGAGGAGTTAAAAATTGTAGTGAATGGGATCTATCTTAAGCACTGCTACTAAAAGGAAATTTCTCACCCTATACATATTAGTTTAGTTTCTCTTTCCTCTAAGTGCTTGTGCACATCGCATTGTTATAGTTTAGGTTGCTTTTCTCCTAAGTGCTTTGCATGCTCTGCATGTTCTATTTGGAGCATGTATGATTTCAATTTTATACATAGTTGTGGTGTTGTTTTGTTGCTCTTATGTAGTCCATTCTTAGAGGTAGATGAGGCCCGAGTCAAAAATAAATTCTACTCTCATAAACCTTCATTTTGATATTTCTTGTGAAAATTGAGAGTGCAAACAACTGGTTTCATGAATTAGAGGAAGTATCAGTACCATAATTTCATTCTTGACTCCATGCCCAATGGATATGACAAGGCAATTGGTTAATTTACCTAGCAGGAAGATACCCCTTTGAGTTGCCAAATTGTTATCCATATTTTTCCTTAGGAAAAATATTGGATTAGCCATGACCCCACCGGGAAGAACCTAAGAAAACTCATTCAGATCAATAAATGGTTGCAGATGAACTCAAAAATGGAGTGGTGTGGGCCAAGAAAGACTAAGGGACCCAGTGTAAAAGGAAACAAATCATGTCAAGTCGTTCCCTACCTTAGATCTATTTTCAAGTAATAGGTAGACTCAACAATAGTTCAACAGATCGATAAGAAGGGCAAGTGTCACACGAGGAACCGAGAGCAAGAGAGGGAATAAATGGAATATCCAGTCATCAAGCTTAAAATAGTTCAAGAAAGGGTCAAAACTGACTAAGTGTGGAGGAGGCAACATAAGGGACCATGTGTCCTAACGACATGTGTCTTCGAGAGATGAATCCAAAAAGGAATCCCAAACTTGGGACAACAGCTTCCACGCATCCAGAGCCCCAAAACATTGTGGGAGCATTGAAAAACCTTCAACTAAGAAGGAAGATGTCAAGTGACGGCTCAAAGTGCAAATCCGAAAGGAAGCCTAGGGTGGAGACTCAAACTTGTGCTAGCCCTCCATGTAGCAAATGGTCAAATAGAGTCAAAAGGCGGATAGGGTGGGCCTCAAAATTGGCTAAGTATAGAAGTGTAAGTGGAAATGGAAAGTGTCGGTGTGTGGCGTATCTCCAAGAGTTAGTCCTGTGGCAAAGACCCAATGAGTGTGAGCTCGCCACGTAGCTCAAAGTCCAAAAGGGTAAGAGGGACTATTGAAAATTCCACAAACTAGTGGAGGTAGCCAAGTGTCAACTCGACACTCCTCCAAAGGCAAACTTTGAGTCGGGATTTCAAGTAAGCGTGGTGCCTCCACGTGTCCAATCTTAGAAAGGGGCAAAGTCAGTTGAATAGTCAATGCATAGGCTAGGCTAGCGAGGCCGCCAAGTGTCTAAATGGTGTTGATTCAAGGATTGGAGAGAGATAAAGTCCCCAAATGAGTGCGGGATGTCACGTGTCCCGATAAAGAGATATGCCCCACATAGCGAAGGAACTTAGCCAAAAGTTGCAAAATGGTCCGCTACTCCGCCCAATTGAAAAATTCAACATTTGGACCCGAGTCAATGAAAGTGGGCCATTAGGGGGAAAGTTGGTTTTTGCTCTTTGTCATCCTAAAAGGATAAAAGTTTCAAAATGGGCCGCAACTCCGCCCAAGGGAAAAACCAGCATTTGAACCCAAGTCAAAGCCAAAGTAGGGAGTCGGAGGAAAAAGTGAAAATTTTCCTTTTGTCCAAAAGGAACAAAGGGTGACACATGTCCCATCTCAAAAGGGGACCCATTTTTGAACTTTTTCCCGCCCATTTGATATCGAACTCGATACAAACTTTGAAGGGCATATCTTTCGACTCGTGGCTCAAATATTACAAATCCGACACTATTGGAAACATCTCGACATCTCATACACAATGGAAGGTTAAAGAATTGTTTTTAGGCCATCGTAGGTGAAAAATGGAGAAATGTCTTCGAGGATTTTAATGCAGGATCTCTTTTCCTCAACAACTAGATTAGATTCAATCTTTTCTTCCATTTCCTCTTCTTTCAAGGTATTAAACTAGTGGTGAGGTAGTCAAGATGGATTTGGGGCATATTTTATCAGAGGCATTAACAACAGTAGTTGAGATTCAACCTACTTTTCCCACCTCTCTCTCTTTTTCTTCTCTCTGATCAAATCTATAAATACAGGGGCAGATTCATTATAAAGGGTTGGACATTCTTTGTTTTGTAGGCTCCCCTTTTCTTCTGGAAAAGAAACTCATGGAGTTTCAGACCTTCTACTAGATTGTAATACATTTCTACCTTTTGGCCTCTTTGTAATGCATTGTATCAATCTGCAGAGCAATAAAACACATTTGTGATCGACTTTAGATCCTCTCTTGTCTCCTTTGCTTTCATCTGATCTTTCATTATAGATCTGGTCATATGTGCTTAGTTGTTGTATGCATTTGGTTAGTTTGTGTCTATTGGAAAAAAATGTTCATCATTCCTTTGGTGCATCATCTTATAGCTTAGTTTTATTTCCTATATTCCTTTCACCCCTGTCTCCTTGCAAGTTTAGATTAGGTATAAAGAGAGATCCTCTGCAAACTTTCATGTATGCAACTAAAAATAGGAATAGGAACCATACTTTAATATAGAGAGCTTTTCCCATTTTTGCAAGGTCCCACACCTTGGGGAAGGTTCAATGTTATGCAATCACACCAAACAATTTTTCCTTAGAAAATCCGACTGTAAAACTCATTAGGGGTGTTGTGATTCCGCACTAACACATCTATTACATATCCGGTATCCTACACAAAAGTTTTTTTATATGCTAGGGTAAGTATCCAAACATATAGATAAATTATTTAAATTATATAAAGAATCAACCCTTTTTCATAATCATTGTTGCATTTCAAATTGATAGGGGTTGATATCATAATAGAGTCCTTGGAAGGAAGAAGTGAAATATAAGTGTATTTTTCAAGTGAGGGAATGCATTAGAAGAATGAAAATCTTGTTTAGTATAATTTGGGGGTTGTTTAGGATGGATAAGAAAGATCAAAATTGAGGGTCAAAGAAGATGTAACACCCAAATTTTGATGCACCAAAACCACATCGTAATTTCATTAATCACTTAGAAAAAAATTACAGGATTTTTTTGTTTAAATACATTTATATATGCTTGGTTTTCTTCTCTAAGTCCGCATTAAATTTATTTAATTAAACCTCTAATTAATTTTATTTATTTCTAACACTTTAATTTTTGTGCTCAAACTATTATTTCTTAGAAGTGCACCATGATTGAGGGATAAAAACATGTTGTCTAAACTTAATTTCTGCTCACTTCAGTAGATTCAATGGAAAAAACTTCGGATGTGGTTATCCCTATGTTGAGGTGAGTATCCGAGATTGAAAGGCTGGTTCCTTTATAATGTATCCTAAAACTATTTTTTGTGGGGTTTAAGGTTAAAAATATGGTTGTAAATTAAATTTAAATGAGTTGATACAAAAAAATTAATGATTCATTTGAATAAGAAACATGCACAATATACTTAGAATAGATTAACGAAGCATGATCCAATGGGTTTCAAATTTATCCTAAGACAAAAACTTATGTGTTGAGGGATAAATCACAACAACACAACAACTAACATTCACACTAAGGCTGAATAGAAATACCAACTTACATCAAGGTAAGCTAATTAATTAAGAGAATGAAAATTCACAACAGTTAATAAATTAATACACACCACTACAAAGTATTGTAAAGGAAAAAAACTAGCTTTCATTCACGGGAAAATCTTGCCAATGACTTCAGCTCTCGTACATAAGTCCTTATGTCATAATATCCCATATGCTTTTCCAATGCACATAATATATAGAAAACATATTCACCCAACCCCTAAAAATAGACTAATTCTAACTACACTTGCATGCTTTATTATTAACCTTAATTGTGAATATATAAAAGGTTAAAATACCATGATGTTACAATTACGCATTAATATCCTTTTAAATCCAAAAATACATCCACAATACAATGTAGTTTGTCTTATCTAATTTTGATTTAATGACATAAATTCAAAGAATACTTTAGATAATTATAGCTCCTTGTTTGATGCACAAGTCTTCCAAGGTGCATGTAATATTTTTATCTTGTAGCCTAATGTGACACTCCTTGTGAATTATTCACCCACTTGTAATGAATTTTTTTTCTTCTTGTTTATTTTGTCTTCTTGTGATGACATGCAAAATTCACTCTTGTGCAAAGTAATATTTTTGTCCGGTTTACTTAGCAAAAATAAATCCAAACTCACATTTGGGTGAACCATATGTGCACTTTACATGAAGATCACAATAGTTTAGTTCTCATCTTGAATTTTTTAATGTGGCATATATACTTGGTTCAAAGGCATGGGGTTCTCTTGATTTTCAACACATTTGACTATGGCATGACATTGTATAGAATATGTTCTGAGGCTATCAAATACTAATCATTCATTAATCTCAGCCTCTTTGGATTTTATTTGGCATGTATTATGATGGGAATAATAATCGGGGCCCTTTGATCCTTATGGTATCAATGATTTTATTGTTTGGACCTTAGCCAAGGTCGATGCAAATGTAATTATTTTAATTGGGGCCTAGTCCTCTCCACCATGATGACTCACCCTTTGCGAAGTTTTTCAGTGATTTTCGTCACTGTGGTAAGGTTATGGTTTTCTCAAAGCTTGTCATGTCGATACCTTTAACCCTATGGTCAAGTTTTGGTAACTCTATGGTGAGTTGGAGGTTTGTATTATTTATCGTTGATCTATATACCTTTGCATCTAAACTGTGGATTTCTTACTCATTGGATGAGTTGGGTAAAAGGATTGTTGAATTGGTTGGTAAAATACTTGAAACCTAAACTTCATTTTCATTATGATATTGTTTATCTTGAGGGAAAATCCTAGAAAATTTGTCCAGAAGCCATTTTTAGCATTTCAAGCTCTTTGCTCTCAGTTCAGCTTACATACTTTACATTTTATGATCTTTGTCTTGTTGTTTGATGAAACAATGGTAATTATTAAGTATTCAAGGGTTTTTTTCCTCTTATTTTGGAATAATCAAAAATTTTACCTATGACACAATTTATCTCATCTTTTACTAAAATCTTTGAAAATTTTGGCATTTTTCGAGCTCAAACGTGTTCTTGGTGTTTGTTTTCTTCTACACTCCTAATTTTGAAGTGTTTTTCAGAATTCAAGACTTAAACAAATAATTTCTTTGTTATATCCTTGAACGTTTCTACAAAAATTTGAATAATCTTCATGGCCATGAAAATAAAAAGGCATTTCTTCGCTCTGTACTCTATCTTTTGGTGAAAGTTGATCAACCCAGATCTAGGTTTGCATTTTTGATGAATTCTTAGTTTTTGTTGGCTCTGTCATATAAATTGAGAATCTTCCATATTTTCAAAAATCTTCCCAAATTGGACTCTGATTTTATTTATTTGAAATCTTGTTAAAGTTAGAGCTTAACTGTATTTTTGATGACACTTAACTTGTAAAAAAACTAGGTTTGCATCTTTTAAGATGATTATGTGACTATTGAAGAGGGTTTTGATCATTCCATACCAAAATTTAGGTGTGTCTGTATTTTATTCTCTTACACTGTTTATTGTTTCTAAAACTCTTTTTAGCTTTATCACTTTGAATACATCCTACATATATCTTGTTGATAGTTCCTTTAATACTCTAATAGGTTGGTGTTATTCTGTTACTATTGAATTATTCTATTTACTGCTATTTCCATTTATCTCTAAGGTTGATCCTGTACTCACTATTTCTGTTACTTGAGCCTTGATTCTACTTATTATATAAACTTGGATTTTTACTTCTCTCCTGCTCCAAATGGGTATCGAGAACTCTATATATTCATATTCCTTAAAAAGATAATGATTATCGAACATGTTCATTTTGTATGAGAGATTTATAGGGTTCAAAATTTTAAACAATGCTGAAAAAAATTCTTCCATTAGGATTTTGTAATCAATGATGTACTTTCTCCTTTTAAGTCTGTACCTATAAAACTTGCATTTGTAGGTTCATTTCATGGTACCTTGAGCATGATTTTAATGAAATATTGAGTGATGTTCTCTCACTGTTACTCTTTTCTTGAGTTGAAACATGAATTCAGTTGACCGCAGAGTGAAGAGATCTATATTTGATTTAGTTTGGTATTCTGACAACAGTGTAGATGTTGGGTACTTTTGCATTGATAAATACTATTATGTCTTTTTATTATACTATTGTTCTTTAGATCCTCTACTAATCTTAAGATAGTTACTTGACATATAATTTATACCCAAATTGGGTTTGTACATTTGTAACTATCGTTCATTCATAAGGTTAATTTACTAAGAAACACCTCATAAAGCTTTGTATGCTTAACTCTTTGCATAGTTGGAATTTTGAGTTCTACTTGTTAGACTTGTTACATACTTTTTGAGAATGTACTATATTCTCAACATAACTATAACCTGAACCTTTTGTCATAACACCATAACTATATGCCTGGGATATGTGAACTTTACCTCCATATATATATGAATTGGTTTCCTTAGAAAATTGAAGTCATTTTAAAATCTTCTATATTCAGAACAGTTCACTTTCTTTCATTCTTTGTTCCATAAACAAACTGTTTCAAATCTTGTACCTAATCATTGAGTTTTAAGCATACAATAACAATGCTTTTGAACTTGATAAATCAAATCATTACTATACCTTTATTCTATTAGTGATGTCTGTAAAACATTTGGTTTGATGTATGCACTTTTTGAACCTAGCTTCAAAGGTTTAATTAATCAAGATGTGACAAAACAAATGGTAGTTCTCTATGGATTTTACCTATAGAAACTGTTAGTACCACTAGAGTTCCATTGCAATTAAATTTTTAGATTATAATACAATTTACTTTCCTTCATTTCAATTGATAATCTGTGTCTTCATTCCTTTGATACTTGCATTTAAGTGTTGAAATTTCTCCTTGGATTTTGGTATCTTGGAAATATTTCATAATTGCACTTGAACGATATATTATGCAATAATATGAGATGAAAAAACTTTCTTTATTTTGATGAGTAAATAGTCATGTTTGTTTACTCTATTTTCAATCTGTAATAGGTACACTTATTGTATACGTATGGCTTGTAATTTGTACTTGTCTTTTGAAAACAAAATTGTACCTGATGGTCTTCTTGATTATGTTGTACACTTGAGATGTATTTTGAAACTCAAATGAGTTGTTTCTTTCTATATGACAGATTATTTGTCCTTTTAAAATTGCACTGCGATGCTGCATTGTTTTTTTCATTTTGTTCTGGAACAATCTTCTAATTTTGTGAACTATTTTTACTATTCAGGTCTTCCTAAGTATTGATATCTTTTCAAATATCTACTTTATCATGTGAGCCTTAAGGTTGTACTATAAACCTTAAGCTGAATTTGACTTGACTATATTTTCATTCCATTTATTGTACTTCAGTAAATTTATTTTCCAAAACAGTCCTTAAAAAATGTACATCTCTTCTGTAACTTGGATACTTGTATTCATCCTTCAATGTAAATTGAATGAAATATTTCCTTGAAGCTTCTAGTTGCATCATTATTTTGTAGAGTACTTGTTTTTCCATCAAGGTCTCTGAAATTTACATTACGTGTCTTCAATGTAAGCTCTAAAAACTACTCTTTTGATGCTTGTTACTTTGGAAAACTACTTCATTATTATATGTTTTCATGAAAATCCTTGTTTTTCTTATTCATTGTATAATTCATTTCAATATTTATAGATCCATCTTAAGTACTTGTAGTTACTTAAGAAAACTATTCTTAATTCTGATTTAGTTGTCTCAGTTGTACTTCATTGATATTGCAGTATTGTTATAACACTCCTAGATATGATGCTTCACTTTGCAACTCTGATTAAACTCTGTAATTTACAGTCTTGTACTTTAAACACTATGAAAGGGCATGAATGATTTTTATTTCTATAGCCTTTAATTTTTTTCTTATGCACTTATGCAATCTGTACTTGTTAATTCAGAATTTAAACCATGAAAAATATTCTACTTTCTTCAACTACTACCTGTTCCTGTACAATTTAGGAAAAATAGTTAGAAAAATAATAGGCTTTCAGCCTCTCTTGTATTCCATAGTGACTTTTCTTTCTTCTTCTCTATCATGATTATGAGAATCACATATGCTTCTACAAGATAGTAATTTATTGATTTTATATCAACTTTTCTAATGTACCTTATGCCTTTTGATGTCAATTGATTCATTTGAATGAAACTATTAGCATAAGTATAAAGATTAAACCCTAAGCTCAAATCTGACAACTTTCTCCTCTTTTCTTTTTAGGTAAAATGATGCAATGGGATTATGCAAGAGATGAAGATGAAGGATCTGGAACTGGATGAAGACCAAGAGAAGACCCGAGAAGGCAATGATGGATTTTCTTTTAGATTCATTCACATGTATCTTTTAATTCAATAGTCATAAGATATATCCCAAGGCTTCAGTGGGGAAAAAAAAAATTGTAGCTATTTAGGAATAAATAAAATTAAACTATGTAATTGATTTGTTTATTTCATTTTGCATTTGATTACTTTAAATGATAATTTTGGAATAAAATAAACAACTCAAAACATAATTAATCTCATTCAAAAAGAAATAAATAACAAGAATTAATGTACATGTAGTTGATAATGTACCTTCAGCCATGCAAATAACAACTATGATTTATTTTCTGGAGTCCAACTCCTCAAGTATGTATTTTTTCCCACCATTATCAAGGTCATACTTTAGTTCTTCAGGATTTTTGCAACTTTGATGAAGACGAACATGGAATGGCAGCATACGTGAGGTGTTGCATTCGCACCAACACACATAATCGTATTTTACTTTTTAATTCACTTAGTATAGTAACTTAAAACCTTTTAAGAAACTACATGTTTTCCCCTTAGTTAGGTCCATCACATTAATGCCTATTATCTGAAATAAAGTTTTGAGTTTCTCATTTTTGCACAAGTGTAAAAATTTTCATTATCTCTAGTGATCTTGATGGGAAAAGTTGTCTACTAGCTTTAAGACTGTGTCTTGCTCTTGTCCATTGGGCATGGATTTAAAAGCATAAAACTAAAATGTGCCCTTTTAGGATAAATAGACCTTTATGGAAAACAAACTAAAGCTGGGAAAGGATCTAGTAAACCTTATCACGTGCATGAATGTAATTATTGAATTGAAAACATTTCACGTTTGCATGAAATGCTCTCAGTATTGAAAGGAAAACCTATTCTAACCTACTCTAACCAACACCGTAATATTTTCAGTAACAACATTTGAGAAACACACCATTCATAGTAATGGAAATTTCCCCTTTGTTCATCTTTGTAAACTGAAATGCCTTGTTCTATTTCTAATCAAATCATGTAAGGACCACTCTAGATTGTATCAAAATTTGTGTGGTTTCCTATCTTTTCTCTATCAACATCCCATATCAAAATAATGCCCCTTCATTAAAAATTATGAGATTAGCATTTTTCCATACATGCTCTTTATTTTTTCTAATTTTTCTCCATATTCAAGTTGGCTTGATCTCTTAGCTCTTACAGTTCCATCGGTTCTACATAACAAACTGCATTGGTTCATTCTCAAGTAATTCCATCTTATGTAGTAAATCCAATCTAGGAAGCTCAATTCAAATAGACATTCTTGCCTCACGACCATAAAAATATTTTACTGGTGAGTTTCAATCGATCTTTTAGGAGTCTCTCTACCGGACCAAAGTGTTGAATTCAACATCAAATACCAAGCACTTTGGTTGTGTTTGAGTGTTCTTCGATAATTTTCAGCATATTTTTACTTGGTACTTTGAGATCATATGTTACCTTGAGGGTATTATTTTGATGAAGTAATGAGATAGGTGCCATTATTAACAACCCAATATTTTAATTTTACACCGAGAAATTCTAAGGTATTAGCTGAAATAATAGTGGTTGGAACACAGGATACGTAAACTATACTTTTATAAAATGATAGGATTGAAGTTTCATTTGCTTCTTTCAAAGCCACTTCAGTCCAACAATTAAAATAATCCGTGGCACTTTATATCCACTTGTGTCCTTCAAATGAAGGATGATTTTCATTCCAATGAAGTCGGACCCCACTACATTAATGGTTATTCTACTTTGAAATAGGTTGTAAGGTCATTAAAGTTAATCTTACTTTTCCAACAACTAAGCCATACTTTTTGCACTTCTTAATCCATTCAAAGTAATCCTTGAATATGTTAGGTGAACAATAACGGCTTTCATGATTTAAATAGGTGTAGTACATGATGAAAAGTGACCTCCTACATGTCCTTCATGAAATTCAAATAGTAATTATTGCACTCTATCATAATCAACACAACACAAAAAAAATCCATTGATATCTTTCTTGACCAACACACCATCAACAAAAGCATATGGTATGGCCTATAATTTGGAATACCTTTGTTTGTTCTTATCCATTCCTTCTAGATAGGTTCCACACTATAAGTAAGTGATCAAATTTGTCCACCAACTTGATCTTGGAACCTTCAAATTTAGTTTCGATGGTTGAATTTGGTATTGTACAAAAATTTCAAGTTGTTGGTATGAAATTGCAACATCTTATAATGAACCTACAACCATATATTTTTCCATATTAGCAATAAAATGTTCGTATAATTCTTTTCCTCGAGACTATTTTAGCAATATGGATATCAACATCATACTCCATAAATTTTGTAATCCAACCTTATCACTTCTCGGAAGTTCCTTGTTCAATAAGAATGCTTTAACACTTTGGTGAAAAATCAAAACATGAATGTTATTTTTTTGGAATTGAGGGCAAATTTAGGGTGTTGAAAGGACCCACGTCCTTGTATAATTGAGGATTTTTGAAAGGATCCACAACCTATTTACAATCAAGGGGACCACTATTAGGAACCCAATTGAAGAAACCATGAAACCATAGTGAAGATGCAAAGGTGAGTGGGAAAAATATCGGTGATTGAAGTGAGAGGAGCAACCACTAGTATCAACAATGAAAGGAGGAGTAGCCACCGGTGTCGGTAGTAACCATAGCAACCACCAATGTCAGCAATGGGAGGATCAGTCCACGACAACAACGAGAGGATTATCTTAAGTGAGTGAAGTAACCACCGGTGTTAGCGAAAGAGAGGAGCAACCACTAGTGTCAATAGCAAGAGGAAGAGCCACCAAAGATCAACAATGAATAGGATCCACTAGCGTCGGCGATGAGGAGTAACCACCGGTGTCAACACAAGTAGAGATGTCACCTCTAGTGGTGAAATAACCTCCAAGGAGGACCGTGCCTCGGGGAATTTGAACATGGGTATAGAAGCATACAACCATGTGACTTGATCGCACCACTCTTACCCCATCGGCTAAAAATTTGGATGGTAATTTTTTTAATTATACCAGAGCTGTGAACTGGAGTGGTGGTTTTAGAGGATAAATTTCTCTAAGTTGGACATGGAGGTGGGATTGGGTCCTTAATGTCCGCCAAGTGATCTACATTCAGAGTGCCCCGCTATGTTCCTCTTGGTTCACATGGAGAATTTCGACCCCTACCTCAAGGTGTCTCCATGGCTACTTATTGAAAGTGTCCAATGGCCTTAATGGGAATGGAACTTGGGTTGATGATTACAAACTACTTGTAACTCACCAATAGACCAAGACCTTGAGTCCTAGAACATGAATCCTATTGTTGGAAAGCATGTACTTGAATTTTTGTAGTCCTCTAACTACTATAAGTACCCTTTTTCAAGAAAAGTGTACCTTTTATCGTAGTCATGCAAACTCTACCCAAACAAAGTAATGGGTTGTTCAATGTTCTCATCATTAACTTTATTTAATATGGCTAAAATGGTTTCATCTCTTAAGTGCATAAATCATGAAGTCTTTGTCAAAGTTGGGATTTTCCAAAGTAGGAGCTTGTGAAATAGCCAACTTAATGGCTTCAAAACATTTTCTTCCTTCTATGTTCCAAGATAATACTTTACCCTTCTTTAGCATAACTATTAATGGCTTGATGAATGCTTCAAAATCTTGAACAAATATTCTAACAAATTTGATTTTTCCAAGACTACTTTGTAATGTTTTCTTATGATGAGGTAGGCACAACTAAAAATTTTCATCAATTTTGAATGGATAAATAATTGAGCCCTTTTTGGAAATAATATGCCCAAGTAATTTACCTTCATGTACTGAAAAAATGGACTTTTTGGGATTTTTATCTCTAAAAATTACACCCCGTAGAGAGATGACTGCATGTGTTCTAAGCTTGCTCTGGATATCTCTCTTTTTAGATACAATGGAAACACCTCAAGTTTGTGGGTATACCTATTATTGAGATGAGTCTCTGGTATCAAGGTCAGTTCCTTTTTTTATGTATCCTAAACTAATTTTTAGGGGTTTTGGGGGTAAAATGATGACTGTAAATGGATTGAAAAATGGGGTGATACACCAAAATTGTTGAGGATTTCACTAAGTAAATGCAAAATCAATTTGAGAATCAATTGTAGATGCACAAACCAATAGTTTTCAACAAAATATTAAGGAAAAACACTTGATGTGTTGAGCGAATGAATCACAAGAATATAATAAGAAAAATCACGCACACTAACATTATATAGAAATTACTAAAATTTGCAAGAAGGTAAGATGATTAATCAGGTAATTCAACATTCACAGGAATTAATAAGATATACACAACACTTGCAAATAATTGGAAAGGCAAAATTCAATTCTCTTTCAAAGGTCAAAACTGGAAAAATATGTTTTTGCACTCCTATGTCAAAAAAATCCTCTTTTGTGCTTTTTACAACGCACACAATATATAATAAGTTTATTCATCCCACCATCCTAAAAATAGACTAAAATTTGTACTCGCCCATACATCCTATTCTTATCCTTTATTTATTTAAAGGAATAAAATAAACATGCTAATACAATGAGGCATTAATAGTTTGATTACAAAAATGCATCCTATTCAAATCTACGATTGATTACAGCTTCTATTTTAAACAAGTTGGACAAATAACTTGTCTAATAATAGCCCTTGCTTACTGAGTAATTTTTCTCCAATACATGCAAATTCTATCTTCTAGTGCTTGATGTGACACTTATAATTTGATCCACTTAGCACTTTAATACTTCCCCTTGGTGGACATGCAAATATAAATCTCTTTGTGTGTGAGAAAATAATTATAATTTGTAGTATTTGAGAAAATATTCACCCATGCATTCATCTTGATGGGGACGACTTGTAAATATTGATGTTGACATCTTCTTTCTTCTATTGAATAACATGTAAAATACTAGTCTATAAGTGAAAGTTATTCAACATCCAATTACTGCCACTATGGGGACCCCTTTATACAAAATAATATTCTCTTTGGCAAGAGATTTTAAAAGAATTAGATTATTTTACAAATTTTAAGTGAAAGTGTTAACCTTAGCATATAATCATTGGTTTGGACTTTGGAAAGTATTGTATATGTGCTCGGACCATGGCATATTATAAGTTTTGGAATTTCTCACCTTTTGGTAATTATTACCATGTCCGCATTTGATCTTGGGGTAACTATAGTTTTGGACCTTTTAATAGGTCAAATGAAAATGATTTAATTATTCGGGGCTTGTACCATACCTCATGATGACTCACCCCTTCATGATTGCATGTTGGTGGTCTTAACCTTGAGTTAAGTTAGGTTTTATGTGGCTTCGACACGTATGCACTTGGTGATTGTGATTAAGTTGGTGGTTTTTAATTTCTATCATTTGATCTGTACTTGACTTATGTTCACTGTTGATCCTCTGAGCATCTAACTTGTATTGATTGTAGCTTTGTGCTTAATCCTCGGTCATTTGATCTTTGAGCTCTGTTTATCTTGCACCGTTGATCTGTCACTTGGTGGTTGGCTCAGTTTTTGATTTGCACCATATATCTTCATACTCTGTTGATATGAGCCTTTGAGCTTATATTGGGTTAAGTATTGAAAACTGTGGGTTAGTTGAGAAAGTTTATTTGTAATATGAAATAGACCATTTTTCATGCATGCCCATTTTTGGATGGCGAAGCCCTGACAATTTTTCTCTAGAATGCCATTACTGTGTTCTTTTGAAGCTCGCTTTCTTTTATGAATCTATTTTATTGTGGAAATTTTGACATGAAACTTACCCCCAATCTTAGTTGTTTGAACATTGTGCATAATTTATGGAGAAGGTTGCGGTTTGTTATTTCAGCTCTTTGCATTATTTGATTTTCAAGCTCAAGTTTAATTTGGGGAATTCATTTGATGTTTGAGTTCTCCGTGAAAGTAATTTATGGATATGTCCACCATTTTTGAGCTCGATTCGAAGTTTAGGATTCAATATTGTTTGTTATTTTGATGTATTTTGAATTTGATTCTTCTAGTTGGATCTGATCCTTACCACTCTATCTTTCATTTGATGCCACAATCGTGATTTTCCGAGCGTGCATTCTCTGATTTGAAAAGGTGGCCACCATTGATGGGTTTTGAACTTGTTATTTTTATGATTTTCTAGCATGATCAATATAGGTTGATTATTGTCTCTTGTAAGTTGAGCTCTGTTTAATCTTTGATGGCATTGTAAATGTTGATCTCTGAATTTCTTTGTGGGTTTTCTGTTTTTCTTTTTAGAAGTTTTTGTATTCATCCGCCATTGATTTGTTCTTTGAGCTTAAATATGTGCCTCCTATAGTTTTTGTGATGAGCCATGCAAGTGTATCCCTAAATTTTCTGCCATATTTATTTTCCGAGTTGTGTTGATCTTACATGAGATTTTTTTGCGAACAATATTTCTATTGCGAATGAACACCATTATTGAGTTCTCGAGCTATTTTTAATCATTTATTTTGAGGAACTCGTATGCATAATTTGTCATTTCTTGAGTTTTCTGGAATTTTCAGTTCAAAAATCATTATGGGTATTCATAAATCTTTACGCATTCAAATATATTTTTATTATTTTGAAAAGCTTGGATTTGAAAAGGTAATTTCTTGTGCGTATAACTTCTACTCTATGCCCGTGTTTTTCTTGAACCTAAAGGAGATAAATCATTGTGCCATCCTTAATGGGTACCCACTCTTTTAATGTATCTTTTAATATCCCCTTCATACCCAAACTGGGTTTGTATTTTGATGATTTTCATAGCTGAATGCTAAGTCCATCCTTCGGGGCTTTGTTGTCACTTTTCCGAAACTTGCATTCTTTCAAGATCATTATGAACTGATATTTTGTGACAAAGAGCTATGTCTCCACAATTTATGATTGTTTCCTTGACTATATCTACACTGTAAAATTTAATTTGACTTTTAACAAACTATGTGGTTTGAAATTTGGGCTTTACCATTCAAATTGGCTTGAACTTTGTAGAAGTAGTTATGCATTTCTTTTCTCTTTATTGGTGTACTATCGCTATAACTCTTCTGTAATGAGTGGGAACATGACCTCAATTCAATTCACAATGAAGAGCTACATATTTACTTTCTTTGCTCTTGATTAATTAGTATAGATGTTGGGCACTTCTGCATTGATGAATACTACTATGTATTTTCATTATATCGTTGTACTTTGGCTCTTTAACTATTCTTAAGATAGTTCCTTAACATACCATTCATACCCAAAATGGGTTTTCATTGTGTAACTATGGTGAATTCATAAGCTCGACCTAACTAAAATAATCTCTTGAAGCTTTATATGCTTAACTTCTTTACATGGTAGTTGGAATTTTGAGCTCATCTTAACAAACCTCTATATATCTGAAATTGTTGCTTCTTAGAAAAGTGCATTAAATTAATTTGAAGAGCTTCAAATTTCAAACTAGTTCAATTTCTCTCTTTTGTAGCTCCATTACCAAACTGTTTCAAATGTTTTACTTAATCATTTATTAGTGAAACAATGATGTTGAACTTATTAAATCAAGGCACTACTGTAAGTTGATTCTATTAGTGATGCATGTAGAAAACTTGCTTTGATGTATGCACTTTGTTGATCTTAGATTCAAAGG
The DNA here is from genome assembly GCA_018340775.1 of Taxus wallichiana var. yunnanensis. Taxonomy (NCBI): domain Eukaryota; kingdom Viridiplantae; phylum Streptophyta; class Pinopsida; order Cupressales; family Taxaceae; genus Taxus; species Taxus wallichiana. The sequence goes on along the minus strand of CM031243.1, from coordinate 720,709,480 downwards.
TATAATTAATCCATTGTGATGAACCTCCATAAGCTGAAACAAATGGTAGTTTTCCTTTGCTATACCTAAATTTTGATGAATTCTTACTTGTGCCAGTAGCATTCTGCGCATAGATAAATGCACTACTATTTTGTAGGTTTACTCCATTTCTGCCTAATTGCACCTTCAATCTGAACTAAGATTCTTTCTATCCTTATCATAGACTATAAATGTGATTGATCAATTCATTACTATACATCTTTAGCATTGATTTTGACTGTTCAAAATGTGACAAGCGATGATTACCTCTTGTATGACCTCATCAATATTTAGATTTTTGGAAAGTTATTTTATCCTTGTAAATACAATTGTTAGTATTCTCTTTTATTGTATGCATAAGCAACCAAGGATCAATTTGTGATACTATGGCTAGAATATGCTCTTGTAATTAGTTGTACTTTTTGTGCTAGAAGTTTTCAAATTTCTCTTCTCGGATAAAATATTCTTGAACTTAAACCATAATGATATGCATAGCTGAAAGTGTTCTTCATTCATTCTATGGTATTGTTTAGTTTCATGTATGATGGGAAGCATTTCTTGAAAACTTGATGCTCGAAGATGTCTTAAAATTGTTGCTCTCTCTATAAAGTGATCTCCATCAATTCCCATTCATTGTATATCTTAATATCTGTATAGTACCTTCACTTGACAATCCATTTGAAAACTTAAGAGATTGTATCTTTTTTTCTATAGCTTATATTAATCTAATCCTTATGATATATGAAACTTTTGATGAATATGTATGATAACCATTTTTGTTGTGATGTGCATTGATCTTCTGGAAATTTGTATCCACTATAATATACAATTTGTTAATGCTCCTTGGAATAAGTTAGAATGATTTTAATAAAACTATACCTGAGAATGACTTACTTAGAGCTCTGTATTACTTTCCTAACCTTTGGAATGAGAACATAAGGCTTTATATTTATTGAATACTTGCACTTATCTAAGTTGCATTGAATACTGGAACTTATCTAAGTTGCATTGAATACCCTTGCTTCATTTGTGTTTTGAAAATCATGAAAACCTTCTAGATATGAACCCTTGAAATTGTTTCTTAAGTGCTTTACTTATTTTACAACCATGTAGATCTTACATCACACTTTGTATCTTGAATCTTCCCTTTCTCCAAGTTATTCTAAAGTATGATTCAGTTTGGTATTCTACTAAAGCTCTAAAGCTAGATCAATCATCATTATCTTCACTTTCTATATGTATTCCATTTGTTATAATTTGCAGTACTAAACTTGCATTTCTTTTATGGATTAGTATAGTTATATCTTTGTATATTCATCCTTTAGTCTGAACTGAAATAATATGCAATTTTTAGGTTTAACTTGTAGAATGTAATATTTTTGATATGCAAACACAACAATTAGTTCTTATTTCCTTCTTCTTACCTGTACCTACACATTTAGATAAACTAGTTAGAAATCATTAGGCTTTTTGCCTCTCTCATGTTCCATAGTTTTCTTCTTTTATCTTTTCTTTTCTGAAATGATTTTGGGAATCATATGTGCTGATGTAGAATACTATTCTTATCAATTATGTATATATTTCTGATGTATCTTGTGCCTATAACTTATACCTTCGATGTTAGGAGATCCATTTGCATGAAATTAGATAGTACATGAATATGGATCAAAACCTTGAGCTCGTGATTGATAGTCTTACTTTTTCTATTTCTCAGGTACAATTCCAATGTGGATAGTGAGGATGAAGATGGAGTAAAGCTCAAGATGGAAGTAGAGAAATGGAAATGAGAGGAACCAAGGAAATCATGGGTTTTTCATACTCCTTTAATTTTATTTTCATGCACATGTACCTTCTACTTCAGTAGTTATGAATTGATTTTGAGTTACATCCCATGGCTTGTGTGGGAAAATTTAAATTCCTTATGAATAAAACATTAAATTCTTGACACTTTGAGTTGTGTAATTCTTTACTGGATTTCAGTTTTATGTATGTATTTTCCAACGAACTAAGCTACTCAATAACATAATTGGATGTATTTAATCATGAAGGAAAGAACTTTAAAATACCTACAAATTTAGTAACGAACTCTCAATTCACTGTAATTTACAACTCGTCTGCTTATTAAAAAAAAAAACACTCCACTTATTCTGTAATTCTGGTTTTCATCAAGCTAATACATTTGTCCTTAAGGATTTTGTGTTCTCTTGCTGAAGATAAACATGGAATTGCAAAATATGTGATCTATTACATTTTGTAACAACAAACATAGGTGTAAATTAAATGTAATCATTAATTTAATGTAATAGAATGGATATTAAACTGAAAGAACCTTTGATAGCTTAGGTCTATTTGAGTAATTCCATTAATCATACCAAAGTTCCGAGTTGCCCATTTTTGCACAAGTGTAAAAATTATCAAAATTTTAGTGATTTTGTGGGGAAAGTTGTCTACTAGATTATACACCAATGTCTTGCTCTTTCCCAGGCATGGATTCAAAGAATATAACCAAAACTACCTTTCCAAAAATAAACTAAAGTGGGAAAGGATCTAGGATCTAGATCACGTGCATGAATGCACTTATTGAATTGAAAAACGTTGCAATGTGCATGAAGCACTTATTTAAAGGGAAATCCTACTCTAAACAAACACTTTAGGATTTTCAATAACAATGTTTAAGAAACATACCATTCACAGGAATGTGAATTTCTTCTACATTCAGCCTTGAAAGATGAAATGCATTGTGTTATTTGCATGCTAAAATCATATAAGGACCACTCCAGATTGTATCAAACTTTGTGTGGTTTCCTGGATTTCTATGATCAACATCCCATTTTAACACAATGCCTCATTCAATGAAGACTCTAACATAACCTTCTTATAAAAAGTTTTCTTCATCTATTTTTATTCTTCTCCATTTTAAGATGAGTTTGATCTACTAGCTCTTGAAACCCAATTAACTCTATCTAATAAACCTACAATTTTTCATTCTCAAGTAATTCCATCTGATGCAGTAAATTTAATACAAGAAACTCAACTAAGATGGGAATTCTTGCTTCTCTTTCATAAATAATCTTGTACGGTGAATTTCCAACTAATCTTTTAGGAGTAAATTTGTCATCCCATAAAGTCTTGAATTCAACATGAGATGCCAAAATCTTTTGGTTGTCTTTGAGTTTTCTTCTGATAATCCTAAAAATATATTTATTAGTACTTTTAGCTAATCCATTACCTTGTGGGTAATAATTGGATTATGTACTTAAATAAATTTCATGCTTGATAGCCCAATCTATTACCTTTGCAAAAAAAATGCTAAGGCACTATCTAAAATGATAGTCCTGGACCACCAAATTTGTAAACTATACCTCAATAAAAGATAGTATCGAAGTCCCATTAGCCTCTTTTGAGGCTATTGCTTCTTTCTGCGTGTAAAGTAATATGTAGTATTCAAAATCCACTTGTGTCCTTGTGATGAGGGTGTATTTATCATGCCAATAAAGTCAAGACCCCACCGCATGAATGGTTGATCCACTTGAAATAGTTTACAAGGGAACAAAGCTAAACATTTTTTCCACAAAGAAAGCACATTTCTTACACTTTCTAATCCATTCGAAGTAGTATTTGAATATGATGGGCGATAGTAACCAACTTTCATAATTTTTAAGGTCTTGTGGTATGTGTAAAAAAATGATCTCTTATAGGTCCTTCATGGAATTTAGATAATAATTGTTGAATTTTATCATAATCAATACATCGCAACAAAATTCCATTTATATTTCTCTTAAATAACATGCCATCAATAAAAACACAAGGTACAACTTATAACCTGAAATACCTCTATTTATTTTTTCCATACCTTCCTCGGATAAGTACCGTGTTATAAGTAGTTAACCAAATCAGTCACCCATCTTGATTCTGATCTTCTTGAGTGAGTTTGGGTTCTTTGAGTTTTCTGGTTGTACTAAGGTATTTATTTCTGATATGTAACTTCAACATGTTGTTTTGGATCATTTGTTTCTTGCAAGTGCATTATTTTTTCATATCAGCAATTAGATGCTCACACAAACCTTTTCCTCAAATAGTTTTCACACACATATATCAACATCATATTCCATAACTTTCATAATCTAACCTTCTCTCTTCTCATTCATCTCTCTTTTCAACAACAACACTTTCATGCTTGGATGAGAAACTAAAACATGTATCTTGTTATTGGAAAGAGTGTACTTGAAATTTTTCAATCCTCTAACTACTTAAAGTAACTATTTCTCAAGAAAGGTGTACCTTTTCTCATAGTCATGCAGACTCTATCAAAGAAAGCATTGGGGCTGCTAATTATTTTCATCATTAATCTGAGTCAAGATAGTGAAATAGTCTCAATTCCAGCAAGTGCATACATTATAAAATCATTATCAAAATTTGGATTTGCATGAGTAGGAGCTTTTGAAATGGCTAATTTATGGCCTCAAATCCTTTTTTCCCTTCAGTAGTCCAAGAGAAAGTTTTGTCTTTCTTTAACATGGTTGTCGAGGCTTGACTAATGCTGCAAAATATGGAGCAAATCTTCTAAAAAGTTTATTTTCCCAAGAAAACTATGCAATGTATTTTTATGATGGGGTAGAGATAACCTTGAAATAACTTCAATACTGAAAGGTTTAATAGCTAAACATAATTTAGAAACAATATGACTAAGCAAAATTTACCTTGATGTACTGAAAAACGCACTTTTTGGGATTTAATGATATTCTGAACTATCTGTAAAGCTAAAAAAGTCTACCTTAAATGCATTAGATGTTCAACATAATTCTTTGAAAAAAAGGTGACATCATCTAAGTAAAAAAATATGCATTTATTCAATAAACTATGAAAATCCTTGTCAATTGCACATTGAAACGTTGCACCAGCATTTGAAAGACTGAAAGGCATTCTTTTATAAGCATAAGTTCCCAATTTAGTGGTAAAGGTTGTTTTGTATCTGTCATCCTCACGCACAAGGATCTAATTGTATCCACCATAGCCATCTAAAAGAGACAAGTTCTCTGAACCGAAAACTCTTCTCAATATTTGATCCATATTTGGCAAATGGATAATGGTCTTTTAATGAAGCTTTATTAAGGTCTCTAAATTCCACACATAGCCTAATTTCTCCTTTTTTTTTTCGAATAGGAAAAAAATTAACTACCCAACTTGAGTTCTTAACTGAAAAATAATACCCGATTCGATTAACTTAGATAACTCTTTTCTCATCAATGGCTCAATTTTCAAATTTATAGGCCTTTGTTTTTTCCTAACTGGCTTAGAATTTGGCTATAACTCTATTGTATGTTGAGATAAAATTAGATCAAACCCTCTCAGATCTTGGTACTTCCAAGAAAAAACATATCTAAATTATTTACATAATTTGATAAATTCTTGTTTTTAGATGAATAATATACCGTTCTAATAAGTAGTTTCTTTTTTCATCCACCAAGATTTCTTCATAATTATCATCGTGAGTTAAAATTTACCCTTTGTCCTTTCTCAACCGATCATCAAAACTTAAAATGTCTTCTAGGTGACCAATCCTTAAGGTAACTTATTTTTCTTCAACTAAACAATCTAGTCACTATAGAAGTCTTTGCGGGTTTTCCGATTAATTGTAGAAAATTCAGCTTCTTGCTGCAAAAATATATAAATATATTTATCGTCTTCAAAAACCTACCAATTCAAATCATTATTAGGTATGGAAGGTTTGATAATTAATTTAATATGTGGTTGTACTTTGTTATTTTCGATTTGTTTCAAGTACATCAAAGCTAGCACCAAATGCTACAAGTCTATCTCCATGCTTATTTTCTATTCTTGGAATGGAGTAGATAGTGATAGCATTGAAATATTCCATTAAGTATGAAAATCTTTGTTTATAAGAGTTCATTAATGGACTCTTAAAAACATTGAAATTTTTTACTTGATTGATAACTAACTCAAAATCACCGAAAATATGTAACATACCAATGTTAGAATTTGAGGATTCTAATAAATATGGTTTTAATTAACTTACATATTACATAATGTTATAATAAATATTTAAATAAAGATTACATCATAACATAAGTAAATAAAGAAATACATACATGAAATAAATAACACAGGTGACACAGTATTTATAGTGGAAAACCCTAATAGGATAAAAACCACTTTGAAAATAACCTTTTACTTCAGAGAACTAATTTTACATCTAGTAAGATCACCTCCTCCTTTGAAACCTTATTTACCAAGGGTAAAACCAAATCACTTGATTTGCACAACTTTGATATATTTCCGAATATATCAAATGAGGGCTTAAATTCCTTTTATATAAGGTGATCGAGTATGTCTATTGACCCACCTTTTCAACTAAAAATGGTTAACACATACACCTAGGTTTATAATATTCAATATTATAAATATAATCATTTCATGATATTAAATATTCAACCTAAAGTATATACCTAGTTTAGCATATTTAATAATAGAAATATAAATATTTCATATTATTAAATATTAACCTATATATTAGTAATGGACCCATATACATTAAGGGTGGCCGGACCACTTAATGATTATGTTTCAACACTCCCCCTTAATGTTAAATGGGATAACATAACATATGCTAATAGATTACTTGTCCGTGGTACACTCCAGATTTACAATCCTTAAACCATAAAGGTTTTAGGCCAAAGATCTCGGTTGAAGGAATTATAACACCTTCATCATACTCAATTTACCTTTTTATACAAAAGGATTTGGAATCCCAAAAACTTGAACACATATCAAGTATATTTTATAACACAACATCGGTATGGTTAGAATAACAAAATCCATATAAGATAGTATTTTCATTCTTATTATAATGCAACCCGTAATTGATTGTTCATTTCAAATATCTAATTTTTTTTTAAGATTTCAATGATCTCTAAAAAGGGTTCTCGTGATAAACCTTGAAATAATTTCTTTTGTATACGAAATATCTGATGTAATTATAGTCAAATAAATCAAACTATCAACTAACAACATATATAAAATAATATCAACCTTTTTCATATGCGGTTTATGATCAATATTTATTCCAACTTCCATTAAAGTAGAAAATGGTTTACAATCAATCATAAGAAACTTTTTCAATACAATGGTTGCATATTATTTTTGAAAAATAAGAATAGAATGAAATACAATCATATAAATAACATGATGTGAGAGACCTAACTCATTCACTTCAAAGTACTCGCTTCAATTTCTCTTTAATCTTATTAATTAAATCAATTGTCATAGGACATAAGTAAATCATCAACATATATACATATAATGATAATATACGAGCCTTATTGCTTAATGAATATATCATTGTTAGAAGAACAATTAACAAAACCCAACAATTTAAAGAAAGAAACATTTTTTACATACCAAGCTCTAAGAGCTTGTTTTAAACCATACAAAGATTTCTCAACTTACAAACATAGTTTTCTTTACCAGTTTCTTAAAATCCTTTAGGTTGAAACATGTAAAGTTCTTCTTTAAAATTACAATTCAAAAATATTTTTCTTATCCATGGGTGGATTTCCCACCCAAATTTATTGGAAATTACAAATAATGTCTTAACAATACTTATTTTAGCTACATGAAATGTGTCAACATAATTAATACCAAGTTTCTAAGTGAAACCTCTAGCAATAAGTCTAGCTTTATGTTTGTTAATACTACCATCAGCATTATATTTTACATTGTATATCCACCTAGACCCTATATTACTTCATGTCTCATGTCCATGCAATGTAATTAATGCATGGTACATATGATGGCTTCTGGTCATTTTCCTAATGTTAATAGGATTTGAGTTTTCTAACATAGATTTAGCCCAATTTAATTTCTTATCTAGGAAGATAAGATTTTCATAAACATCTATAACATCAAAACATCATCTTGACCATTTACTAAATCAAAATAAAAAAATTCATTTAGAAACATTTAATGAAGTAACTTTAAGAGAAGAAGACAACACATGTAAACATTTCATTAGATTATATCTATACATTTCATATAAGCTTTGATAATTAACATGTCCTAACCTTTGATGCCATAGTTTTGAATAATTCAAACTCGAGATATAAAACAAGATGTAGAAGAAAAATCATAAAAATATATAGATCAATTTCTTTGAATTCCTTCAGCTATTATACTCTCATTACTATCTTTGATATACCAAGTATCCTTCATGCATGGATTCTAGTTGTGTCCATACCTCTTTCGGATGTTCAATATTACCAATGTGTGAAGGTACTCATCGCTCACATTACATAGAAAAATCATCTTACATTCATTGCAAGAATGCATTCGTGTTATGTATAATTTCTTATCAATCGGTGGGAAAAACCTCGATCTAGAAACAATCGTCCAAAGTTTTCTAACCATAAATTCTATTTTGACCCAAATGTTGTAGTTGGTTTCATTCAGGATATGGGTTTTTCTAGATAGAAATTGTTGGACGTCATTATTTTCCTAAACTTTTAAAATACACCCCATTATAATATACAATGTACCATAGAGTTAGATACATATTTATCGATAATAAAACCAACACTTTTAATTGAATCAAATCTAAATTTTACAGATCTAAAGAAACTATTTGATCATAACTAATTTTGTCATTACAATGCATACTAATTAACATCCCATGATCAAAATAATAACCCACATTATAAAGGGCTTTGCATTATACCCCATATTTATATAAAAAATATTTCTAGCCATATAGAAGTGAAGAAGAGACCCCTAAGAATGCATAACTTCAAATTTTTGAAAAAATTTAATGTAGATAAACATTGTCAACTTAAATTTGACGCCTAAATGACTCATCATAATGGCTTATTTTTTAGTCTCTCATGACGGTAATTTGACCGTCATTTTTAACACGATTAAAGTTTCTGGAACCTACAAGATTAAATTTTACGTTTAAATGACCATCATATTGTCTTATGTTTGGTCTACCATGATGGTCATTTGACAGTCAAATTTAATGAATCCAAAACTTGTGTATTTCAAGAATGTGAAATTCCATAATTTATTCTTCTGTATAATATTAGGGAGGTTATATTTTAACACGTTATAATAACCTATTATAATTTATAATGTACAAATATATACACTTTTTTATTAAAAATATATATATAATATATAGAATGAAAATAAAAAACAACATATAGTTCATAATAATTATAAACTAAGTATATTATTTTTATATTAAAAGCACATAACCCTTATTAAGGGGTTTAAAGGACATAAACCAAAGTTAAAAGAATTTTACCATGTCCAAGTAGATTTATGAGAGTATAAATTATCTGCATATTTTACAAACGGGACAAATAATTTCACCCACCAATTAAATAAATTGAAATCCCTATTTTCATAAACCTTGTCTTCTCCCTTCATTTTTATTTACACATTTAAAAGTATGGAAATATTGCAAAATATTTTATATAATTCTAAGCTAAAAACTTTAAAACTTTTATGTGGCTATAACTACCACTATTTTAATAAATATTTACCACACTTCACATGGGCCACCAATAAACTAGGCCCCTTTTTAATTATCCATTTATACATGAGAGTTCCACATTTATACCTGAGATATTATGTCTTTTTATTCTCCAATCCCACTCTTATATAAAAGAAAACCTTTAAATAAGAATATTTATATAGTTTTTACAAACTATAAGATCTAAATTAATGGGGTTGCCCCCTACATGGATAATATAAATGGTTACAGACACATGTTAGGTTTTATTTAATAAGTATTAAGATTTAAAAAAATCTCTTCATGGCCAAGAAATAAACATAGGCCCCTTACTAAAAAAAAAAAGTAAGTACTTTGATTTTTTTTAAAAACATATATAAACCAAATCTAATAAAATTTATAGTTTAAGCGGTTTAAACTAACCCTATATATAAAATATGATTCAAACTTAGGTTTGTTTCTTTTTTTAAAAAACTATATATGCCTAGATTTATAAGTTAAGTTTAAACACAATTTGAACTTAGGCTTAGAATATGGTATGTTGACTCTTCCCTTAATTTTAATATGGTTCAAGGCTTTAAATATATAGGTTTTTTTTTTTCAAAACTATATAAATATTAATATGATGTTTATATACATTATTATATAAAACTTATTCTATATTATATATATTTTTAGTTAAAAATAATAATATAGTTTTCAAATTATATAGAATATATTTATAGATTAACTATAAACTATATTTTTCTATTTAAATCCTCTTAGAGGGGACCAAAGAACACAGTATGAATTTACCTTCCGAAATATTTAACTTGCAAACATTTGAAATTATAGAAAACAAAGTCCCTTTCACTTGTGCACACATCAATCTCTAAACAAACATTAATTCCATATAATTTATAAAATGTAAATGAAATTAAGAATCATATCATATTACATCTCCCCCCAAAAATATTAGGGATTTAAACTTGAAAAACCCTAAAATTTTTACGAAGAGTTTAATTGCACAAATGTAATGAAAAAATAAATTGGGGAAAAAAAAGAAGGGGACCAAATACTTTTAAATATCCTTTCGGGTTGGTTGAAAAAAACTCGTACAAATAAAATAAATAAAATAAAAACATTTGATCTTAAGTTTTTAATTTACCTCACTCTTTACCATGTTAGAATTTGAGGATTCTAATAAATACAAATTTAATCAACTTACATATTACATAATGTTACAAATAAATATTTAAATAAAGATTACATCATAACATAAGTAAATAAAAAAATAATTACGGAAATAAATAACATAGGTGACACAATATTTATAGTGAAAAACCTAATAGGGTAAAAATGCTATGAAAATAATCTTTTACTTCAGAGAACTTATTTTACATTCAGTAAGATCACCTCCTCCTTTGAAACCCTATTTACCAAGGGTAAAACCAAATCACTTGATTTGCACACCTTTGATATATTTCTGAATATATCAAATGAGGACATAAAGTCGAGGTCTTATATAAGGTGATCGGGTATGTCTCCCGACCAACATTTTAAACCTAAAATGGTTGACACATATACCTAAGTTTATAATATTTAATATTAGAAATATAATAATTTCATGATATTAAATATTTAACCTAAAGTATATACCTAGGTTAGCATATTTGATAATAGAAATATAAATATTTCATATTATTAAATATTAACCTATATATTAGTGATGGACCTATATGCATTAAGGGTTAGCCAGACCACTTAATCATTATGTTCCAATAGCTAATACCTCTCTTTTTGCCCAAAGTAAGCCATGAATTAATGCTTCGTATTCATCTACATTATAAGTACACAATAATTGGATACCCAAAGCTGAGAGAAATACCTTTCATTTGTGGGGGAAGTGAGCATCAAACATGCTCCTTGTCCTTTATTTTTTTTAGCTCTATCAAAATGAAGCTTCGAAATACCTTCCGCTACATTTTCTATTTTAGACAGCAAGGTAATTGGTGTATTTTCCTCATGCAAGAAATACACACCAAACAAATGTTATTCAACTTATTTTAAAGGATCATGAGCATGTTGTTCATGTTTCTTTTAATCCATAAATATGTTAGAAACACCGTCTAAAGTAAATTAACAAGTGATGTATTATAAAAATTTGACTAGTCTATTCTGCATAACTAGCTAAAGCATTAGAAGCATGAGAATCAATATGAAACTTTGTAAAAGGTTTGGAATTGATAGTAACTTTGGTCGCATGATGTGTAGTGAAAAAAAAGAAAGAGCAATCTCAAGAGAGATAACCTCCTATCTTTGTTGTAAAATATCTCAAAAAACATAAGGAAAAGTAAGGAGGGGAATCTACAACCGTAACATATTGTAAAATGGAAACATTTGGACAAGCATGTAATGTTACCTCTAGATCTACGATAACACAAAAAATGTTAGTAGTTATTCCATCAAGTTGTAACACACTTTTATCTATAGGTCCGTCACTATAGGCCCAACCTTTTTGCAACTAATTTTGGCATAATTGTCTTTACTTGCACCATCAAGTTAACCATGTAGTTATGAACAAGATGGTCTCCAATAATTAGAGATAAATATAAAGATGGAGATTTTTAATATCATGAGAATCTAGAACCTTTTGTACCATCCACTTAACATCCTTAACACAATCTTGTTCAACTGTACCAAGCACCATATTTGCCCTTTGAGCTTCTTTTTCTGCTATTTTGGAAGAAATATGTAACTTAGAAAGCTCTTGAGCAAGTAAATCTTATTGTCTTGGAATACTTAAAGCATCCCAAAATGGAATAGTAATGTTATGCTTTTTCATTACCTCAACATTGTTAAAAGTAGCAACATTTTTAGAGAAAGCTTCCATAGTTTTTGAATAAACTTTCGTAAAAATGACTCTTCCTCGCCTGCTCGATATCTCGAGGTATAAATCATCTTCTTAGATCAGTTTTTAACTATTTTTGTTTCTTTTTACTAGCTGAAACACCTGCTATCGTTGTAGGAGCAACAATGTTATTTGCTAGTTTTTGGTATGTACCTACTAATCTATGTATCATTGTAGGTAGAAAAGGTTTGTTTTGATGTTTTGACTTTCCTGAGCCTTTTCTTCATCTCTAGTAGTAACTACAATGAAATCATCTTCACTCAAAATGACTAAGTTCTATTCAGGTGCTTTCTTAACATGAGCTTCTTGTTGTCCACCCTCCATTTGAGGAATAAATGTTACTTTAGATTAAGGTTGTCAAGGCTTATATTTAGGAATGCATTAGGTAATTAGCAATAAAGTGAGGTTGATTGCAAGGTGGACACGACGCTTCTAAAACCACGTTCAGTGGTACTAAAGTGTTAGATGAACTAGAAACCTTGGGATCAAACTAGCTTTACTGTTATTGTTACTTGTAATTTTGATTCTGTTGATAAGGATGCATATTATGTTTGTTTTACTTGATAAGGAGCTTGATAGGACCCTGCTAGGAAATGCTAGTCTATTTTCAACTTGGAGTTATCTTATTTCCCATATTTTTAAAGATTTAAACACATCATCTGATGGGGTTGTAATGGTAGGATCCAAAATGGTAATAGGCTATGAGATAGGTGCTAAATATACTACAAAAGGCATTAAGGCCTTGGTGCTAATTTTTGGCTTGAATAAGACTATTATCGAACCTTTATAGAAATATCATAAGATTTCAGGAGAATTTCACTTCCCATAGACTAAATCATAGTTGAAATATTATTGTTTAAGGATCTAAGATAATAAATAAAAGAATGGTCAAACTTGAGGCTTAACACTAGTTGGAACTCTTTACATGCAAGTCCTATTAAAATGGATGTTGAAACTAGACATAAACTCATGAGGAGCACTCTTAATTGTAGAAAAATTTCTATGAGAGATATATGATTCGAATGATCTCAAAATTACTTAAGTAATTTTTCTCGTAAATCATCCCAATTTTTATACTCCTAATCTCTAAGGTTCTATACCATTGTAGGGCTTGTCCTTTAAAGGATACAGCTAAAAGTCTTAAAGCCACATCTTCATGAGTAATATTATGAACAACACAAAGGGCTACAACATCTTTGATGTGCTCCGTAGGAGTAATATGATTTTCACTAGTGAATGAAGGTAAAATTTTATGGCAGTATTGAGAATGTCATGATAAACTAGAATTACTAAAGAGTGCCATTAGTAAAGGTCACAAAATTCCTAGGTGGTTGAATAGCCATTGGAAAAACTGGGATATGAACAAAGAGATTATTATGTGGTGAAGGAAGATTAGGAGGAGAGTTACCAAAACAAAGCTCATTATAAGGTAAGGTATTGCAAACTCTTCTTTTTCTTGTAGAATTTAAAGGTAAATAAATAAACTTAGAAGGAATTCCTCATACCGATGATCTTCTAGTCACTTTAGACATGGAACATGTTGTAAGGATGGTTTCAAATCAGCATTATGGAGTAGCCAAAATAAATATTTCGATCTTTAGAATAAATTACTAGAGCTTTTTGCTTGAAAAGTGACTTTATTTTCACTATAAATTGTTGCAATTTGCTTGTATATCTGATTCGGTTCCTACTAAGCATGGAAAAAAATGTTATCTCTCGAAAGTGCACCCTATAGAGAGATGACTCTGCAAGTTTTCTAAACTTGTTTTATATATCTTTCTTTTTTAGATACAATGGAAACACCTCAATTCTGTGGGTATACCTATTTTTTGAGGTGAGTCTCTATTATCAAGGTTGGTTCCTTTTTGATGTATCTTAAACTAATTTTTAGGGGTTTTGAGGGTAAAAGATGACTGTAAATGAATTGAAAAATGGGGTGATACACCAAAATTGTTGAGGGCTTTGACTGAGTACATGCACAATCAATTTGAGAATGGATTCTAGATGTCCAAACCAATAGTTTTCAGCAAAATATTAAGGTAAAACACTTGATGTGTTGAGGGAATGAATCACAAAAATACAATAAGAAAAAATCATGTACACTAATATTATACTGAAATTACTTAAATTTATAGTAAGGAAGATGATTGATCATGGAATCTAACATTGACAAGAATTAATAAGATATACACAACACTGCAAATAATTGGAAAGGCAGAAATCAATTCTCATTCAAAGGGAAAAATGGCAAAATATGCTTTAACACTTATGTGTCAAAATAGTTCTCTTTTGTGCTTTCAGAATTGCACACAATATATAAAGCAAGTTTATTCATCCCACCCATCCTAAAAATAGACTAAAATTTATACTAGCCCATGCATCCTATTTTTTATCCTTTATTTAGAATAAAATAAACATGTTAATACAATGAGGCATTAATAGTCTTGATTACAAAAATATATCCCATTCAAAGAGCAATTAATTGTTATATTTTAAACAAGTTGGATAAATAACTTGGATAATAATAGCCATTGCTTGCTAAGTAATTTTCAAACATGCATGCAAATTTTTTCTTCTAGTGCTTGACGTGACACTTAAAATTTTATTCACTTTCAATTACTAAATTAGCACTTTAATACCCCTTGGGTGTAAATGCAAAAATAAATCTCTCGTGTGTGAGAAAATAATTATTATTTGCGGTATTTGGGAAAATATTCACCCATGCATTCATCTTGATGGGGACCACTTGTAAATCCCGATGTTGACATATTCTTTTCTTCTATTGAATAACATGTAGAATACTTCTCCACAAGTGAAAGTTATTCAACATTCAATTCTCACACTATGGGGACTACCTTTATGCAAAACAATATTCTCCTTGGCAAGAGATTTAAAAAAATTAAGGTTCCTTTTCAAATTTTAAGGTGAAAGTGTTAACCTTAGAATATAATCATTGGTTTAGGATTTAGAAAGTATTATATATGTGCTCGAACCATGGCATATTATAAGGTTTAGAATTACTCCGTTTTTGTAATCATTACTTGTCGGTATTTGATCATGGGTGAACTATAGTTTTGGACCTTTTGATAGGTCAAATGCAAATGATTTAATTATTCAAGGCTTGTAACCTACCTTATAATGACTAACCCCTTCGTGATTGCATGTCGGTGGTCTTAACCTTGAGTTAAGTAAGGGTTTTGTGGCTTCAATACACATGCACTTGGATATTGTGATTAAGTTGGTGGTTTTTAATATCTATCATTTGATCATGTAGCAACTTATGTTTTCCATTGATCCTCTGAGCATCTTACTTGTATTGATTATAGCTCTACGCTTAATCCTCGATCATTTGATCTCGAGCTCTGTGATCTTGCACCATTGATCCGTCACATGGTGGTTAGCTTGGTTTTTATTTTCATTGATATATTCGTACTTTGTTTTTACTTGAGCTATTGAGCTTATCTTAAGTTAAGTCTTAACAAATGTGGGTTTGTTAATAAATTTTATTTGTAATATGAAATCGACCATTTTGCATGCATTCCCATGTTTGGAGGTTGAAGCCCTAACAAATTTTCTCTATACCTCCATTACTATGTTCTTTGAAGCTCACTTTCTTTTGCAGATCTGTTTTAGTATGGAGCTTTTGACGTGAAACTTACCCCCAATCTTGATTTGTTTGAACTTTGTGCGTAGTTTATATAGGTGGTTACGATTTGTTATTTCGTGCTCTACTGCATTGTTTGATTTTCGAGCTTGAGTTTAATATGGGGCATTTGTTTGATGTTTGATTTCTCTATGTAATTAATTTATGGAGATGTCGCCATTTTTGAGATCGATTCAAAGTTCGGGCTTCGGATTGTTTGTTCTTCTAATGGATGTTGACTTTGATTCTTACGGTTGGATCTGAGCCTTACCGCTCTATCTTGCATTTGATGCCACAATCGCAATTTTCGATCTTACATTCCCTAATTTGAAAATGTGGATGCCATTGATGGGTTTTGAACCTATTTTTTTTTATGATTTCTAGCATGATCATTGTGGGTTGATTCTTTTCTCCAGGTAAGTTGAAATCATTTATTCTTTGATGGCATTGTAAACGTTCTCTCTCGAATTTCTTTCTAGGTTTTATGTTTTGTCTTCTTTGAAGTTTTACGTAGTTTGTGTTTCCATTGATTTATTCTTTGAGCTTAAATATGTGCCTCCTATAGTCTCTCACGTGATGAGCCATGCAAGTGTATCCTTAACTTTTCTTCGATATTTATTTTCTGAGTTGTGTTGATCTTCTATGATATTTTTTGTGAACACAATTTTGTTGTGAATGACCACCATTATTGAATGCTCAAGCTCTATTTAATCTTTGATTTTGAGGCAATCTGTATGCACAATTTTTATTTCTTGAGTTTTCTTACATTTTGAGTTCAAAATCATTTTTGGTAGTCACAAATTGTTCAAAGCATTCAAATATATTTTGACCATTTTAGAAATCTTAGCTTCAAAAATTAAGTTCTTGTGCTCGTAACTTATACTATGTGTACATGTTTTACTTGAACCTAAAGGAGAGAAATCATTGTGCCATCCGTAATGAGTACCCACTCTTTTAATGTATCTTTTAATATCCCCTTATTACCCAAACTGGGTTTGTATTTTGATGATTTTCATGGCTGAATGCTCAAGTATGATCTTTTGGGGCTTTGTTGTGACTTTCTTAAAAATGTTTATTCTTTCGGATCACTATGAACCATGATTTTGTCACAAAGCTATGTCTCTGAAATTTAAGCTTATTTCCTTATTTGTATACTGTCCTTGTAAACTTTAATTTACATTTTAACAAACTATGTGGTTTGAAATTTTTGTTTTCCCATTCAAATCATTGGTCGTCAAATAGGACTTTTTAGAGAGCAACAGACAGGGGACGAAAAGTCCCTCCTCTTTAATGGGAGAGGTTCCCTTATTCTGAAACAAACCTATTTACAAATATACAGAACGTCATGGTATGGTCAAACTTGGATATTACGAAAGTGTTTTCCACAAGGATTATCAGTTACACAAGGACTGAGGAAAAGGAATAAGAAGGTGAGCAGAATAGCAACATTCAGAATTATAGATAGCAGAATAATTCTTCGTGTATGCGAAGCTTCAAAGGATTTAAGACAAGATCATTTGCATGAGATTAAATTTAAGACACAAAGTTCCATAAATAACCTCCTTCAGATTTATAAATCAAGGACACAAAGTTCCTTCTTGGTTGTACAAGATCGCTGTACTTGCAAAACTGAACAGTATGCAATCAGAGAGACAAAGCGAGTTAAGAACAAAAATGATCTTCACAATATTAAAGGAAAACACAGATATGACAAGAATCAGATAGACAAAGAATGAAAAGCCCTTTTGTATTGATTTCTTTAAGATCTATTTACACTTTCAGTAAAAATTCCAAGTTCTTCCTCTTTCAAAAATGGCGTGGAAAGGCCATTATATAGCTTACAAGTCGGTTACTCTTTGTAACCGTTTCTTTTAACCAAGAATAGTTAAGTACCGCCAAATGCAATACCTTAACTAATTACAAAGAATACGAAAAGAAAGGAAAGAAGAGGAAAGGAAGGAGAAGGAGACAGGTGGCCGGCTCTGGGAGGGACCCACTTGTCTTCGAATCATTGCTGAACCTCTTCAATGACTCATTTATATCTACTGCACGGGGGACAGATGTGTTGGTCGCAGACTGAGTCCAAAATCCCAAGCATTTCTCCATCTCTTTATCAAACTCGACGTGAGTATGATAGTCTTTGTTTGCTTCTTCAATGGCAGACTGAAGAGAACAAATTTCCTTTATCTTGTCCTTAGAGATGGAGTCCTCCTTGAAAAGATTATCTTTGACAAAAGCTCTGAACTGAGCTTTGATTTCTTGTAAGGACAAGGGAATGCCAGAGTTTTCATCCTGAAGATGACAATGCATATCTTTGAACGCTGCAGCTGCCAATGTCTTGAAAGCTTCTCCCTTTTGCCAGTTATTCTTCATTTCATCTACAGCTTCTTCCAGGACTCTGATTTTCCACTCTACGCTGTAGACCCAAGATTTTGATAGATTGTCTTTGGCATCATCGAAAATCTTATTTGCCAGTAAGATATTCTCATCTGTCTGTCCCATGAGGCGAAGGTCTACAATACAACTGCCCCAGAGTTTAAGCTCTTTGTCCATGACCCCAATGGTAGAGGACAGTTTCTGTTGCAAATTATCTACCTTTCCATGTAGCTTAAAGGCTTCATCGATGAAGTTTAGCCCGGCAACAAGCATGTCATCTACCATGGCTTCAATAGCTCTACCATAGACAGAATACTTGTGCATATCTTTAATACCCTGCACTTCATCTTGGCTTAGAGTTACAGGAGGAGGTAGAGCAGTCAAGGGAGTAGGATCCAAAACTTTGTCTTTAGATAGAAGAGACTTGATGAAACCTGTAAGAACTCGGGCTTGCTCTTCCAGCTGTTCGATAGTTTGCTGTCCTTTTTCCACTCTCCCAATAACTCTTGTGACTGTTTCCTGGAGGTTATGAATCTCGCCTTCAGGGGTAGATTCTCCCATTGGGATTCTCAGTAGCTCCAAGTCAGATACTTGCAAGTCCTGTTCTGATTTGTCCATTGCAGGCTTGGCAATCTCCAGGAATTGCTGACCTCGAGTATCAGATACTATTCTGGAGGTGGTTCTTGCTTTCTTGGCACGGGAAGGCGTGGTGCCCAACATGGCTGCAACAGCATCAAAATTTGGTCCCAAGTTTTGGGAGGATGGTTTCCTCTTCCTTTTGTCAACCAAGGGTTGCACCCATGCAAAAGAGGAAGAAGAATCTACAGGCGAAGCAAGGGGACCAAGAGACAGGGAGCTCATGACACTCAGGGTCTGTGCAGCTGTTGACTCAAGCTGGGATGTGGAAGGAGCACTGGAGACAATGGCAGTAGAAGAATCAATAGTACCTGGAAGTTCAGTGCTCTGGACCTCCTTGTCTTTATCTGTTGGGTCCTCAGGAACATTTGTAGGAGTTGGCCTCTCACTTTCTTCACTTTCACTGAGGATGATGATGTTCTCTGGTCCGATAGGCAATTCTGCCTGTTTCTCCTGAAGATCTCTTTCCACCGGTTCCTTCTTTACTTCCTTGAGCTTCTTCTTATATACCTGAGTGGATGGAGAAGGAGTAGATTCCATGAGTCCCCGAGCTTGAGGCGAGGGGTTTTCTTTGGTGTTTCGGACCCTGGAACTGGTGCTTCTCTTATTGGTGTCGATTCATCCTTGGAGGAGGATTCTCCCGAGTGCCTCCTGAATTCTCGGACCTTCTTATTGAACCAAACCTTAGTCCTGACTAAGACAGGAGCAAGGATTTCAGTCGAATCATCCTTCTCTTTTCTGTTCCAATCCAGGTCCTCCAAAGGGGTGTGCTTGATCACATTTTCATACTCATATGAGTATAGCTCAGAATTATCATCTTCGAGACCTTCAGGAACTTGGTACAGACCAAGTTCTTGAATCAGTATGAAGGAGAACCCTGCCATAATGCCTTCTTACTTCGGCCTCAAAGTCGTGCACTTACAGTCACCCTGAAAGTAGTCTTCATCTCCGCCACATGGTGATAGGCTATCTTGATATTCTGTTCAATAAACTTCTTCAAGTCAAAGCAGGTTCTTGGCTTGAAGAAATGCACGGTGATAGGGACCAAAGTTCTTTCTATATTCTGGGCATCCAGGGCTGTTTTACATGTGTAATTTCCCAGAGAGATGGGAAAGTGCAAGCCAGAAATCTTCTTGTCTCTGCAAGTTCTGTGCAACTTGTCCAGTTGCCTGCATATTTCGATCAAGGCCATCTTGTCATTGCAGAACATGGGAAGCCGCAGAGGAGTACTCTCATAACCAGCAAGCCTGATGTATGAGAATTTCCTGAATTGGATGAAGTAGGCCCCATACCGTGATATCAAGTTCATGGCTTCATCTGAAAACCTCCTGGCGGTGTCACCCTCGAGCAATCGGACCACGTACATAGTGAAAGCATCATTAACCCTTCTGAAATTGCGGTTGCTGGTCTCCAAGGTAAACTGCGGGCAATAGGCATACACTGGGTTGCCTTTGTGGGCGTCTATATATGAGAATCCAAACCATTGCCTTGATGCTGCCAGAGTATACATCAGATATGAAGTCATAAAGAACTTCTTTGTTTGCAGCACGTTGGATAGCTGCTCCGTCAGATTCATGCTGATGATCTCAGCCCAGTTGATATTTTGTGTACCCTCGCACACCATACTGATGAGCGGGCACATCCAGAAATGGAACTCGCTGGTGGAAGGCAAACCCATGACCCGAGCCAGCAGTATTATGAAATCTGACAGTTCTTCGTTGAAGTCTGCTCGGATGAGGGTTTTGGTGAGGCGGGAAGCTCCCTTCCTAGGGTTTTTTAGCCAGGACTTCGCCACTCGTGCTCTGTACTTGTCACTGTCTTGATCGAACATGGCTTGCGCTTGGGCTTGGGAAACAACTATGGAATTGTCCAATTCCGGGATCTTCAGAGCGGCAGCAATGGCGGCAGCGTCCAGCTTGGCAATGAGCTCCCCGTGTACGTTTGTCAATTCGCTCGAATCGGGGTCGAAGTGAGCTCCGCATGCAAGGCATGTGTCGGCACTGTATCTTGAAATGGGAATCCTCCAGCGTACGCCAAACCACTGTCATGAATTGTCTGAGCCATTGGTGAGGGATTTGCATCTTCCATCCTTGCCCAAAAATCACTGAAATCGAGATGTCGGGCCTCGCTATCTCCAATGTTGCTTACAGCAGACTCGAGTGGAGAAATCTGTTCTTGTCCTTGAAATTTGATCTTCATGTTGATAGTTTCAGGGGAACAAGGTTGCAAACTAGACTTGGAATGGAATTACAGAAGCAGAGGAACGTGCGCAAGTTGGCAAGCGGCAAGGGTTTGAGCAAAGGATAACAAGGAAGATGTGGGAAAATGCAAAGGGGAAATGCTCATTATATAGCCGTTTGGGGAGCGGAGAGAATTCAATGCGCATTTAATTACACAACCACCAATTTGAAAAGCGTCTAAGTATGGATGACACTAGGCACGCTTGGGACAAGTGAGACGCGAATGCGCGAAACACGCGGCTCGGGCGAAATGAAGAGAAAATGCACAAAAAGCCTTTTGGAACAATTGGGACGAAAATGCGCGAGGTACGCGGTTCGGGCATTTCGGCCAAAGTGGAGCAATGCGGCCCGTTTGGACTTGGGACTTTTGGGACAGAAAGTTCCGGAGTACGCGGTTTGACCGGTTCGGCCGAAAATGAAGCGGGGCGCATTTTTCAGTTTGGGACAAAGAATTTTGAAGTACTCGACTAGGAAGCTTGGTAGAAAAAGCTCGTACTTTTGACTTTGGGATATTTGGGACAAAAGGGCGCGAAGTACGCGGTTCGGGCGGTTCGGCCGAAAATGAAATGATTTGCACAAAAGTTTCGGGACACTTGGAACAAAAACTTCCGACGGGCCCGAAGATAGGACAATTTCGGGGATTTCGGCCGATCGGGGAACAACTTGCACTTCGGAACTTGGGACAGTCGGGACGAAAATGTCCGACAGGCCCGAAATACATGCGAGAAAGGCCCAATACTTGGATTTCTTCAATTTTATGACTTAGGTACCTCGAGAAAAAGCACTTAGACTCAAAATTTTCGAAATTTGCTCTTGTTAGGGAGGGAATCTTGAGTAGCCAACAAAATCGACATGAATATTGCAGAATTAATTATGCCTTTCTTTTCTCTTGATTGGTGTACTATCATTGTAAACTCTCATTTGTCATGAGTGGGAACATGAACTCAATTGACTTCACAATGAAGATCTACATATTTGCTTTCTTTTCTCTTGATTAATCAGTGTAGATGTTGGGAACTTCTACATTGCTGAATATTGCTATGTATTTTCATTATATCGGTGTGCTTTGTCTCTTCAACTACTCTTACGATGATACTTAGCATACCATTCATACCCAAACTAGGTTTTCATTTTAACTATGGTGCATTCGTAAGTGTAGACACCAAAAAATTGGTTACCCAATTTAGCGTCCCCATGTTCATTTACCTTCTCAAGTAACCTAGGGCACCTTTATATCACCACTTCTCCCTTAGGGTATTATATAAATATTTGATTTAAACATCTATCCTAAGTTTATTATACCCTATTATGTTTTACACATGGATAATTAAATATTAACTATTTAATTACACCTTTTACATGTATCTTAACAACTTATCTACCCCATATAAATTCCTAACCTCCCATATCAATTCTATCCATCTATCCCCCCTATTTCTCCTCCCCCCAAACCGTGCAGTGGGATATTTCACGTATTTGAGTCGAAGGGATCACTTGCATCTTTCCAAAAATGTCCTCTTTTGTAATTTTTTGGAGTCTGTTCCTTTGATCGGTGCCGAGTGGTACTTTTACCGATGTTGATTTTCTAAAGCGATTGCCAATTATATCTAATCGGCGTCGATTACAAATACGAGGCCGGGAATTTAGTTACGTTAGAGACAGAAAGAATGACAGAGAGTTTTAAGCATCAAGCCCAACAATCTTCTATCAAGTGAAAGTAATTCCATCTCAATCAATCCCTGAGAGGAGTACCATTACTCTACTCCTACCACATCGACATCGTGAGCCTCCATCGATCTCTTGGTGACTCTACTCCTACATCTAGCGAAGGTGGAGCTTTGTTAGTATCCCTATGGCTCCTGCAAAGTCCAACGAACATTGACACTCTAGCTTTCATTATACATTTTCTCAATCTCCGTAAATTTTCCTAGTCGACGCCCGATATCATGCTCTTGACACCGATTTTCCTAGTTGACACGATTTTCCCAATCGACACCGATCGGCCTACAAACGAGTAAAAGAATTCGGGTAACATAGATCCGACATTGTTTTCTGAGTTTCCTATTTTACTGTTTTTATGTCCATTGTTTACATTCTATCTCACTTTTAATCGAAAATCTATACATTCACTTACATCTTTTATCATGTATGCTTCTTTCCTTAATTGAAAACGTGGATGACATCCACCGAGGGAACTTATCGCTTCTTGGACCCAATTTTCGGAAGTCCACCCAAATATCTTTTAATGTTGTCTTTTTCTGTCAAGTATCTGTGTCTCATAGGTTTCTCGGATCTACTCTGCAGGATAACTCATTTTGGCTCGTCTTGTCTACATCATCTTTCTTTTCCATCTACATCTTCAGATCTTGTCTTATCTATCAGGTATCGATTTCATTTGAGTTTTCGGGGTTTTTGTGTTTAGTTTGGTACATTAACTTGGACAGTGTAACAAGCACGGATATTCTTGATCTACATTCTGCACGCCCAGTGGGACCCAACAAATTTCCCTATTGGTAAGTTGATTTCTTTTCTAGTTTTGAGATTTTGTTCTATTTCTTCACTATTTTTCATCAATTTTCCTTAAGCATTTCCTTCCTCCATTTTGGTCTTGCTTCTTTTATTTATAATTTGTAAAGTCAAAGTTTCTTCTTTCTTGCAAAACTAAATCCCAATTTATATTTTAAAGATTAGCAAATCTTTCACTTGATTTCAAGATTGCATTTTTGACCCATCTCTTTATGCAAAATTGTTATTTTCTTGAAAGGTTTTTAGTTCCTTAGAATAGAAATTTTCATTCTAGTATTATCTGGATATAAATATCTGGATTTGTTTGTGTGTTTGCTTAACATTTTCTTGCGGAACACTTTGCTTGTTCACGGATTGTTCAAGGGAAGAGCTCAACAACGCACTTTTTGAAGTCCACACACCTTGAGAGCTAAATCTATAGGTATTCCTCTTTTACGGTGTTTTCTCCTTTCTAGGAACTTAAAAGAACTTGTTTGTTTTTTCTATCACATTCAAACATTTTGATTTTGGTGCTTAAAAAGAATTTAATCGCATTTGGGAAAGAACTTGTTTGTCTTGTCTTCATCGAAATCAAACACTTCATCTTTAGTGCTTAAAAAGAACTTTTTCTTTGTCATTTCTACTATATTTTCTTCATCTTTTTTTAAATAGGTTGGAAAATTGATCAAAATCGGTAGTGACACTATTTGATTTTTATTTTCATCCTTGCACATAAAGCAAAAATCACTAGGTATTGAGAATTTAAATAAAATTCCTTCCTCGGCATCGCCTACTTGGAAGTGACATCCAAGAGGAAGAGCCTACGCGGTACTCGGGCCACGCTATAAATTCATGGAAGTTCTAGTATATATTGGCAAAGCACCTGAATCCCTTATCGCAGCAATGTGTGAAGTGCAGGGGTAGGCCCCTATATCAAGCCACATACCGATCTTTTACTAAAGTGCCTTCAGGACTCCTCACCAAAACATTCCCCAAACCATCCTTAGTTTGGCTATCTGAGTAGTTCCTGTTCTAAAAATCCTTCCCTAACATTTTCTTTCTTAAAAGCATGAAAACTTAAAAGAGATAATCACCCACGCTACTTGAATTGTCTATGCATTAGTTAGGACAATCTCCTTTTTCTATATTTTTGTTTGTTTATGACGGTCATCACCTAGTTACAATCTAGAAAAATGGCTCAATTGGCCCCTTCTTCATCCGAGATCACCACTAATGTGGATGTTTCAGCACCCCTCGGGTCTTCCTCGGGACCACTGTTAGTTAGTTCCCCATCTTGGTCATATAATCCTTTCTATCATCCTAAAGTGATCCCATCATGTCCAACTTCCCCCAGTCCTTCAGAGGTATCATCTACTTTTGATATAGAGTATGTTCCTTGTGGAGATCCTGAATTTTAGGCGCTCCTTGATCGCAATCCGGTAGCCCTTATGGACTATCTAGTGCATAAGTCTGTTCAAATATCTGATCAGGGACCACCAATCTAGCAAGTTTATGATTATTCTCATGAACCATCCCAGGCTTTTATAGAACAGTTAGCATACTTTTTCTTGCCTCGAACCATAGAAGAGGGTGGCACATCTATGCCTCCTTTTTCTCTGCCACCAACCATGTCGACTGGTTCCCAAATGGTCTTGCCTATCCCTAGTGCCGCGGCTACCTCAGCTACTCCGCAACCTATTTTTGAGAGGTCCTCTTCTTTAGCTATGATGGGTGCATCCGTACTCTCACAGATTGTTGTTAATTCTTCTATGTTGTCCATTGTGTCTCAAGGTCAGTACCTCTTTATGAATCAACCCCCTTCTATGAGTCAGTTGGTTCCTTCTTCTCATCCTCCAGTTGGTCTTTCTTCTAATGCTCCAGCGACAGTGACCTTTACCCATCCTCTAGTGTTGGCGCCCTTAATAACCAATCCAACAGTCAAAAGCCTCATTCAGACTTTGTTCCCCACCATGTCCAATCAAATCAACACCCATGTTCCTCAATCCATTCTGATTCAATCAACAAGTGTAGGAGCCCACCAATCATAGGCTCCATCTTTCATTCAACCACCTTTCTCTCAACCACTTGTCATCTCATAGCCTATTTATACGTAGGATCCTTCACAAAAATACCTCACCAGGCGTCACCTAGAACGCTTGGTTATTCCTCTTATCATCCTGTTAATCAGCAAATGAATCCCCCATTAACACCTCAACAAAATCTACCATTCGCTTCTTATGTGGGACATACCAACATGCCTCCTCCTCAATCTGACATCATCCAAATTCTTTTCAAGAAAATTATAGACCTAGAAGCCTCCACCAAAGGGGTTCATCCTTCATACTCTTTTGAAGAGGTGTGTAATGAACCGATTCATCCATCAGTGGCTTTTAAGCCTTATCCTCCCCAATGGGAACTTCCTAAGTTCTCAAAATTTCATATTCGAGAGGATCCTCAATAGCACCTATGAGCATTCAAACATGCTTGCTACCTTATAGTCTAGGATCGGAATCTTATGCTCATACTTTACCTATGTCTCTAGTAGGGCCTATTTTAGACTCGGTACAATAACATTCCCAAAGACTCCTGTTTTGTTTCTCTCAATTAGCTCGAGATGTTTGTTGAAATTTTTCAATAAATATCACACATAAGATCTCGATTACAGATCTATATAACATTCAAATCGATTCGATGGCGAGTCTATCAGACTTTTTCGCTCATTGGAGAGCTATAATAAATCAATTGTGTTTTTCCTCCTCAATCTCAATAGATCGAGTTGTTTACTTGATCTTGTGCTAATCATATTTCTTCCACTTTAAGGATCCAAACCTTTCACACATTTGAAGAAGCCTTTACGATGGCATGCAAACTTGAGTCCCATGCCATTGAACAAGGGAAGTTAAAACTTCGCTCTAAATCTAAACCAGATTTTTCTTAGTTTACAAAATCAAACCCTTCCACTTCTAACAAAGACAAGAATCAGGGATCCACCAATGCTATCGTATTAAAAACACCACAAGATGATAACACTTCTAATCAAACACCACGAGAGAGACTTTTCATCTTCTCGAAAAGGACCCTCGTCATCTCGATCTTTTACTTCGTTGGGGGAATCATATGCGTCCATCTTAGAAAAAATGTTGGAAGTTCACATGATCGAACTTCCCCCTATTAGAAATTTTGATGAGAGCCAAGAATGACCATTCTGGT
Organism: Taxus wallichiana var. yunnanensis; assembly: GCA_018340775.1. Taxonomy (NCBI): domain Eukaryota; kingdom Viridiplantae; phylum Streptophyta; class Pinopsida; order Cupressales; family Taxaceae; genus Taxus; species Taxus wallichiana. Next base: position 720,682,436 of record CM031243.1, on the reverse strand, counting down.
ATAGGGAAAATGAATTCTATCATTATCATAGAACCAAAGGCCATGACATTGAACGATGTCAAACCTTCAAAAATCTTGTCCAAAAATTCATTGATAAAGGCAAGCTCATTCTGGATAACCCAAATTCTCCCCCAAATCATGGCACTTGATGTCTTTAAACAACCTTAATCATTCCCGAACAATGACGCTTCAGTGGTCTCAAAACCAAACACCGATACTATCAGCTTCATCTCTACTGAAGAATATTCTTCTAAAACTAAGCCATCTATGAACATGTCGACAATTAGAACTTCCTCCCACTCTATTAAATTCTACAATTCCGCCATCTTTAGACAATTTTTCTTTTAATATTTCTCCATTATTAGAGATGGATTCATCTCTTCCTTTCTTTTGTTTGATCTTCCATCCATGCCGAGAGACAGTGTCATCCTCATCTGCTCATCGTCACAAATTCTTTGGATGCTAGAAACATTTACATCCCTTCGAGTTTCAACAATGACAACTATGCCATTGGTAAATATACCTATAGTCGTACCAACTTCTCTACCAATGGAAGCATCTTCGATTCTGACTCTTCTCGTTTCCTTTCCTACAGTAGTTACACCCACAACTACTATACTAGAAGTATCTCCCTCATAGGGAACCACTTCTTCGTCATCCACTTCTTCCATCACCGATGCTGCCTTGCCTATTAAGGAAAAATCTAAAGAAATAGCACCGACACCTACACTTTTGGTTCCTGAACTTAAACCGAGACAACTAAAGTCTAATGTTGCATCATCAGTACCACACCATATCCTTCCCCTGAAAAGGTTACAATCACCTTATGTGGTTGAAGTTGTCACCATCCCCGAAAAAGGAAAACCAATATTTCGACTATTAAGACTCTTGGTGCTTTCCCTCAAAAATCTCTCTCGCGCCTCATAGAAGATTGGATTTATCCACTGAGAAGGTGTCTTCTTCTACAACACCTTCTTCACCGATGCCTCGTAAAGTGGATTTACCCACTAGAAAGGTGTCACCTCTTTTATCAGGACCATCATCTTCGTCACCAAAAGCCAAGGCACCCTTTATTCCTCCTATTAGACCTATTTTGGGATCTCCTCCCTCATCTAAGTTAGTCTTATCTAAATCATCATTTGTTTCGACCAAGTAGCATTCTTCATCTCAAAACCATAACACTTGTCTCATCTTCATATTCTTCAAAATCTATCTTAGGAGCTCCTCCTCCACAAAATCAATCTTGTCTTTCTTACTTCCATCTCAGGGAACCAAGAGCTACTTCTCGATATCAAGAAAAGAAAAACAATCCTCAAAAGAAATTCAAACTAGACATGCAAATTCTTTTACCTTGGTAGTCTGTTGAGGAAAAATCATCTTTATCCTCATCTTTGTCTACCGATTCTATACTTGAAATTCTTCACCAAGTTATCCAATCTTCATCCATATCTCTTCCTCCAATCAAACCCTATAATCATAAAGGAGTAAAACCTTCTTAGTTCAACTCTGATTTCATTTGTGCTTACCACCGCACTTTAGGACATGACACCGAGGGATGTAAAGCCCTTCAATCTGTATGAGCAAAGTCTTTTGGAAGAAAGTGATATTTTTCTAGAAGAGGAGGAGGAACAAGTATCTCCTATCATATAAACTACATATGAACCTATATGATCTAATTATGCCTATAGTTCTATTAATGCCACTCTAGATGATCTTCCACCTTCTCAAATCAACACAATTCATATTGCAAGAGAGCACAACAATATGATAATCTGTCATCATCTACATCTCGCCACGGGTTGAAATTTCTCAGTAGCTCTTGAAGGATTTCATCCTTCCTCATTAGCCTTGAGACCTCGGTATTTATTCATGCTTCACCTCGGGCTCGTACTCCCATGTCTATTGAGGAAAGTGTTATGAAACAACTTACCCATGTAATCGTCAAAATGTCTCTTTTTGAGCTCATTCAATCATCTCCATATCATCACTAGGCTCTGATTGATAATATGTGTCACATCACAGTGAATTCAAATGAGTCCCAGCCTTTTGAGATGGTTGTTGGGTTTAAAAGACCGTCAACCACCATTTCCTTTGAGGATTCTAAAATTTTTCCTCTTTCTTCGAGGATTTAGAGGCTCCCCTCTTTATCACGCTTTAAATCAACAATACTATGTTAAAGAACACTATGATCGATAGTGGTGCTGCACTCAATGTCATTTCCTCTCACACATTCGAGCAACTTAAGTTACCAAAGAACGTAGTGTCACCACCACCTTTCACTCTTCGATCATTTAACGATCACCGCTAAGCTACTTTTGGAACTTTGGTCCCGCCCATTCGGTAGGTAAGAAACCTGCCTACGAGCTCTTTTACATTGTTGAGGGAAATTCCACTACAATATGATTCTTGAATGCCTCTGGATTCGCATAATGCATTACGTCCCATAAACCCTCCATCGATGCTTAAAATATTAGTAAGAGGAAAAATATATACTCATCCAGAGATCCTTTTCCTTCCGCACAATGTGACATGAACATAGGGTTTTCCCCTAAAGGAGAATGCTTGTTCTCCTAAAAAGGCTTCATCCTCTTCCATACTGTATCTTAAAACTACCAGATTTAGAAAATCTGAAGATATGTTGCAAGTTGTTTTTCACTAGGAGAGCTTCGTCTTCTCTCTTTTGACACTCATCTCAAACCTAATGAGTATGGTAGACCGTAAAAACAACCTAATATTAACCAGTGGTCTTGGTCACATCGTCCCCATTGGTCCGCCTAATCAACAGACTAACTTCATTTATGGTGGTCTTGATACACCTCACTATCACCTGGATTCTCCCCCTAGGGCCAAACCCTATTCAGCAGGGTTTGATTATTTACAGAATCCCGCATTCGCAAAAACTTATTTATATCGATGCGCATGGAAGGGCTTTGGCCTGGGAAAGTATGAACAGGGTGTGCATGATCTCACATCCATTCCAACTCTTAAACCACATCAAAAATTTGGTTTAGGATTTAAACCTCTCTCAAAAGCCACCATCACCATTCTTGATGAGCCTCTTTCCATTGAGGAACCATCTTCTCCCGCCAGGTCAGAAGCATCACTTGATGTGGATGATGCCATTTCCATCCCACCTAACTTTTTTTTAGTCAATACCATTTCCATAAGTCCATTGACCTATAAAACTAATGGAAAATCCACTTCCATACCATTATTCTTCCCTAAAATAGTTGGAGATGACTCTCCCACTATCAATACTATCCACTGTGCGGATGATGATTCTATCCTTGCCTATCTAGGGCGGAGAGGATTCCTATCTTCCTAAAACCATTCCTCTGACACATCTACACTTCTCAATGAAGCCACTATCGACCTTAATATAGGGACTTCTAAAGATCCTCGCATCATTAAGGTCGGCCAATCTCTTAATCCACATGAGTTAGGAGACTTACCACCTTTCTTTCCAACCATCACCAATCATTTTCTTGGTCATACGAAGATATGTCAGGACTCGATCCTGATATTGTGGTCCATAATATCGTTACTCTTCTAGACATCAAATCGGTTAAACAAAAATTGCGTAAAATGCACCCTCGCAACCCCTTCTTGTCAAAGAAGAGTTGCAGTAACGCTTGCTTTCTACTAACTTCATCCAACCCATTGATTATCCACAATGGGTTTCGAATGTAGTACTAGTAACTAAAGCTACGGGAAAATTTGAATTTCTACCGACTTCTGGGATCTTAATCTTGCTTGTCCGAAAGATGATTTTCCTCTACCTAATATCGATCAACTCATGGATTTAACCAGTAGGTCACGAGATGCTTTCTCTTATGGATGGTTTCTCTAGATATAATCAAATTCTCATTGCACTAGAGGACCAGCATAAGAATTCCTTCATAACTCCTTGGGGGACTTTTTGTTATCATGTCATGCCTTTCGAGTCTTAAGAATGCAGGAGCAACCTATCAACGAGTAATGACCTACATCTTCCATGATCTCTTACACAAAACTATGGAAGATTATGTTGATGATATCCTTGGTAAATCCAAATGCCGTCAGGATCATCTTTTCATTCTTGCACCTCTCTCGAGAGGCTCATTCATTTTTTTCTTCTCCTAAATCCATCTAAATGCGTGTTTGGCATTCTCACTGGTAAACTCTTAGGTTTTATCATTTCTATTAGGGGCATTGAAGTTGATCCCACCAAAATAAAGGGTATCCTTGAGATGCCTTTCCCTTCTAATTTAAAACATCTCCACAGCCTTCAAGGACATTTTCAATCGGACATCATTTTATCTCGCAACTATCGATCGATGTCAACATTTTCATCATCTCCTCTATAAGAATGTTCATTTTGAATGGTATGAGCATTGCTAAAATGCCTTTGATGATCTCAAAGCTTATCTTCTTTCTCCACCGTGCTTACACCTCCATGCGAGGGGGAGCCATTCTATCTTTATATTTCTATGGTCACCATGCTCGGGATACATGATCTCACATCGGGACACTAACGGTAAAGAACAAGCCATCTATTACATCAGTCGTACTCTTCATGAGTATGAAACACACTATTCTGAAGCTGAAAAATTATGTTGTGCTCTCTTCTTCACAACTTCTAAGCTTCATCACTACCTCCTTAATCACAAGACTTATATTGTTACAAGTGTCAATCCACTCAAGACAATGCATGCGAAACCTTATCACAATGATCGTATCACTCGTTGGCTCATGCTCATGACAGAGTTTGATCTCAAGTTCATCTCACAAAAATCTATCAAGGGTCAGGTCATTGTGGATCAATTAGCTGATACTCCTCTTCCGGACACTCAAATTCCCCTTGCTCAATTCCCAGATGAGTGCATTCAACAAATTGATTTCATTATTTCTCCATTTAAAATAAAACTCTTCTTTGATGGGTCCAAATGTCAGCAAGGGGGAGGTGCAGGTTTTGTCATGATTCCTCCTTGGGGTGCACCTATCCCTGTCACACACAAACTTAACTTTGAGTGTACCAATAATATGGCTGAATATGAAGCTCTTGTTTTAGGTCTTCAAAATTCCATTAATCTTGGCACTCGCCATATCGACATCTTTGGTGATTCTGAGCTTATCATTAATCAAGTCACTGGTGCCTATCAATGTAAAAATGATATTCTTCAAAAATATCGTGATATCATTCTCTTTCAACTTCAAGCTTTTGATAAATTTACTATCCAAGCTATCCCTCGCACTGTGAACCGATTCATGGATACAATGGCTTCTTTAGCCTTGCTTATTCCACCTTTTACCAAAGACTCACGACTTTCTATGGTTGTGCAGCATTTAGACCAACCCTCTCATCTCGGGCATTTGACTTCAATCAACGCCGTCACAACCAACACTCAAGATGAGTGGTATCAGCACATTTTTGATTATCTATCTTGTTCAGAGCTGCCTCTAGATCTGACATCCAATGGCAAAAGATATTTTATCCTATGCGCTAATCGCTATACTATTCTGGGTGGAATCCTCTACAAACGTGGTTTTGATGGTATTTTGTTTCGGTGCCTCAAAACCCCTGAATCGTCTAAAGCTATCCAGGAGGTCCATGATGGTATTTGTGGTGGACATTTTAGTGGCTTGGCCATAGCTAAATGCATCTTACGTTTAGGTTATTATTTTCCTTGTCTTAATCGAGACTGCTATGCGAATACACTAAGAAATGTGTCAAGTGTTAGCAACATTCCAATCGTACACATATCCCTAGTCGATTTGTAACTGCAATGGATTTGCGGCCTTTTTCTCAATGGGGTATTCATCTCATCAGTATCATCATTCCCCACTCTTCACAACATCATCACTCTATCATTACTACCATAGAATACTTTACTACGTGGGTGGAAGTTATTCCTCTTTCATCAACCAAAGCTAAACCCATTGTTGATTTTGTCTATCAACACATCATTTGTCACTTTGGTGTCCCACACAAACTCATCACAAACAATGGTAAATATTTCAAAAACATTGATTTGTAGAACCTTTGCGACGCATTCAATATCAAACTCAACTTTTCTTCTCCATACTATCCCCAAGCTAACAGCTAGGCCGAGGCTTCCAATAAAACTTTGTGTAATATCCTCACAAAGGTAACTAGTCACGTTGGTAGGGATTGGCATTTACATATCCCTTTTTCTCTCTGGGCTTATCAGACTAGCATTCGTACTCCTACTCATGCCATTCCCTTCTCTCTCATCTATGGGTCTGAGGTTGTCCTTTCTTTAGAAGTCCAGATCCCATCTCTTCATGTCTCTCTCAGAGAATTTGTCTCTGATGAGGACTATCGTCAAAATCATCTAGCGCAGCTTGAATTTCTCGATGAGCGACGTCTCAATGCTCTTGAGCATCATCAAGTCTATCTTGAGCATGTCAAATGTGCTTATAACAAGCACTTGTAACACTGTGACTTCAAAATTGGTGATCTTGTTCTTAAAGAAAACCAAAATGTCACTACACTAGAATGGAGTCAGCGTGGTAAGTTTGCTCCTAACTGGATGGGTCCATACGTAGTCACTCATAAATATGGGTCCAAGACTTATCGTCTATCTTCCATGGATGGTGTACCTAAAATGGAACCTCTTAATGCTTTGCATCTAAGGCCCTTTTACTGTTAAAATCTATCTTACATGATCTTGGTCGCAAAACAAATCTTTCATCCATCTACAACCAGTCATGCATTTCGTAGTGATTTGGAACTATGTGGTTCTCCACGTTATTTCTTTCTATACCTTAAATATGAGTACCACGGCTCTACTCATGGCATTTTTCTTATGGATATGTTCCTCCTCATGGTAGGAACACCTTAATCACTATTTCATCTGTCCTAAGTGACTATCTTAATCGAATCTACTCGGGCAAGAGTACGTGTTTGTATACATTTTCTTCCCCTCTATCTGATCTATCTAGGTCTAAAATCATCTTCTTTCAAAAAATTATTAAAAAAAAAAGAAGAAGAGAAAGATGCTATCCTAAAATTCCAAAAGATAGACTGATCCCTCGAAGGACAGCTATCCATGCCTTATCAAATAAATTAAAAAGTATAGACCATTCCCTTGAAGGATGGCTATCATCAAATTCAAAATACAGACCGCTCCTTGAAGGACAACTATTTATTTCATGGAATTTTCAAGGATTCTTGCATTGATCAGCCTTTGCAGTAACAGACTTCCTCTTTGGCCAGTTTGTTCACTTTTTAGCATCATTGAAAGACTTCTTGTATTAATCAATCTTTCTATATCTAGCAAACTTCCCGCATTGATCAGTTTGCTCTTCTATCAAAAGAAATCATGAAGCTGAGATATAAGACCTTTTTCGATCATATGGAGACCCTATTTTTTTCCAATATGAGCACGTATTTTGTCCTTCATATATTTCGATGAGATACACACTTACTTCTCGTTCCATCTACCGCCTCGATCTAGTTTGTGACTAGCTAGTGTCAGGTTTATTTTAACCTCATATATGGCCTTGTGTGCATCGTCTTTTCGGTTTCCTATCAAGGTCTCTATTTATGGTCGGTTAGGAGCCTAACTTATCATTCTTTTTCCTATCCAGGTGTACTACTTTTTATTTCTAATCAAGGTAATTTCATTACATCCCTTGTTGTCACAAGGGGAATTTTCCATGATTATTTGTTGTTCATCCAGTTAAACTGACATTTAACATGTTAGTCAAATCTATCATTTATCTCATCTTGTCTACTTTATCTAAAGCACATCAAAGCATGTATTAAAAACACATGTGAATCCATCTATCTATTTCATTAAAATTAAATTAACATCTTAAACATATTAAATCTATCAATCACATCAAATCTATCTATCCTCTATCAGCATATGTCTATGTCCATCACAATTACACTACATCTATCCATATCTATCAAAATTAAATGCATGAGTACAATCACATAACACAAAAAATGATGAATCTATATATATACATGAGTGTCTGTACAAAAAAGAATGGATGGCTTTCAATCAAGCCATCTATATCATACATCAAAAATGCCTTCAAATCGAGGCTACATCAGTATATCGATACAAAAATAACATATCTATATCGTAAAATCAGATAGGTGGAAGACACTATCTCCTCCACCCTCCTCTAGCCTAGGCTATCTCTCCTGGCCACCTCCTATCGAGCTAGAAGCACCTATTACTGGAGCCCTACAACCACCTCAATCTCTCCCGGTGCTCCCACCCTCCAATGCACCATTAGCTGCGCAGTGTTTCTAATCTCCTCCTCGCACCATACCGAGTCACATCAGGGCCATGTTATGCCAAGGTGTCCTCATAGTATCTCACCTCAACAAGGAGAGACTGATAGGTGCTCAAACTCACCATACCGGGTGCTTGCAGTGGCCTTACTATTGCTGTTTGTCCGGTGGCCCTCCCGATCTTGCACTCGTGACCCAGGACTGCACTCAAGTGGTGTTTGTATCACCGTATTTGGCACTGATGGCCTCTTTGTACCGATGGTAGTGATCCCTCTGCTGGATCATTGTATCTCACTCCTGACATGTTGTGTCTCTCTCTAATATTAGTGCATCCCTCTCCTTCATTAGAGCTCTAATATCCTTGAGGGAAGCCTGGTGTGCATGTGTCAGTGCGGTGTACTCTCCCTCCACCCTCTCCAGCACCTTTGCAGCTATGTCCTCCTCATCTACATCTATGGATGCTGGCAGGTGTCATGGTAGCTCTGTGGAGTACCATGCCACATAGCCATCATCCACTCCTATGTCATCATCACTATCTATGGAAGGTGGGGCCTCCTTAGTGGATCTGCTGGGATCAAAATTGGTAGATCGGTCTCTCTGCTATCCCGCCTGTATGGCATGTAGGTGGTCGGGACTGTCTGTACTAAACTGAACTACCTCAGTACCCATATAAATGGGACATGCTCCCACATATCTAGCCTACGGCCCCTAACCACCCTGCTCCATCTCAGCTCCACCAGGTGAGCATCCTGACTGGCCCATGTCGGGTAGACTGATATGGTCTCCAAATGACCTGCTCTGGTGTCAACGTCCTGAAGCGCTTAGTATACCACTCCGTAGATCTCCCTGTATCTCCTAGGGCCATGTCTTCCCACCATCGCCAGAATCCATAATCAAGGGCCCCCTCTGCTACTGGCATCCAGCCACGATGTCCGGATCACAAAGCTAACATCGATACTGTCACCGCCTGTGGTGTACATCCATAGCTCATGGTATATCAGTGCTACTAGGGCATCGGCAAACGTGAACACCTGTCTGAACTCCAGTATGTCACACACATAGTCTAGTAATAGCAATGGAAATCTCCCACCTCCTGAGTCTGGTAGAGAAAAATAAGAGATCGCCATCTGAATCAACGCTATCCATCTACTCCTAGTGTCATCCTGTCTATAATGTGAGGCTATCCTCACCGCCCCAGACACTATCTCTGAATCATCTGCCCTATCTCCATACAATCATCCTAGGGCCCTCTGTTGCTGCTCTTGTGGAGTGGTCTCTATCGGGTCCCGGTGATCGGTAACCTCAGGATCCTATATATGTCCTCATGGGTGATGGTCATCTCACTGTCCTGAACCAGAATGTGCATGTCATGTTGTCCCATCGCCATATCAGTGCTCGCATCAACTCTACATCTTAGGGCACCCGTCAGTCAGTAACAAAATCCCCAGAGCCCAGCTAGGCTGTAGATGATGCCAATCGGTGTCTATTACATCGAGAGAATGGTCTCTAGAAGCTTGGGAATAGCATCCCGCATATGTAAAGCCTCTCGTGCCTGCATCACATGACATCATGGATGGTGTTAGCTACTTATTTATCCAAATCCAAACATCAAAAACACATTCTATCACTTTCTTAAGTCTAAACACTCCAATCAGCATCGATTGAGTTAAATCGACGTCGATCTAATTTAGTCGATGTCGATTGAAACCAATCGGCACCGATTGAAAGGCCAAATGCCCAAAATACTCTGGCCTCTCATTTATCTAGTTTTTTCCTAAAAACTAGCATCCTAATACACTATTTCATGATAAAACTATATAGCAAGTTTAGGTAGATCCACTTACCCCAGGTCGTGTCCTCTTCCGCTTCTGGCTGCTCCCAGAGGCTTCCATGTTGCTCAAAATCAATTTTTGACTCTCTCTAAATCAATCGTCATGGAGTAAATAAATCGTTCACGTTTTCCTTTCTCATATTTATATGTGTTTGGTACGTTCGGCGCCAATTTTTATGGTCGGCACGATTGGTTTAGTCAACATTGACTTTGGCTTGATCGACGCTAATTTAGGCCCATCGTTGCCGATTGGTTGCAATTTTTCTTCATTTCCTAATATTTTTTCCATAGTTTTAATGCTTGGCTTATTTATCTAGTCATTATTATGCCCTGAGTGTTGCCTTTTGGCACATACTTTCAATATTATCACCCATTTCAAGTTTGTTCCTGGACATGGGTCACTCGCATTTGTGGCAGCTTAAAGATAACGGGTTTGTAGGCACTAACATCATCTGCTTCACAGCCTATCTGTTGTCCCTACCAATGTGTCACTCTTTAGGTGCTACTATTTTGCAGCCCTCCTTACACTCATGGGTCTATAGGTACTAACATCATCTCATGCAAAGACCGTCTAGTCTGCCCTACCAATGTGAGTTCCTTAGGTTGCTACCTTTTTATTATTTTCATGTGTCATTAATGATCAGATCTACTCTAGGCATCTAGCTGGGGCATCCTGTGTTTTCATCTACCTTTTTCAAACTTGGGATCGGTTGTTCTTTCGGGACCCATCCCATCCCTAGTTTGAGGGGGATCACGTCATCATTTTTTCTTCCTTTCTTCCAACTCCTTGTTTTTGTCTTGCAACTTTGCTTATCGCAAGTTACTCAACAAAAAGGGGAAAAATGTAGACACCTAAAATTGGTTACCCAATTTAGTGTCCCCCACGTTCGTTTACCTTCTTGGGTAACCTAGGGCACCTTTATATCACCACTTCTCCCTTAGGGTATTATTTAAATATTTGATTTAAACATCTATCCTAAGTTTATTATACCCCATTATGTTTTACCCATGGATAATTAAATATTAACTATTTAATTACACTTTTTACATGTATCTTAACTGCTTATCTACCCCATATCAATTCTTAACCTCCCATATCAATTCTATCCATCTATCCCCCTATTTCTCCTCCCCCAAACTATGCGTAGTGGATATTTCTCGTATTTGAGTTAGAGGGATCACTTGCATCTTTCAAAAAGTCCTCTTTGGCAATTTTTGGAGTCTGTTCCCTGATCGGCACCGATGTACTGGCTCGGTTGACAACCGATTATATCTGGTTAGCAACGATTACAAATACAGGTCGGAATTTAGTTTTGGTTAGAGACAGAAAAGAGTGAGAGAGTTTTGAGCATCAAGCTTGAGCATCTTCTATCAAGCGAAAGCAATTCCATCCAGATCAATCCCTGAGAGGAGTACCATTACTCTGCTCCTACCACATCAACATCATGAGCCTCCATCAATCTCTTGGTGACTCTGCTCCTACATCTAGCGAAGGTGGAGCTTTTGCAGTATTCCTACGGCTCTTGTAGGTCCAGTGGACATCGACACTATAGATTTCATTGTTTGTTTCTCAATCTCCTCGTAATTTTCCCTAGTCGACTCCGACCGATATCGTTTACGCTAATTTTCCTAGTCGCGCCGATTTTCCCAATCGACGTCGATCGGACTATAGACATGTAAAATAATTCGGGTAACACGATCCGACATTATTTTCATAGTTTCCTATTTTCTGTTGCTTTATGTCCACTATTTACATTTTGTCTATCACTTTTAATCGAAAATTTAGACATTCACTTACACATTTTATCATGTATACATCTTTCTTTAATTGAAAACGTGGTGACATCCATTGAGGCAAATTATTGCTTCTCGGACCCACTTTTCAGCCAGATCCACACAAATATCTTTTAATGTTGTCTTTTTCTCACAAGTATCTGTGTCTCACAAATTTCTCGAGATCTACTCTGCAGGATTGCTCGTGTGCACCCATCTTGTCTACATCGACTTTCTTTTCCATCTACATCTTCGGATCTTATCTTATCTATCAGTGATCGATTTCATTTTGAGTTTTTTAGGGTTTTTGTGTTTAGTTTGGTACATTAACTTGGACAGTAACAAATGACGGAAATTCTTGATCTACTGATAAGCTAAACCTAACTAAAATACCCTCCTGAATCTTTGTATTCTTAACTCTTTTGCATGGTAGTTGGAATTTTGAGCTATGCTTGATAATTGTCCATATATCTGAATTGGTTTCTCCTTAGAAAAGTGCATTAAATTCATGTGAAGAGCTTTGACTTTACGAACTAGTTCACTTTCTCTCTTTTGTAGATCGATTACCAAATTGTTTCAAATATTGTACTTAATAATTTATTAGTGAAACAATGATGTTGGAATTATTAAATCTAGGCACTATTGTAAGTCAATTTTGTTATTGATGTCTGTAGAACACTTGCTTTGATGTATGCACTCTGTTGATCTTAGTTTCAAAGGTATAATTAATCCATTGTGATGAACCTCCATAAGCTGAAACAAATGGTAGTTTTCCTTTGTCTGTACTTGAATTTTGATGAATCCTTACTTGTGCTAGGTAGCATTCTGCATAGATAAATGCATTATTGTTTTGTAGATTTACTCCATTTCTTCCTATATGCACCTTCAATTTGAACTGAGATTCTTTCTATCGGTATCATGAAATCGTAAATGTGCTTGATTGGTTCATTACTATGCAGCATTGGTCCTGATTCTGACTGTTCAAAATGTGACATGTGATGATTTCCTCTTGTATGACCTCATCAATATTTAGCTTCTTGGAAAGTTGTTTTATCCTTGTAAATACAATAGTTAGTATTCTCTTTTATTGCATGCATAATCATCTAAGGATCAATTTGTGATAATAGGTCTGAAATATTCTCTTCAACTGTAATTAGTTGTACTTTTTGTGCTTGAAGTTTTCAACTTTCTATTCTCAGATGAAATATTATTGAACTTAAACCATAGTGATATACATAGCTGAAAGTGTTCTTCATTCATTCTATGGTATTGTATAGCTGCAACTATATGATGGGAAGCATTTCTTGAAAACTTGATGCTTGAAGATGTCTTAAAACTGTTACTCTCATGAAGTGATCTCCATCCATTCTCATTCCTTGTACATTTTAAGATCTGTATAGCACCTTCACCTTGACAATGCATTTCAAAATCTTAGAGATTGTATCTTATGTTTTATCTATAGCTGATATCAATATGTTCCTTCTGATATCTAAAGTTGTTGATGAATCTGCATGATAACCATTGTTGTTGTGATGTGCATTGTTCTTCTTGCAAGTTGTATCCACTATAATATATGATCATTACTTCTCCTTGGAATAAGTTAGCCTGATTTTAATAAAACTGTACATGAGAATGGCTTACTTGGAACTCTTGTATTCTTTTCCTAACCTTTAGAATGAGAACTTGAGGCTTGATCTTTATTGAATACTGGCACTTTTCTGGAGCTGCATTAAATACCCTTGCTTCATTTGTGTTTTGAAAATCATGAACACCTTCTAGATATGAACCCTTGAAATTTTTGCTTAAGTGCTTTACTTAGTTTGCAACCATGTAGACATTACATCACACTTTGTATCTTAAATCTTCCTTTCTCCAAGTTATTATAAGATATGATTCAATTTGGTATTCTAATGAAGCTCTCTGAAGCTGGATCAATCATAATTAGCTTTGCACTTTCGATATTTATTACATTTATTATAATCTACGATACTAAACTTGCATTTATTTTATGGATTAGTACAATTATATCTTTGTATATTCATCCTTTAGTCCGAATCGAAATAATATGCACTTTTCAATTTTAACTTGTAGAATGTAATATTATTGATATGGAAACACAACAATTAGTGCTTATTTCCTTCTTCTTACATTGTACCTACAAATTTGGATAAACTAGTAAGAAATCATTAGAGTTTTTGTCATCTCTCATGTTCCATAGTTTTCTTCTTTTATCTTTTCTTTTTGAAATGATTAGGAATCATATGTGCTGATTTTAGAATATTGTTCTTATCAATTATGTATCATTTTTTTATTTATCTTGTTCCCCGTGACTTATACCTCATCATGTTAAGAGATCCATTTTCATGAAATTAGATAGTACAAGAATATGGATCAAAAATTGAGCTCGTGATGAGGATAGTCTTTCTTTTCGTATTTCCCAAGTACAATGAAAATGTGGATAGCGAGGATGAAGATGGGGTAAAGATGGAGCCGGAACTAGAGCAACAGAAATGAGAGGAACCCAAGGCCATGATGGGTTTTTTCATACTCCTTCGTTTTATATTCATGCACATGTACCTTCTACTTCAGTAGTTTTGAATTACTTTTGAGTTACATCCCATGGATTATGTGGGGAAAATTGAATTTCCTTATGAATAAAACATTAAATTCTAGAATTAAGTTATGTAATTCTTTACGTATTTCAGTTTTATTTATGGATTGTACAATGAACTAAAAACTCAATAACATAATTAGATACATTTAATCGGGAATGGAAGAACTTTAAAATACCTCCAAATTTAGTAAACTCTCTATTATTGTAATCTGCAACTCACGTCTATTAAAAAAATAACACTCCACTTATTCTATAATTTTGGTCTTCATCAAGCTAATACATCTGTCCTTAGGGATTTTTTGTTCTCTTGCTGAAGATAAACATGGAATTACAGACTATGTGATTTGTTACATTTTGTAATAGCACACATAGCTGTAAATTACATGTTATCAATAATTTCATGCAATGCAATGGATATTAAACCAAAATAACCTCCCTAGCTTAGGTCCTTTCTAGCAATGCCATCAATCATAACAAAGTTCTGAGTTTCCCATTTTTACACAAGTGTAAAAATTGTCAACAAGGATTCAAATGAGATTCCAAACTTCCTACAAAGCTGAAAAGTATTCCTTAAATGCATAATATAATCATCAAAATTCTTTTAAAATACAATAACATCGTCTAAATAAACCAATATGTATTTATTCAAGAGGTGTGAAAATTCATATCCATTGCACATTGAACGTTTCACCGACATTAGAGATTCGAAAGGCATTCTCTTGTATGCATAATTACTCAATTTCACGGTGAAGGTTTTTATATCTATCTTCCTCACGTATAAGAATTTGATTATATCCAATGTTACCATCTAATAAGGGCAACCTAACTGAACCTGAAATTGTTCTTAAAATATGATCCATATTGGGCAACAAATAATGATATTATAATGAATCTTTATTAAGATCTCTGAAATCCACACACAATCAAAAGTCGCCATTATTTTTACAAACAAGAACAATGTTAACAAGCCAACTTGAGTGCTTGATGGGAAAAATAATTCCATATTTAATTAACTTTGATAGTTCTTTTCTCATTAATAGCTCTATCTTGGGATTGCCTAACAAGTTTTGAATTTGGCTGTAATTCTATAGTATGTTGTGCCAAACTAGGATCAAAACCTTTCAAATCTTTGTATTTCCAAGAAAAAACATCTATGAATTCTTTGCATAAATTTATAAAAGACTATTTTTTAGCTAAGGTACATACCTTTCTAATGTGTAGTTTTTCCATCATTAATTGAGATCACTTCATAATTATCATCATGTGTAGATATCTTTCCTTTTTCCTCTCTCGAGTTGATCATCTGAAATTAAAATGTCCTCTAAAGTAAAAATCCTTGAGGTAATTTATTTGTCTTCAGTTGTACAATCTGGTCACCATATTGGTGTTGCAACTTCTCTGATTAATCGTAGAAAATTTAGGTTTTTTTCTACGTAAATCTATAGATTTGTTTGTCATCTTCAAAAACCTACCAATTTTCTTCATTATTAGGCATTGAAGGTCTGATTATCAACTTTATATGAGGTTGTATTTTATTGTTTTAAACCTGCTCTAGCACTTCAAAACTAGCTTTAACTACTGCAATTCTATATGCTTGATTATTTTCATCTCTTAAGATTGTTTGAATATTATAAGATTTATAATCATCCATCAAATTTGAAACTATATGCTTGTAAGATTTCAAAAATGAATTCTTACAGACATTATAGTTCTTAACTTGGTTTATAACTAATTCAAAATCACCATACACTTGTAACATGTTGATTCCTCTCTTTTTGGCCCATTGTAGGCCATGAATCAATGCTTCATATTTAGCTACAATACAAGTACATGAGAATTGCATGAATAGAGATAAAAATACATCTATATTGAAGAGGAATTCAACATCATACTTGCACCTTGTCCTTTCTTGTTCTTTTCTCCATCAAAATGAAGGTTACGTATGCCTTAATCAAGTATTTTATACTTTGGACAATAGAGGAATGGGTGTTTCTTTCTCATGAAGATAGTAAACATTGAATAATCCTTCTTATAATTCCGTGTAAGGATAATAAGTGTGTTCTTATTGAATTTCTTTATACATAAACAAGATAGAAACAACATCTAATGCAGAAATTTGTGTTATAATGTCAAAATCGATCACTGGTCTATAGCTACATAATTTGTTGCAGCATTTGAAACATGAGGCTCAATGTGGAATCTAGCTAGAGGTTCTAAATTTACTGTAACCTTAGTTCCATAACTCGTAGTGAAGAAAAAAAATGACCAATCCAAAGAAAGATAACTACATATTTTTGTTGTAAAATATCTTGACAAGAAAAGAGTAAAGTAGGGAGGTAGATCTACAACAGTTACATCTTGTAAAATTTAAACATTGGGACAAGAATGTAACGTTACCTCCAAATTTTTATGACACCAACTATGTTGGTTTCTATCCCATCAAGCTACAATACACTCTTTTCTCATTTCATATTACAAGCCCAATTTTTCTTCAATTACTTTGGCCATGAATGTGTTCCTTGCATCACTATCAAGCATATTATTATGAACTAAATGATCACCAATGATAAGGGAAAGAGAAAAAAAGGTGGTGGTTTTCTTATGTCATGAGCATTAAACACTTATAGTACCATCTCTTAACCTCTTTCATATGATCTTGCTCAAGTGTATGGAGAACCTTCATCTTCTTTAGCTTCTTTCCATGTTGGTTTGGAAGAAATCTACAACTTAGCAAGATCATGAGAAAGTAACTCTTGTTGTTCTGAAATACTTAAAATCATCCCATAAATAAATATTGATATTATAATTTTTCATAGCCTCAATCACATTAAAAGAAGATGCAATAGTTTTAGAGTAAGCTTTGGTAAAATTAATTCTACTACCACACTTTAGAAATTTAAGGTATGAATAACCATCTAAGATCACGCTGTAGTTATTTTTGTTGCACTTTAGGGACTAAACTGCTAGTTTTTTTGAGTTAAAACAAGAATTTTTCTATTTTTCAAGATAATGTTAGGAAAAACGAGTCCTTTAAGATGTTTTTCTTCATCCCGAGCCTTTTACAGCTCTAGTTATAAGTAGAATAAAATCTTCCTCTCTAAAATTCACTAAGTTTTTCTTAGGTGTTTTTGACTCTAAGAATATTACTTCTCACCCTTCATTTGAGGCATGAATAATATTTACGATTATGGTTGGGAAACAAGGCTCAAATTCAATAAGGCATTTGGGTAGCTAATAATAATTTGAATGAGGTTGATTGCAAGGTGTGCACCACTCTTTTGAGACCATATTAACTAGTACAAGAGCATTAGATGAGTTGGAAGCTTTATGATCAAATTGATTTTTCTGATAAGGTTGCTTATAATTTTGATTTTTCTAGTATGGCTCCTATTCTACTTGTAAAGTGATTGATAAGGTGTGATTGCCTAAGATAA
This sequence comes from Taxus wallichiana var. yunnanensis, assembly GCA_018340775.1. Taxonomy (NCBI): domain Eukaryota; kingdom Viridiplantae; phylum Streptophyta; class Pinopsida; order Cupressales; family Taxaceae; genus Taxus; species Taxus wallichiana. Next base: position 720,664,530 of record CM031243.1, on the reverse strand, counting down.
TTTATTCTCAATTGATGTTAGGTTGTTCCCCATGGTCTAAAAGGTCTTATATATGTCATCTTGAGTTGCTGTAAGGTAAGGATCTATTATGCTAATAGGCTATGAAATAGGTTCCAAATCTACTATAATAGGCATAGCGGCCTTGGAGCTAGTTTACCAACTTTAATAAGGTTTTGTTATCACCAAATCACAACACCCTCCAATTTAAAAAAGTGTTTTTTGTTGACATCATGGTGTGACTAGGTAACATGGTTACTATCTCCAAGTTTTGGGACTTGCTACTTGAGATAGACCTCCAGAGAAATATTTCTCTTCTTCCTAATCCTAGTGCAAACTAACTCTACTAAAATGAAGCTACTAATTATCTATATACTACAATTTTTGAGGTACTAGGGAGAGAGAAATAACATGCAAATGAAGGAAAAATACACTATAGAGGTGATGCACCAAAATAAGGGAATGAAAATAGATTTCTAATGTGTAAAAATGGAAGCAAAGTGCATAATAGAGAGGGTGATAACAGTTCTCCATAGTCTAGCAACTGCATTAACAAAAATATTTCATACATACATAATGATAATGAATCCCTGTAAGATAATAAAATAGAAACAATATATTTGTAATGAGGTTGAAAGGGAAAGAAGAATGCAAAAAAACACATCAAGGAAAATACGTCCACAAACTTGCATTTATTGCTTCATGATATGAATAGTTCAATCTAATATTAAGTCAAGGCCTGGATCACCATGCAATGAGTCTATGATAAGGGCCTTAAACACATTGGCTTCACAAAACTAAAATGACTGAGTTTTTCTATTCCAAACTATCCTCCATTTCCAATGAGCCCAACACTTAAATTTATATAATTTTGGAAGAGAAAGAGAAAGAGGAGATGCAATTCCTGAATTTAGCTTTCCCATTAATTGCAAGTCATGATAAATAAGTATGGTTGGTGGTTTTGAACTTGCAAAATCAATCTCAATATTCCCCATACCTTGCATTAGTGAAGAATGACTTTCGATGCTCATTAAATGCTTCTCCAACCACTAATAAAATCAATGTTTAAAACTTGTAAAATTTTCCTTAAAAAAAAATCATCAATTTCTATGTTTCTTTATTTTTTGCTTTGTTTTGAGAGTCATGGTTCCAATGAGACCAATTTTGTGAAAATATGTTGATAAATGCAAAAGTTATGGCCTTCTAAGTGTGAGAAAATATTTTGCGTTTTTAGGACATTTATTACATTGATGAGACCGAGAATTTAATTTATGGAGTTGGAGATGTTTTGATCCCTTTCCAAAAAGTCCAATTTTGTGAAAATTGGATTTCTAGATAAAAATTTATGCATGTTTGAAGTTCAAGGTCATGATGTTCCATGTAGGCTCTCACAATCCGTATTTAACCACTTTCCTTTGTATTTCGGTTTTTGGGTTGTCGGGGAACTCGTTGAACTTGGGTATAATGGCCACTTAGGCAACTAAAGTCTTCCTTATCCACAATGCACTCAGTCTCCTTGATATGTGACTATTTCACCTCCACGGGAACTCACGTCCTAGCTTTACTTGGACCATGTTTGCCTCCTCTCTCTCGCATCACTCGACTAAGGATTTTCTTTCCTCACACATCCACCATTGACCAGGATAGGTAAGCCATTTACTACTAACTTTTCTAGACCACTCACATTCCCAGACTCACGAGGCCACTCAAACCCGCTTCACCCGTAACATAGGCTTCCAACCTCCTTCGCACCCACATAGAAATATTCGTACTATGTTGACCAGGCCATGATGGCAATTGACCCCTGCATTTTCTACATTGTAGTCCCACAATATTTTTTTCCTTTTGTATGCACGAACAACCCAAATGTGACTTGGGCCTTCCAACTCTTCTTTTGACACATAAGTCCTTCCCTACGGCCATTTAAGTCTTCTTAATCATGTGTGTTCCTTGGGCCACCTAGGCCTCTCTCATTTGATTTTTCCACAAAATACTTCAACTAGTTCGATGGCTCGATGAGCTATGTTAAAAATTGAACGTGCATTTAGTGTTTCCCTTCTTTAGTGCTCAAACCAACTCAAGCTCTCTCTGCCACTAGCAATAGCTTGATGCATTGTTCAAATAGCTTGACTCAACATAATGTGAAGGGATCGGTTCTTATATTGCATGGCTCAGTGAATCCTTTAAGATTTTTGTGCCAAAACAGTTCTCACTTAGCTGGAAGCTGGATGATACCCATGAAACAACTCGTTCTCTTTGTAAGGAAACTGGGTGGGAAATGTTTTGGCTAAGTCATGAGTTCGACCATCCCATTAGAACCCAAAAGAAATTTTTAGTGTTTCTCAACCCCTTCTAATTGTGAATCTCCTAGCACATAGAAAATACATGAACACTGAATCTCCCATTAATGTTGTATAGTGGGCCCCACAATACAAGCTTTTCAGTTATCCAATTTTCCAGGGTAGCAAAATTGGATAACGAGGTTGTTTTAAACTCTAATAACAATGTCATAAGTCTGCTAGAAGTGTGGTTCCTACTATAGACTATATAATGGCTGCAATATCACTATTTGAGGCTCTAAGATAATATATAAATGCATGGATAACTTGAGGCTTAACAATTGTTGTTATTCTTTCCCATGTTCTTATGAATCCAATGTTAAAACTAGTCATAAATTCATGAAGATCTATCTTGATTTTTTATAGTTATTCTATGAGAGATAAATGATCGAAATTATCTTGAACTATTTACCTAATTGATCTCCCAATTCATCCCAAGTTGTTATAGTCATTATTAGTAAATTTATATACTATTGCAAGACTTTTCATTTAAATGATGCAGCTAAAATTAGTAAAGCTACAGCTTCATTAGTGATATTATGAATTGAAAAAGGGATGTAATGTCTTTAATATGCTCTGTGAGGGGTAACATAATTTTCACCAGTAAATGAGGGTAAACCTTTTAAGGAAACAAAAGGTATGTCATGATAAATAAGAATTTTTAAGGGGCTACTATTATTGAAAGCTAAAAAATTTCAAGGTGGTTGTTGTGGTTGCCGATGAGCCATTGGAATCATTGGGATCTAAACATCTAGATTGATACGTGGTCAAACAAGCGGAGGAGGGTTTTCACTTGGACCTATTATAGGGTAATATATTGCCAATTCTTCTTCTTCTTCTTAGTGAATTTAAAGGTAAATAAAAAACATTATGAGGAATTCCTATTACCATTGATCTCCTAGTCACCTTAGGTACGAATATGTTATTTCTTAAATCAACCTTACAGTCGCCAAATAATTTTATTTTTATTTTCAATGTATTTATCCATCCTTGTCCTTCCGAAAGTGTTGTTTCTTTTCTTTAAATATATTGTAAATTCGCTGCATATTTGATTCGAGTCCCACCGAGCGTGCCAAAAACTATTATCTCTTGGAAGTGCATGTTGATTGAGGGATAATAACTAGTTTTCTAAGCTTGATTTTCCCTCACTTCTATAGATACAATGGAAATACCTCGGGGATGCGGTATCCCTATATTGAGGTGAGTTCCCGTGAGTACAAGATCGGTTCCTTATTGATGTATCCTCAAAATTATTTTATGTATGGGTTTAACGGTAAAAGATGGTTGTAAATGAAATTTAAATGAGGTGATACACCAAAATTGATGATGGATTTGAATAAGATACATGCATAATATAGTGAGAACAGATTAATGAAGAACAATCCAATAGGTTTCAACTTGATTCTAAGGAAAACACTTATGTGTTGAGGGATAAATCACAACAACTCAAAGCAATTAACATGCACTAAGACTGAATAGAAACTCCAATTTGTAGTAAGGTAACAAAATTAATTTAGGGAATGCAAATTCACAAGAGTTAATAATTTAATACACATCAACATTTGTAAAGTAATGAAAAGGAAAAATTTGGTTCTTAATCAAGGGAAAATTTCCCCAATGGAGTCAACTCTCATTACATAAGTACTTCTGTCATAATTTTCCTTGTGTTTTGCCAATGCACACAATATATAGAAAAATATTCACCCAATCCCCCTAAAAATAGACTAAGTCTAACTACACTTGCATGTTATTATTAACCTTCATTGTGAATAAATAAAAGGATAAAATAACATGTTGTTACAATTAGGCATTAATAGCCTTTTAAATCCAAAAATACATCCACAGTCAAGTGTAGTTTGACTTATCTAAATTTGATATAATGAAATAAATTAGGTGAATACTTTAGCTAATAATAGCTCCTTGCTTGATGTGCACATCTTCTAAGGTGCATGCAATATTTCTTCATTTAGCTTGATGTGACATTCCTTTTGCAATATTCACCCACTTGTAATGATATTTTTGTCTTCTTGTATGTTTTGTCTTTTTGTGATGACAAGAAAAATTCACTCCTATGCATAGTAATACTTTTTTGCCCTTTACTTAGGAAAAAATAAATCCAAAATCACGTTTGGGAGAACCACCAAAGTCAATTTAAATGAAAATCACAATATTTTATTTCCCACCTGGAATTTTTGATTTTGGCGTATATACTTGATTCAAAGGGATGGGGATGTTTTTCTTTTCAACTAGATTTTGACTATGACATGACAATGCATAGAATATGATATGAGGCTATCAAATATTAATCATTGATTAATCTTTGACCCTTTGGATTTTCTATGGCATGTATTATGATGGGAATAATAATAGGGGGATTTTGATCCTTGTTGCATCAATGATTTTATTGTTTGGCCTTAGCCACGATCAATGCAAATGAAATTATTTTAATTGGGGCCTAGTCCCCTCCATAATGATGACTCACCCCTTGAAATTTTTTTTCGGTTCTTTGCTTAACTATGACAAGGTTAGGATTTTCTCAAATCTTGTTGTGTCAGTACCTTTAACCCTATGGTCAACTTCGTAACTCGTGATGAGTTAGCGGTTTTTACTTTTATTGTTGATCTTTGTACCTTCACATTGACATCATGGATTTCTTAATTCATTGGATGATTTGGGTAGAAGGATGGTTGATTTGGTTGGTAAATCACGTGAAACATAAACTTTATTTTCATTTTCTATTGTTGAACTTGAGGGTGAAGCCCTAGAGAAATTTGTCAGACGCCATTTTTGATCATTTTAATCATTTTGATCTCGGTTTGAGCTTGCATTCTTTGTTTTTTATTATTTTAATGTCACTATTTGATCAAAGAATGGTAAGTATTAATTTTTGACCTCTTTGTTCCTCTCATTTTGGATTACTTAGACCATTTTTACGTGTTACACCATTTATCTCATTGTTTTTGAAATATTTGTAATTTTGTGGTATTTTACGATCTCGAACCTGTTCTCTGTGTTCCTTTTCTTCTACAAGCAAAATTTTTAAGGGTTTATCAAGAAGTCAAGAGTTAAACTGGTAAGTTATTTGTTCTATCCTTGAATGTTTGTGCAAAAATTTTAATAATCTTCATGGCCATAAAAAAGAGGAATTTCTTCCATCTGTACTTCTTTTTACAAAAGTTAATCAACCAAGATATGGGTTTACATCTTTGATGACTTCGTAGTTGTTGTTGGCTCTTTCACATTAGCTAGGACTCTTCTATATTTTCAAGAATCTTCCCAATTCAGGATTTTTGTAAGTTATAGTAAACCTTGTTGAAGGCTGGGCATTAACTTTATTTTCGATGACACTCAACGCATACTTGCAAAACCGGGTTTACATATTTTAAGATGATTATGTGATTATTGAAAATGGTGTTGACCATTCCATACCCAAATTTGGGCATGATGTATATGATTCTCTTGCACTTGTTTTTTTCATTTATGAGACTCTATTTAGCTTTGTCACTTTGAATACATCCTACGTATATCTTGTTGATAGTTCTAAACATAACTTAATTATGTGGGAGATAGAAACATCTTAACAAGAAGAATTGGGTTTCACTTGTACGATATTGGTTATTGGAAAGAATGGAGTTGGTAAGACTATGCAACTATAAATTTAATCTTTAGAGAAGTGACAACTAAAGCGATGCATTTAGACCACGTAATAAAAGGTAAAAGAGATTGTGGGGACAATTAATAGGATTAGTGTGAGAGTGTTTGACACACCTATGATTCTTGTTTCCTATTAGTGTAAAATCACAACACCTCGAATGGCCTAGGTGTGGAGTGGGGCATTTGGTGTGATTGTAAAACATGGGACCATCTTTCAAGTTGTGGGACTTGCAAACCCGAGATAGACCTCCGAGAGAAAGCTCATTCTTACTTCCTAATCTACCTACCACAAGCCACTCCAGGTGTAGGAGGAACCTAACTAATCCTAATCTAATCATAAGGAGACAAAGAGAAAGAGAGAGGTGAAAGATCCTACACTAACTGGTCATACACCGAAAAGGAAGTGTGAGATACTTTATTGAAGGAGAATGAAACAGGAAAAGCAGACTAAGGGAGGTCGGAAAGAAGTTACACGCACCCGATCCAGATCCACCATAGAAAATCCATGAAACACAACATCCTTCACTGCAAAACATGAAATACATGCATAGGGAGAAAACACAAGATAAACAAGTATAGAGAAACAACGAGCAATGCCAAGGTTGAAAGACACCATGAAACAAGATTTTATTTCTCTGCAAGGTGCACTGATACTATTACATGTGGTGTTCACAGGCACAAGGAAATATACTCTCTAGGTGTAGGAGAAGGCCTACAACTCAAATAGAGTCAAGAAATGACTTTGACAGATTTTCCCTACACCTAGAATGTCTCCCTTCTCAAATGAGAAGTGTTACAATATATAGAAAGAATAAGAGAGAGAGGAGGGAAAAATCAAATCCTACTTCAACCACCTTGAGATACACAACTTGAATCATGTTTTTAAGGCTCAACAACAATATATCAAATCCCCTCTCAAATCCTCTTACAATATATTGATTCTAGTTCCTATGTTTTATCGATGTGTTGAAGAAGGAAGAACGGTGGATTGAATCGCATCAAATCGGTAGTTGAAGAAATTGGATTCTATATTAATGTCCTGGAAGACCTTTTCCTAATTTCACCAACAAAATCCTATTAAGAATGATATTTTATGTTTCCATGGCATAGAGGGTGTCGATACATTTCCAAAATGTCTTCTCCCACCCAAATCTAAGTTTCTCGTCAAAAGATATCTCCATTACAAGGAAATCCGGATCGTGGGCGCACAATATTTATAAGAGTCTATCTGCACCGGGATATGTGGAAGGCATGCGCTTTTTTCGAGTTTTCCCCCTTCTATTTCTCTTGAAATTATGCCCATAAGACATGTGGTGTCATCCGGGCTTCCTATTTCCTTGGCGGGAGGCACGTGTCGACCCGAGACACATGGAGGATTTGTACATGTTTATAAATTGCCCCCCGAGAATTTACCTTTGGAGTAGTGTGGATACGACACATGGAGACCTTCGTGGGCCTTTGTACTTTTAAATAACCACCCTCATCTTTTCGAGACTCTAAGACACGTGTCAAGTTGGCACTCGTTTGAGATTTTCTTTTGGGCTGCAACTTTCAAATTGTGTCATGCTAACACTTGGCTCCTTTTGCTAGCATTCCTACACTTTAACTATTGAACCCGAATCTATTTAATTTTTGGACTTGGGACACGTGGTGAGCCCGCACTCATTTGGGAACCCGTTGAGGATCTTACCTTTGAAGGAGCATCATTAAGACACATGGCACCTTCCGCTTTGTGTTCTTATAAATAGTCATTTTTGGGCCCGCTCCGAATTTTACCTTTATTGACAATTTTCCATGTGGAGGGATGGCACAAGTTTGAGTCTCTTCCTTGGGCTCCCATCTTGAAATTACGTGGATTTGACACTTGGTAACGTTCGCCGAGTCGAAGACTTTTCAACGATCGGTATAACTTTCTGAGGTTCTAGACACATGAAAGCCTTGGTGCTTGTTTGAGTCTCCAGCTTAGGATTTAGTATTTAAAGGTACACCTTTTGGACACTTGGTAGCGTCTGCCGAATCTTAATACTTAGCCAATTTTTGGGCTCGTTCGAATCATTTCGAGCCCAATGACTTCAAGCCTTCTTCATTTCTTCTCTTTTGAGCCTCTAGTTCTTTGACACTGTCTTCTCTTTCCCGACCTTGCTTTATTTCATTTTAGATCCTTCCTGCAACCTATTTATTGGATTTGAATGCGAGGGTTCATTCGAAGGATCCATTTCTTGAATTTCTTTCTCGCACGGGGTCGTGTTTAATCAATTTTATCGAGGGAAAATTGGGATAACATTTCTCAATTAATCAATCTTTAAATATAAAGATATTTCCATCAATAAAGCATTTCATTAAGAAGACACCCCAAATATTTTTTTATACATTGATTGATTAGATATGTTGAGTAGAGGTAATGGAGATGTCCATTTGGTACAGACTATAACATATGCTTTTAGACTTGCAGGTTTGGTTCAATTCCATGTAGTTTGATCCTTACACATGCTGCATATGCTCTATCGAATGGTTCATATGGAATTCCTATAAGCTATGAAACATATGTATCTCGGTGCTTTCGGGTTGTCTGCAAAGCTATCTGCCGAGATGTAGGAGATATGCATCTTGTGAATCTTTTATCCTTGGTATAAAACCTTCCTTCATGCGGGAAAAATAGTGAAAGTCAAAGAGTTCTCCCGAATGGGCGGACTTGGAAGAATGACTTGTTGCTACTTTGCTTTGCATCTAAAATTTTGAGTGAGGAAAGTTTTCTCTTGAAGTTGCAGGGGAAGTTGGCATGCATGAGAAGCCATCAATAAATCATGTAATGGATCCATCACCACATTCATTTCTTTACTCTCTTTTGGAGTGAAGATGTCAACTTAGATTACCTGAAGAACAACTTTGGGATTTGGATGGTTTCGATGATGAGGGTGTTCCATTAAATTTTTGCTATACAAATCCATTTTCTTCGACATATTTTAAATTTAATATATAATATTTATTTTCTTATCAACTTAAATTAAATTAAATTAAATTAAACCACGTGGGTGACATTGGAATTTATACGACATAATCAAAGTAGATACATAAGTTAGAACCCTTCTATTTGGAGTAGGATTTCCACTTCAATTAGATGTCACCCACTTTCGGAAAATAGTTGTCACCGATAGAAAAGGAGAGGATAAGAAAATTTTACAATGAAGGGCAGCATCGGTGGGGTGTTTAATTAAATTATATAACGCCCCATGGTTTTACACCCATTCCTTTGGCACAAGAATCCTAGAAAACAAGTTTGTTACATCTCTCTCTCTCTCATGGATTAGTTACTGAGTCTTTTTAATTATTTTTTCATTGGTAAATTTTGGAAAGGATCTAAGGGTCAATACATCAGAATATATTACTTTAAAGCTCACACCAATCTAAAAAAATAGACAAAATGAGGAGTCAAAGAAACTTGACTCAGATAATAACTAGAAAAAGATAACAAACCAACAAGTAGGAAAAAAACTCATTCCAAACATAGGAGTGAGATCTAATGTCGATGTGTTGGGGCTGAATTCTTCTTTGGAATTATTTTTCTCTTATGATGGAGAAAATTTCATTCTCCCTTATTTGAATCTTCACCATTAGGACAAAATGGGATGACAACTTCAATCGAATAAATGGGGTGATACTTAATTTAGGAGGGGATGGAAGTTGCCTCTCCTTGACCATTCGATGTGGATTTTTGTTGAAATAATTTTTTTGATGCTCCTGAGAGGATTTCTCCACAATAGGAGTAGTCTCAACCCTCAAATTCTCTTCTCGGAAGACAAATTATCTTCCTCACAATCCAAAGGGGTCTCGATGATACGGTGAGAAGGAAGGAATCCTTCCACCAAGATGATTTTTCTCTATTTTTCCATTTGGGTAGCCCACACTCATCAATTAAATATCCTATTTGGAAACATCTATGACAACGAAAGGATAATATCTCATAATCTAGTCTTTGAATCCAAACCCTTTCTCCAATTTGCAACTCAATCTTATCAGGTAGATCAAAGGAGAATCCATATCTCCTAAAATATAGGGAAAATATGGATGCACTATCGAGTGGATACCTCATCCGTGGCTATAAAGCCACCCAATGCATCATGAAAAGCTTCCGGACATGATTCGGGCTAGAGTTGTAAGAAAAGTCTCAAATCCTAACCTGTGAAAGCATCAAATCAAATGAGTATTTCAATAGATCAAACGTTGGGAACCATTTTTTTCATAAGACCATAATTCCCCTATGCCCAATAAAATTTATTGATAACATCCCTATCTAGCCTAGATTTAAAGACACTAATAAAAAATGCTTTCGAACAGGGATAAAATTTCACTTTACCCCTGATTTTAGGGCTCTGTTTTCTGAAATCCATTCATTCAGCTTGAAATATTCGGCCATAGTTTATGAAAAGGGAATATCCTTCCACACTTTCCTAAATCCTCCTCCTGTCCCAAAACATGAAGAAGAAGGTCCTCTTCAATATTTAGAACATGAGTTTTTGTTGAAGGTTTAAGAAATTTACTCTCACCTCTACCTCCTTCTTCACAAAATCTACAATAGTAGTTGCAAAAGATTTGCCTTTCCAAGCGCTATTTTTTGTGAAGGGTCACCTCATTCAACAGATTGTTTTCATGTCTAGATTTGAAGCTAGTATCGACTTACACGACAAGGATTCCCCATTGGGGCTAGACCCATGACCATCATCCCTCTTGTTATCTCGATTTGTAGGAGGGGAGGCTCCCACGTTGTTCTTGGGGAGTCTTCTTTTTTATTATTATTTTATAGTCTTCTGTATTCTTTATTATTATTATTTTAGTGTATTTTCTTTGTGGTTCTTTATTACAACTCTCTCTCATGGTTTAATCCTAGAAAATGACTCTTTGTTACAACTCTCTCTCATGGTATCCTAAGGGAAATTCACTTATGCTTACCACATGAACTTGTAGAGAAAGGGACATGTAAGGAGGACTTAACATCCCATATTAGCTTTGATGTAGCTACTTATTATAATAACCAAAAAAGATGGAAAATCAGGTGGTTTTGCATTAACTCTATAGATAATATTTCTCTTGAGAGGACCTCTAAGATTAAAATCTTGACTTGCATGCCAACTCATCCTCTCAAGACATGGAGAAAATTTGTGAAAGTGCTCGAAACCTTAAGAATCCCAATCACTTTGATGCATGAATACACGTAGTGAAATATTATTCGGTCATTCCACAAACATTCTCAGATTAAAGGGATGGAGATTTTAAAAAGTGACTATTGAACCGTTCCGATAAATATCGTTCAATTGGGTTTTGACCATGGAACGTATATATATTTTCCATTTCTTATTTTGTCACCTTTAAGTGTAAATTACACTCAAACACATAATTCCAACTCGATTATAAATTATTTTTACACTTCATCTATTTCCATGCACTTAATCAAACTTAGTATTATATAATGTGCCTAAATTGCTCCACAAAATAAGAATTTCAGTTGGGTTTCGAACTCTACACCTCTTGGATTTTTACCATTATTTATTTTGTCTCTTGTAGTATAAATTACACTCGAATGAAAAGAAACACAAATAACCAATATTATTAGGGTCTTACAATTGGACTCATGGAAAATGTGTGATACATGCATTCCATTGGGTCTCTAATATGAAATCTTTTCAAATTTACACTTTTTTAGTTTGTTCTCTTCAAACACATATTGTAACAACCTAAAAATACCTGTAAGATAGAGACGATGCACTAGAACATAATGTCCTCCCCCTCCATCGAACCTTTTCTTAATACCCTTCATCCTATGCATCTTTTTGCTTCCTCATTTTTCCATTATTCACTCTATCCCTTTGACGTTTTCATCGTACACTTCACATACGATTACTAGTAATAAATCACTTAAATTAATATAGATGTGTTTCATTAATGTTTCAAAGGTTACATCTAAATAGATTAATTAGGGTGAACATTTTGAAGAGGTAGGTGAGAGTTGGAAGCATAACGTATTTTAAACATTTCTAGTTGGGTGATAGGCTTACTAGAGTCAATTTTCTTGAAAATGCAGTCTTTTCATTGTCATTGTGTCCTCCTACATTTTATAAAATATTTATATATTTTTGACGCTATTTTCTTTGTTTTATTAAATATTTATATATTTCTAGATGCCATTTTCTTTGTAACTATCGCCATCTTCTTGTCAACTACACATTTTATAATTTATCAAATAATCAGTCTCTTCAAATCTCATTTTATTTAGAGGAATCCAAACGGTGTGGATATGATAATGAAGAAAATGGTGATCTATTTAAATCATCCATTCTCCTGTCACTTGTGCATTCCAATATTTTTGTTACTTTTTATTCAAAGGCTATATGCTTTATAAATTTATTTACGATTCATATTTATTCCTAGAGAGGATGTTCGGTCTTGTGCGAGATATTATCCAGGTCTCATACAAATAATTTAGTATAGTTACAAATCGGACCCTTGGAAAGGAAGATTATATTTCTCATTGTAGTTAGGTATAACACTTTGTAGTGCCCACTTCCCTTTGACACCTTTTGATACTGATCATGACACATCGCCGACTATATTATGGACATTATTATAGTTTTGATTTAGTATGATGTTAGATATTTGATAATGGATTATTGTTGACTTTGATTCTTATATGATGCATGATGATTATTAGAGACACTTTATATATGTCGAAAATGTTATACTTTTGGAAATGGTTATATGATAGATCTTGTTCGAACTTGTGATATTTAGATGTTGGGAGTAGCCCTAGAAATGGAAAATTATTGGATCATGATATAGTTGTTGATAAAACTATAATGATATTGTTATATTGCTTGATGTTATTCTGATTGATATATCTAGATGATTTTGGAAGTGTAATTATATTTATATTATTTTGGACATTTTGATATGGCCAAGAGGCCGAAGGAGGTATTTGTGTTTTATAGGTTAAAATATCAAAATAAACATTGGGGTTGGAGACCAACCACATTGGAATTCTAGATGAATTCAACAAGGTCACCATGACAAAAAGTTTTTTTGTCTCTGTGTGTGTTTTTAGTGTTAGGGATTCCCAGGGATCACCTTTAAATGTGACCAAGGGATTTTATGTATTTCTTTTTTTTTTTGGTCCCTTTTGTTATGTTTGCATGTGTTTATTTTGTGGTGCACTTACCCCTTTCATTATTTATTTAATGTGGTGTTAATATTGTGAGTAATCATATTGTTTAGTTATTTAATTAAAATATGTCATAAGAATGTAATTAATAGATTTTTAGGCCATGTTTTAAAGTGTTGTGTAAGGATGTGTAGGTTAAATTTTGAGTGTGAAACACTCCACCTTCTTGGAAATTCGAATTTTTCCTTGGAGGCTGATTTTGGAGGCTTGTGGGACAAGTTAAACTTGTCCCATACCTCTTAAATTTAATTACCAACCATACCTATGGTTGGAGAGTTAAAATTAGACTTTTGTAATGCATTTTGGGAAGACAAATTGTAGGTTTTAATTGCACTTTTCTTACATGTTTTAATTTCAGTCCTTTGGGGTGTGGGATGGATTTGAGTGTGTAAGTAAATTGTTATATTATTCACCCACCTAGTTATTGTGCATTGGAGAATGAAGTTGACTTTTGGGTTGGAGTTGAGGATGTGTGATGTGGCATCCTACACGGATCCACCTCATTCTCTTCCCTTCCCTCTCCTATAAAATATGAATTATTTATCTTGTTTTGGGTTGCTTCACTTGGAAGACTTGATTCTTGGGCAAATTTTATTACTATTTGGGAGCTCTTGCTTGAAGGATTTTGGGAGATTATTACATGCATTGGGATGGAGCTTGTTGTTTTAGAATTTAGGATAACTCCACCATGGAGAGGTAAGAGCTTGGCTCATGAAATGTTGTTCTTTTATATATGTAAATGTTCATGTGTTAATGTTTTGGCATGTATATGGGCTGTAGGGTAGATGGCCTAGGAATGGTGTAGGAGAAGACTATGGGGATATTTTGTGGGAGGCACAAGTGTGTTTTAGGGAGGTATAAAGGTGGATGGAGTTGGAATTTATGTTCCACCTTACAAATAAATAGCTTTCATTTCTTTACTCATTATGGTGTGCCATAAGAGCTTGGAGAGGCACAAGGAAATGTGAGGAATAAGGGGTACTTGGGAGGCATAAGGAATGTCGGGGTTTTGTTATACTATTTTTGGTGGTTTGTAACTCGTCGTGATACCCATTTCCTTGATTAGGAGGCATAAGAGGCATCCCCATAGTTCTTGCTCCTTTAGCTTGCTTGATGAAGCCTTAGTTTTGTTTGTCATGTGTTAATGTAGTTGTAAAACTACATTCTATTTTTTACCGTGTTTTATTGTGAAAATACTTGTATGTTTGTGGAAGCTTATTGTTGCTATGAGTTGGATCACACATTTTATTGCATTGTAGTTAGGGCTCATGGGCCAAAGAAGAAGGATGGATTCTCCTCTCCATTGGATTTCTTGGTTGGGTAGAGAGTGTTGACTTTCCCCTACTCCTATTGTGATCAAATTGGATGAATGAGAAGAATGCATGTTGTTGTTCTAGAGTTGACAAAATAAAGTTTGACAGTCCCTTGTAAAATGAAATCTCATTGTAACATTCCCACTTGAAGTGGATGCTCTTTTAAATGTTTGTAATGGGAAGATGTTGTACAGATTTACAAGTGAAATTTGAAGTGTAAAATAGTTATACTATGTATTCATTTAGAAAGAATGTCAAAGAATTATATGTGTTTGGTATACTATACTTTGTAATCAAATGGAAAGTCAGTTGTAAGAGTTCATTTGAATTAATGAAAATGGTTTTGTCTCCTCCATACAAAATGAATTAATGAATTAATGAATATGATGTTATTCCATTGGAAATATGTGTTTAGCATACTCTATGAAATCTTTGTTTGAAAAGTGGTAAAGTGGAACACGTGAAAAGAAAAATGTATTATCTCGCCCCTGTATACAATAAATGATTTTGGAAGAAATGAAAGAAGGAAATTGTAAGTTATATTTTGGAATAAATAAATGAAAGTAATTCTTTTCTCAAATTGCATTGTTTGAAAGGAAGAAATGTGTGTGAGAAAAATACAGATCTTTTGCTTTCGAAATATGAAAAATTGGAAATCAAAAGATTGCATTTTGGTCTTGAATGGTTTGTTTTGAATCAACGAAAAGTGTTAGATTAGAATTAGAACATATTCTAAATACTTGGAAGAATAAATGGAAAATAGATCCATAAAAATTTGATCCTTGTTATTTGTAATTTCAAGCCTGCAATTATCTAAACCAAAAATGCACTGATTCAGACACGAAATAATAAGTTAAAGAATTAAATGATTGAATTGAAGTAGTAGGTCCTAAATGAGTTCAAATAGACAACAAAACTTAAAGGAAATGTGTTAAAACTTAGAAAAATCGGGCTCAAACCATTTATAGTTGTTTTTACTATCAAGAAAATGTAAATTTTCAAATTGTAAATCAATTAGATAAATTGAACCTTGAATCCTTCCTTAAATCAATTTAGGAACAATCCTCCATGTCTATTTGACATGTTGAGAGAGGAAGAAGATCAAATTGAATAGATCTAACAAGTTAAAATTTACCAGTTCACACTTTGTAAAAGCCTACAGGGCCATTTTCTTAAAATGTACAACTTAAACTTTATCAAAATATAAAAATAATGATCTCTCGAGTAAAGAGGACATCGAGATATTTCAAAAAGTCCTTATTTGTCCAAAATGAAGCTCTCTATCAGAAGTTATGGCCTTTTGAAGTTTTCTTCACTTGGTGTCAAAATTTTAGGAAATAATTCCTTGGCAGGCCCATGGCGAATTTTTCCTTGGAGCTTGAGAATTTTTTTGGGAAAATTTTAAATATTTTACCCGCCACCCCACAGTCAATCGAAGGCTTCCACATGGCACCATGAGGTGTCAGTGGTGGGAAAAATCCCCTTTTTAACTTATTGCTTTCAGAAAATTTTGGGAAAATTTCCAAATTTTCCCATCGGCTCTGACGCAATTAATCGGGCGATGCCATGTGGTGTCACGAGGCATCGGCGGAGGAATGGGTTCCTTTTTATCTTTCGTGTCTCAGAAAATATTGGCAAATTTTCCAAGTTTTCCATGTTGTTCAGTGACCTGTAGCCAATCAGGGGCTGCCATGTGGCATCACGAGGTGCTAGCAGAGGCACGGGTCTATGTACCCTCTTAGCCCTTCGGGCGTTAAGTCAATTTTCTCCCCGCCGCCCCGCCTTCCCCACATTGGCTTAGGAGATGCCACGTGTCCTTTATGGACTTGCAAGAGCATGGGTACAAATTCAAATTTTCACACCTTGTGGGAGAATTCACATATTTCCCCCGCCCGCTTTTCCCAGCGCGCCTTAAGGAGTGCCACATGTCCCTTGTGGATCTACGGACCCGTGGAAGCGTGGTTGCAATTTTTTTTTTTGCCCCACTTGAGAAAATTTAAAAGGTCTCCCCATGGCCCGCCACCCACCCTTAGGGAAATTTTAACCCCCAGCCTGACGGCCCGCTCTTGGGGAAAATTTTCACCCCAAGGCCCGCCAACCCATAACTTGAAAAAAATGAGGATTTAGGAGGACTTTTTATATCAATGGAAATGTGAGGAAATTTCCTATCCAATGGGAATGATTTAGAGAATTTTTGGAAGCATTAAGTAAAAGAGAAATTAGGTTGAAATGGTGATCCTATTAGAGATTGGGTATGGTGAGTAATTGCCCTCTGAACCTAATTAAAACTCCTAACCCTAAATTTTGGACCTTATGACTTCTTATTTTTGTTAATAAAAGAAAAGTATATTCTAGTAGATTTGAATTGTTCCAGAACTCCGTTAGTGACAACTATTGTCTTGTAACATGGTTGCAGATTCTTTTAATAAAAAAATTATTCCATAATTTTCCTAACTAATCCTAGGTTGTTCTTGGGTCTCAAGTGGGTTGTTTTAACGGGTGTTACACTTGGTATCAGATCGGTGGTTCAAAATATTGGGCCATTCGGCACACTAGAAAAACTTGAGTCTTGAAACATAAACCTATCATACTTTGAAATCTAGAAAACAATTTAGTTTAGAAATTACATATTTTAGTAAACATGGAAATTGAATAAAACTTAGAAAAATGAACTAACTCTCGCCTTGGTCTGTGCAAGAGGCATAGATGGGACAAGGGTATTTTCACATAGACCTAGACTTACCACCACTAGATCATGTTGTAGCAGCCATCCTACCCATATTTTACAAACTCTTCAGGTATGTTAATGTCGCTCTACGTGGAGGATCTATAGGACAACAAACAGCTAGACATGATAAAGTCCCTTCCATTGAGGGTTAGGTATCTCCTCGACCTAGCAAGGAGCATGGAGGAGAGAACTACCATGCGAGTTAGCCGAGTTGAGTCACCACGAGAGGGGAGGGGTGACCGCATTCCAAGAGAGAGAGATAGGTCTTAGAGCCCTATCCTTATGATTCAACATATAGAGAGGCCTAAAGGCCGTCGGACCATAGTGTGGATCACATCGGGAGATCTTGAAGCTTCACCATCACATTACTCTTATAACATAGGTGGATTTCAGGTAGAGGCCTTTTAGTGAACTTGAGCGGATGCTTCAAGATCTTTCCTTGTTCTAGAAACGAAAGCTCTTGTTGCGATCCATCTAATGAGGGATGGAGTTGGTGTCTAGTGGCGAAAAGAGGAGTAGAAGCTCCATGTTGATTCCGAGATAATTACAGGGAGCTCTTTAAGGAGAATTTTTGGAGAATATATTTGTCCATGAGCTTCATATAATAGCGGATAGATGAGTTTCATGACCTCCGACAGGGAATCACTTACATTGGTTGAGTATGAGAGTAGATTTCTAGATCTACTTCGCATGTTGATTACATGCGGGATGAGTAGGTGCGGATCCACGAGTTCATCCGGGGCCTTAATCTAGACATTGGAGGTGTAGTGTGGATCCATTATACACAAACATTAGGTGACATCATCGAGAAGGCCTATATAGTATAGGATACTCTGGGAAAGACCCAATAGGCTAGAGAATGATTCCGAAGCCACATACAACAGATGTAGGACAACAGATTGAGGGAGTCGGTACCCCTCCCTCATGGTGGACAAGTTTCAAAGCACACATCATCTTTAGACCCAAGCAATAGCAGCAATAGTCCCACCCACCTTATAGACCTCCGCAGAGGTTTGATGCACGAATGGTTGGAGTATGGGGCCTCTGCTAGGGTCCCATTAGGACAAAGGGTTCCCGAGAGAGCTCACTCGGTAGGAGCTTGCACAAGAGAGACCTCAACAGATCTGCAATCGGATCATTAGTATCCACACCACGAGACCTCCGTAGCAGTACCGATGGGACCTAGTACAAAGGGAGAGGATCGGGACGACGTTTTGGTTGTGGTGTTACTTGGACATTTTGGAGATATTGCCCACAAAACCCTAACAACAAGGGTAAGACACGGATCTTAGAGCCTACTTTTAGTGATATGGGGTGTAGTCATAAGATGTATGCGGTAGTCAAGAACAACTAGGAAGAGCATTAGAGTACATTTATTGAGACCACAAGTAGCATTGGTGGTATTCCTACCTCCATCTTGTTTGATTCTAGTTGTTCCGATTCTTTCATTACACCATTTTTAGTAGAGCGTGCGGTTTTTGGCAGCTTAGGCGGGATCATAGTTAGGATGTTGAGATGGCTTACGGAGCTAAAATCTTTGTGGAATCCTTATTTAAGGAGTGTGTGGTGGATTTTGACCTTTCACCACTACCTCGAGATCTTCGTATCCTTCTTTTGGGCTCATATGAAGTCATCTTAGGTATGGATTGGTTTTCTTCACACGAGAGGCAAGGTGATTGTTACCACAATATTATATCTTGTACAGATGATTTGGGAGTTGAGTTGGTGATTTCAAGGGTCAGGAGACCCATTTCTATTCACACCATCTCTACTATGCATCTTAAGCAGTGTGTGCGATGGGGTTGTTATATGTATGTTGTTACAGTTAGTGATAGATCAAAGGATGGGTCCAGTGGACCATCGCTAGATGATCACCCCATTTTGAGAGATTTTTATGATGTCTTTCTAGGGGAGCTACCACGGCTACCACCCCCACATGAGATTGATTTTCATAAAGATCTAGTTCCGGAGCAGAGTCTATCTCACGAGCGCCTTATCAGATGACCACCCTAGACCTTTGAGCTCAAGTTGTGGCTTGAGCACCTTTTTTGATAAAGGCCTTATCCATCCCGGTCCTATCCTATTGGGGTGCACCAATTATATTTGTGAAGAAGGATGGATCCTTGCGGTTGTGTATTGATTACCGCCAGGTGAACAAAGTAACGATCAAAAATCGTTTCGCCTTCCTTGCATTGATGATTTTTTGATCGGATGAAGGGAGCCATAGTTTTCTCTAATATTGATCTTAAGTCAGGTTACAATCAGGTGAGGACTTGAAGGTGGACATTCGTAAGACCACCTTCTCAGATAAGATATGGCCACAATGAATTCACAGTGGTGCCTTTTGGTTTGACTAATGCCCCGCAGTGTTAATGAGTTTGATGAATGGGGTATTTATGAACTTCTTATTTCACTTCGTTCTTATCTTCCTTGATGAAATTTTGATTTCTCACATACGCATGAGGAGCATGAGGGCACCTTCTCTAGGTTCTTTAGTGTCTTTGGGAGTAGCAGATGTTAGGGAACTTGGAGAAGTGTGCATTCATTCAGATGGAGGTATAGTATTTTGGTCATATCATTTTTGGGAAGGTATTACCATTGATCCTTCAAATATTTGAGATATTATGGATAAGCAAGCACTCCACCACTATGACTAAGGTGTGAAACTTCATGGGATTAACAAAGTTACTCTTCTTTGGAGATTTGTTCAGGACTTCTCTTGGATATTACACCCCATCACTTCCCTTTAGAGGAAAGGGAAGAAGTTTGTTTGGTCAAGCGAGTGCAAGTAGGCCTTGATGACATTGAAGGAATGCCTCACTACAACACCTATTCTTGCAGTGTCGGATCCACATGGTGAGTTCTTCATTTGCACGGATGCTTATTTAGCGGGGCTTGGATGTGTGTTGATGCGGGAGGATAGAGTAGTGGATTTTGAGTCTCAAAACTCAAAGATTACGATCTTAGTTACATAACTCATGATCTTGAGCATGCGGTAGTTGTGCATGCTTTGGATCGATGGAGGCATTTTCTATTTGGTTAGAGATTCACACTCATGACAGATCACTGAGTCCTCATCACCTCTTCATGCAGCCCAATCTCAACTCTCTTCATCGAGTTGGATGGAGTTGATATGTGAGTATTATATGGAGATAGAGCATGTGAAAGGGAAGGAGAATGTGGTGGTAGAAGCTCTCGAGAAAATGGAGACATGTGGCTATGGCCGCCTTAGTGAGCATAAATTTACTGGAGTAGGATTCTTCAACAACTACCTTTTGATAACTTCTACATTTCATTTCGATCGGAATGAGCCTTAGAGACCCCTCCAGGGGAATTTTGATGGTTTTCCTTAGAGGTAGATGGTCTTCTTAGGCACAGAGGCTAGATTTATGTTCCCAGAGATGGAGGCTTGAGGTAGGACATCTTGGCAGAGGCACATCATCCACCCTATTCATCCCATCTCGAGGTGAAGAAGATGCACGCCACATTGAGACAGTTGTATCATTGGAGAGGATTTCGAGAGACGTGGCCCGATTCATGTCACAATGTTTAGAGTGCCGAAAGTGAAGGTTGTGCATCAACATCCAGCTTTTCTTCTCTTTCCTCATGCTTATACCAAACTAGAAATGGGACACTATTTCCATGGACTTCATTATTGGGCTACCGATGTCGAGATATCACCACGACGCCATCATGGTCATGGTTAATAAACTTAAAAAGTGGCTCAATTTTCTTTAGTGAAGACCACCTATATAGCTACTGCCGTTGCATGGGTATATTTGGATGAGATCGTCAGAGTTACATGGGATTCCATGAAAGATCATTAGTGACCGCAATCCTTTGTACACTTCCCATTTTTGGACTACCATGCAGCATGCCCTCAAGACGAAGATTAATTTCAGCACAACATATCACCTCGAGATAGATGGAAAAACTAAGCGGGTGAATCATATTTTAGAGGACATGCTCGGGATGTATGTTATGGATCAGTAGTCTAGATGGGAGGACTACCCGTACTTAGTGGATTTTTCCTACAATAATATTTTTCAAAGTTCTATAGGCATGGCTCTTTTTTAGGCTTGTTATGGTAGAGAGTGCGAGGACACTTCTTAGCTAGGACAGGCTAGAGGACATGGTTTCTCTTGGACCAGCTTTATTGTAGGACATGGAACAACAGTGACTTTGATCAAACCGAGACTGCAAGAGGCACATCAAAGGTATAAGAAGTATGCGAGATCAGCATAGGACCGACCATAGTTTTGATGTGGGCATGAAGGTGTTCCTTCGTGTTAGGCCACACAAGAGCCCTATCCATTATGGAAAAGGTTCTAAGTTAGCTTTTAGATTCATGGGTCCTTTTGAGATCTTGGAGGGTATTATCCCTTTGGCCTACCATCTAGAATTGCCACCTAGATTTTCTCGCATACATGATGTGTTTCATGTTTTAGCTCCCACGAGATATGGTGTAGATCCTTCTCATGTGTTATATTATACATCATTATAGGTGCAGGATCAGGGGTAAGTGATGGTGGAGCTCGTTCACATCCTATATCGCATGACCACAGGCCTTCGAGGTAGAGAGGTTGATCAAGTTCGGGTGTAGTGGGACAGATATGATGAGATCCCAGTAGCTACATGGGAGGATGTTACTTCATTATGATTTCAGTTCCCACATTTTCCAAAGATTTCCGGGAGGAAGTCGAGTCTAAGGGGAGGGAGATTTAGTGCCCACTTCCCTTTGACACCTTTTGACATTATTATATTATGGACATTATTATAGTTTTTATTTAGTATGATGTTAGATATTTGATCATAGATCATTGTTCAATTTGATTTTTATATGATGCATGATGACTATTAGAGACACTTTCTATGTTGATGATGTTATATTGTTGGACATGGTTATATGATGGATGTTGTTCGAACTTGTGATATTTAGATATTGGGAGTAGCCTTAGAAATGGAAAATTATTGGATGATGATATAGTTGTTGATAAAACTATAATGATATTGTTAGATTGCTTTGATGTTGTTGTGATTAATATATCTAGATGATTTTGGAAATGTAATTATATTTATATTATTTTGGACGTTCTGATATGGCCACGAGGCCGAAGGAGGTATTTGTGTTTTGTAGGTTAAAATATAACAACAAACATCGGTGGATTGGAGACCAACCACATTGGAATTCTAGATGAATTTAACAAGGTCACCATTACAACTAGTTTTGTTTGTCTCGTGTGTTTGTTAGTGTTAGGGATTCCCATGGGGTGGATCACCTTTAAATGTGACCACGGATTTTATGTATTTCTTTTATTTCTTTTGGTCCCTTTTGTTTAATTTTTGCATGTGTTTATTTTGTGGTGCACCTACCCCTTTCATTATTTATTTAATGTCGTGTTAATATTGTGAGTAATCATGTATTGTTAGTTATTTAATTAAAATATGTCATAAGAATGTAATTAACGAGTTGTTGGCCATGTTTTAAAGTGTTGCGAGGATGTGTAAGTTAAATTTTGAGTGTGAAACACTCCACCTTCTTAAAATTTGAATTTGTCCTTAAAGGCTGATTTTGGAGGCTTGTGGGACAAGTCAAACTTGTCCCATACCTCTTAAATTAAACTACCAACCATACCTATGGTTGGAGAGTTAAAATTAGAGTTTTGTAATGCATTTTCAGAAGACAAATTGTAGGTTTTAATTGCACTTTTCTTACATGTTTTAAGTTCAGTCCTTTAGGGTGTGGGTTGGATTTGAGTGTGTAAGTAAACTATTATATTATTCACCCACCTAGTTATTGTGCGTTGGAGAATGAAGTTAACTTTTGGGTTGGGGTTGAGGATGTGTGATGTGGCATCCTACATGGATCCACCTCATCCTCTTTCCTTCCCTCTCCTATAAAATATGAATTCCTTGTCTTGTTTTGGGTTGCTTCACTTGGGAGACTCGATTTTGGGT
Source organism: Taxus wallichiana var. yunnanensis (assembly GCA_018340775.1). Lineage (NCBI taxonomy): Eukaryota > Viridiplantae > Streptophyta > Pinopsida > Cupressales > Taxaceae > Taxus > Taxus wallichiana. The sequence goes on along the minus strand of CM031243.1, from coordinate 720,641,331 downwards.
GAATTTTATTACTTGTTTGGGAGCTCTTGATATAAGGATTTTGGAATATTGTTGCATGCATTTGGATTTCTTACATTGGGATAGAGCTTGCTGTTTTGGAATTTGGGATAACTCCACCATGGAGAGGTAAGATCTTGGCTAATGAAATGTTGTTCTTTTATCTATGTACATGTTCATGTGTTAATGTGTTGTCATGTCTATGGGCTGTTCGGTAGATGGCCTAGGAATGGTGTAGGAGAAAACTATGGGGCTATTTTGTGGGAGGCACAAGTGTGTTTTATGGAGGTATAATGGTGGAGGGAGTTGGAATTTATGTTCCACCTTACAAATAAATAGCTTGCAATTCATTACTCATTATGGGGTGCCATAAGAGGTTGGGAGTCATAAGGAAATGTGAGGAATAAGGGGTACTTAGGGAAGCATAAGGAATGTCGGGGTTTTGTTATACTATTTTTGGCGGTTTGTAGCTCGAGTCGTGATACCCATTTCCCCATTTGGGAGGCATAAGAATCATCTCCCATAGTTCTTGCTCCTTTGGCTTGCTTGATGAAGCCTTACTATTGTTTGTCATGTGTTAATTTAGTTGTAAAACTACATTCTATTTTGGACTATGTTTTATTGTGAAAATGTTACTTGTATGTTTATGGAATCCTGTTGTTTCCATGAGTTTGATCACACCTTTTATTGTGTTGTGGTTGGGGATTAGGGGCCAATGAAGAAGGATGGATTCTCCCCTTCACTGGATGATTTGGTTGGGTGGAGAGTGTTTCCTTTCCCCTACTCATGTTGTGATCAAATTGGATGAATAAGAAGAATGCATGTTGTTGTTTTGGAGATGAGAAAAGATAGTTTCACGAGGCCCTTGTGAAATGAAATCTCATTGTAACCTTCCCAATTGAAGTGGATGATCTTGTAAATGTTTGTAATGGGAATATTTTGTATAGATTTGAAAGTGAAATTTGAAGTGTAAAAGAGTTATACTCGTATTCTTTTTAGAAAGAATGTGAAAGAATGATACGTGTTTGGTATATTGTACTTTGTAATCAAATGAGGAAGATGTAAGAGTTCATTTGAATTAATGAAAATTGTTTTTTGTTGCCCATATGATGTTATTCCATTAGAAAGTTGTGTTTAGCATTATCTATGAAATATCTGTTTGATAAGTGGTAAAGTGGAACACGTGAAAAGAAAAATGTATTATCACTTTTTAGCTCGTATACAATAAATGATTTTGGAAGAAATGAAAGAAGGAAGTTGTAAGTTGTCTTTTGGAATCAATAAATGAATGTAATTCTTTTCTCAAATTGCATTGTTGAATTGAATTTGATCATATCAATGTATTGAAATCTTTGTTTGAAAGGAAGAAATCCGTGTGAGAAAAATACATTCTTTTGTCTCTTTGAAATGTGAAATTTTTTAAATCAGTATTGTGTTTTGGTCTTGAATGGTTTGTTTTGAATCAACTAAAATGTGTTAGACTGGAATTGGAACATATTCTAAATACTTGGAAGAAGAAATGGCAAATAGATCCATCAAAATTTGATCCCTATTATTTGTAATTTCAAACTCACAATTATCTAATCCAAATATACAGAGTTCTAACCTTCAATAATAAAATAACAAATTAAATGATTGAATTGAATTAGTAAGCTGTAAACGAGTTCAAATAGACAAAAACACTTAAAGGCAATGTGTCAAAACATAGCAAAATCGTGCTCAAACCGTTTATAGTCATTCTCATTGTCAAGAAAATGTAAATGTTCAAATTACAAATCAATTAAAAAGATTGAACCTTGAATATTTCCTTAAATCCATTTAGGAACAATACTCCATGTCTATTTGACATGTTGAGAGAGGAAGAAGATCAAATTGAACAGATCTAACAAGTTAAAATTTACCAATTGCTTTGCATAAAATCGTGCGAGCCGTTTTCTTAAATTTTACCTCTTATACTTTATCAAAATCTAAAATTAGTGATATTTGAGTAAAGAGGACATCGATAGCTTTCCATAAAGTCTTCATTTATCCAAAACCGAGCTCTCTATCAAAATTTATTGCCTTTTGAAGTTTTCTTCACTTGGCGTCAAAATTTTGCGAAAATTTTCATTAGGCGGGCCCAGCGCCTAAATTTTTCCATTAGAGGTTCAGGGAAATTTTTTTGGGAAACTTTTCCAAATTTTCCCTACCACCTGTTGACGGCCCCGCAGACTAATTAGAGGCTGCCACATGGCACCATGAGGTGTCAACGGAGGGGTGAATCCCTTTTTAACTTGGTGCTTAAGGAAATTTTTGGAAAATTTTAAAAATTTCCCCACCGCCCCAGAACCAATCGGTGAAGCCACATGGCATCATGAGGAATCGTAATGAGGAATGGGTTCCTTTTTATCTTTCACATCTTGGAAAAATTTTAGAATATTTTCCATGTTTTCCCGTTGTTCCATTGGCCCGCACCAATCGGGGCTGCCACATGGCATCGCGAGGTGTCGGCGGAGGTGCGGGTCTATGTACCCTCTTAGCCCTTCGGGGTGTTAAGTCAATTTTCTCCCCACCACCCCGCTTCCCCAAGTTGTCTTAAGAGATGCCACATGTACTTTACGGACTTGTGAGAGCGTGGGTGTAAAGAAGACTTTTCACCCCAGCGGGAGAATTTGCAAATTGTCCTCCACCACCCCGCTTTTCCTAGCTTTTCCCCATGCTTTCTTAAGGAGTGCCATATGTCCTTTGTGGACTGCGGACCTGACGTGCAGCACGAGTGCAATTGTGTTTTTTTTTTTTTTGGCCCCATGCGAGAAAATTTACAAAGGTCTCCCCACGGCCCACTGACCCATCCTTAGGGAAAATTTTCACCCCAGGCCCGCTCTTTAGGAAAATTTTCACCCCAAAGCTTGGACGGCCCATAACTTGAAAAATATGAGGAGTTAGGAGGACTTGTTTATATCAATGGATAGGTGAGAAAATTTCCTATCTAATGGGAATAATTTAGGAAATTTTTGATGTGTTAAGTATGAGAAAAATCAAGTTGAAACATTGATCCTGTTAGAGAGTGGGTATGGTGAGTAATTTCCCTCTGAACCTAATTAAAACTCCTAACCCTAAATTCGGACCTTATGACTTCTTATTTTTGGTAATAAAATAAAATAATATTCTAGTATATTAGAATTGTTTTGGAACCTATTAGTGACAATTGTTGTCTTGTAACATGGTTGCAAATTCTTTTAATTAAAAAAATTATTCCATAATTTTCCTAACTAATCCTAGGTTTTCTTGGGCCTCAAGTGGGTTTTTTTAACGGGCATTACACACTCGTTCACTGTGCGACATATGTTCACTTTATGCTGTATCTTTATAATAAATTGATATATAATAGTTTTGGCTATCCGGGTGAGTGTCAACCTTTTTAATTCTGGTTGTTCTTATGCCTTCATATATTTTAATCAATGTGGCACGTGTTCTATGCATATCATTTGGCCATTTGAAAGTATCTCATATGTGATAGCGTAGTATATTTCTCACCTCTAACTAATTATGAGGGTATTATTTCCATTTGTGAATTCTCAATCAAGCATGGAAACACACAAGAAATTTATTCGTATAATCAATTATGCTTCAATTTCAAACAATTAATCAATTGTGTTACTATGATAAAATAGAATACTTCTTTATTTGTATCCCTTCGATCCATTTTGTTTATTCATTGATCTCTTTCTCTTTAATATATTTATTTCCCCTTTCAAAATTATAAAGGTGCACGTCAAATTTAAAATCCATGGAGAAAACTTAGAAAAATAAAATAAAATAAATACTAAAAATGATACAATGGTTAGAGAGATGGATGGAGTTTTAATTTGACTCAAGTTCACCAGTCTTTATATTTTTACTTATAAGTTGAAAACTAGCCGAACTTCTATCTTCCAAATTTAAAATATGCTTGTAAATTTCACATATCTTCTATGTATATAAGCTATTTAAAATAACTAATGGCTATAATAGTTTTATTTAACAAAAAAATTGTTATGATAATAATTATAGTATTGTAATTTTAAAATTAGAAATATTTTTAAAAATAATATATCCATTCAATTTAAATGGCTACATAATCATAATGAATATTTTAATTTATTTTTTGTAAAGTATTTTTATTGGTACCAGCATTATTTGGGGATCAAATAATGATTTTGGTATGCGATAATTTGTTAATAGGATTTTTAAAGTAAAAATTATGGGTAATGGTTATTGTTATGATCATAATCATGACATGTTAGTTTGTTCGATTCTTAGAAGTAATCAATCTTTTCATCTCCGTTCTGTTCATCTCCAATTTTATTTTAAAATAATTGATTGCTTGAATGGTATTTTTCATGAATCCAAATTCTATAAGATAAAATTCATAAATTCCTTTTCACCTATGGAATAAACTTCTAACTTATCTTGGAAATTCATTCAACAATTGCTCCAAGCCAAGCCATTTCAGCACACAGTAAGTATGCCTTTCCATAAAATACTCAAATTCAATTGTAAAATCATATTTGTGTAGGGTCGTGGGATTTGATTGAATGCGTACTTACCTTTCTTTCTTCAAGAGAGGGCAACATCACGTCATTGTGACTGTTCTTTTTATTGTAAAAAAATTAGCTAAGATGTGTGGCAACTATTAAGAGATTACATAATTCTATTGACCACGATATAATATTTAAAACAATGAGTCATTTTAAGTTTAAAGATAAGAAGTATTATATTTTCCTTTAATTCTTATTATTGTTATTATTATGTACACTTTAATCTTAGTATCTATTTTATTTTTAACTATTATGTAAGAAAAATCAATATCAAGAACCATTTAATTCTCTTCCATTTATAATCGCCAAAAATCCTATGAATGGATAATACATTGGTTAAGGTAAATTGACACTTAGAATGACATTTATTTTAAAAGTTGGAATTGTCATTTTCATTTCAAAGATGGCTGGATTACAATAAAATTGATGAAATATCAATTCTAATTACAAGTTTAATATATATATTTGTGATCAATATTTTATTAAAATACAAAAATCTCTCGATTTATGATGAAGAAATAATAAATTATTGTAGCTCTTACTACTTACTATTTCAAATAAAGTACCAAATGTTAAGGTTTATAATACTTCAACAAAGAAAATAAATAAATATCATGAAATACTATGTCCATATATATCGATAAATGGTTGGATAAATAAATCATTATTTTTCAATTTCCATATTTGATGTGTATTACTTTATCCTTGTATTTAAAAGTAAAATCATTTATTATAATTATACTAAAGACTTTTTGTATTACCTATATCTATGAACACATTTTTAATAGTTTATGTAAATCCAAAATCAAGCTTGTGGAATTCACTAATTGGTATTCAAGTTTAAAATTGTCCTAATAATAAGGATACAAGTGTTTTTACCATATGTAATTAGCAATTAAACAAACCTAATCATCAACTTCGACTAATTATTTTTAAGTAGATGCAATTCTAGACTTTTAAGACAAAAAAATATGGAATTTTATATTTAGGTGTGTATTTTATATTTGTTTCAAAAGGTCATTTTTTCGAAATAAGTAGTATCAATATATATTTTAGGTATTGTACTTTGTGTATCAGCTCATAAGGGTTGTTTGATAGCTATAATGATTGTGTGATATACACAAAATAAGTTTCTTAATATGGATTTGAAAACAATTATAGAAAATGTAACTATCATGTATATGGAAAAATTGTACAACCTATTCCAACATCCTTCCATCTTGCATTGCCAAAATAAAACTTTAGAATAACATCTAAAACATCAATCAAATCATAATAAAATGTGGATTTTTTAGATCTCCTTATAATGGAAAATGGAAACAAGTGAAATTCTTGTGGAAGGTTTAGTGAAATACCCTTTAGAATAGAAATGGGATCTTGGAATACATTATGATTGCCTCACATACTAAAAATGGGTTGTTATGAAAATATTTAAATATTGTCAAATAAATGTACTTTTCGTTGATTGTTGTCCCTTGCAATTTTTCCAACATATATCATGTTGGAAAATTTATAAAAAGATATATTCATTTATCAGATTATATTTCTATAAAATCGTGTAATTGCAAGTTTCATGTTAGTGAAGTGTGCAAAATGTGGAAACACATAAATTTCATGCGAGCCATTTAACAAAATGTGAAGAGATCCTTTGAATTTAAAAGCAATATTTACACTCCATTAATGATTCATAGTTTTTTTTTTTTAATTCACGCTATCAAAACATTGATAATTATTAACTACCTTTAAATGCACTTTTATGGAATAATCCTACTTTGTAGAATCTAAATTGTCTAGAACACTACTATTATTATTAAGATATTCTCATAAATTCATTTATGATCTATATCATTAAATCTATACTTTTTTGTGCATTAGTCAATTTACACTAGTGTTTGTATCGACCTCACAATCGAATAATATTGTTATGAATAAATAATTATTTTCCTACATATAAATTCATTACAGACTAATAAATTCATTAATCTATAGTTATTACTATTAATTGTTTACAATAAAAATTAATTCAAATTTGACAATTATTAAAAAGGAATACTTCAATAAATCTTTCTATATGTCTATCAGCCACTCACAAGCACCTTTGGTTGCTTTAGCTAGTCTATAATTATAATTACATGTTTCTCTGGTAAATAAGGATTCAGAAATAGAAGTCACATCATGAGGAAACATTTATTTCATGAGTTGCCTTGTTGAATGGTATAAGTTTCTTATGATTATGCTTATGACTATGGTAACCCTTCCCCTTTGAAAAGGATGACCACTCTTTATAGGGTTTCTTACTCTAGAACTTTATCCGGGGGTTTACAACCAAAAGGGTCAAGATCTATCATCCACAAACTTTGTTCCTAAGTATTTTGGGCCTTAAAGCACTTCTTTGCGATACTTTTTCTCTTGACAGAGACGAGCATTCATCTCATCTATTATCTGATTTAGAGCACCCAAGACTCAATTCTTCTGTACTTCGGCCATGTAGGGATTTCTTATATTCTGTAGCAAAGAAAGCAGGAAAAGACTCTATATAACGAAGTCTCATAGTAGGATCATTAATATTACCAGAATTGTAATATAACTTTTGCATATAGCACTGATATTCTTTAATCCTACTCATGTCACATAATCTGGCTCTTAAGAATAAAGAAGTATTCTTAAGTTTATCATTATCAAGAGTTCCAAGAAATTCTTGAATGAGAGCAGCTGTCAATGAAGCATATCCTCCTGATAGAATATCTTTTTGTTGTGGGTTAGCATCCCACCATTCTTTTACTATTCCAACAAATCCATTTGCTATAACCTCAGCTATATTATGTGGATCTTTTTTATACAACAAAAGTTGAGAATTAGCCCATCCAATCATTCCATGTATTAATTCTTTTACTTGTTCTGGTGTTGAACAATCTAACTTATACCAATTAGGCTGCAAGGTTTGAGTTCTTAAGATATTATGCAATGGGCTTTGATGTATGATGCTCCAGATGGTTCTCCTAAAAACATACTTTCAGCTTCTTCTGGAAGAAGCTTTGCCATACTAACTGATCCTTTATCTAGATTCTTTTTATCTGATGATGAATAATGGACTATGTTCCAGTAGAACAGTCTTATGTTTGGTTGAAGATCTGAAAGATCAACAACTTCTTTCCAGGATACTTTCTGGGACCAATCTGGTTCTATTTCTTCTGGCTTTTTTGTATTGTCCAGAATCTTTTCTATTTGTGGGACTATCTCAGGGATAGGATTGACAGATTCTTGGACTTGATCAACTTTATGGCTCAACTCTATAGTAGACTCATGTAACTGATGCAAACTATTTTGTACAAGCTTGTGAGTAGTACCTAACTTAGAGGAAATCTTTCTTATTATCCTCAATTGACTAATGAGGGTTGGACAACATCAATGACTTCTCTAGATACAATCTTGGGAATATCAGACAAGTAGATACATATCTAGTAGTATTCTCAAGATTTTTATCTACTTTCTTCATATGAGAACTAACATCATCAACTTTAGTATTTAACAATCTAAGAGCAGAGGATACATCTCCTTTTTGATGAAGCTCTATGGCTTTTAATGTCTTTTCCATTTCAGCTAGGATAGACTCTTGAGACTGAAGTCTATCATGTACAGACTTGATGGCTTTATTAGTCCAATTCAACATTTTTGAGGACTCGAGGATCAATATGTCTATCAACAAATCTTTGATACCAAAAGATAGCTTTTTGGGTTTCATCTGATGACAAGACTTCACTACTATCAAGGGATGGAAAAGATGGAGAAATATTGGTTTCTCTAGAAGCCATGCTAATGGTTGGACCATTAGAGGGGACATATTTTGTTTTATAATCTACTCACAATCTTTACACCAAAGATAATCTGTATTTGGATCATGAATTAAACTATTATGACTACAAATATAGGTTTGTTCTTTTAGAGACTTTCTCGAAGGTTCAATAGTCGAGAAAATAGAAGTATCTGATCTAAATGAACTAGATCTGGACATATCGACATGGGTTTCTTTGATCTAAAAGACAAGGTTACATTAGACTTAGACTCATTTACAGCTGTAGCATTTTCTAACTTAGGCTGATTTTTTCAAGAATTTTTTTGATAAGGTCCATTCTTTTGGGACTTTAATCTGGGACCATGAAATCAGCTCAGGTTCTATTTTTTGACTTTCTAGACTAGTATGACTCACCACGCTGCTGCCTTTGAAATACCATGCTTAACTGCAGATGCATTGTATTGACAAGATGATAGATAATCTTGTAATGAATAGCTAAGGGACAAGCACCAAGTTTCATATGCAGACCTGTAGTAGCAAGATGTAGACGTAAAACTTGCTTGAGCAAATCTTCTTTTGAAGGCTAACTGATAATTAGGATAGACCTCAAAAGAGATGGGGCCATTATGCAAACCAGTTTGTATAGCAGCTAAAAGGGAATCTTTAAAACTTTCAAAACTTAAATCCATGAGACAACATAATACAGAAGCATTTAAACCACGACGAAACAAAGGAGTAATACCTATCTGTACACAACCTATATGAGCAAACTTAAATGTCTTTTGTTTTTTAAGGGATTGTATATCAGCAGGATCTATCAAAGGAATATCATATTCATGACTAGAAGTTTGAGATACTTGTATAACAAACTCTTGGTTTTTAATGTAGTAGCAGCAATTAAATGAAAAGTTAACTTATCATACACTTGGTTATAGGGGATCTTAGGCAATTTCCATGCCGGTAATAGGGTCTGATTCTGTTGTACATCTATAGCAGAATTTACAGGAAAGACGTCAAATAAACTTACAAGATCTTGATCTTGATGTTTTCAAGAACTGCATGATCTCCAAACTCCATATCTAGTACTGATAAGCAACTCTTCAGCAGGGCTTACGGTATCGCCTTCAACTAAAACTACGCACATCCACGGTGACTTACAAAGCGGGAGGCTCACCTCTTTGCCTATCTTACTTACGAGGTATAAACTTATTTCACAGATGAAGAAAGAGAGAACATACAACAGATCTTTAAGACAAAAACAAAATAAAATCTTACAAATTTTATTATCTCAAAAAACTCTATTACATAGAGAACCAACTCTGATACCATTTCTTAACTCAAGTGATATGACTCAAGTGCTTATCTAAAATCTTTAATTAATAACTATTTAAATGCTCTTTAGCAAACTATATCTATCAAACTCAAAATGAAAAATTCTAACTTACTTACAAATCAATCCCAAATCCGATGTAGTGAATGAGTCTCAACATATCCTTATATAGGAATGCGAGAGGCTTTTCACTGATCAAAGGGCAACCTAAAACCGGGAACCGGTAACCTAGGTAGAACAAGAAGATTCCCACTAAGAGAAAAGTAGGAAAAGACAATTGAGTACATGCCACTCAACATGACACCTTTAGATAGTGGGGAGGTCCACCATGCTTTCGAAATGACTAAAGAGAAGTCACTTCAAGCTTTATTGAATGGATGACAACAAGCCTGTCATCATAGCTTTAAGGACTGAAATGGACTCTAGGACTATTATCATTATCCGATGAGCTGGAGGAATCTTCCCAGTCTTGTCTTTCAGCAAAGTAGATATCACGGGTGTTCCGCTCGTACCATAGTCTGGATAAGGATGACGTTCCATCATTATCTGTAGCTAGATGCCTTCGGATGGAAAAGATAATGATCAGGAATACGGAGGAAATGACCCGGTGCAGGTGGATGCACATTCATTGTGTGATGAAGATAGATTTTCTCCATAGTTGTCCATTTGGATGAGCATGATGACCTTGTATAGGATTAGTCCTAATATAATAGGAAACTTTTACATACCAAGGTATTTTACAATTGATTAGAATATTTCTAATAGTATCAGGATTCTATATTGAGTAAAGGACTATCAGAAATTTTAGTAGGCAGAAATTTAGAAAGAAAATACTTGAAATGATTTGCAATATACTTCCTATCACCAGGAAGGCTCGGCCTGTTCCATGCATCATTTTCCATGGGATGTCCTTCGGGCCAAAGCTTGGAAAATTCAAATCTCCATAGTGTGCTTGGTCTTGGGACCAGTTGTCTTAACCGAATTCCTTCTATTGGAATATCTTCAGGAGGAGGTTCCACATATCTCGAATGTCTCCACTTGCCATTGTAGAGTGCAAAACCATTGGTTCTTGCTTGGTGTGAAACTCTGTAGTTGGAATCTCAGGATCAACAAACCTAGATGCTACCTCTGTCATATTATAAGGAGATATAGAAATGATTCCTCGTGAGAGTAGCAGGTGTTGTGCTTCATATGACATTTCATTGTCATTTCTTTTTAGAGATTCAAGATAGTTCTGGCAAGTAGAAGTATTCCAGATTGATTCAACAAACTCATGTGATACCTGAGTAATATTTATATTTGTTGAATGATTTAATTCTCTGCTAGCAAAATCAGCAAGAGAATTATCTTTTCCTTTGATATATTCAACTTCAAAACTGAAATTGTCAAACCACATTCCCCATCGTTGAAGCCTATTGAATGCAGTTTTATTTGCAGGATCACCATTATTTAATCTAGCTTTAAAATCCTTTAAGTCAAAGTGTAAATAAAATGTTCATTCTGTATAAAAATAAGAAAGGCTTTTATGGCCTTTTTAGCAGCCAAAATTTCTTTATGGGCAGAATGATATTTTAGCTCTGATCCTTGAAAAGATCCAGATGTATATCTGCAAATCTTTTCTTTTCCATTATCTATCTTTTCTTTCAAGACAACTCCCCAATATTTTCACTAGCATCTGTTTCTATAATCTTTAATCCTTGTCCAGGAAAGAGACATAGTAGGGAGATTTTGAACTTGTGCCTTTATTCTTTTCACAGCCTGAGTCATTTCATCTACCAGCTAGGTGCATTCTTTCTTAATCTTTTATTAAGTAGAATCATGTCTGCAGCAATATTCTTATAAAAACCAGCAATATAATTAATACATCCCGAAATCTTTGTAATTGAACTTTTCTCGAATCTGATCTGGGAAATCCTGAATCTTAGACACAATATGAGCTTGCATTTCTATTGATCCATCTTTAATTTTGATTCCTAAGAAATTCATCTCATCTTTAAAATCTCCATTTTGGTAGGAGAGAGACATAAACCATTCTTATATACTGTCTCATAGAATTTCTCAAGATGATCTATATGATCTTTGGGAGATTTAGAAAATATCAATATATCATCAATATAGACTATTAAAAAGTCAGCTAACTCACCAAAGATAGAATCCATTTTCTTCTAAAGATGGATGGTGCAGTCTTCAATCCAAATGGAAGAACTTTCCATTCATATTGTCCTCCAGGGACTACAAATGTTGTCTTATATGTGTCTTCTGTTTTAAGAATATCTGCCAAAAGCCACTCTTTAAATCAAACTTGTTGTATACCTTGGATCCTTTGATTCTGGATAGCAGGTCATCCTTAGTAGGAATGGGATGTTGAACTATCTGTCACAAACTTGTTCAAAGGCTTGTAATCTACAACAAGTCTTTTCTTTTGGCGGATTTGTTCACTTCTCTTATTCACATAGAATGTTGCACATGCCCAAGGAGAATTAGATTCTTTATAAAACCTCCTTGAATTAACTTTCTGATTTCTTCATGGCATTCTTTTCTTTCTGAAGGGATCATGCCCTTATGATGTGCTTTGAATTTAGGAATGATATCATTCCCTTTATCATCTTTTATCAACTTGTAGATCAAGTGAACAAATATGCTTTTTTCTTTTAATGAAAGCATGAGGATTTTCTGAACAAAGATCTTTCTTAATCTTTGTAATGATATCATCAATATTACCTTTACACAAGGCTATTGACTTGTGAATCCATTCATGATTGGATTCCTTCTTTTGCTCTGGTAAAGGAATTATTGTTCTGAATGAATACTTTCTAGGTATCTGAACATCAGGATTGAATAAAGATATAAATCTTTATTGAGACTGAAAGTACCACATTCTTGTAATGCATCTACTCCTATCAAGCAATCATATGAAAGCATGTCATGCTGATAAAACTGCAATGTTCTTTCATACCCTTCTATTCTGATAGGAACATATGTGTGTATCTAGAGATCACTTCTTTCTTATCAAAGTTTATTTTCAAATAAGTCTCAGTCCAACAATCAGGTGGTATGGCTCTAGATCTAAGCAGACTTATGTCTGCTCCAGTATCAATCATTGCATCAATAGAATATGGCTTGATATTTGGAATGCAAAATGTGATAGTAATAAAAGGATTTTGAGCTCCTTTTATAGTGCATACCTCTGTATTGAATTCTTCAGCTGAGACTGATGGTTCTGCATCTTGATGCAATATTTGTTGATAAACTTCTTCAAATTGTTCTTCACTTTCAGCTTCCTTTTTATCTCTATCTTCTTCTTCAACAAGGCGCTTATACTCATTTGTAGCTTTAGCAATAACCTTTTGAAGAAAATCTATTCTATTCCTTCTCCATAATCTCATTGTTTCAGGAATAGGAATAACATCTGTGTTAGAAGTAGTTACCTGAAATTCATTATCTGGATCTTCTTCTAGGAATAGAAATGGAAAACTCCTTCTTGGTGGAGAATATCTTCCTCCTCTACCATGACCTCTTCCCCTGTAGGGAGTTTGTCTTTGACGAACTCGTCCTTGTATAGGAGGTCTTGAAGTAGATGATCTTTGTTGGAGAGACCATCTTTTCTTTCTTCTTCTTCTTCTTTTCTTTCTCTGCTTCATTCTCAGTTCTGACTTGAATTGTATATTTTCTTTCAAGTTCTCTAACCTTTTGTGAAAGAAAAGTCTTCTTTGCAGTATCCCATGGGGGACAGTCTTCAAATTCACTTTGTCTCAATTCTAATTGCTTGAGAAGAACTTCAGAAGATAATGGCATCATAGGATGAGGAAAACTGGCAATCATATTTACAAAAGAAGGTAAAGAATCATATCCAGATTCAGTACTATCTAAATCAGATTCGAATGCTTCTCGTAATATTTATCTTCTGGAAATCTTCATGTGAAGAGATATCATGAAATATCTGAAGAATAACAATCAATCAACTAAACAATAATCTTGATCTGTTATTCCTTTTGTTGTAAGCATATTTATCTTTGTCTTACCTTTATCTGTATCCTTTTTTGGGCAATCATTTGCATAGTGTTTTCCTTTACAGATAAAGCAAGTAGGTATAAATTTTCTCTTTTTCCCCATATACTTCTTCTTTCTAAATTATGACTTCTTGTATGGAACTTTTTTTGAATCTTTGCCTTTGGAAAACTTATACTTTTTCTTATGCTTATGCTTATACCTACCTTTTATTCCCTTACTATTTCTTTAGTCCTCTTCGTTGTTCTTACCCATGTTGATATATTGGATGTAAATGGATTTTCTGATTTCAATTTTAAAATCTTTATATTATCCGAATTTAGTTTTTTTCCATCTATGCAAGCTTCAAAATTGAAAATAATATTTCATATTAGTAATGGGGGACATGTCTTTGGTTAGCCATGGAAAATCTAGCTACATTGATAATAACACCAATAACCTATGACTGTGACACTAATCACTTAAACAAATGAAGTTATGGCGATCATAAAATGATTTCATGTGGGATTTCTTGATATCTTCGCCGTCATCCATCCTACTCGATATCTACCCATTCATCTCACCCATCCACACATGTACCTCATGTCGATGATCTGGTCCCCACCTCATCCCAACTAGAACAACACCTTCCACACTAATGAATTGTTATAATATTTAATATTTTGAATTTATTTGCAATATTTTCGGTTACAAAGTGATAGTAACTAGCTTCTATACTTTCTCTTTGGTAGTGAATATTAGGTTAACTTTAATATTTTCTTTGAATGTTATTGTGTCCAATTTCATTGATAATGACAATGATAACATATGACTATGACACTAATCACGAAATGAATGAAGTTATGGTGGTCATAAAATGATTTCATGTAGGATTTCTTGATATTTTTGCTATCCTCCATCCTACAACTCACCCGACGCCATACTTGACATCTACCCATTCATCTCCACCGTCTACACATATACCTCATGTCATTATCCTTCTCCCCACCTCATCCCAAATGGAACAACACCTTCCACTTTGTAATGAATTGTTATATTGTTTTATATTTTAAATTTAATTGCAATATTTTTGTACAAAGTGATAGTAACTAGCTTATATACTTTCTCTTTGGTAGTGAATATTAGGTTAACTGTAATATTTTCTTTGAATGTTATTACCTACCCCAGTAATTTGTCCATATGGTTTTAGAAAATGTCAAGTACTAATAATGTTTAGTGATGCATTTTTCAAGTTATATTCCCGTGTAACTTAACAATAAGTAGACAGTGAATATTAGGTTAACGTAATATTTTCTTTAAATGTTATTATGTACCCTTGTAATTTGTCCATATGGTTTTAAAAAAACTTAGTACTAATAATGTTTAGTTATACATTTTTAGTTATATTCCCATGTAACTTAACCGCAATAAATAGCTAACCTCTTTAATGACCAATTTTAGTGAGAATTTGCTATTATTTTATGGAAAAAACCTATTTAATGTGCCATCTGTAGAGAATGTACTGAAATGATTTTTCCACTTGGGGTCATTCCTATTGAAATCTTAATGAGATCTTCTATGTTGCATGACCCTACTTTGGCGTGATTGGCTTGGTATCTCGAAAAATATCTCAAGAATTAGCAAGGTGGCTCATATAACTTGGTAAGGATAGCACCTAGAGGTCATGCTTCCCCTCAACACCATGTGAAATAACACAAAATATGCATGTAGAGGTCAATTGATTAACAATACAAGAAAATATATCACTATAAAGAAACCTTTACATCATCTATTATGGTTAGTAATAACGAAGCAAAGTGGATTGAAATCTAAGGTTTTTTAAAGAAGTATCCATAATAGGTGTGTAAATGATAATAATTGGTTTAATTCAATACATCCCATAGAATAGTGTTTTCAAGGGGCTTAAACATATTTCTTCTACTTCAAAATTAGGAAACTTAAAAATCTTTGACATTCGTTGTTTTCAGTTTTGTTGTAGCACGTCTTTCCTCCTATATGTATTTTAATCATTTTCACTCTGAATTTGATAGGAATATGTTTCATTAAAATATATTTTTAATCCAAAAAAATTATTATTATGTACTTCATGTCTTCTAAATGAGACATACATGAAATTGTTGTTACTTTTCGTAGTATATGATTTGGAATAATAAAGGATTTTATGGAGTGCAATTATTTATTTGTTTGAAATGTGTATTTCCTAGATTAGGTACTAATCATGATGTGTTCAGTATTTATAAACTATTAAAAAAATATGCTTTATTTATATCTTGCAATTATCGGTTGGTCTTGATATTATGTTGTTAAGGCTTAGTCCATGAGTATTTAATTAGACTCTCCTTTTGTTTTATTGGTATGTGGGGATATGTGTCTTTTCCTAGAAATGAACCATTGTGTGTTGAGGGGATTTCTTTCTCCGTACGCCACTTTGGTATGTCTAATTCGAGGAAGTATTCTATTATTATGTAAGGGTTTTAAAGTTACTTCCGAGAAGAAATATTTGTCAACTAATACAGCTTGTGGTCTTTCCCTTTCTGTAATATTATTTGTTTGACATGTTACATTATGCATATGGTAGTTAGTAGGTGTTATGGTAAGTTTTTTCTTTTCCTTATTGATTAACTAAAAATTAACTAACTAGGTAGTATAGGGCTAGTTAACTTAATCTATGACCATCTGTAAATAAACTAAGTAAATGCAATAAAGGGGTATGTAAAGATCTATGTAACTTATGCAAAAGGAAATGTTAACCCTAATGTGCAAGCAGGAAGACGAAAAAACTTAGTTGATTTGATGCGGTGATGGGACTTTGTCATAGATGTGGCTGGAAAATTAGGAAGCAGGAAAGATTGTTCAAAATTCCCAAAAAGGGTGGATCATGAGGATCTAGCTAGACTAGAGAACATAGAAAGGGATTGGGGCACATACGGGTGATTTCGTCTTCAAACTAGGTGCCTTGGTTAATGTAAAAACTCGAAAATGATCTTCACTGGTTTGGCAGATGGTCTAAAACCTTCGTTGTCCATCACATAAGATTTTTTGTCTTGCAATAAGTGTCACTAATAATCCAAGATAATGTAAAGCCCTGCAAAACATTAAAAGAAGTATCAAAACCATCAAAAATATAGATTCAAATGAATGGGTCAAACTAACCTCAACCTTTCGCCACAATAATGGGCTTAATAATTGAGCATTGCACTACATTTTGGGCCTAAATGTAGTTCTAGTAAGTGTGTGCATGACGTGTCCTAGTTCCTCTTATATAAGTCACACTTTTTTAAGTAGTGAGAAATAACTAAATGTAGAAAATGTAATAGTATGTGTGCATGGAATAGAATAGAATCCCTTCCCCTATGAAGTGTGATGTAGATTTCCTAGCCTTGTGCTTTGATGATGGAGATATGTGGATGCAAGTGTTCTCCGAGTGTAATAGATGGATGTAAATCTAGATGGAGTAATAGTAGTAAGTGATACTAGGTCCCTCATTATGGTATCATAACTTTATATTTGTAGGGTTCTCTTTGTCTAATCTCGTAAATAACCTCAAAAAGGCCAACCTCAAGAAACATAAATACCTCAAACGGCTAAAAAGAGCCCAAAAAGTGGCAGTGAAAGTGCAAAAGGGTAGGGGCACCCCTAGTGGGACTAGGGCACCTAAGAGCACCCTAGTACTAATTAGGGCACCCCAATTGAGGCTAGAATGATGCGGGATGACAAAATCTAAATAGGCATACTTGGTGCAAGAGGTTGGTAATGGAAAAATAAAATACAATAAGATGGAAAAAGACAAGGGTTGATTACTACTTTCTTTAGTCAAGAACCTTCTAAATAGTAGGCTGTTGACAATTTTCACACTTGTGTAAAAATGGGCAACTTGAAACGTTGTTACGATGGATAACATTGGTGAGGTATACCTAAGCTAGGGGAGATTTTTCAGATTATGTTTTTACTGCTATTTTAGTTAAACGATTACACAAAATCTGCAGTTATGTGTGTTGTTACAAAACATAACATATCACACAAATTCTATAATTTCATGACTATCTTCAGCAAAAAGAACACAAAGCCCCAAGGAATAGTTGTGTTGTCCTAATGAAGACACCCAATTGCAACATAGGTGAAATGTTGAGTTTTGGGACAACAAACATAAGTGCAGATTACAGAAATCAGAGTTCATTACTTGGATATTACAGGTTTTCTTAAGTTTCCTTCCTTCATGATTAAGACATTCAATTATATTACTAAGTTGTTTAGTTCATCATACAATCCATACAGAAAGCTGAAATGCAAAAAGAAATACACAACTCATTTCTAGAATTCAATGTTTTATTCATAAGGAATTTCAATGTTCCCACACAAGCCATGGGATGTAACTAAAAAGTAAAGTACAACTACTGAAATAAGAGGTACACATGCATGAAAAAGAAAGTAAAGGAGTATGAGTGAACCCATCATTTCCTTGGGGTTTTCTTCGTTGTTCAAAGTATCTCCATTCCAAATTTTGTTCCTTCTTCATCTTTGTTGTAGAAGTCATTGTACCTGAAAAGAAGAAAAAGAAAAATAGTCAAGTGATTTGAGCTCGTAGATCAATTCATATTCCTATACTATCCTAGTTTGTGCATATGAATCTCTTTAAAATAGGAGATATAATTTACTTAAAGATCAAACTGCATACATGCTTTACTCAATTAAAAAGAGGAAAGAGAAAATAAAAAAAATCAGGGGACACAAGAGAGGCCAAAAATCCTAAGTATTTTCTAATTGTTTTCTTAAGTGTGCAGGTACAGGTTGTAGCCAAGAAGAAATAGACAAGTCATAAGTACATGCTAGAAATAAGGATTAATGTAACTCAAATTCAATATTTTCTGCAAATGAAACAAGTAACAGTATAGAAGAGGGACTGGCAAGTAGAATTACATGTTTTAGTTTGCAACTAAAGGAAAATAAATTAGATTTCAAGAAGTTGAAGTTAACTGGAAAGAAAGGGTTACAACTAAAGTAGAATGAAAAGAAGGTTTTGGGAAAATTTGAGAGGGCTTCGCCATGTAAAATAGACATTTACAAATTTTATCATGTTACTTTCTACTGTTACATGATTTAAAAGAAATATATAAATCAAGTGATACGAAAAAGCGAGAAAAGCATGCCATGATCAAGATAAATAGCTATGATGTTCCGCTTTTATTCATCAAAAAAGTGTTACTTTACAGACTTTGAACCAGAAAATACAACTACTATAGCTGAAATAGAATGAGGAAGGAATTCGAAAAAATTGCCAAGGCTTCACCATAAAAATCAACATTTTAAATATTCCGAATGCCAAAAATACTCCTATCAAGGAAATAAAGCATCTATGTAAAAAAAAACAAGATTACTATATTCTGAAAAATCAAACGAATGATCTTCTTAAATTAAACTCTACAACTATAGGTTATAAGGGATCATTTCAGAAGGTGAACTGAAGAGAGAGAAACAAAAGAATGATAAAACTTCTGTAAACAAGGTGCTGGAAGTAAAGGACAAAGTTATCTTTGATATTGAAATGAGAACTAGATTCTATGGAATACAAGCATTCATAAACACAAACAATGAAATGCTTCAAAACCTTTTGAGCATAAAGATACAACAGAGTAGCGTAGATCAAGTAAAAGAAAAGAAAGATAAAAGGAACTTTATCTATACAGTTTCTGTATCTAAAAAAGCAATATTTCAGACTATCAAGGATAAGTAAAGTGAACATTCATTCTTCATCTATCCTCAAATAGAGAACCCCATATCAAGTTACAGAATAATGGAGTTCGAAAGGCAAAAGAAGCCAAGCATCCACAACCATCCCACATAGAGAACTCTAACAGTGCAAAAGACAAGAGATGCAGATTCATGAATGATCAGAAGGCCAAAATGAGAAAATTGAGCTTCTCTCAAAAGCACCATAACAGATCTCCATCAATGTCAATGCTAAAAAATGAAATAGATCTTTGCAAGGCTATGTTTCCAAGTGAAAGCAGGGCACTCCTTAGAAGCGGAGCTTTGAAATCAAAATAATGGTGACATACAGTCAAGAAGGAATGTGTATTGCTAAATCTCCAGACAAATAATCATGGCTACAGTGAGCAGACAAAGATATTTATAGAGTAACTCAGATGAAAATCTCACTCAGATCTATTCTCATTTCAAGAAAAGAAAGGAAATGATAAAACATGAATACCCAAATCAGAAATTCCAGATCTAGAATTTGAAGCAAAGAATGCACGAACAGAAAAACCCTTCAAAATGAAGCTTTATATTCATCATTCAAAATAGAAACCATTCAAAATATTGCAATACCCAACAAAGGAGGTTCGAAGATTTGGAGAAAGATGTCAAATATTTCACAAACTATGGCATTGCTTCCTTTTCAAAAGTTTTACAAAAACCCATTAAAAATGATCAAGAAACTTACTGTGTTGCATAATTGTTTTCTTCAAACCCTTGAGTTGTAGAGGAGGTAAAGGAAGCTCAGAAAAGAGTTTCAACTCAAAATGACCAAGGTCGAGCCATGAAAACACAAGAAATACAAAGAAAGAACTGATTATCAATATTTCTTGGAGGCCAAGAGACAACACAAGGATCTAGAGAATAAAGAACAACTCGCAGAGCTCGGAAATAATCAAATATACAGCCAAAAAAACCTCAAAAACATAGCTCAAACAAACAGAGTGGCAAGTGGCAGCTTTGAAAAAAATCTCGTAGAGACCGAAAAGGAGAATAGGACCGAGCTCTAAGACACGAAACCACAACGATAAATAAATCTTACTGAGTTTTGAGAAAAAAAAAGTTAGATTGGAGAAAACGATCGAGAATGACCAATTCATGACCATGAAAACCTAATAATGATGGAGATCTTTTGCAGAGGATCTGAGCTCTAAAATCCAATAATGGCGTCAAACAAAATTTTGCCAAGGCTTCGCCCACGTATTGAAAATCCAAATGAAATGATCATTAGGGTCAAGCTTCTCTTTACCACCTAAACCCAAGCATTGGTTTGGTTCAAATTCAATCACAATTAAAGATCAACGGCCATGAAAAAAATGAAAAAATATCAACGCTCGAAGATCAATCCCAAAGTTCCAAGAAAACCATCATGGTCATCGCCACACCAACAATATTCAATTCAAACCATAACCCTAACCGAGGTCAGGATCAATGGTGTAAGTCCATCAGGGATAGAGATCGATGGTCTTCAATCAAGGACCAAACCGAACCAGGGTTAAACAATTCATATACATGGCGAGATTTCATAAAACCCTAATTAGGGTGGGGTTAAATTTCCACCGACCAACATGCCAAGGGTGAGTAATCGTGGAGGAAGGGGCCAACCCCATGTTGGAATTAAATAATCATTGCATTTTTGAATTTTTAAAATGACCAAAGTCCCACTATAGTGTATGCTCCAAATAATACAAGTGCCGACCAAATCATTCCCACAATGATCACCAAAAAGGTGTATCTTTTAAAACATGCATTATCGAATATGCAAATGCTGAAAAGTATACACATAAATGTATTAATCAAAAGGTGATGACTACTACGGTGGCATGTGTCATGTAAAATGGTCGCCCCTTTTATGTTTTCTAAGTCCACAAAGGTCGCCAAATCATGGTGTAGTGCAAAGGTGGTCTCCACTATCAAACCAGCTAGAGATGATTTGTAATATGTCACCCTTGTGACCATTGGGAGTTGAGAGATGTCAATATCAGAAAATGTGCACATGGATAGGTGGTCCCCACGGTGGGATGTCAATTTTTGCAAGTATTACAATTATTTTAATTCACAAATAGAGAGTTGATTTTTTGCATGCTTCACAAGAGGACATAAAAGACAAGAAGATGAATTCACATGCACAAGGAAAGAGACTTTCTCAAAAAGCAAGCTTATTATTAGCAAATTATTCACCTTTATTTTCTTAAAAATAGGACAGTCAACTTCAGTTTGAATGTAATGTGATCAAAGGCTATTAATGCCTATTTGTAATTACACATTCTATTTTATTCCTTTATCTATTATTAAATAAAAGATAAAAATAAGATGCATGGGTGAGTACAAGCCTTAGGCTATTTTTAGGAAAGGGGTGAAATTTATTTTTCTATATATTGTGTGCCTTTGCAAAGCTACAGAGGAGGACTTTTGGATATAAGAGTCTCCGAAGCAATTTTTTCCAGCTTTTGCCTTCCGATTCTAAAGTTTTTTTCCTTTCCAATCATTTGCAGTCTTGTGTATGTTTCTATTAGTCTTGTGAATGTAAATTCCATGATTAATCATCTTACCCTGTTGCAAAATTCAATGATTTCTGCATGATATTAATGTGCATGTTTAGCTTAGCGGTATTGTTTTTACTTTCCATCAATTCCTTGAAGTTTTTTTACCTTAACATTCTACAAAAATATTTGTTAGTGCATAGAGAATCCTTTCACATATAATTTGTGCACATACTCACCAAAGCCCTCATACAAATTTGGTGTATCATATTATTATTAAAAATTTTACAACTATCTTTTACCCTTAAATCCTAGAAATTAATTTAGGATACATCAACAAGGAACCGGCCTTGATACCGAAACTCACCTCAAAATAAGTATACCCACAGTACTGAGGTGTTTCCATCAGTATCTACGAGAGAGAGAGAGATCAAATTTTGCTAGCTTAGAAAACTCATGAGCCCATCTCTCTACAGGGTGCACTTTCGAGAGATAACAATAGTATGAGACTAGGATAAATAATGTTTAAAGTGTATAATTTTGTGAATAAATTTATCCCCACTTTACGTTGGTGATCGGAAAACTTGGTAATATAAATTAGATAGAGATGCATTTCTAATGCCAATGCGATTGATGGAAAAATGTGTTAAAGGAATATACAAAGCATGGAATGACAAAAATATGGAGGAGAGTGTAAACTAAAGATGAACAATGTGCAAAGAAAAAGTGATGAGAGTGAACCTAGGGTAGAATGCGTGTGTAAATGTTACTGATGTATGTGATGTACCCGCATGGTTAGAAAAGTGTGTGTTGTCATGAAGTGTTTTTGTTGACATTTTTGTTCTTGTTGCACCAATTTGATAGCCTATTTCTCATTAGGCTTGACCTATAAGGAGAATAAGACCAAGTAGCTAAATATATATGTATGTATGTGTAAAATTGCAATGTATAGAATGCATGTATATGAAATAATATAAATGTGAAATAAGAAAATGGAAAATGTAAATCGAAAATAGTGTAGAAGGTTATCTTGTCTTGTGATTTATTCAGTGATCTCATGCCACAATCCGAATAAGTGTAGGGAGGAAATGTTATGTATACTCCAAGCTCTAACTCGCTTCCTTGAATGTGTGTGAAGAGATCTCTATATTTTCCTTGATTCTTTAGCAACCCGATGCCACTAGAAAAAGTAATGTAGAGAGGCACACCCACTATCACCTCCAAGCCTATAATTTCTTCCTAGAACTCTAACGACACCATGTCATGTTAAATTTGTTGTGTATGGGTTCACATACTAGTATGAACTAACTCATTATATATATAACTAAATTGTACTAGTGTAGAATCTTTGTGTTAGTATGTAAGAAAACCCTAAATTATGCTCCCCTCTTTGGGGATGCATGCAACATCACCGATAAGAGAAATGCGGTCCCAAATGAGGACCAATTGCATGTACATTATAACCCTTTAAATTGCCTAATAAAACCAAGGCACACACAAACAATAAGGTTAGCCAATGAAAAATGTGAACAAATATGCATGTATAAACCAATGTATAAGCTATGTAAAATAGTGTGTAAGATACCAGAAAATTAATGTAACACACAAGAAGAAAATTAAGTCACACAAAATAGGTTTCTAACATGGGGTATCACTCACGATGTCACAAGACACATAAGTTCATCATGGCCGCAAACAACAAACAAGTGTGCATACCAAACAAAGGGCAAGGCCTACATACAATACTAAAAATAGTAGACAATGTAAAAACAAGTATGGAAACCAATATCCCCGCATAACAAATATTTCACATCAAGTACTTGTTAGCATGTTCTAAATATAACTAGTATCTCAAAATCATGTTGAAGCAATTAATGAAAAGTTCTAAGTACAAAACGAAACAATATCACCCGAAAGAGACGAATGTGGATGCCCCCAATAACCGTTGTAGGAAGGGTAGAAGGAAATAATCAATGTTGTGTGTAAGAGACCTATTAGTGCAAAATCATAGCACCCCCAAATGAGTTTTATAGATCTTCTTTTTCTAAGGCGTAGTCATTTGGTGTGATTGCATAACATTGAACTTTCCCCAAAAGTGTGGACCCGACAAAAGGGAAAGCTCTCCAGAGAAGGTTGGTTCCTCATTCTAAACTACTTGCCATGAGATATTCTAGTGTAGGAAAGATAATCTAAACCTAATATAACTTCCAAGGAGACAGAGAGAAAGAAAACAAGGAAAAAAACAGCCTACACTAAAAAGGTGATACACCGCATAAGGAAAGTGAAACATTCTACGAGGGAGAATATAAGAAGAAAATGGAGTCGGGAGAGGTCGAATGTATGTGACACAAACCCAGCATTTTTAAAATCTACCATTAAACTCCATAAAACACAACATCCTACATCTAAAAGTGTGAAATACATGCACATAAAACCAAGATGAAAGGGAGAAGCAAAAAGAAACAACAAAATGATGCAGAGGGTTGAAGAACACCACAAAAACACATTTTTATTGCTCAAAGGTGCAAAAACCATTACATTTCCATAAAAGAGCCATAAGTTCATTTTCTAGAGTAGGATAAGGTTAGTTGCTTCAAGAAATGGCGTCAAGAATCAAATTTTACAGAGTTTCTCTATGTCCAAAATGTCTCCCTTCAAAAATGAGAACTGTTACAATATATAGAAGAATAAGAGAGGGGGAAGAGGGAAAAATCGAATCTTGCTCCAACCACCATGAGATACGCATTGAGCCCCACTTTGAAATCTCAACCATCGAATATGAAATCCTTTTTCAAATTAACCCACAATATGTCACTTCTGGTTCCCTAGTGGATTGAATTGAATCAGATTTGGTAGTTGAAGAGATTGGATTCTATGTTAATGGCGTGGAAGAATTTTCTTAATTTCTTACCCAATAAGGCCTAAAAAAATGATTTTTAATCCTTTCATTGTGTAGAGGATGCCGAGATGCTTCAATGGTGTCGATTTGTAATATTTCGATCCCTAATTCGAAAGATATGCCCCTTCAAAGTTTGTATCGGGTCCCTAGAAATGGGCGGAAAACAATTTGAAGAAATGGGTCCCCTTTTTCATATGGGACACCTAATGACCTTTCAGCAGGGGTGATGCACTTCAATTTTTCCTTTTGTGCCTTTTTTTTGGTCACAAGGAAAATTTTCACCTTTTCCTCCAACTCCCCGCTTTGCCTTTGACTCCAGTTCAAACACCGACTTTTCCTTGGGCGAGTTGCGCCCATTTTGCAACTTTTGCACCTTTGGAATAACAAGGAGAAAACCAAACTTTCATCCCGATGACTCACTTGACTGGGACATGTGGCGCTCTAAAGCACTCATTTGGAAACCATTTCTCTATTCAATCCTTGAATTAGCATCATTTAGACACTTGGAATCCTCCACCACTTTGAAAAATACATTTGTGCCTCTATTATGGAAATTTAATGGTATGTGCACCTTCCAAAGCAATAAAAACATGTTTTTGTGGCGTTGCTTCAACCCTTTGCATCATTGTTTTGTTTCTTTGTTCCTCTCCTTTCGCCTCTTGGTTTTGTGCAAGTATTTCAGACTTGTAGATGTAGTACATTGTGTTTCATGGAGTTTAATGGCAGATTTTGAAGATCTCGGGTCTCGTGTCACTTCTATTTGACCTCTCCCAACTCCATTTTCTTCTTATATTCTCCCTCAGCAGAATGTTTCACTTTCCTTCTCTGGTGTATCACCATTTTAGTCTAGGCTATGTTTTTCCTTGTTTTCTTTCTCTCCATGTCTCCTTAGAATTTAGATTAGGATTAAATTAGCTTGCCTCGCACTAGAATAGCTATTGACAGGTAGTTTAGGATGAGGAACTAGCCTTCTCTCGGAGATCTTTCCTTTTGTCAAGTCTCACACCTTGGGGAAAGTTCAATGTTATGCAATCACACCAAATGACTATGCCTTAGAAAATTAGATCCATATAACTCATTTGAGGGTGTTGTGATTTCGCACTAACAAGACCTCTATATACGATCACAAATAGAAAAATACATGAATGTGCATGTGTGGAGTATATAGATAAATTACATACATGTAAGCTAACTAGCATGTGTAATAAAGTGAACATGAACAAGTAAAAGTAAGCAAGACTAAAAAAACCATAATATATAGTATGTTGTTGATGGACGAGTAATGGAATGCAAGATGGAGTGATAAGAGCTACATGCCCCGAGTGAATATAAAAGTACGCAGTGAGGTTTAACTTGTTTCCCCTCGCAGCCAAGAATGAATCATAAACGAGAGTGCACCATTGGGAAATAGTTGGATAGTATTTGTTTTTTTCTAACGCCTTGTGAGGAGTGTGTATGTTTAGTGATGAGATGTGAACAAGCAATGATGTGTTCATGAACCATATAATCAAGTGTATATCATGACTAGATGGGCATATATGTGATTGTTATCCTAAGCGTATATCACTATAAGATGAATGGATGAAGTGGTGATGTAACCTCGGTGTATACTACTACAAAATGATAAAATAGGTGATGATTTAGCCTAAAGTGTATGTCACTAAGCTGGAAATTTCGTATGATGAAAGGCTGAATATCGAATGTGTGATGAGTGTAAGGTCTATTTGATTTGTAAACTCTCGACTATCGAGTATGGAGTAAGAAATTAAAGTGTGTCATTATGTAGTAAGTGTAGCATGTAGGAGACAATGTAGTATGTGTAACGATGAAAGGTGACTATGTGATGAGTGGAATGTGTATATATGCAAATGTAACATGTGTAGAACATGTAAAATGGAAGGTGAATAGAATGTGTGAATACACGATATGTAATGTAAATACCACATGTGTAGAATATGTAAAATGACATGTATGTAGAATAGATGAAGACTAGTATACAAGATGACATGTATGTAAGATGAAAATATACTAGACTCATATAGGATGAAGACTAGTATAGTATGTAGAATATGTGTGAAAGTGCATGGTGTAAAATGAATGGTATGTAAGGTATGTAGATAAATGAATAATGTAGTATGTAAGATAAGTAGTGTAGTATATAAGATGCATAGACAATGGTGACTAGTATGATGTGTGATGTATAAATGTCAAAATTTTGTAGACTAAATGTAGAATGTACATTGTATGATGTGTAATGTAGGAAAAGGTGCAATGTGCATTGAGTAGTGTCCGGGGTTCAATTGTAGTAAGCCCTCAATAGTAAAGTGTGAACCGAAGCACAAGAGTGTTTAATCTGATAATGATGATAGAATGTATGATAAGGATTACTTATTTGAGGATACCAATCTATAAGAAATGTAAAAGATGACAGGTGTGCTATGCTAAGATGAGTTGGGGGTGAAAGGTGGAATTCCATGCCTCACAAGTGTGTGTGAATGCTAAGAATGTGATGTAGTACTATGTAAGAATGATAATACAAGAATGAGGGATAGGTCTATGATGTTAATGTGATGAGGGGGGTGGATGTGTGAGCTACTATGCCCCCCAATGTATGCGTGGTGAAATAGGCTATCATGTAATGTCATCTAGAAGATCATTTCTCTCAGGTTCATAGTCGAATGGGTAAGCATTAGTGACTTGATAAGCAATAGTGTCGGGTGGGTCACGTAATGAGCCATTAAGGCATAAGTTATACATGCCCATAACATAATCCTCATTGGTGAATGGAGGAAGTGGAAAATCATGTGCATACCAATGAGTGATATTTTGAGTGTATCCTAGAAAGATCTGTTGCAAATGAAAACATGTCCAAAGGGCATAGGAAATGAAATTTTTATATGATCTGGATCTAGTGTACCTCCAATATAATCAAGCCATGATTTTCCTAATGTAAGTGATGATGAGTGAGGAGTACAAAATAAATAGATGGGTCAAAGCATATAACTGTGTCCCACTTTTTTGTAGTTTTTGTACTTTCAGCAAACTATGTCTGACAACCAAAACATGACCAAACACATATAAAATGACCAAACATGCATTTTTAAGAGGCTATAAATACCAAGGTGCAGGGCATCCAGAATTTACCTGATTTTTTAAATTTTTATAGTATTTTTAATTATTTATTTACTAGTTAGATTTTAAAATATTTATGGCCACAAAGTGGGACACACTTGTATGCTTTGACCAAGATTGTAAGATGAAAGACACACAAACCATAAGCATCATTGATATGAACAAATCCATAATAAAGATGAGGAACACATGATGTAGGATAGAGGTCCTCATAAGAAAAATCTACTAAATGTATACCCTCTTGTGTGACTATAGTGTCACCACATGTAGGATCCAATGGAATATGTTCAAAGTATATGTTATTCATGAAGAGTGTGCAAGTGAAAGGTGGGCATGCTAAATTAGGTGATGTATGTGAAGGTGGATGTGATAGAGTGACATCCATAGACCGAATAGGACACTAATAAGGAATCATATAAGTAGTATTAGAAGTGGCATAGAATAAACAACATCTATCATAAAAATGGTGCCACCAAGTGGTGGTAAGTGAGGGGGTTCTTCGATAGGTTGAGGCTTGTCTGTAATGTCTATGCGTGAAATAAGAAGACTAGTCAGTAGGATCCTGGTTGCAATACTATAATGGATCACAATCATAAAAATAGTATACTCCATGTTCTCATGTAAGAATTTGACACAACTATGTATAGTTCAAGTGACCGCTTGCATGATATGAAGCCATGTCCTACCAAAGAGATAGTTTGAGGAGACTCGGGAAGTCAACAATGAACAAGACAATGTGGATATTCTTTAGACCAAAATTAATGGCCAATGTTATGTGTCTAATACATGGATGGAAAAAACCCGTCATAAGCACGCATCGAGATACTAGATTTGCTAACATCACTAGCGAAAAAGACCTAAAACTTCAAGGAATGACATAGGAAAAACATTCAACTTAGATCAATTATCAATAATAGTGCACTTAACAACTACATTATGAATGCAAGATATGATATGCAAAGTGGTGTATAATTATATAACGTGTGAACATCAAATGTATTGTTAGAATTAAATACTATATGTGAGGAAAAGGTGTTAGAAAAATCTCGATAAACTACTTCTAGGTGCATGTTAGTGTGAATGCGAGTAGTAGAAAAGAAAGCTCTAGATTCTACGTAGAAAATAAGGACTTGAAATCAAGTAGTCATTGATTGAGATACTTATGATGCCTAAATAAAAATGCAATCCCTAGAAGGTACAATGAAGAAGTGTTGGGTTAACCCAAATGATTAACTAAAAATTAATTAAATAGGTAGTATAGGGGATAGTTAATATAACCTATGAACAACTGTAAATAAACTAAGTAAATACAATAAAGAAGTATATAAAAATCTAAGTAAATTATGAAAAAGGAAATGCTAACCCTTGTGTGTAAGAAGGATGAGAAAAGAACTTAGTTGATTTGACGAAGTGATGGTACTTGCATCGTAGGTGTGAGTACAAATTCGTGAAGTAAGAATGATTGTGAATAAGTCCTAAAAGGGTGGATGTGGAGGATCTACCTACAATGGAGTGCCTTGAGAATAATTGGGTGCATGTGGGCACTCTTATCGAGATTTGGACACCCTGGTCTTTGTAAAACCTATAAAATTGATGCTCACTTTTTCAACAAATGGTCTCGAAACTCCTCATTGCCTCATTGCATAAAGATTTTTTTCCCTTTGAGTGAGTGTCACCAATAATCCAAGATGATGTAAAGTTTTGTGAAAGACCAAAAGACGTATCAAAACCCTAAAAAAATAAAGATGATGCAAATGAATGGGTCGACCGACCTTAGCTACTAACCGAGTGTTGTAATACATTACAAACCCAAATGTAGTCCTTTTGAGTGTGTGTGTGACATGCCATAGGTGTTCTTGTGCCAAATCGCACTTTGTGAAGTAGCGAGTAATAGTTAAATCTATAAATTGTAGTAGTATGTGTGCATGGAATAGAATATAATCACTCCCCTATGAAGTGTGATGCATATGTCCTAGCCTTGTGCCTTAAAGTTATAGCTATGTGGATGGAAGTTATCTCTAATGCATTCATTGGATACAATTCTAAATGGAGTGATAGTAGTAAGTGATGCTAGGTTCCTTATTCTCGTCTTAGAACTTTATATTTATAGGGTCTTCCTGGTATAATTTCAAAATTAACCCCAAAAAGGATGACCACAAGAAATATAAAGACCTAAAATGGATAGAAAGATCCCAAAAAGTGGCAGGAAAGTGAAAAAGGACAAGGGCGACTTAGTCGAGGCTAAAGTGACACTTGACGATAGAAGCTAATTGAGGATACACATGGAAGTTGATGGTAATAATGAAATAAAATAAAACAAGATAGCCAAAAGATAGGGTTTAATTAGTACTTTCTTCACTCAAGAACCTTCTAAACAAGAATATGTGACTGGGATAAATAATTTCTAAAGTGCATGATTTTGTGACTACACTTATTGATGTTGAACACATTTTTTTGAAAATTTGTAATTTGTTTATTATTTTTACCCTTCAACTTTAAGCAATGAAAATACACAATACCATTTGGAACCCTCCAACAAATGTGACTTTAACAACAAAACACTTTAAAAGGAAGAAAATTAAAAAAGGTGCTAATTTATTGTGAATGAGTTTTAATACACATAGCCAAATCCTGAAAAACCAATAATAGTGGAACTCCTAAAGACACATTTGAGTTTTCCAAAATATTTTGTCATGTAATCACAGTAGTGTAGAATCATAAAGCACCTCGAAATGAGTAACCCGATTGGTTAAGATCCCGAGCGTGATCGCACAACATGGAACATCTCTTAAAGTGTGGGACTCTCGAGTCGAGAGAGCTCTCCCGATGAAGGTCAATCCTATTCCTCTGCTTCAGTGCACACATTTAGATTGAGGAGGGTCTATCCTAAATCCTATTCTAACTTGCCAAGGAGATAGGGTTAAGAAGATGTAAGAAATCAAACCTAAACTAACAGAGATGATGCACCAAATGAATGTTGAACACCATATTTTCTATCAAAAAATACTATTATAATGTAATACAACTACCATGCACAAATAACCAATATTTCAATGAAAGATCATATAAATCCAATGAACACAAGAAAGGGTTGAAATCATCCACGTACATGTATTATTGCTTCACAAATTGATACAAAGCATTACAATGGCTAGAATGTGAAAAAATTACATTATAGTCTTAATAGAAGGTTTAGTCTCCATGAATTCAAGGTAGACTCAGAGAAGAATGGAGGGCATAAAAAAATTTCCAACGCCTTACTATGATCCAAGATCCTACCTTTATAGATGAAGCGAAGAGAGGAGAAGAAAAGAGGTGGAAAATATAATTTGGAAGCTCAACTATCACCATCAATGCCCCCCGCAAATCCACCAACAATCATGTCCAAGTCTACCTCTTCATGTTTGTTTGGTGTGTCAAGAAGGACGAATGGTGGATCAAATCAAATCTGATCTGGTTGTTGAAGCAATCAAATCATACATTAATGGAATAAAAGATGTTTCTCCATTTTTCACCCACCTTACCTATTCAAAATTAACATTTTAGGTTTCTATGGCGTAGAAGAGGTCAAGACCTTTCCAATGGTACCAAATTTGTTGAATTTCAAGCATTGGATAGAAAATATATGCCCATTTGAATACTTGAATAAGATCTATAAAAATGGCAAAACCGGTTTGCAAAATGGGTCATGAGGCTCAAATTCACTTTGCGCCTTTTGGAATTAAAATTACAAAATTGAAAAATTCACCCCATAGCCCCACAAGCTTAAAATTTACATTTTCCCAAAAGCCTCTTTGGGCCCAAAATTGAAATTGTGCCTTTTACACAAAATTTAAAAAAGTTCAAAAGTCTCCCACAATCCTGCTAACCCACAAACTTCTTATTTTTCATTTGTCATCCTTAGGCCCATCGGCCCATATTTTCCATTTGGGTGATAAGTCTTCCTGTGCCTCAACCTATTTTTGCTAAAGAATCCTTCCAAGGACTGCCTTTCTACATGTAATTTAGGCATGACAAGTGGCTTCTCTTGGCTTCGGTAGAGAGTGTGTCTCACTTTTATACTTTACACCTTTTGAAACAAAAGCCAAAAATTCAAACTCGGCTCCTAAACCCACCTTCCCCTTTGACTTGAAACATGGCCACATATAGAGTCAAGTGCACATTTGGGGACCACTTTTGGATTTCTTTTGAAGTTACGTCGAAGAGACACGTGGCTCCTTCGAGTGACTTTTCTCTGCTTTCTTTGTGTTTTGGCTAAGTCCCTTTTGTTTAGATGGGCCACACATTTGACCCGGGACACGTGGAGGCTCAACACTTGTTTGAGTCTCCGCCTTTAGCTTCGACTCCTTGAAGGTGCGTTGTTTAGACATGTAAATTCTTTCATTGGTCCTTCGACTTTTGCTATGGCCATCGCAACCTTTTTGATACTTTGGACACATGGTGGGCCTCGCACTCATTTAGCGACTATGTTTTGATGTGCCTTTTGTAATTGCACTAAATTGACACATGGCACATTCCACGAGTCCATTTTTTGGTTCCAAGTTAACTCATATGCATAAGTCCAAAACTTTGATCCTTTTCTTGATCTTCTCCCATTGAGCTCTACTTTCTTTGATGCCATGCCCCCCTTCATCGACCCTGCTCCTCCATTATCAAGTCCACCTTCCCCTTGATTGTTGGATTTGAATATGAGCTCATGGGACAAAGCCAACCCTTTTGATTTTCTTCTGTGTGGGGGTTCATGTTTGAACAATTTTGTTAGGGGAAAAATTGGTATAACACGTTTTAGCGACTCACTGGGGACATCTTCCTACTAGATGAAGAGACTAGTAGCCTTAGAAGTATCCATTAGGCATGGAGTCATGAATGATAGCCTAGTACTGATCTTGTCCTGAAACCATGAGCCCAACTGACTTGCGCTTGCTAACCTTGAACCTACCTCGCTATCCACACTCTCAATTTTTTCAATAAAATCATGGAGATGAGATTCTAAGAGTAGAACATTGTTTTGACCTGGGGCTTTCACCTATCCTTGAAATGGACTCCCTCAAAAAATGATTTTAGTTACTCTGCATTTATTTCATTTGAGATTAGAAATCACATAGAAATTATGGGTCTCTACCGCTAACACCGAAGGGCCTTGCAGATAGTAACTCCATAGCATTATGAATCAAAACTTATATACAAAGACTAAATCATACATGCCTCAAATAAGACATGTAGAGTGTGCAAAAGAACTTCTTCTGCTGAAAACAAACCTAAACTATAACAAGACAATGTGCATACGCACTTAGAGGAATAAAACCTACTGCTACCCTACACTAATGAAAGAGACAAGAAATTTCAAACAAAACCTGATACTGGTAATGCAAAGTAGCTTCCCCTTCTTACAATTTACATCGATGAAGATGATTTCACACCTCAATCTGCTATTAAGTATGAGAGAAAAACTTACAATAGGTCAATTCTCCACCCAAATCATCAAGGTATCAACTGGAAACAAAACAAATACCTCTTTTAGTTACTCCACTTGGATTGAAGAGGCATTGCAGCTGATCCCTAGTTCTTTGAGGCTATCCCTCATTCTTATAATCAAGCATGACTTGTTGTGGCTTCTCCCCTAGCTCTAATGAATCCAAGTATCCGATTGGGAAAGGTTTTCTTTTTGAATTTTCCCACTGCTCTGATATTTAACTCCAAAAATGGAGTCTTCTTGCAGATCTTCCTAGATGGATGATGTGAGAGGGATGATAGCCTCATACTCTTTCCCTTCCTCTGTAGTAGGTGTGGATTTTGGAAGATCAAAATCTTCCAACTTTGATTCAAGAGGCATGTTGCAAACTGCAGGTTGTGCTTGCACATTCTCTTCCATGGCAGCAAGTTCTTGTGGTTGAAGGATGAATGATGGGGGAGAAAATATTGCAATTTCAATTGGCTCCTCCTTATCAAAACATTCTTTTGAGTCTAATAGGAAATCAAACTCTTTACTATCCTACTATAGCAAGGTCTCTCCCTCTTGCATGGTGATCTTAAAATCTTCATTATTTTCACCATATGAAGCTTCATCTTCAAACATGAAGCTATTGAGTTCAAACTCTTCCAAAAAAATAGACTTTTGGAGAGGTTAAATGGGAGAGGGGTCTATAATATCTTGTGTAACTGGCTCATGATCTAGTGCCTCTGAATCTGTCTTGGTCACCTCCATATGCTCCTCTTCAACTAGACTTGGAGCTGATTGTTCTTCTTCCTTCATGGATTCATCAATCAAATCTGACCCTTCAAATGAAAGCAAAAATCTTCAATGATGCTTTCTTCATCAAGTAGCTTCAATTGTGATTTGATCTCTTCTAGGTGCTCCTCTTCAATGGGACTTGGAGCTAGTTGTTCTTCCTCTATCTTAACTAGTTGTGCAACTTTAATTTGATCAAAATTCTTTTCAGACAAAGTGCCATTATGGACATTGCATTCGGAGCAAAAAGATTGTTGATCATCTCCTTCTTTTTCTTGTTCTTCTTCTAACGCTGTAAAATCAACCTTAAGCAACCACCGCTCTTTTAACCTTGACCTCCTTTGTTGGCTTAACCATCAAGGGGATCTTTGTAATCTAAAATTTGGTAGCCCAACTCTTCATATTTTCTATCATTTCTTCTCTGTTGGGTTCCTCTTTTCTTTTTGTTCTCCTTGACTGGATTCTTGAGTCTCTTCCCAACATGGACTTGGGAAAGTAGGAGGAGTGGTAGGTTGGGATTCAACCAGTTTTGCTATTGTTTTTGGTGGAGAGGGAAGTGGAACTTCTTGTTTGTTTGGAGGGAATGACTGCTTGGGAGGGAAAAGAGTAGAGGATTTGAGTGATATTGAAGACTAGGAGATGGATAAGGGAAATCAATACTTGCGCACAAAGTGAGGGGCTTGACTCTTGACCATGCTAAAATGATAGAGTTTGAGGAAGAGAAAATGAAGGAAAAGGAGCTAGTGACTAACTTACACATTGACAAGGCTATCTTGCACTTTGCTAATATCCATCAATATATTCAATCCATTGTGCAAGGTGAGGCAACATTTAAATCATGAATTCAATCTTCTCCTAAGGGTCAGTAATGTCTTGGCATAGGGCTAACTTATTGACAAGGTGCCCTATATCCAATCTTAAATGTTTTCATCTGTGTTTTATCCTTGAATGCACCATGCATGCCTCTAATTTTTAATATCCTTCTACAAATAAGAATTCTCACTATATTTGTTACCAAAGTGTATCTATCCCCTTGTTATTGATAAGCTTCATGGCCAAACTGGTTTTGACCCGATCATATGGGTAAACATAATGGTTTTGGATCCGAGTATAATGCTGATCTGGAGGAGTTGGGAAATACACTGGAAGTGGAATGAACTATTGTAGGTGTGAATTCCATGAGGGGAATGAAGTCATGATTTCACAACTTCATGAATGGTAGAATATGAAATATGTGGAAAGAAAGATGAATGAAGATGGGTGGAAATGCATGTAAAAGTTTTGCAACTTAGAGAAGGGTTCATTAACCATATGGAGTCGCTAGATGTTCTTTTCACGTGCCTTAAAAGGATGAATCCCACCAAGAACACATCAACTTGACGAAATGAAATGGTAAGGTGCTTTAAACCTATCCCACTACCGGTATGCCAAAATCAAGTATTGCAAAATCAAAGCACCCCTTCAAATTAGTAACCTAAAGGGTTAAGATTCTCAGTGTGACTACACAACATGGAGCATCTCTCAAAGTTTGG
Organism: Taxus wallichiana var. yunnanensis; assembly: GCA_018340775.1. Taxonomy (NCBI): domain Eukaryota; kingdom Viridiplantae; phylum Streptophyta; class Pinopsida; order Cupressales; family Taxaceae; genus Taxus; species Taxus wallichiana. The sequence continues at coordinate 720,605,615 of CM031243.1, read as the reverse complement.
GAATTTGCGAGTCGAGATAGCTCTCTCGGATGAAGGCCAACTCCTATTCCTCTATTCAAGTGCACACGTTTAGATTGTAGAGGGTCTATCCTAAATCCTATTCTAACTTGCCAAGGATACGGGGTTAAGAAGATGTAAGGAATTAAACATAAACTAATAAGGGTGATGTGCCAAAGGAATGTTAAACACCAGCATTTTCTATCAAACACAGACTATTAAAATGTAACACAACTACCATGCACAGATAACAAATATTGCATTGAAAGATCATATAAAGGAAATGAACACAAGAGAGGGTTGAAATCATCCATAGACATGTATTTTTGCTTCAAAATCTAATATAGAGCATTGGCAAGAAGGTGAAAAAAAATTGCATTATAGTCTTAATAGAAGGTTTGGACTCCATGAATTTATCTCGCTGATCGAGAAGAAGAAGGGGCGTAAAACCAAAATCTCTAACCCTTTACCATGAGCCAAGATCCTACCTTTATAGATGAAGTGAAGAGAGGAGAAGAAAGAGGTAGAAAATCATATTTGGAAGCTCTACATAGCCATAAATATCCTCAAATCCACCCACAATATGAGAAGTCTACCTCTCCATGTCTATTTGCTTCGCATGTCAAAGAAGGAAGAACGCACGGATCAAATAAAATATAATTTGGTTGTTGAAGCAATCAGATCATACATTAATGGCACAAAATATGTTTTCCCATTTTTCACCCACCTAATGTCATCAAAATTAATGTTTCAGCTTCCATGGCATGTAGATGAGATCAAGACCTTTCCAGTTGTACCAAATTTATTGAATTTTGAGCACTAGATAGAAAGATATGCCCATTTGAATACTTGAATCAAATCCATACAAAAATGGCTAAAACCAGTTTTGCAAAATGGTTCCACGGGCCCAAAATTCACTTTGTGCCTTTTGGAATTAAAATTACAAAAGTGCGAAAAATTCCCTGCAACCCCACAAGCCCAAAATTCACTTTTTCCAAAAATCCTCCACAGCATGAAATTGAAATTGTGCCTTTTACACAAAAGTAGCAAAAGTGCAAAAGTCTCCTCCCATCCCCGCCACCTGACAACCTTCTTATTTTCCATTTGGGTGAAAATTCTTCCCAATCCGTCACACCTATTTTTGCAAAGAATCCTCCAAGGCCCGCCTTCCCGCATGTAATTTAGGTGTGACATGTGGCTTGTCTAGGCAAAACTTTGAAACTAACAATGTTAAGCATCTAAATCCTCTATTCTCTAACAACAAATAAATGAATGGACCTAAGTAGGCTCCATGGCAATAAAAATGGTTGTCTTTGGTATTCCAAGAACCTAGAATGAGGGCTTGTCAAAGTTGGGCTACAAGACCCTTTTGACACCTCCCATATGACCTAAGCACTTAGGAAAGAGGCTTAACTCTTCAAGATGATGAACTCTCAAGAAAACAAAAGGCAAGCTCTTAGTCTATTTTGCTATATGCTTTGCATTTTCTTTCTCAAGAAGTTTAGGTGTAGGTATAAAGGTAGAAGGAGGGCTCCTTATATAGCCCAATGGATAAAGGAAACACTTCATCCCTTTGCATGTGGGATAAAGGTAAAACATGATTAGGAATGGATAAGGTTGCTTTATAAAAGGTAACCTTACTTTAGAAGGGTTTAATTTATGCTTAGCAAGTCATGGGAGTTGGGGGTGTTTTAATTAATCAAAGGTGATTAACTAATAGGTAGATGTAAGCTTATAGAAGCTAATTAGAGGAATATTAGTACGATTTAGGCTATTAGAAGGGGATTAAATCAATTAAATATTGATTTATTGGTTAAATGGAAGGGAAAGCTAATTAATTAATAATAATTAATTAGTCTAGATAGAAGGGGTGATTAATTAATGAAGGTCATTAATTAGGGATGTTAGTTGGATAGGTGACTTAATTAATTAGCGTATTGTAATTAATTAATGATGATAAGAGGAAAATGAGTGCACTTTTGATGATATGTCATCAATTTGCGAGAAAGGAGATAATTAGCGCAATTTAAGTATTTAAATTGCTCAGGCGTAATTATGGGTGTCTACATTTTCCCCTCTTTGGGGTGGCGTAAGTGACGCCACTTCAAAGATAGTAGATGGAAGAAATTTTGAAGGGATAGAAGAAAAATAGTAGGAGGGAGAGATGCCCCTCGAGTGTCGATGGGGTGATGAAGGAAGATGATCGACGATCAAAAAGGTGAGAGATAGATAGAAGAATGGGAAGGGGGATGCCCCGAAAGATGGAAGATTAGGGGTGAGAGGAAAGTGATGTAGAAGAAATATGGAGGAGGGGAGAGAAGAGCTTAGCCTCTAGCCACTATGTATTGGAACAATTTTGATGTCATCATATTACCATAAGAGCTACGTCATCGGTCCTTATGAAAAATATAAGCATACGACAAAGGTAGAATGACATGAAAAGCCATACTACAAACAATTTTCCATTGCTGAAAATACCAACTCCATGCAACATACAACAATGCAATGCAATACGAGAAGGAAACAAGCTCATTTAACAGGGAAAACAAGTACGAACACACATATCCAACCCAACAATGGTTAAGATAGTTGTACAAATGTTTTGTTATCAAGCTGAAGAGATCCACATGTTCATGATTGATGACAAGGGTTAAAAATGATGCCCCAGCAAGGATATATGCAAGGGGAAATGATAATGGACATTTGGGTCCAAGTAAAAAGTGTTGTGCACAACGAAACAACACCAGGCAAACAAATGTGCCCCAGAGTACAGATGAAGCAAGCAACTAGCTTTGTGAATGGTTGTGAATCCGTGATCCACGAGTCATATTAATCGGGGAAGATGTGAAACAAACCAGTAGGATATGGAGAAAATACCATGCACAAGACACAAGTTTCAGCCATAATAAGCAAGTTACCATTTTTGTAGGTTTTTTACTTTTTTAGGATTTTGTGAAAAAATTTTGCCTTTTTTTTTTTTTTTTATATTGATATATATATATATTATATTTTTTTGTTTTGTTTTCCTAAATGCTATGGATAGTAGAAGAAAATAGAAGAAATAGAATGAAGGGCCTAGGTGCAAAAAAAAGTGCCCTAGGTGGAAGAAAGAAGAAACAAGTGACAAATAATGTCCTTGTTTAGTGGAAAAATTAATAAAATAATTATTTTTGAAAAATAATTATTTACGAGAGTGTGAATAAGAAGAAAAATCACCTAGGAGCAATAAAATTTCCTAGGGGAAGAAAGGGGTATTGGACAAAAAAAAATGCCCCAATACGGTGAAAAATAAGAGAAAAATAATTATTTAATAAAAATAATTATTCCACGGTGAATAGAGGAGAAAACGGTGGTCAAAACGAGCCTCCAGCCTTCACGGTGGTGAAAAAAAGTTGATATACCCCACCTGGGGGTAAATCACCACGACCAATTCATTTTACCGAACACTATTGAGTTTTTACTTTACCATGAGGCTCTGATAATGATGAGGACGATGGTGATCACACGCATGGATCGGTGAGCGTGAGCAGACGTAGCGCATCGGGGTACCAACGGCATGCCGATGATGGCCCCTTTGTGAGTATCAAAACTTTTCATCAAATTTTCATCATTAATGCCTTAAATTAGTAATTAGGGCTAGGAGGTCACATCGGCATGCATGCATGCATGCAGTGCAGTGTGTAGTGTCAAGTCAGTCGGGGCAGGCATCTCTTTGGGGGCATGCATCATAAAACACACACACACACATGTGCATGCACAAACTTCACACACACACACTCACACACACATTACACATGTGCACACACACACACACACACACAGCAAAGGGGGCACACACACAAAAAGGAGGGCACACACAAAAAGAAGGGCACACACATGGGGGGTACACGCACACAAGCGCAAGCATAAAAAATGATGGCGCAAGCACCGAATGTGTGGCACACACCCAAAAAGGGCGCAGGTGCACAAATGATGGGCACAAGTGCACAAAGACAAATGTGCACATGCACACATGCACATGCCAAAAGGGAGGTGCACACACCCAAAAGGGCACACAGTGTCCCAGGCTAGTGGAGGATAGATAGAAAAAAAATGCCAAAAAGATGACACTTAGAAGAAAATTTTAGGATTTTTGGGTTAACCCTAAAATGATAGATAGATTTTTAGAAGAAATGTTAGTAACTGATGAGTGATTTGATATTTTGTAGAGACATTTTCTAGTGTTGCAGATGTGGGAGCGCCACACCCGGATAGCTTGAGTTAGAGGGGAGCATGCATCGGTGAGACCGATGGGCTATGTCTATACTTCTCGAGGTGGTGGGGCTAGGCCCCATGTGTCTCGATGCCATCTATCACCTTGACCATGGTTTACTGACTGCACTAGCCGAGCGATGGCATAGCGAGAGCCAATGTTTTAGATTACCTACTGGGGAGATGACCATGACCCTAGAGGATGTATGGTGGATTCTCTCTATGTGCCGATCATGGGCACTTTGATTGAGTACAACTCTGATGTAGGGCTGATTAGAGCAGCTTGCAATGATCTTTTGACATAGATGACATACCGCATGATGGTATGACCATTGCTTTGCAGAGTGTATTTCTGACCCGACACTACATCGGGGGCCCTTTACATCATGTCACTTATCAGTGGGTTTTTTCTCACTGATAAGATGGGGACATCCTTCCCGAGAGGGTTACTACCATTAGTACATGGCATTTTTAGTGGTGAGTGATATTGTTGGGGGCAATGCATATAGCCCACTTATACTTGGGATTTACATTTGATTACTTACCATGGTCAAAGACCATGGGGCCAGCTTCATTGTTACAGATTTGGTCATGGGACCACATTGTGATCGATGCCCTATGGGCACTTTACATGTTCGAGACCCAGAGGAGCCATCTTACATGGCATGGTATTAGTAGGTGGTGATGATGCACGAGGCCACCTAGGTAGCCTATATAGATACAGTGAGAGTTTGATGAGCTTCCAGAGATAGACATTATATGGAGACCTTATAGACATATCCAGTGGCTAGAGGATGCCATAGAGCTCAGTGTGTGCTTAGTAGAGCACTTTATCCTTGGCAGTCACAGCTACATCATAGAGTCTGTATAGAGTTGACAGGTGCTAGTGGTAGCTTGGCATAGTATAGGGGGTTCCATACCCGATATATGGTATGCCCATAGAGATTCAGAGAGGCATACTATGGGGCCTCGCATACATACCAGTGGCCCGAGCTAGGGTGAGTTTTTCATAGGTGGTCCCATAGGCATGGGACCCAACATGACAGGTCAGGGACCCAGGTACCACAGTAGATTATTTGACTTGGTATGCCACTATCTTACCTCGATGTCTTACTATCCCGGAGGAGGCCTGGGCAGCAGGTGCTCTGACCACCCAGAGATTTGGCATGGTTCTGAGAGAGAGAGAGAGAGAGCAGGTCCTGATCTAGAGGATCCATTTGATGGCCTACCACATGATGAGCAGGGTGCCCCATAGGCATAGGGACCGAGGCCACAGGGCCGATAGATACCAACATAGATTCCTAGAGCTAGGGTCCTAGAGTAGGGCCAGTCATCTAGAGCACCACAGGGACCAGCCTCTTAGTGGCACAACCAGTGGCACAAATAGCCACATTACAAGCAGTAGTAGAGCATAAAAGGCCCTAGCCGAGAGAGACATGGCTAGAGCAGAGAGAGATGAGGCCCGAGGCTGGTGTGTGTGACAACGTGATAAACAACCGAGCGAGATCAGGCTCGACCCAGATTGTGACTTTTATTATCGAGAGAGAGATCGTGCTCGGCCTGGGCTGGCCCAGAGGTGATAGTGTTGTGCTCTTCCAGCAGATTCGACAGATGGCCTCCCAGATGGCCCAGTGATAGGTTTACACCAGCAGACAGGCTCAAGCCAGCTATAGCCTATGATATTAGAGTGAGATAGGCTCAGTAGAGCAGAGTGTAGTAGGGCAGGCCGAGCTGAGCTGGCCGAGCTACAGCACAGAGATATAGCATCCTACCGACACACAGAGGGTACAATGTGGTGACTGCCCAGACTCATAGAGATTTGGCCACACAAGAGAGGGTAGGGCAGCCTCATATACAGGTCTTTATATTTTGAGGTAGTTCCTCTTGAGTGAGCACCATCTATAGTCAGCAGTCGAGCAAGGGCACTAGATCGAGAGGCCTCAGCCTCAAGTGGAGCAGCCATGACCAGAGAGAGCCGGTGATGCTCATGCCATGCTACCTCCATGAGACAGGCCAGCTACTCCTTCAAAGGGCTCGAGTCAGCCTTGATATTTTGTATATCCACATACACCTCTTTATGAAGGCTATGAGTAGATTGTGCTCCATGTATATTCATTTTGTATTTGTACATAGTTTTGTATGCCTCTGATGAAGGATTTTATTCTGTTATAGATGTATCACCTTTGTATGCCTCAGATGAAGGCATTTTTGATATAGAGCAGTTTTTGATACATGCCTCTGATGAAGGCTTTTATTCCTTTGCTACATGTACCATTCTTTTGTATGCCTCAGATGAAGGCTTTTTTGATGTACTGCCGTGATGTATATCCATTTTTGATACAGATATACCACACATGTATGATTTGGACATTTTTGACATGACATATGTGTATATGAGATGGACATTTGTTTATTATTTCTCATGGATAGATAGATGTGTTTATGATGTTTTCTGATTTGATTTGACATGTATATGTATCATGATCTTGTTGATGTATCACATGTGTTTTGATTTCTAGATGATGTGATCTTGTAGAATATATCAAATGTGTTTTGTTTATGTGATGTGCCATACTTAGTGGATGGGATGATATGATGATAAGGGTGGGGGGGGATAGATTTTGATATTTGTGATCCCTCTTGCCCCCATTTGATGATACGATATGTGATGATTAGCTTAGCATTCATGTATGATGTATACTTAGCTTTTTCTTGATATATGATGTATAGATGATGTTAGATGTGATGATATGATGGTAATGTGATGATGTGATAACAAAACAATGCACATGCAATAAACACAATCAAATGCTAACAAAGAACACAATGAATTAACATAATAATGCACCATGATTCACTAGCATGCAAAAACACACCTCAATATGCACAAGCAAGAATAAATCTAATCTAAGCAAGAAAAGATGAATTCTAACAAAGTATGCCCAAGCAAAAAACAACACAAAAGCAAAAACATGAAGCAACTATACAAGCAAAAGCAAAGCAAGAAACAAGACAATGCAAGTAAATGTTTTTGTAAATGTAAGTAAATGTTTTTAAGTTTGTTTTTATGCAACAATTTTCTATTGTTTTTTTTATGTTTTGTTTTGAAACAATTTTCTATTTTTTTTGTTTTGAAACAATTTTCTATTGTTTTTGTGTTTTGAAACAATTTTCTATTGTTTTTGTTTTTGAAACAATTTTTTTTTTTTTTTGAACAATTTTCTATTGTTTTTTTTTTGAAACAATTTTTTTTTTTGAAAACAATTTTCTATTGTTTTTGTATGTTTTCTAACGGTTTTCCAGTTATCCATACATAGGTAACCAAGAAAGCATGGATGCCCCAACATTAGATGGGGAATATACAAGGGCAGAGGCCACACACTTATGAACAAGAAGGTGAAGTCATTGAATTTCCCCAACGTAAGATGGGGAATAAAAAAAGACCATGCCCCTCATAGATGAATAAAAGAAGACAAAGCCAGATCAAGGCTTGACAGGATTGGGCTCACAGGGAATCTCGAAGGTAGAACTAGGGCTAGGCCAAGTAAAAGTACCCTCCAGATGCAAGATGCTTGTGAACAACGAATCCTCCCAAGGTGCTAAAAACTAGTTTTCACCCAAGGACCTATCCAAAGTGCCACAATTGCATGGTTTTCACTTGTGGATGACCTGTTTTCTCTTTTTCTTTTTTTTTTTTTTTTTTTTTTTTTGTATTTTTGATCATTTTACCATGTTTTTTGATTTTTTTTTTTTTTTTTTAATTTGTGCCATGTTTAAGCATAGAACCGCTTAAGATGCATGGTGTTCATGGGCTCACGGAGCTCATCACCATTGGGGTGAGCAAGTTTGTATGCCCCTATGTCCATACTTGGCCACAATAACATAGGGTCCTAACCAATGTGGTTCAAACTTTCCTTTCTTTTCTCATCCACTCTTGTGTTGAACTGGATTCTCCTTCATGACTAAATCACCAACCTCAAACTGACGAGGTATGATTCTCTTGTTGTAGTTTCTGAGACTCTGTTTTGATACACTTTGAGGTGATTAAGAGCATGAATGCACTTCTCATCTAGGAGCTCTAATTCAGCCAGTCTTGCTACCCGGTAATCCTCATCTTTATCCAAATAGTCCCTAAGAGAGATTCTCAGGGAAGGAAGTTCAATTTCTAATGGGATGATGGATTCTGTCCCAAATACTAGAGAATATGGTGTCACACCCATAGGAGTGTGAATGGAGGTTCTGTAAGCCCAAAGAGCTGGGTGGATTTGCAAGTGCCAATTACGACCTGTTTTACTGACCATCTTCTCCATTATTCTCACCAAAGTCTTGTTTGTGGCTTTCGGCCTATCCATTACCTTGGGGGTAATATGGTGTAGACCATTTTAACCTGATTTGGAACCACTTGACAAAGACCTTTCACCATTTTATTCTTAAATGACTTCCCATTATCCGTAACAATGGCTGCAGAATGCCATATCGACAAATGATATGATTCATGATAAATTTGGAAATCTGAGCTCCTATTACATAGGTTAAGGGACAACCTCCACCCACTTTGTAAAGTATTCAGTAGCCATGATGATGTGGGTATGACCATCAGATGAGGTAGGGGTAAGTTTCCCTATCAAGTCAAGTCCCCATTTAGAAAATGGCCATGGGGTAGTGATAGGTTGCAATGGTTGATGGAGCATGGATGAAGTTTCCATACTTCTAGAAAAGTACACACTTCCTGACATAATTACAACAATCGGTTTCCATGGTAGGCCAATAGTAGCCTACTCTTAACAATTTCTTGGCCAAAACCATTCCATTTGTATGTGCTCCACACACCCCTTCATGTACTTCTTTGATCACTTGGATCGACTCCATCATATCAAGACAACGTAATAAATTCCCATCATAGCCACGATGATAAAGCATACCTCCTAAAAGGGTGTAATGGGCTATTTGGTGAATCAAGATTTGTTTTTTAGAATGGGAGATATCGGGAGGGAACGTGTTGTCCTTGAGATAGGTAAAGATGGGCTCATACCATGGGGAATTAGGACCAACAACATCACAAGCCAAAAAGATTCTGGCATGTCATACATACGCAGGTGGCGTAAATTTTCTACAAAGAATGGCATGTCATTATTCCCTAGTGGAATACGAAGCATAGAACCCACTGTCACCATAGCATCTACCGATCTGTTTTGTGCTCTTGGAATTTGTTCAAATGTAATGCACACAAAGTACTCCTTTAGAGTTTCTACCAACTTTTTGTAAGGTATGAGCTTGTCATCCTTAACCTTGTATTCATCATTAACTTGTTTGATAATTAACTAGAATCACCCACAACCTTGACATGATGAATGTTCCACTTGATAGCTGAGCTTCATCCCTATGATAAGTGCCTCATACTTCTACATATTGTTTGTGCAAGGAAAACCTAGGTGAAAATCCTATGGTATAGGGTCACTAAAAGGAGTAATGAGGACTACCCCCACACCTGAACCATGAAAAGTAAAGGACCCATCAAAATGTATCTTCCACATGATAGATTCTTCAATGTATAGCAATGAGGCATCTAACAGATCTAGATTCAAAGGTTCAGTGCCTTGCAAAGGTGCTTCTGCTAGTTGGTCAGTGAGTACTTGTCCTTTAACCGACTTCTGATGTACAAATTCTATGTCAAACTCACTTAGTAGAATGATCCAATTAGCCATTCTACCTATGAGGGCTGGTTTAGATAACAAGTACTTGAGTGGGTCAACTTTGGATATCAGCTTGGTTTTGGTATTCAATAGATAATGGTGAAGTTTTTGAAAAGTAAAAACAATAACCAAGAAAGCTTTTTTCAATTTGGGGATAGTTGAGCTCATAAGCGATGAGAGTGTGACTGAGATAATACACCACTTTTTCTTTATGACCAAGGTCATATTGGGTGAGCAACACACCAATAGAAAATTACGTAGAGATATAAAGCAAGAGTGGCTCCCAGAGTTGGAGGCATGAGGACAGTGGATTGGCCAAGTATTGTTTAAGCAAAGCAAAGGCTTGTTGTTGCTCTTGGTCCCCAGATGAAGGTGACATCCTTTTTAAGCAAGTGGGTGAATGAGTGGCACTTATCTAGCAAGTTGGAGATGAAGCGGTGAATAGCCTAGATTTTCCCCTATAAGCTACGTAGTTGCTTAATATTCTTAGGTGGAGGCATTTCAGTAATAATAGACACTTTAGCAGGGTCTACCTCAATTCCTCTTCTTGATACAATGAAGCCCAATAGTTTTCCTGATAACACACCGAATACACACTTCTTTGGGTTCAACCTGACCTTATACTCTCGTAGGCACTCAAAGATACACCACAAAATGATAGGGTGATCTTCTCTTGTCTTAGACTTTCCGAGGATGTCATCCACATAGTCCTCCATGATATCATGAATCATATCATGAAAAATTACCATCATTTCCCACTGATAAGTAGCTCCTACATTTTTGAGACCAAATGGCATCACCTTGATAATAAAGGTACCCCAAGGAGTCATGAAAGCCATTTTGTGCTGATCTTCTTCAACTATCTTGATTTGGTTGTATCCTAAAAATCCATCCATGAGAGATAACATCTCATATCCTACTGTTGAATCCACAATCATGTCAATATTTGGCAGCAGAAAATCATCCTTAGGGAAAGCCTTATTAATGTCTCTAAAATCCATGCAAATTCTGATACCGACAGGATTTTTCTAGACAGGGACGATGTTAGATATCCATTCAGAATAATCAATAGGCCGATGAATCCTACCGCAAGCAATCTTTCTAATTCTTCTTTAACCAATAAGGCTACCCTTGGGTGCATCTTTCTAAGCTTCTGTTTGATAGGCTTAGCATCTCGCATGCACAACTAGGTTGTGCATGACCAAAGTTGGATCTAAGCCTGGCATGTCTTTGTAGACCATGCAAACACATCTATAAACTCTCATAGCAGCATAGTGAATGTCTTTATTCTCTAGCCGAGTGATGCTCCCAATTTTACTATCTTTGGGTCCTCTTCTATACCAATATTCACATCAATGGTTTCCTCGACTAGTAATTTTGACAAGTCCTCCATACGCGTAGGATCGGGAGGAAGGTTGAGATCTTCATCCAAGGATGTCTCCATGAGATTTTCATCCTTGGCATGGTCACTTTTATTGTCCTTTGATTTTTTTACTTGTTTTCAGCTAGTGCCTCAAAGAGGTTTTCACTATGTGACTTGGACTTTGATTTTTGCCGAGGCTTTACGTTGGAACTTTTTCCCTCACTTTTTCTTAAGTTTTGTTGACCACGAAGCTCAACCTCCTCACCAAAGTAGGCATAGGTATCCAAGTCAATAAAGAAACCCTTCTTGTGGTCTCCAATGGGAATTGTATCCCTTATGCCCATGAACTCTGTGATAGCTTCATCATTCTCAATAGATCTAGCGACATGTGACGTTGTTGGTCCCATTCAACAAGGGAAGGGTAAACAAGGTCAAGGGTTGGTTCCATAGGGGTTATGGTTAGGACAACGTTGTTCATGAATAGGTTTGTGGAGGCAAGATCCTCATATTGGCTACAATGGGAATCATATCACTATCTAGATAGTCAGAGCTATCCTCACATTCAGAACAAGTAGCATCTTGATCATTGGGGTGTGCTCCATAAGGGTGAATCCCAATGCCATATCTTTCTATTTTAAAATGTGGAAGAGGCACTGGTTCTCTCTGTCCTTGTTCATTTCTTCCACATCCTAGGCCCTTGTAGCCCATGGAGTACATCATTTTACTATTTTCATATTCAGGGGTTTGATAATAGGATGGCTGAGTATCCTCTAGGACCCAAGTTGTAGGTGGATCTAACAATTTTTCTTCAGCCAACAAGCCTCCAGGTAAGAATGACCCAATAGTGTGTTCATTTCTAGGTCTTCTAAGTGATAGTTGGGTCGACCTCTAGTCTTGGGTGATAATGAGAGGTCTGAAACCAAGAGGGCTTGTTGCACATTATATTCTCCATAGCCATATTCAAGGATTTTCATCTCCCATGAATCAAAAGGAGAGGTTGATGTAGACACACCATGGGCACAAGAACTGAGAGAATCTGAATCTATCCGATTCCATGGCCTCAATTGAGAGAGGGACAACTATATCGGTGAGGGACATGCATATGTGCCCTTACGTGTAAAGCTATTGAGAGCTCTACAGTGAGCGAAGGGCTCTGAATCTCCTTGTATTGTAATGGTGTGTCCCTCATGCTTCAATTTAATGCACTGATGGAACGTCGATGGCACATGGCCTGCATGGCATGAATCCATGGTCAACCTAGAAGCATATTATATGGAAGTTCCAAGTCCAGACATGAAACTTTGTTTGATGGCAAGTGGGACCCACCTCCATGGGCAACGTGATTGTGCCCACTGACTCCCTTTCATGTTGTCGTAAGTGGTGATAGTGATGATATTTGACTCAAGATCTACCTCAGTATGTCCTAGCTTGTTTAACCAACTTTAGTGTGTAGATGTTCAACCCTGATCCGTTATCCACAAGCACCCATTTGATCTTCCTATGGGTAACAACTACCTCAATATACAAAGGAAGATTATGTGTTGGATTTTTAGTAGGGATCTCCCTATGGTTGAAGGCAATATGTTCATTTGGTATGATGTTTTCCACTATGGCTTGAAGGTGTGTAGGATCGACCTCTAATGGCACTCCCGACCCCTGAAGAGTTTGGTATAGAATGTCTTTGTGTACATTGATATCTTAAGAAGATCTAAGATCAAAATCTTAGCAGACGTCTTCTCAAGTTGCTCTAAGAGGTTGTATTTACCAGTTTTTGGGGTTGATGGAGAAGGTTCCAGAATCACGAGGTGGGCACACCTTGTTACCACATGGCACAATCCTTTCCCTTGATTCGATGGTGTTGACATGGTCAATAGGAGAGTGAATACATCCAATAAGTGAATCATAATGATTGTTGTCTTTTTTGGTGTATAAGTAATTCACTACTTTATAACCTTGGGATGACTCTCCCCGATCCGGCTTTGACTTTTCTGATTTATCATGATTGGGGAATGGCTCTTTATATATCCCCATTTTCTCATCGTTGGTGTCTAAGTTTTTCCTGGTTGTCCACCTCTATCTCCCCATTGTCAATGAGGTCTTGGATATAATGATGAAGTCACAGAACATTTTTCTGTCTTATGTCCTTTGACATGATGCATTTCACAATATTCATGCTCCTTGTACCATGAAGGTTTTGGAGCATTGTCATCAAATGGTTGTGTCATAGGATATGTCATCATGTGAGCCACATCCAATTATTTTAGTATAACCGAAAAAGGTTCATTAAGAGAGGTGAACGTTCTTCATTTTGGTGGTGGTTGAATTGGTCCTTTGGTCAGTTTAAAAGGTTGACCAGTTTGGACCATTTGTACATGTTTGGAATCAATGATCCCATCTCCCACCACATTTTTGTTTTTGTTAAAAACCTTCAGCTTCTCCGTGGGTTTAACATTTTGATTATCTCTAGATTGGGACTTGAGAGTTCCTTTTGCAATGAGAGCTTTCTCTATTTGAACCCCTTTTTCATGACCTCCTCAAAAGTGTGAACACAATGCATTTGGAGGTGGAAAGCTATATCCGGATTTAGGTTGGGTACAAAAATACTAACCAACTATTTTTTTTCAGGGAAAGCACAAGGGAAGCGGCTAGCTATCCCTCTCCACCATTGGAGGAAGCTGGAAAGTCTCATTAGGGCATTGTTTGGCACCACATAAATCTGCCATGGTGACATCACTCTCTATGTTGTATGAGAAGTGACGCACAAACCTTTCTACCAATTCTGCCAAGTGAAAATTGATCCCCGAGGTAAACGTGTAAACCACTCCAAGGCTTGACCTCCTAGACTCTTGGGAAAAAGTCTTATGAGATAATTGTCACTATAGGACACCTCTTGACATGCCATATAGAAATATTTGACATGATCCCATGGATCTCCCTTTCCCTTTATATTTTTCAAATTTTGGCATATCAAATTTCTTAGGAAAGGGTTGAAGGGTCATAGTCTTGTCAAAAGGATAGGGGCATAATTCTTCATATTGATACTTTCTAATGCTCCCTATATTTCTCTCTTGAAGGCTTGTGAGTGTTACTTTCATAGACTATACCTCTTGTGTGAGAAATTGTTCTCTAGTGGGAGAAGTGGGGATATATACTCGATGATACCCCGTATCATCTTCTTCTTGATTTTCTCTATGGAATTCATTGATCTTAACCTTAGGCCTTGACTTTTGAACATTTTTTTCTTGCTTCCTTCTTTGTACATGAGAGGTTAGCAAAGCTAATTGTCAGCTTAGGTTACTAATCTATTTGTTGAATTGTGGTTTCTTCTTCTAAAGGTTCCTCCTCTTCCTCATTTTGTGGAGGTTCTTCACCATTCTCATGTCCCATCATGTTTTTATGTGGCACTTTGATAAAGGGTATTCTATGTCCCACTATCTTATTATTTCCTACGTTGGAGGTAGAAGCATGTCCATGCATCAAAATATCCTCCATGTTGATAAGGGGTCATTCTTCCTCATTAGCATTATTCACAGGTGGGATTGTTTCACTTTCAGTGGGCATTTTGGCCCCTAATTCTACGACCCATGCTAGCACTCTATCCTTATTTCTAAAAAGAAACTCATCTAATAAAGTGGGGTCAAAGTCAAATTCTATGTGGGGGATTCCAATTCATTACCACTATGATCGACCATATCTTCTATCTCTTTTTTCCACAGAAAAAAAGAGGGCCCTAGATCATGTCCAATGAAAGGGTTTGACCCTTGTCTGTTTAGAGGCTTCCCAAGCTTGCACTTGTTGTTCCTCGTATGTTTGTTTCTTGAGTCCTAATCATGTTTTGGGAGCCATGATTTGTGATAGTTTCACTAAGGTAAGTTGTAAATGTGTTCAAAACTTTGTGACCACACCTAAGTGAAATGCAAGATAAATTGTCAAGAATATGAATGAATAACAATGTGAGAATACCAATGTGATAGAGTGATAAATCACCAGTGACACAAATGTTTGGTATCTAAGCCTATCAAATGAAGTACTTCCTAGACTACGTCTCAAAAAGTAGTTTAGTGTCACAAGATAATTAACAAGATGTTCTCACTTATGCCAAGTTCAAGAGAATGAACAAGACGTAAGTAAATACAAAAAGTTAATGTGACCTCCTAACAAGATATACTAAAAGTGAGTTCAAATTCAATTAAGACCTATATCCCAAAAAGTGCCAGTTACAATTTGTGAGTGACACAACAATATCACCAAGATATGTTAACCAAACTTTGTGAGAAAGTAAGGTATTGATATCAAGATGCTATTGATATAACACGCACAAGTGGTAACACGTAGCACTCTTCAAAATCAAGGTAATAATAGAATCAAACCAAAAGCTCAAAGTATAGCTAGGAATAGTTAAAATGTGTGCAATAGTAACCTTACAATATAGATATTTAGGTCAAGTTTACAAGAAACAAGACGTAAATATCAAAATTGTAGTGATACGATACAAACAAGGTAACCCTTCTAAGGAAGTTCAAGATGATGAACCACGCCTAACTACAATGATGATCTTGACATGGGTATCAAGATCACAATGGCCACCAATGATATGAATACATCTCCACACACTTTAGACATTTAACTTACCCAACCACAAACATGGATGGGCGTAAATGGACAAAAAAGTGGCAAAAACAATCGATTGGTAACACAGAGGTAGTCACCCTTCTTTTGATCAACAAAGTGTCAAAAGAATGTGAAGGAAGCAAATCAAAATGGGGATGAAAAATGTTGGCTTCACTTTGCAGAGTTTTTCACCTCACCTTAAGGCAAGTAAAAACTAAGTGAAAGTAATGTCACACATTTCACAATGAAAAGATGGTTCACAACTCAACACTATTTTAGAATGGTCAAAGTGGGCTCCTAGCCAAAGTATATTTTCCTAGGTGGTTCTCTCATCCTAGGTGTTACAAAAATTATCCACGAGTGGGATGATTTACCCAAATAGTCCCGACTATCTTGGGAGTATCTCGACTTTTCCCCTTCAAGCACAGTGGGTAGTAAATGCATCCATCGTGTACTTAAAAGGGTCACATAGGGACAACTTGTAACACTATCTCACAAAGGAATCACTAGTCAAGTAGGTAGTGAGCACTTCCCATTTCATCCACAAGGTTCCCTCTTGTGGACTACTTTGGGGTTCCTGAACCACCCCCATTGTTGTAGCTTAAGGCATTATGCCAAAGGGGTTATGTTCCAGTTGAGCGGAGAGGGACGTACCCTTTTCCAAAACCTACAATACAATGTTTTGAATATGTTGTTCTTTTTATCTTGTTTAATTAGGTGTGGTTTTCTTGAAACACCTTTTGGCAACCTATATAACAACTTATATTAGTAGTTTTTGACTTCATTTTGATTCCTCCTTTCTTTGACAAGCGTGAGGTGTTTTGGTCCTGTATGATGATTTTTAGTAGTTTTCCATCAAAAGAGTAAACACCATTTCTGATTCTCCAGATCATCCAAGGATGCAAGAGAAGAGCATACGTGATGTTTCCAAAATCCAAAAAGATATATCAAATGGAAAAACACTTTAATTCAAACACACCAAGTTAACCAATTCCAATTCAAATATTCCTAACAACCTCAAAGCATCAAAAAGGACCTAAGAATCATTTCTGATTCCCAAGATCACCCCAAGGGATGCGAGGGAAGAGCATACATGATCTTATTCCTATAAGTAAACATGCAAAAAGTTTATCTAATCAAGTAAAAGCATGTAAAAACATCCTAAAAATGAGTATGTGATTAGATAAAACCTACAAGAATGTTAGCACCTCAACACATTAATTTCAAGAAAAAAAAAGACACCTGCGCCCCTATTTTGGTGTCATCTACGCATGGGTTAGGTGGATACGCCACTCTGTGTTTTTTCTGATTTATAATGCACTCCGCACCACCCGAGAGGCATGTGCACCACCAAAAAGACATGTGCGCCACTCTGTGTTTTTGGCTTACCATGTACCTACACCACCCGAGAGGTGTGTGCCCACCAAAAGAATGTATGTACTACCTTTGATAAAAATAGGCTAAAATTTGGACAGAATGCTTGCTACTGCAGAAAAGCATGTGCACCACTAAAAAATGTGCAACCGTGAAAATGTGCACCACCACTTTGTAAAATAGTCTCGATTCTCGACAAATGCTCACACCACTTAAAATGTGTCTACCCACTAAAACAACATGTGCACTCAAGTCTAGTTAGGGTGTATGCACATGCACCGATCTCGATAGGTTTTTGAATTGTAGTGAAGGTACAATACAAAAAATGTGTCTCACCCTGTTAGTGCATCTACGCGCTGTTAGGTATGTGTGCGTTGGGTTAGTGTGTATGCACCAGGGTCGATAAATAGAGAATCAGGTTCTGATAGTGCACCTGCACCACCCGAGAGGTGCCTGCACCACCAAAAATGTACCTGCACTCCTAAAAGTGTGCCTGCACACCCCTGCAACCAAAATATGGAAAAAAACACAAGAAAGCTCACAATACTTCAAATTTTGACAAGTTAGTTTAAAAATGGCAACAACCCATTAAAATGATGGCTATGAACAAGAACTTACACATATAAAATTAGTAAAAATTCCAAGAAAATGGACATTAATTACTACATGTGCATATCAAAAGTTAGCCAAAACAATGAAATTTAAACTAAAATGCCAAGGGACTAGGTCCCACCGGGCATGCCAAATGTGTGCATGTGTTTTTTTTAAACTAATGCTAATGTAAGTAAAGACTAACACCTAAATAGCCTTAATTAGCAAAAATTAAACAAACTACTAAGCACCATCATGATAAGAATTAAACAAGGGTTAGATGCTAACATTCATCAATATACAAAACTTTGAAACTAACAATGTTAAGCATCTAAATCCTCTATTCTCTAACAACAAATAAATGAATGGACCTAAGTAGGCTCCATGGCAATAAAAATGGTTGTCTTTGGTATTCCAAGAACCTAGGAATGAGGGCTTGTCAAAGTTGGGCTACAAGACCCTTTTGACACCTCCCATATGACCTAAGCACTTAGGAAAGAGGCTTAACTCTTCAAGATGATGAACTCTCAAGAAAACAAAAGGCAAAGCTCTTAGTCTATTTTTCTATATGCTTTGCATTTGCTTTCTCAAGAAGTTTAGGTGTAGGTATAAAGGTAGAAGGAGGGCTCCTTATATAGCCCAATGGATAAAGGAAACACTTCATCCCTTTGCATGTGGGATAAAGGTAAAACATGATTAGGAATGGATAAGGTTGCTTTATAAAAGGTAACCTTACTTTAGAAGGGTTTAATTTATGCTTAGCAAGTCATGGGAGTTGGGGGGTGTTTTAATTAATCAAAGGTGATTAACTAATAGGTAGATGTAAGCTTATAGAAGCTAATTAGAGGAATATTAATATATATATATAACTTTAATCGTGTATCGCTTCGTTTGTGGTGTTTTAACTCTCTTTTTTATTGTGGATTCTACACGTTATCAGATGGTAACACCAAAAACAAAAATGAAACTAAATAAACCACTTAAGATGGAAGATGGAATATATAAATTCAAAGTATGGTTTGTACTTCATAATAAATAATTTCTAGAGTCCATTATTTTGTGACTACACTTGTTGATGTTGATCGCATTTTTTTTGACAAATTTTAATTTGTTTCTTATTTTCCCCTTCAAGTTTAAGAAAGGAAAATACACATTACCATTTGCATCCCTTCGAAAATGTGAATTTAACAACAAAACAATTTAAAAGGAAGAAAAATTAAAAGGTGTTAATTTATTGTGAATGTCTTTCAACTGCACATAGCCAAATCCTGAATAACAAATAATAGTGAACTCCACAGACACATTTGAGTTTTCCAAAATATTTTGTCATGTAACTCTCCAAATTATACACTACCGATCTCACTCTAGAGGATTTCATCTCATCTATGATTTAGTTGATGATTCAAAAATGGGACCCTTCTCACAAAATGAAAAAATTGGTGTCCTTATTCACAAACCAACACATTGAAGAAAAACCAAAAATTCAAAAAATATTACTTCATGCATATTAAAAAAATCGAAAAATTTATTAATTTTATAAGTTATGTTATATTCCCAATGTTGTGATTCCTCATGTATATGTGTATATATATATATATATAATCAAGTATCATCTTGTTTATGGTGTTGTAACTCTCTTTTTTATTCTAAGTTTACATTATTGGTGGTTACACTAAAAACAAAATGAAACTAAATAAACCACTTAGGATGGAAGATGCAATATATAAGTTCAAAGTATGGTTTGTACTTCATTTTTATCATATTATACAAAAACAATTGCAAAAACATGTTTTAGTCCTTTTTAAAACTAACGAAACAAAAACTCATGTTAAATAAATCATTAATTGTCATAAATAACTTCTCCCGCATATTTCCTCTCGATTCCTCTATATTTATAATCAATTTATTTCAGTGAACAAAACACCAAATTTTTCTTGATAGTAGCTATATAAAAATGATCTCTCAAAATAAATAAGATTTTGAAGTTTTCAAATAAAATAATTGGAAAAATAACTTATTATTAAATGTTCTAATCAAATTACACTATATAAATTGTAATTTTAACAATATATCTATCATAAAAATAATAGCAAATGGAACATCTACAAATAATACTAAAATATTTAAATATGTATTGTATAGAAAAAAATGAAAAGCTCAAATTTCGATTTTTTACTTATTTAAAGGAATGATAACCAGATTGTGACAAGCTAAGAAATCAAATGCTAATCAAATACCATGATCATAAGCTAAAAGCAATTCCCAGAAGAAATTTACATAAACCTTTAAACAAATGAGTATAAATATAATATATTATTATAGAACTCAATGAAATACAATGAGAATGGTCCTTGCTTCAAATTACACTATATAAATTGTAATTTTAATAATATATTTATCATAAAAATAATAGGAAATGGAACATCTACAAATAATACTAATATACTTAAATATGTATTGTATGCTAAAAATGAAAAGATGGAATTTCGATTTTTACTTATTTAAAGGAATGATAACTAGATCATGCCAAGCTAATAAATCATATGCTAATCAAACACCACGATCAATAAGTTGAAAGTACTTCCCCAAAATAAATTTACATAAATCTTTTGCAAAACAAATGACCATCAATATCATATATTATTATAGAACTCAATGAAATACAATAATGAGAATGGCCCTTGCTTATATAGGGCAAGGAATAACAATCTAAGAACCAGTCATGTTCTTAGATCAAGCCATAAATCAAGGAAAGAGCTAGTCATCAAAGAGCTAGTCAAGACCATAGATTGATGAGAGAACTAGACATCAAGGATCTATTCAATGCCAGGAGATCAAGGAAGGAAATAGTCAATGATGGGTGTAATTATTCCCTTCATTTAATCAACTTCTTATTGATGTCATATCAAACCAGGGGTGTGTCTAAAGCTATATGTAACAAGATTAAGCTTATCAATCTAGTAGTTGACTATAGTTATTTATGTATATTTTGGTGGATCTTTTCAATGTCTTAAGGACTTTTGGTAATACCTTATTTAAATCATACTATGAAAACTTGCTTTGAAAGTAAACACACCTAAAGTTTCACTGCAAGGAAAACACACTTTGCAAAATGGAAACACACTTGTACTGTTCTCGAAAATAAACACACTTGATTTTTGAAATAAACAAACTCAATTTAGAATGCTTGAAAACGATTGAAAAAAAATAAGAATCTATCTAAACACTCGTAGGAATAAGTATACAATAGAGTTTAACTAGAAGAATTAAAACAATACGTAATTAACAAATCTAAGCTATTTGTCAAGAAATATAAATACCAAATAAATGAATATCCACGGTCCTCGGGGAGTGGGCCCTCGTCTCCTCCTTGAATAAGGATTTAACAACTCAGAATTCTCTCGAATAGGAATGGCTATTTATTCATAAAACATCCAAAGATTAAAAAAACATATTGATCCGAGAGTACTTAGTCTCTATTTCTCTTCTTTGTTCTATTGCTATCTCATATCATATTCTATATATTATCTATCTACTTGCAGGTCTTCTTTTTATATACATTTTTACAATCATAGCTATCCCAACGATTCCTCATGAAATTGAGTCATTCCAATAATAGATGTTGAGTCGGATTGTGGTTGATTAGATAGCTTAAGATAACTCTTTACATGGATGCGTGTTCGTGAAATCTTCTCACCCTTTCTTGAATGAAAGGGTCGAGATGCAAAACATTTGGATGTGGTTAGAATAGATAACTCCCATTGGTTCCAGTAACTCTGCAGAAGTTATATTAACCATAGGAAATCATTAAGGATCAACACTGTGAGAGTTCTCAAGCTATACTGTAAGTTCTCTGAACTAAGTCTCGAAAATTCCTAACTAAATATTGGAGTTCAAACTAATTTAAAGTTCCTAAACTAAATGACGACTGTGTAATGGAGTTTCGTAACTAGCTTGGAAGTTTTAGAACTAAGCTCATGTAGAACAGATGCTACCAAAAACATATTGAATGTCATTATCGCTTCATTTCCTCAACTCGATTAGACCTCGTTTTTATTACAAAAATAAATTTCAAACATACACACTTCATCAGGAATTCCACTAAAGCTTTTAACATTGGGAATCACAATCAATCAAAAGATAGAAAATTACATCCTAACTTATATCATATCAACTAAAAGTCACAAAATGCAATCACCTTAATAAAAAAGGAGAGTAAGATGAGATCATATATTATACATTTATCGTACATATTCTTGCCTCATCATTTACCACAAAAATTACTTGTCTTGTAAGTCCCTTTACAAACTTCATTCTTTTAAAATTTGGGTTATATATCTCCGCATTCCATTTGATTGCTCAGATTAAATGGCTAAAACTAGATTTTCCAATGTTTAAACTTAGATGTAGTGTACCTTGCTAACTTCTATTTTCCTCTCTACTCTTCAAATTCAGTAGGGTCTTGAGGTTCTCTTTTTTTCCAAGGAGACATGGGGGGTGAGAATTAGAGAGGGCATTATTCGCATTCCCATCCATATTTTCCTGTAGGTTTCACTTACTTGGGGAATTATTGTGCATAACAATTTTTCCTTTCTAAATTCCATATCAGATTTTAGGAGAAATTACTTCCCTTCTTCTCAAGAAAACAAGAAGGAGTTCCCACCTCTTTGAAAGCATCCTTCATAAATATCTTAAAACTTTTCCTCCTCATCGCTGGAGGCGAAGGCATCAATACTCTTTACGAATGGCAAGATAATGTGTCTTGAATCTATCATCAAAGGCATGAGTTCTAAAATGTGTGAGGAAGGCAAAAGGTTTACCATAATGAGCTCTCATACATAGAAAGATTGAGTTAGCTTTCAATAAAAATTTAGATTCCCTTTCCTTCCATGTAATTTGGTTTTGTTAACATAGACAAATGCATTGACCTAGCTCTCCCCACATACAAATTGATCATAAATATTGTGTTTTTCTCAAGCCTAAAATTACAAAGATAAAATTCACACAAAATATTTTTACGCTAGGACTGGATAAAGAGTAAGTTGTCATGAATTCATATTCATATTTTAGTTCATGTGGAAGCCTACATACAATCCTTCGATACTGCACAATGAATGCCATTGCTTCTTCTAAAAACACACTATATGTAGGAGAGGGCCTCTTGCAGGCAAGAAATATTTCACTCATATTATAGACCATATGAATTTTGGGTAAGTGCAGAAGTTGATGGACAAATATAGGGTCATCCGTGGACATCATATTGCAAATAACAACATAATATCAACTTGTAGGGATTATTAGCAATACATACACTCAAAATTAGACAAAATTCTATTAATATGAATCGTATCATCCGAATCTAGTTTCTAAAATACTAATTTTTGTAAAAATGGACAAGATTAGCTATATTAAACACTCAAAATTCAATGACTTGGTATTTTTTTAAAAACGCCATAAGATTATAATCCGTTTGCCCACATTTGGATGACCAAAAATTGATATATATTTTTTTCCTTTGGTGAGAAGTTATATGCCACTATCTATCTTGGGATGGATTTTATTTTGTATTTTTTTAGTAATTTTTTTTTATGATTTTTTCCGTGAAAGTGGTATGAAAACATAAAGAAAACAGAGCACTTTCCGTTTGCCCATAACTTCATCAAAAAATATTGAAATCAAATAATTTTTTTTTAACATGTATATAATTTCACCACGGTTGGGATGGTATAAGTTTTATCACATTCTAATAAGTGAAACAAATTTTGCAGTCTTAAACGTAGACATAAACATTCACAGGAAAAAGTGTCTTAAAGACCTACTATTAGTAAAAAATTATAAAATGATATTTATCCTCTTCTATTCACTTTAAAATCAGTATTTCTACAAAGCTAATAGTCTCCCCTATGCAATGGTACCATTTTTATGACATAGTTTTTACTTTTCAGCATGGTTCAAGTCCACGGAAGACTAAATTTGATGTTTTGTTGTTTTTAATGTAAAATTCAGGATTTGATGTCCACTTAATTGTCCCCCAACTTGGTGCACTTACCCTTTTGCAAAGAAATTTATATTTATTTCCTTCATCCTTATAAAACTTTTCTTCCCATTATTTTCTTTCCTTCATCTCTTCTTCCATTTTGGTCTTCAATTATTCATTTGATGTTTTGGCTTCTCTAGAGTTCCTCTGCAGTGTCATTCCCATAGCTATCTCGAGTGGAAAATAGGCTAACTCATTCGTGTAGAGACTGTTGACACAACACTCTATTTTCTCGAAGTCTAAAATTCTTCCTCTTTTTCTATCAATTGTTTCTTGGTTGCTGATAATTCCTCAGTCCTGGCTGCAAGCTGAGTTGTTAGATCTCCAATGAGCATTTCCCTTTGTTCCAATTTGAGTTTGAGGAAATCCAATTCCTCATCTTTTTCTCTGATAATGAGCTCTACTCTAGATAAGAACAATGAGCATGTTTAACTTTATGTCTTTCTCCTTCCTCGAAAATTACTGAAGGAGTTGGGCATTCTTAAATCTATCAAACGAAATTTTCCTTTTTCTTCTCTAGGATGCCAACTATTCTTCTTTAGTGGTAGGTCAATGCTAATGGTTCAACCAATTCCTAAAAATATTGCTCTTCAATTCTCTCCTCTCCTCTTTTCATTTCAGCTTGACTTGTCTCGGGAGGAATCATGGCCATGCTGCCCAAAAAATGTCAATGACTTCCTTTTCTATCCTTTCCTACTCACTCCTTTCCTCCGGGGTTTCCTTGACGACCGACTTCCACTTTGGGTTACTGAAACCTCATTTCTAGCTACAAAACCTCTATTCTTTTTGTGGAACAAAACTTAATTTGATGCTCCTTCCTTAAAATATCTCATGTAACTTATTTCACTTGAGATTTGCAATAATGATTATTAATGATAACCATGCCGCCACTTATTCCATCCAAATCATATTCATGATTACACACTTATAATCATAATGTATGAATAGATGACTCATCATATCTACTTTTAAATTAAGTCAAATCACACATGAAAACATTTAATTCAACCCTAAATAATTTAAAAGATATAAATTACCATCCTTGATGATGTAATCATTTTGCTATGATGACTCGTCATTCCTACAAATGGAACAAAACATGATTATATAAGACAACTCAAATTCAAAAGAATTCCCTTTTATTTGAACTAGCTAAAAAGAGGTCAACCGCCATTTGTTGGTTTCAATTGACCTTTGAGAGAATTTCTTGTTTATATTTTTTTGGGAAGAAAACACCATTTTCTGGGTCAAGTTTTCATCTTCTTCCCTTTATTCTAGAATATATCATCTAGTTATTTGATCATTTGTAATAACTAGGTTCTTCCTTATGATCAAATTATTTTTAACGCTTCAATCTTCCTCAAGAATTCATCCTTAACGGAGCAGGCTTCTATAGAGTTTCAACCTATGTCCATTGACTAAAGATTACTCTGCAGCTGCCATTAATGAGAAGTAACTTAATAGAACCATTACAAATATATGCTCAACTGATAGGTTCCCAAACCATCCGGATCTCAATTTTCCCTTGAATTATTGGTACTTTAGAATCATCAATATAGCAATGCCCAGCCTCTACTTTGAACTTCCTTTTCTTGATATGTGTGTCATGCCAATGACTTCCTTTATTCTTGAATTATCTCGTATGATGAAGTGCTTCCATCCTTAATTCATCCAACTAATTGAGTTGAAGGATTCTTTCTTTTTGAGATGCATTCAACTCAATTCCCACCTTCACCGTCATCAGTCAATGTCTGGAAGTTAAAATTCTATAGGCAACAAGGATTTTTCCATAGACTAATTCATATGGTGAAAAAATCCTGTTGTAGTTTTCCAAGTTGTATTATAAGTCTGACGGCGCAAAAGCTTCAGATAGTCTCTTTTCCCAATCATTTTTCCTACTTTCAACTTGTGCTGGTGAGGATTTTCTCCAATTCTTTGTTTGTTACTTTAGCTTGTCCATTTGACAATGGGTGATAAGGAGATGACATCATATGATTGATTTGGTAATACCTTGTGAAATATTGGATCATATTAGACATGAATTGTGGTCCACGATCTGAAATTATACTCCTCGGTGCTTCAAATTTATCATAATTTATTTCCAAAGGAAATCGAAAAGCTAACTTTTCGGTGGCATTTGTCAATGCTGTATTTCTACCCATTTTGTCACATAGTCAGTACACACAAGAATATATTCCTTCCCTTGTGAAGGAGGATTAAAGGGACCAAAAAATCCAATCCCCATCTCTTAAATGGTTCAACCACAACTTGAGGTTGAAGAGTCATTTCATTGGTGAAAGTTGGTTTTCCCATCCTTTGACAAGGATCACATCTCTTGATATATCTCTTCACGTCCTTGTACAAATATGTCCAATGATAACAAGGGCCAAGTATATTATGAGTTGTTCTTTTCATTGAATAGTGTCCTCCATTTGGTTCATCATGACATGCGGAGGATGTAAAAGATTTCATCCTCTCTTGTACACACCTACTGCAAGACAAAATTAGGGCCACATTTAAATAGCACTCCATTTAACCATTTGAATTCAGCACTAGTTTTAAGTAACTTATTTATTTGTTTCTTAGTGAAAGAAGGAGGAAACTTCTCTGTTGTAAGATAATTTTCCATATCGTGAAGAAAACCATGGTGTTCTTTTCCAGATTGAAAACAATATTTCATCTGAAAGTTATCCTTAGTGGATCTTGCTCCCTTGTGGTGGTTAGTCGACAAAAAAATCAACTACCACATTAGATTTACTGGATTTTCCTAATGGTAATATAAAATTCTTGCAAAATTAATAACCATCTAATTATTCTTCCTGCAACCACTTTGGTTTGTTCATTAAATACTTAATTGTTGAATGATCCGTGTGCACAAATATATTGTACCTTGTAATGTAATGTCTAAATTTATTGATTGAATAAATCACATCAAGAAATTCCTTTTCAATGGTAGTGTAATTCTTTTTTAGTGGGAGTAAGATTATTGCAAAGATAATAAATGGCATACATCTTTCCTTCCTCATCTTTCTATCTTAATACTACACCAATGGAATAATTTGAGGCATTTGTTTAGATATGAAATGAATTTTCCCAATTAGGTCCTCTCAATATTGGGGCACTGATTAATTTTTCTTTAATTTATTCAAAAGCATGCCTGACACTTTTCATCCCAAATAAAACCACAATCCTTGGTTAGCAAATTAAACACGGGGAAAAATTTTCTTGGAATCTTTTATAAATCTCCTATATTACCCAGTATGCCTTAGAAATGATTTGATATTTGTGGGGAGTCTGAGGAATAGGTAAATCTGTAATTATCCTAATTTTCTTTGATCCACCTCGAATTCCTTTTTTGAAATATGGTGTCCTAATACAATCCCCTCATCCACCATCATCAAACACTTTTCCTCACTAAGAGACATGTTGTGTTGTTCACAACTTGTTAACACTATGTCCATATTTCTCAAAGCATCTTCAAATGTATCTCCATGTAGAGTGAAGTCATCCATATATACCTCAACATAATAATTTGTTAGATCAGCAAAGATTGCAAGTATAACTCTTTGGAAAGTTACGGGAGCATTGCATAAACCAAATGGTAACAGACGTATAGGAAAAGGTTCCCATGGACTTGTAAATGCAGTTTTGTCTTGATCTTCATCACCTTGATAACTTTGATCTGATTGTACTCACTAAAGACATCCAAGAAAGAAAATTATTGTTTACCTAAAAGGTTATCTAGGACTTGATCTATGAATGGTAGGGGAAAATAATCTCTCATTGTGGCTTTGTTTAGTTCCCTATAGTCAACACATATTCTCCATTTTCCATTCTTTTTTGGGAACAATTACAAGAGGATATACCCATCGACTATGTAAGATATGGTAGATAAAACCTACTTGTAATAGTTTTCAATTTCTTGTTTGACTATATCCCTTAAAGATGGGTTAATCCTTCTTTGAGGCTTCCTAATCGGTTTAATGTTTTCGGTATAGATCTGATAAGTGTAGATACTTGATGAATCACATTCATGTATTTTCAATCCTAAGCAACAACTTTAGTATGATTTTTTAGAACATCAAACAATTTAGCTTCTTTAACATCCTTCAACCAGCTATTAATATTTAAAGTTTTACTTGGTTGAATTTCAACATGCTTAGTTCCAATATGTGATGAATCGATTTATGGGAATGGTTTCATTAAAGTATTTAATGGACATGCATGTAAGTAACAACATATGGTATGTAGCAACATCTACAAAGTTCCTTGAGACAGAATACTTTGAAAAGAGGATAGTAATGAGAATTATGATACTTTTCTCTTTGCAGGAAAAATTCTTCATCACTTCTAATTTGAAGAAATTCTTGACTTCTTCGATGTACTTTAAACTAAGTTCTACTGATTCACCCTCTCCCCTTGAAATCTCATTCTTTTGGGAGTGAAATAATTTTCAATCAAAGACAATTGTTGTTGTCATGGTTCTAGAACTAAATGTGGTGGTTCCCCTTTAACTATAGCCGTAGGTTCTTGAACTAAGTTCAAGTAGGTTATGGAACTAAGTTCGCAGGTTTAAAAACTGATTTCTTGGGTTACTCAAACTAACTTTGTAGGTTCTAGAACTATTTCGATTGCTTTGAGGATAAAAGGTTCTCATCCCAATGATGGATTAATCATCTCTTCTACTTCTCTTACATGATCCTACAATGTGATCATAGCTAAAGAAGACAAATTTTTCTTATCAGTTTCAGGAGAATCAACCCACAATTGTTCATGATTGTTAGTAAAAGGTAATGCAGTTGGATATAAGGAAATTTTTAGAGTTCTTACCATTCGAGATTGTCATATCACGACTGCAATCTATTAAAGAAGCTCAGTTCAATCGTAGCTAACCAAGGTCTACCAAAATAATGGGATAACCTCCAATGTTTTACCTTTTATGTCTCAGTATAAGGAAGTCAAACCTAGGATATTCCCATGACTCCACCATAACTACCACATCTTCAATAATTCCTTCTCGGTTTTGATACTGATTTAGTACATCATCCGTAATATGGTATTAGTAGGTTGTATACCCATTAATGGTAATGTTTTTAGAGTATCCACCGTCATTACATTGATATCCACTCCCAAATATACCAAAAATTATGTACATAATTATTTCCTATAGAGACAGAAATAATAAAACTTCAGGATATCCGTATTTGGGAAGTAAAAGTTTTCTTGCTAATAAATCAGCAAGCTTCCCATCTACTTTGATAGTCTTGGGTTACTATTTCTTCCTTCCAGGATTTTTCATACATAACATTTTGATTAATTTGTTCAATTCTGAATGTATTTCAATGCTTTGTAATAGTGGTATTTCAATATTCAATTTCCTTAAGTCCTGTGACTAATTCGGACTCCTTGATTTCTATAGCTTCTTTAAATCACTGGAAATGGAGTCTCAGAGTGTTGCTATCCGGCTCATTTTATTTTCTTTTCTATATCTTCTTTGGAAAAACATTATTAGGATTTCATTTTCTTCGCCATTTCGGTGATTATAAGGGGTGGATTAATGATTTTCCCAGCATCTAGTTTGAATATCCTTACAATCCATAGCATGTAAATCAACCGATTTTTCACGGTTCTATTCCATAAATAGGAGTTATTTGTTTGTTTCTTGTATTTTCTATGGTTGTGCTAGCATTTTCATTTTGGAATACATTCTTAGTTTGTGAATTTTGTGCAGAGATCCCGTGATGGCTCGTTGATTCTGATTTGGATATGTTCTTCCTTGAGAATAATTACTAGGGTTTCATCTAGGTTGTGACCAAGCATAAGGATTTCCTTGACCAGCCCATTGTTGTTGATGTCCTTGAGCATACCAAGCTTTATTTTCCCAATCTTGAGGGTTCCAAGTTGATTGAGGTACCCAGGTGATTTTCCCCAATTTTATGGTACTAATTGAGATAGCCCATGGCATCGCCGAGTGGATTAGGATCTGATCTTGGCATAAACTATGCTTGGCTAGGTTGTCTCTAAACAAAATTAAATTCTTCTTTTGTAGATGAGACCCTATTTTGTTTAAGTTGATTCTTAATAACATGAAGTAAAGAACAAACATCAGATTATCATGTTCTTTAGATTCATGCCGTATAAGACACATTTCTATTTTATCCAAAGGACAATATCTTAGTGCATGCTTCTCCGCATCTAGGACAATACATAGCACATGGTTTAGTTTTTGGAATTTTCTTTAGCTTGTAATCCATCCATAGTAGAGGTTATTTGCACTAAAATGTCTATTTTAAAGTTTTCTAACTCATCCATTTGTTTGTTCATATCTGGATTCAAAATTTTCATTGATTTTCCTTTTCTAGGTCGACACTCTTGTTCTAGAATAGCTTCTACAAATATCTTTAATTCCATTCATTCATATCTGATCAATGTCTCCACCTCCGATCAAGTTAAGTAATTCCTATATTCATCATCCAAGCCTTTAAGAAAAATGGTTTTACTTAACTCATCTCAAAGCACAAATCTACATCTTTTTCTAACAAAGAGGAATATGTCTAAATAATCTTTTATGTTTTCATCTTCCTCCTACTTGATTTTGAAGAATTCTTCCTTCCTATTTCTCCCTCTACAATAATCCTAGTATTTATCTAGGAAGGCGTCTCCATTTGTGCCCAAGTTCTAATAGAGTTGGATGGTAATCCCATGAACCACCTCATTTTTGCATTCTTCACAAGTGAATGGAAACAACTTGAGTTTTTGATTATCTATCTTATAATCATAGGTCTGACATAGTACCTTGAACTCAAACAAAAATTGGTTAGGATCTTCAAATGACATCCCTCTAAATGTGGGTAAATGTGTAGGTGAGATATTTTTCATTGATGTATCATCATCTCCCAATTGATTGATAAGTAAAGGTCCTATCAAGTACTCCTCAGCTTCTCGTGCCATTTTAAAAATATTTTCCAATTTTCCACCCAATCAATGTGGTAAAAAGTATGCCTTGGAGAAGGTGAAAAATTAGGAGTAGGAGGTTGAATACTCAATTGAGAATCAAAATCACCCTAAATTGATCTTGAGTAATAAGGCTTCTCATTACAAGTTACACTTCATTCAGGTGGTGATCTAAGAATTCCAAAGATGGTAATTTTGTTTCTTGTATGATAGGGGATGATGGTGCCTCCAATTCTTGATCAATTTCCTTACTTTGACTAGAGGATGTTATGAATTCTTGTGAAGATGTTTTTGGGAGGAATCTACCCTATGAGTCTCTTGGTCTACTCATATATTTTGTGATATAGTAGGGAAGATCCTTCAACTACTAGATGTATGATTTGTTGCTCTTGCTAACACTTAATTAGAAAGTTCCAACTAGTGTTCCCCAATAATGGTGCCAAAAATGATGGGTGTCGTTATTCCCTTCATTTAATCAACTTCTTGTTGATGTCATATAAAACCAGGGGTGTGTCTAAAGTTATGTGCAACAAGAGTAAGCTTATTGATCTAGTACTTGACTATAGTTATTTTTGAATTTTCGGGGGATCTTTTCAATGTCTTAAGGAATTTTTGTAAAACCTTATTTAAATGATACTATGAAAACTTGCTTTAAAGTAAACAAACCGAAAGCTTTTCTTAAAGGAAACACACTTAATAGATGGAAATACACTTTCTATCTGAAAATAAACACACTTTCTTTTGAAATAAACCCGCTCAATTTAGAATGCTTGAAAATGATTGCAAGAAATATAAGAATCTATCTAAACACATGCAAGAACAAGTATACAACAGAGTTTAACTGAAACAATTAAAACAATACATAATTAATAGATCTAAGCTATTTTGAAGAAGTATAAATACCAAATAAATGAATATCCTGGTCCTTGGGGAGTGGGCCCTTCCTCCTCCTCGAATCAGGATTTAACAACTCAGAATTCTCTCAAATAGGAATGGATATTTTATTGATAAAACATTTTATATTACAAAACATACTAGATCCGAGTACTTAGTCTATATTTCTCTTCTCTTCTTCTATTTCTATCTCATATCATATTCTATATATTATCTATCTACCGTAGGTCTTCTTTTATATACATTATTACAATAACAATGTTGTTCCAAAATTTTGATGAAATCAAATCATTCCTATAATAGATGATGATTCAAATTTCGGTTGATCATATAGTCACCTAAGATAACTATCCCTAGATCTATGTTCAGAAATCTTCTCATCCTTTCTTGATTGAAAGGGTCGTAGATGCAAAATATCTAGATGTGGTTAGAATTGATAACTCCCATTGGTTCTAGAACTTAAAAGAAGTTCTAGAACCATAGGAAATCATTAAGGATCAACACTATGAGAGTTCTAGAGCTATACCTGTAAGTTCGGAACTATGTCCAATGAAAATTCTGGAGCTAAACATCGGAGTTCTCGAACTAAGTAAAAAGTTCAAAACTAAATGATGACTATGTGATGGAGTTCCGTAATCTAGCTTGGAAGTTCAAAAACTAAAATGTGTAAGAAGAGATGCTTCCAAAAAACATATTGAATGTTACCTACTTCATTTCCTCAACTGATTAGACTTGCTTTATTACAAAATTGAATTTCAAACACACACTTCATCAGAATTCTAGAGCTTTTAACATTAGAATCACAATCAATCAAAAGACATACAATTACATCCTAACTTATATTAGATCAACTAAAAGTTACAAAATGCAATCAACTTAATAAAAAGGAGAGTAAGATGAGATCATATATTATACATTAATCATAAATATTCTGGCCTCATCATCAAATAAGGTCACAATACCATAGATTAAGGAAAAACTATACCTAACAACTAGATAATATCCCCTAATATATAAATAAATGAAAATAAATATCCACACACATAAGTGGGTGAGGATAATACAATAAAGGTAATAAATTACCTAGGTGAACATGAGCTAAGGTAAATACGTACTCTAACAACCCCCTCAAGTGAAGCTAGGGCCCGAATAAGTGGCATATCCACAATTTGAGTCTCAAAAATTAGACCTAATAAGCTACTTGTGTACAATATATCCATGAAGAAATCTTGAACCAAAAGAAGGAAAGAATCATGCTAGAAGGAAAGAGAAATAAGAAGAAGAAGAAGGAATATGTTCTCACGAACACCCCCAAGAACAAATTCTGAAACCCCAAGCATTCCATGTAACTCAAGGTAGCGAGGTGATGCAAAAGGATTTGTAAAGACGTTTGTAACTTGATACTTAGTTGGAATGTGCTCCAAGAAAATAAATCCATCCTGAATGTGTTGATGAATAAAGTGGATGTGTATCTTAATATAAGTGGTTTTTTGGTGCTCAACGAGGTTGTGAGAAATGTGAATTGCACTTTGGTTGTCACACCAAAGTACAAGCAGCCATGAATCATGTGGAATCCAAACTTTGTCAATAACTATCAAAGCTAAAGAATCTATTGACTCGTTGTAATCGCTTCCCTATACTTTTCCTCTCAAGATGAAAGTGCAATAACCTCGGTGCTTTTTCACACCCAAACAATCGGAGAAGAACCAAGATAGAAAAGATATCTAGAATTAGAATTCCTTTCATCAATATAACCTTCCCAATTTGAATCAGATACCCAACCAATTGAGTAGAACCCCTAGTGCAGTGTAGGTGAAATTGGGAAGTGCCCTAAAATAGCACAAAATCCTTTTATTAGCCTTCCGAGAATACTATGAGGAGAATGTGTAAACCAAGATACAAGCCCCACTATAAATTAAATATCAGGAAAGTATGGGTCAAGGACATAATACTTCCAACCAATTGCCTATACAAATTGGGATCAAGGAGTGGAGTGGTACATGTTGAAGTAAGAGTAACCACATACTAAAAAGGAGATGGACTTGGCTTGCAATCATCCATATCAAAGTGTCTGAAGAAGATCATGGGTGTGATTTTTCTATCTCAAATCAATCCCTAAATTTGTCTCGAGAAATATAAAAACCAAGGAAATAATGTAATAACCCAAGATCTATCATGTTAAATCAGTGTAGAAAGAAGCCTCAAGAGTCTATATATGGAAAGAAGAGCTTCCAAGTAAGTAACATATCATCAACATACAAGACAAGTATCAAAATATCCTCACCGACATGCTTTGAGATATACCGTATGATCGAGTGATAACGAAAAAACTACTAGATAGAAGAAAATAATTCATCTTCTCATACCAATCCTAAAGGGCTTATTTGAGACCATAGAGAGACCTTAGGAGCCTACAAACAAGAGAAGAATAATGAACAAATATAAATGGTTACTCCATGTATATTTCTTCTTGTAAATATCCATGTAAAAGGCACTCTTAACATCCATCTAGTATACAGGGCCACCCTGTGATGCAACAATAACAAGTACAAGGTGTACATAATCCATCTTGCAACAGTGCAAAAGTATCAAAGTAATCAATACCTTCAACTTGTGAAAACCCTTTGCAACAAAATAAGCCTTATACTTTTCAATGGACCCGTCAACTACGTATTTGGTTTGGTATACCCACTTACACCTAACCATCTTTCTTCCTTTAGGAAGAAAGACCAACTCCCAAGTATGATTCTTCATCAAAGAAGAATACTCATCTTTTATCACATCATCCCACTCATGTATCCCATGAGCCTTTAAAAAATACTTTAGATCCTCATAAAATGCCTAACACAAAATTTCAAAACCTTTAGAATGTGCATAATGATGCATAGTGTGTGGAATATTTGAATGAAAGGTCTTGCCTCGAAACTATAATACGAGTCCATTTAGGCATAGTGAAAACATCGGTGGTAATAAGATCCTCAATGAAATATATAATCTTGTCATCAAACTCCTCAAAGAAAGGATCCTCAAAATGAGATGAAGAAGAACAAGGAGGTATGGAAGAAGATGAAGAATCATGAAGACTAAAGTTCTCATCAAATTGAACATGTGTTCGAAAAGGAACATCAATGTATATCAAGATCTAAAACTTGGTAAGCTCTCATGTCCTCACAATACCCTACAAAGATCAAGGGTTTTATTTTATTCTTTGGCACAAAATCCCAAGCATGGCTCCAAAAGACTCAAAAAAATGAGACATCCAACTTAGTATTTGACCAAGCTTCCTCTGGATTCAAATGCTCAAGTACTCTATGTGGTGTGTGATTCTGAATGTAGTTAGCACAATGAACTGATTCTTCACAATATACGGAGGTAAATCTCTAGAATGCATCATACAGTTAGCCATTTCCTTCAAATTTCCATTCTTCCACTCGCTAAGCCATTCTGTTGTGGAATATGAGGAACAAAATGTTGGTGAATAATTCCTTGAGTTGCCAAAAATTATAAAACGTGTTGTTGAAGTACTCCCCCATTATTAGTGCAAAGGTTCTTTATGCAACTCAAATCTTGTTTCTCGACCAAGGCCTTTAAGACTTTGAAGTGTGAAAAAAGCCACGTTTTTAATTGATAAAATAAACCCAAGTACATCTCAAGAAATTATCAATAAAGGTAAGTGCATACTTAGCTCCATTGAAAGAGGGGGTAGAAAACCATCAAGTCACTATGCACAAGCTCAATTAATGGTCAAGAAGCTCTCTTAGAAAATTCTTAGAAATGGATCTTGGTGTTCTTTCCCTAATGCACAGCAAGAGAAAAATTCCTGAAGACAAGAAACTATAGGAAGACCATTACCATACCATGAGTTCTCAACTCCTTTAAATATCTATAATTAAGATGTCTAAATTGTTCATGCTAAGATTCCTCTCTCGAATCTACATGAGAAACCATTCTTTTCCCTATAGAAGAAGTGTCATCAAAACCCTCAAAGTGATATAGTCTAGAACTATGATCAACAATACCCTGAGCAACAAGTGAATAAGGCTCCAACAAAGTTCTTAATTCTACCCAATGTGGTGTAAAATTCACTATTTTACCTTGACCAGAATGACAAATTTGATATATAGAAAGAAAATTTGTAATGATGTCAGAACATATAGTGCATCTTTGATCTTGCCACCATCAAGTTGTATATCACCTTTTCCCTCCACAAAAATAAAGGTAGAATATCCAACCTCAATTTTGGAAGTAGAACTCAAACCTAGAGAAACAAAAAGACTCCTTGGAAGAAGTCATGTGATGAGAAGCACAAAATCTATAACCCAACTATTTTCAAGTGGTGACTCATATCTCCCAACAACACTAAGTGCTTTTCCATGCTTATTAGGATGTGGAGTGGAGATAGAAATTTTTTTTTTTTACTTCATTCTCTAAGGCTTGCATTTACTTATAACACCTATGTTTGTCATGACCACTACCCCCACAAAAATATCATGAAAGTCTAGTCTTATTCTTGGATTTAGAAGACTCCTTGGGTTTAGATTTTTTTATTTGGGTTTAGGATCACTTTGAGATGGAGGAGTAGGTTTTTGTAATTTTTGGTTTTCCTTGCCCTTAGGATTAGATGCAACTAATTCCTTTTGAGAGCCGGAAGACTCAAGGTGAGACAATTTGGATTCTTCCCTAGTAAGTCTTTCACAAAATGTTTCTAAGTCATGCATTTTGAATTTGTCACCTAAGGCATCCATGCTAGAGAAAAATCTTGAAGAAAATATTTGAATTGGTCCTCTCAACTTGGATAAAATCTAGTAAACACACTCTTCACATTTCTTATCTCTTCCACTCCCCTTCAATACCGTGTCAACAAATTCTTGAACTTGGTAAGATAGTCTATAATTGTTAAAAAATATTCCGAATTAAGAGAGGTGATCTAAATTTTAAGTTAGATGGATCTCATATGATCCACCTTACCAAATAAATCCTCCAATTTATTCCATATTTTAGAAGGACAGTCACATTTTTCCAATGAAACAAAATACTTTGACTTACATATGTTCCTATCAAACCCATACACTCATCAGATTTGCATCAAAATTTCTCATATTCTCTAGTGAAACTCAGTTGTTCTAAAGAATTTAAAGCCCATAATCCTTTATGCTTAATTATTGTTTCCATTCTTTGTTTCCATGTGTGGTAATTATGTATTGTTAATGGCTCAACATGATCTAATGCGAAGTAGATAAAGACATCATCCTAAAAAAATCACCAAAAGAAATGCAAGAACCAAGCAATGCAACAAGATGCCCCCCATATTTTGGCACTTTAATGAGTTTATGTTACAATATGGCACCATATAATTATAGTTCAATTATCAAAATAAATATTTCCAATGGAAATAACATGGAAAAACAAGAACTTTTACTAAAATCGACACTCAAAACCAAGTTACTGATCAAAAGATACAAGATTTTCAATATTATGCTCTACTATTAATTTTAGTTCCCACTAAAACAAAATAAAATGCTCTTTCCTTAACCAAACAAATAAAATGAAAAGGGGCTGGAGTTAAACACCTACTAGTAGGAATCACAAGCTTTAATCTCTCATGACCAGACCAGTGTTAAGGATTTCGATCTTATTATGGAACTCAATGAAATACAATGAGAAAGGGCCTTGCTTATATAGGCAAGGAATAACAATCTAAGAATGAGTCAAGGTCGTAGATCAAGCCATAACTCAAGGAAAGAACTAGTCATAAAAGAATTTGTTATCCATATTTTGCCACCTAGCATGATTGGATCAGCCACGACCCGGACAAAAAGAACAAGAGAAATCACATTTAAATCCTATAAACAGTTGAAGAGGGACTCAACAATGAAGTGGTTGGGCTGCAAAATATCAAATGACCCCATGTGGGAAGAAATTCAAGAAATGGCTCCATCGAACAAATTTGTGCTTTAAATCCAACAACATATTACATGCGGCTCCGAGAAATGGAATAACAAGGTTGGGAAAGGAGGAGACCATGTCAAAGAAGCCAAGTTCAAAAGAGAAGGAATGGAAAAGGTTTGAAGTCTTTAGGCTCTCAAATGGTTCAAAATGAGCCCAAAAAATTACTAAGTATGGAGGAGATAGTAGATGTTGCCAAGTGTCCAAGTGGATCACTGCAAAGATTGAATTCAAAAGGGGAGACTAGAAAAGTGTCGCCCCCACATGTCCCAGGACCTAAGAGGAGGTAGAGTTAATAGTTAAAATTCAAAAGGCGAGTATAGGCAAAGGCTTATAAAAAGGCTAAGTATAGAAGTGCTTTAGCGGAAGTCTCCACACGTCGCCTTGGCGTATCTCCAAAGATAAATCCAAAAGTGGAGGCCCAAATGAGCGCGGGCTTGCCACATAGTCCAAGTTGAAAATGGGACAGAGCGGGCCCAAAATTGACTAAGTATGAAAACGACCACCATCTCGCCACGTGTTCGGGGTCCAAAAAGGTAAGAGTGACCATTGAAAAGTCCAAGAGCTTGTGGAGGCTTCCACATGTCAACCCGATGCTCCTTCAAAAGTAAAATACCTTGAGTGAGTTTCTAAGTAAGCACCTAGCCTCCACGCATCCAGTTCATAAAGGAACAGTGGTCGGGGTTGAATAGTCAAAGAATTGAGACAAGCCGTTGGAGGGTGCCAAGTGTCAATATGGTACTAATTCAAGAGAAAAACTAGGGAAGGTTTCCAAACATGTGCCACCCTCCACATGTCCTGGTTTTAAAAGGGGGCCCGCTTTGGTAGCTTGTTCCCGCTTTTTTGTATGGACACGATTCAAATTTCAAGTTCGAATATATTTCGACTCGGGCTCAAAATCTAGAAAATATGACACTGCTGTTGGAAATATCTCACCTCAACTACACCATGGAGATCTGAAAATTCAATTTTGGAAAGGTTAGGTGGGGAAAAATTTATAGACATCTTCGAAATTAATACGAGGATCTATTTATCCCAACAACCGGTGTCGGATTTGAGTTGATCCATTGTTTCCTCCTTCTTCAACGTTTCGTACAAGTAATTTATGTAAGAACGATGGATTTGGGCGATTAAGGCGGTGGCATTGATGGCAATGGTTCAAATTCAGCTTGAGTTGGTTTTCCCGATTCTCTGTCATTCTTCCCTTTGTGTTGAATCTATAAAATCAAGGTCGGGACTCATTGTAAAAGGTTAGACATTTTTGTTTTATGCCCTCCCTTCTTCTTTTGTTCACGAATGATTTGTGGAGATTTTCTAACCTCTCATTCGGGTTATAATGTAATTTTTACCTCTTGGTTATCGGGGATATACTATATTGACTCTTGAGAAATAATTTATATGTCCGTGATTGTTTCTCGATGCTCTCATGTATTTGTTATTGCCTCTTTGATCTCTTATTGTGATATTGTCATCTATGCATGTTGTTTGCATTACATTCTTGTGGTTTGTGTTAAACTTCAAAATGAGTTTCTAACATTCCTTTGGTGTATCACCTCACTAGCTTAGGTTTATTTTCTCACATATCTCTAACCCTCTCTTCTTGGTATTTAGAATAGACTTAGAAGAGATCCTATGAAATTTATTTGTATGCACTGAATAGAAGAATAGGAATCATCCTCAATCCAAAGATCTCTCTCAACTTGTAAGGTCCCACACCTCGAGAGATGCTCCATGTTGTGTAATCACACTAAGAGAATCAATCCATCTAGTTTCTAACATTTATGGGTATTATTATTCTACACTAATACAACTAGTCAAGACCATATATTTATGAGAGAACTAGACATCAAGGATCTAATCAATACCATAGATCAAGGAAAGAACTATACATAACGACTTCAGATAATATCCCCTAATATGTAAATAAATAAAAAGAAATATCCAGACACATAAGTGGGTGAGGATAAATACAATAAAGGTAATAAAGTACCTAGGTGAACATGAGCTACGGTAAAATCCTACTCTAACACTTATTGACAACTTAATTATCTCCATTTTTAACATGTTTAAAATGATGCTTTAATTACATTTCATGGATTAAATGTGTCATTTTAGTTGTTTTATTTTTCATTTTCTCAATCCCGTATATCCTTTTTCCTTTCCAAACTTGTTTCTGAACATCCATTTTTACATTGGTTTTCTTAATTTTATGAAGAATGCCATTAATAACATATTTAAACATGGATAATAGCTTTGTTGTTCTCACTAGGTGCACTTCCCTTATTCAACAAATGGATACAAGATTAATAGAATGGGGTGTTTTGAAAATCATTGAAGGCTTCATGGATGTGGACGTCACATTCCAATAGTTGAACCCTTTCATTTGCATTAAACCTTGAAAATAAAAATCCAACATTATGTTGAAATTTTTGATGAGAAATTCAATCATCCTACCCTCCTCCTCTCTAAAATTTCTGAATATATTGGATAGAAAAATTTCAAGAAGGCTCCATTGCTTGTCTGCAGTAAATATATTTATAGGCCACCAAGAAATGAATTGTAAATTGTGTTCTTCACATTCTCATGAATTCAAAATTTTATCTTATATACCTTGTTGATCACAAATGCATCCCCTTTTCCTTTTGTGGGACTATAAGAAAAATAGATCCCACATTAATAAGGAGAAATGCCATCGATATCATGCCCATAAATATAAATGAAATTCTATGCCATGCTATCCTTCCCACCATGTACATGAGTGCGGAAGAAACACGTGACATGTGACATAATTTAGCTCTTTCTCTTTGTAGTGGTAATTTTATTTCCTTGAATCTTGGTAAAAGGGTCATGCGCAACATGCATCATGCAAAAAAATAGAGGATATAGCTAATGATACATCTAACTTCTCCCATGCATACATACAATGGCCATAAAATATGTAATCTATATCACTTATTGAGGCTAGGGTATTTTATCCTTAGAACAAGAAATGTATTAGGGACAAATGTAGAGATACTCCCATGTTAGCTATTTTTCGTGTCACCCCTAAGATTTATAAGATTTCTGCTCAAGTATCCACTTATGACAAAAGTTTCATTTGAAGAGAAATTATTCAATACAAACCATTCCATGAAATTTCTTTATACATAAGTAACATAAAACAAGAAATAATTTATGATTGGAAAAGTATGTAAAATAATTGTCAACCTTTAGATGTCATCCAAGTGTCTATAACACCATACTCATCTTCCACAAAGGATACAGAAAATGAAAATGAGATTGTAGGAAATTATATGTGTTAGATGAATGGGAAATTATTTCCCAACTCCATAATATAAATCAAATAGCCATTGATAACATTGACATACTAGTCCACCAAGACATTGAAAAACATCATAATTGGTGAGAAACTTTTGTTCCTCTTTCTTTATATATTATGGGTCCATATATGATTAAAGTGTGCAACGGTTATTCTACAATCCCTTTCAATCAATATACATCAACATAAGGCTTGTTTCCATCATCACCCAAACAAAAAAATCATTTGATATTGTTATTCATCATTACAGCATAGACGCGATAGCCACCGCTCAACTTGATATAATTTAAGGTACTACAGCACATGTAATCATATCCCATAAACATTATCAAAACCACATCCGTATTGCAAACCCTTAAAATAAGTCTCATATCTTATTTGTATTGCCAACTGGAGTTTTTCCTTCAACATTTATGCCCTTGATATTCATGCTTCTTCGTGGTTGCATATTAAGACTATCCAACCACTTGGAGTCTAGGCACTAGATTCATCTTTTCAAGATGGTCTCAAACATGTTGAGTATATTTTCATGGATGAAATGATATTTATTGCTCCCAAACTAATAGCCAAGGTGGACTATCACCTCCTTGAAGCTTTCCAAAACTTTAGAATTTGAGTTTTTTTCGCAATAATCCATTATTCTCATTGAGACCTTAGGCAATTTCCACATGTAAAGGATGTCTCAATCTATGAAATTCACTCCTATGGAACAAACCTATGGTTTAGCTTATGCTCGGCTATAACGCTAAAAAATTTGTACGAAACAAAGGTCAAATAAAAATAAAGTTTCTTTTTTAAGGCTCTTTCTCAACATTGGTGATGCAAATCCAAAATGACAATTAGAATAATCTCTCACATATATGTAAATATTTCAATAGAATAAATTGCATATTTCCATTCTACTGATCACTTTTTAGTAAAAATGAACACACCATCCGCCACAACCTCAACATGATAAAATAATTAAATATCTTGGTGGCCCTTTTAATTGCACATGTTAATAGGAAATCCAACTCTAATGATTCTCGATGAAAAATAATTGTAATAAAAATATCCTATGGAAAGAACAATGCTTAATTAAGTTTTGGGTAGAAGTTGGCCTTGTTAATGGTTTAATACACACAAGTGGTTAACATGGTCTTATGTGCATCTAGTACACCACCTGATGTAAAAATATTTCATCAAAACTCAAAACCACATTTACCCTCCTTGGGATCCAGCCTACCCCTTTGCATGAATATTTATTTCCCATCTCTAGAGGAAACTACCCTTTAAAATAGCCGAACATTGAAAATCCATAAATCCTAAGGACTTACATTACCAAAACCAAATATTGATATTCATAGTACTAAAATAAAGGGGCTAATGTTTTCCTAATATACAAATTCCCCTCCCTTAAATTCTTGTGCATAAAGCCTCCTTTCTATTGTGATCATTACTCTAAGATATGCCTTCACCATCATCTCAAAAAAAGGAAATAAGAGGAGACATGCTTAATAAACCTTTAGCATTTACTTTTTAATATTAAGTTGTGTCTCCCATCCTTACTCTTTTCAATTATTTTTTTCACGATAATGGTTCCATGCCATATTTTCGTGATGAAATTTTTTTTTGTCAAAATTTGTAGACCTTTTCTGTTGTAACATTTTTAATGCTTTATATGATATTCATCCATTTAATGTTTTTATCTTTGCTAATTATGTGTTCTGGAATTTTTTTTTCAACTACACATGTACACACACACACACACACACACACACACACACACACACACACACACACACACACACACACACACACACACACACACACACACACACACACACACACACCACACACACACACACACACACACACACACACACACATAACCCTTCATCGACACATCCCTTTCAATGTTTCCATTGTATATTCCTCATGCATTTTGTAGTAATTTTTCTTAAATACATGCTCTACACAAGTCGATGAAATGTATACTTCATGTGAAGGACAAGCGAACGATGGGTTAGGCTCTATGTTAGGGTGTGGTGCTTCAGATCTCCTTCTGTAGCTAAATCATGGGCTGAAAAACTATTTGGATTAGAGCATCGGATCCCTAAAACCTTTCTTCTACCTAGAGTGAAGAAAATCCACATATTACAATTATGAAGTCACTTGTAAATAGCAATAAAACTAGATTTAATAACACATCTTATAACGCACACATTTTACACACACGAATACAATAATGCAAATACTAGACTAATAATTTGTTTACTCACATTGTAGTTCACACGACACTACAAGGATCACTTATGCCAACATAAAACATATGATATTTTGCATGAACACTAAGCAACTTAGGGAATATGAAAACACATGACGCACATCAAGGCCACTTTTTTTAAATGACAAGACACAACATAATGATTCAACTACATTATGAATCTTGTATGGGCACCATCCATGAAAACCCTTTCCCAATTTACATATTTAATGCATTCATGTTTCGTTAGTGATCTTAATTTCTTGAAAATCACTTATCAATTATTTTATAACTAGACTCCATTATATTTTATTTATTTAACATTTCACTTGTAGTAATCCTATCTAATTTTTCTTATTTCCCTCATC
The DNA here is from genome assembly GCA_018340775.1 of Taxus wallichiana var. yunnanensis. NCBI lineage: Eukaryota > Viridiplantae > Streptophyta > Pinopsida > Cupressales > Taxaceae > Taxus > Taxus wallichiana. The sequence continues at coordinate 720,561,972 of CM031243.1, read as the reverse complement.
ACACCAGAATGTTGTAACTTGGTTATTGGTACACACATATGTACATACATGATCATTTTTGTGTTTATTCCAGGATTCATTTTCTAAGTTGCATGTTCAATTAGATTTTCCATTCATCTTAGTTGTAACAAAGAAGGTTCTCATGAAGTGAAGGGAGTTTATTGATTTAAGAGTATGTAGATTAGTCGTTCTTTTCATATAAGAATTTAAGTTCTAAGTTCAATCTATTTATTTGAAGTTATGAAAAACCAACCATGTACCTCCTCTACTTCACTTAATTGCATAGCCATCAAGGTACCGATGAGTATGATTTCACACTCCACCAGGTTTGGATTCCTAGATAATTAAGTATTAGATGTGTGTTACTAGGAGACATTCAATTATAATTGTTACACACCTTATTATGGTCACAATTAGAGCGATTGAACACCCTTATCTCCAACAATCATCATGTAACTCTAGGTACATTCGATACTTCTTGTCAAGCTGGAACTCTTGTTTGAGTGGGGTTTAAGGGGACTCACACTCAATATTATCTTGTGTGGTTAACTAAAACATTGGATCCACTCAAATAATTTTCATTCATCTTAAAATGGTTTCATTCAATTTGATTTAATTACCTTTTTTAAAAAAATTGTGTAACCCATTTATTAATAGGGACATTGGTATGTTCATGAGACTACTAGTCCTTTCCCTAGGGGTTCATGTCAAGAACATGATTACATTATTTCACACCATACATTCAAAACAAAATAGGAAAATGGTGATAATAAGAGGTAGTAGTTCTTAATTTAAAAGGTTAAGATTCACATTAGATTTTGCACCATGTGGGTCTCATTTCTCACCACAAGATGGTTTATACATGATATAAGAATGACCTAAATTTCACCTTTCTCCAAGCACATCACCTTATGGTTACATTTTCACAAACTAATCATACATATAAAATGTTGTTAAGTTTCACAATTAGCTTCTTAGTATTACACCATAGAACCCAAACAAAAAATGAGATTGGGTATCGAGTTCATTTATGATCCCAACTCTTAAAGGTGACTTTCAAGGTTAGTTGGCCATCTTTGCCACTCAACATGTATGTCGGTCCAAGAGGATTTTATACTATGTTTAATGTAGGTTTCCCAAGGAGTACTACTTAAGATAACACATTCTCCTTACTACACACATGATTACCAATCCTAGAAGGGGACCACATACTCAAGATAAAGTTTGACCATGTCGTTCCTAACGATCAGGTTTACAATGACATCACTAAGCAAATAGGATATGACAAAACTCATACTTGAGCTCTTATTTACCTAAGCTAGAAGATTCCATTGAGTGTAAATATTAAGTTCATTCTAAGGTCTTAGTTTTCTATGCTGAAAGGAAACACACATGAAGGGTAGTTATACATGAATTTTATACTAGGGATGACTATTCTGGTTAGATTTATTTATTACATTTTCAAAGTAAGAAACACCACACACCAATTATTTAATCATCAATTGCACACTGGAATTGCACTATAAAATATTAAATTCAATTTCATTTAACATATATATTCAAATTTTACAATACAAATTTTGGAATCAAAATAACACCCATGGTTAGATACATATTCTCCCAAAAACACTAAACACTTAACTCATACGCATTAAAAATTTCAATAATCAACTTTATGTAACATAACAATACATATGTGTTTTTTTTAACATAGAAAAATTATAATAATTTAAAATTAATTTCAACCACGTAATTTCACCATCTTACTTGCATCCCGCAAAACCACATGAGCGTGAAATCAACTATAAATCATTGGCTTGGGCTCCACTTCGATCTAGCATAATTAACATTTTTAGTTTCCCATTTACATAATAATAATAATTTTCATTAGAAAGGAGAGGGTTAGAGACATGTACATATTTCATTTCACTTCATTTCTTAACCAAGGAGAGAGAAAGAGATAGGGAAGAGAGAGAAACACTATTTTGCCAAAAGTCCAATTTCACACAAGTCACAAGATAGAGTTTCAAATAGTTATTTACAAGTGTTAATAAGTTTCCACAATGGTTTGCTAACTTGACTGGGGTCCTACAACTTTGTTTTACATTTTCCTACTAGTTACAAAAATGCCCAATTTTGGCTCAAAGGCTAAGAAAGTGAGTTCAAAAACTATCTTCTGATAAGAAAATTCATGACGGGAGAATTCCTACATGTCCACATATATATCAACTATCCACAGGGACCGATGGAATTCAGAACTATCAAATGGTTTATTATTGACACTCATTTTCCAAGGCCATCACTCGTAATTGGCCTAGTTACAAATGATCAAAAGCTAGCTCAGAGTGCTCATAAAACTACACCCAAAACTAACATTCGATGGACAAAATCACAACGAGAAACTTCTTACAAGTTACGCTTATATGTGGATAATCATTTGATTCCGGGGACTTGGAACATGCAAACAAGTTTCAAATGGTGACAGTTTTTTCGGAAGCCACTAGTCGTAATTGCTCCATTTTGACCTAGTCATACTACGATTTGGAGGCCTCAAAGATGCCTTTTCCAAACTATTAAGAAATTTTTTTCCCCAAAACTCAGACGTTACAAACAATTTTACAATAGAACTACTAGAGGTTTGCAAAGGTCGATAAGCATTTCCTCACTCAAGTTCCAAACAACAACATGAAACAAAACCCAACTTTTCATGTTTAGCAACACCTCTTTGCTTGAAAATAGTGTAACGGTGATTGTAGAAGGGTGTCAAAATATCACGAGATGATTAATCGAGGTCGATCGGAGGATAGAAGTGAATCCTCACATACAAGGTGCATGTAGGGAACTTAATATATCCTTTCGAGAGTTACGAATTTTGTTTTGTGAGTCTCCAAAATCATGATTTATTAGTTTTAACAAGGGAATGGTCAACATATTTACATGGAACACAACCCTAACTCACAATAAAATGGGGGTACTATAACAATATAGTTTGTCAAGAATTTTTCTAGATCATCTCAAAGTTAGAATTTGAGGTCATGGTTGTCTACCAAGGAATATTGAATTTTGTAAGTTAAGATATAACGTTTTATTTATTTTTAAATAAATTTATTTAATACAATCACATATATGAAAATCCTATGGTTTAAAATTTTATTCCATTGCAAAATAAAAACTAAAGAACAAAAACTATGAAAGATAAGAATATATGAACCATGGTAGGATATATTTTTATCCGTAGTATAAGAAGTAATCAACAAAGTTTCACTCACACTCCAATAAGCTTCATCCCTCTACCATGAATTTCTTCAAATGGTTTGCGTGTAATGAAAAACTCCCCCATTAGTACATCGTTTGAATTTCTTTAAAGCCACTTAAACAAAACACTTTCTGCACCCGAAATGTTAATGAACCACAAACTCCCCAAGATTGATGCCTTTTCCTATGGTATCCCACTATTTTTCATGAAACTATTAAATGGAATGTTAAAATTGAAAAACTTTCATCTCATGTAGAATATTGGTGGTATGAAATATGACCACTACTACTTATCATGTTTCGCATCCTTTTCTAGTTGATGAAAGATTCATAAAACCGCAGTCCATGTGAGCGCCAAAGGATACAACCTCAAAATGGAACCTATAATCCCATCTTCTTGAAGAGGGGGAAGAAACTTCTATTTGTTCGACAACGAGATTATTTAGGAAAACATACTAAAAACACAAGATCTTTGGGATCCATGTGGCTGACTTGACACACACAATGAAGACATTCCATTTTAGCTCTGTCATTATAACTCAGATGTTGATTTTATAACAAAATTCAAATTCAACATTAACTACAAGATGTTTTCTTAATGAATAATGAAAACAAGGTCCAACACTCCACTTCTATAGATCCCCAAGATTTTGCAGAAGAATTCTTGTAAGGATCCCTTGCTATAATTGTATTCCTAAACTATCCATAAAAATTTTTGTAGAAGTTCGTTACATCATAAGTGAAATTTGTAAAATACTCTCTATACACACATGAAATACTGATAAAAGAAAACAATGTTCCTTCCTTTTTACTATACATGTTCCAAATAAAATGGGTGTATTCTCAATAAAATGTTTAAGGCTAATCCCTTCACATGAAATTTATCAATGAAAATTTAACATTCCTCAAAATAAGCATACCATGAAATAGGAAACGACGCTCTCTAGGGTTTAGGCTCAGCGAGTTATTTTCACAGTGAATGCTCGACCTTGTCGTAGGCCACCATCGCATCACATAGCTGATTTTCAAATCCAAGAGGGATTATTTGCATTAATTTTGTAATGATCGCGGTCCCTTGCCTTGGCGGTGGCTTATAAAATGACCACTTCCTTAGGCCATGCATCTATTGATGTTGGTCTTATCACGAGGAGCTCGGAAAATGGCACCAAACGAGAAAGGAATTTTTTTCCAAAGCTATTTTATAAGGTAAGGATACCGATACTCCTTCCTAAATATTATTCTTGATTTACCATCTTTTGAAAAGGCTTACAACTGGTTTGAATCATATTCTCTTGTTGCTTATTTTGTGGGCCGAGTTTCCCCTGAAGGTATCCTCTACCAATGGATTCATAATCATTGCAACCTCATGGAGTCAAGGTAGAGGGAGTCCAAAACATGACCAAGGGTTTCTTTCTATTTCACTTTACCAATGTTGAACATTGCAAAGCCATTGTTAACCACGGTCCTTGGTTTATTCGCAATACTCTTGTGGTTTTCTCCCACTGGACTCGAGATTTTCAAGTCTCTGAGCAAGCCAAACTCAAAATTCTGTTTGGGTCGAATTTTCGGGCCTTCCTTTGCCTCTGTGGGGATTCATTGATCAACTTATCAAACCCTTAGGTCACCTCATCTACCATGAGAAACATAAGTTCTACTCGGCTCGACCCTAGAAACAGAGTCAATGTGTTGAAATTGATCTTTCAAAAGACCTCAAAGATACCCTCGATATCCAGGTTGGAGACACATGCTTTGCGTAAAAAGTTATGTACATCAATCTACCCAACACTTGTTTTCAGTGCCAATCTGTTGACCATATGATCAAGGACTATCCTCTCATGACTCCAAGCCCACCGCCGGTTTCGGAGAAAACCTCTGATGGACCCTAAATCCAGCACTCCCTCCTCTGATGGATGGACTAATGCCATCGGGCCGAAAACCTTTGGCCTCTGCACTGAAATAAGCCCCAATAAGCTACTTGCAAGTTCTGGTGGTTACTTTTACTTCTACTCATTTGAAAGCCTGTCTTTGTGACCCTTCCCAAGCCTGCACCCACTATCTCTCGGAGTCCGCAAGCTGCAATTGTCATAAGATCTTACACCTCAGCCCTTGCTCTTTCACACCCCTCATTTCCCGAGACTTCAAGGTTTTTGGATAACACTACTAGTGGTTAAACTACTTAGACAGATAGAAAGGTTTCCTTACATCATTCTCGAAGTCCTTCCTCCTCATCGAGGAGGATCTCTCACAAAGACCCCACCGGCAGTGTCGAGCTCAATGATTTTATTCATGGGAATACGCAGCAAGTTTCTTTCTCTAACTACTTTGTAGCTTTAGCCAGCCTCAAGGAGGAACAAATGCAAGTTGATAGTTCTCCATGTTATTTTACTCATGGAATTTCAAGGAGCCTACTTGATCGACCACAGAGATATATTATAAGAGATAGTTGTAAGCATTTTACAAAGTTTCAGGTGTTGTGTTTGCAGGAAGTCAAAATCTCTGGCTTCCATCTTTCTATTGCTATGTGTACCATCTGGCTTGGTTCTCTCTGCCAGATGTCAGCTCATGATAATGGTCGAGGTGGTGTTGTCACTCTTTTAAGCCCTGACCTCACCTCCAATATCATATCTTGGGGTTCTGACCCCACTCATCGGTGGTGTGGACCCTTTTTTATTTTGATGGCCACATTCTTGGGTTGGCCAATATCTATGCTTCCAATGATGCCTCTGAGCATTCTTCTTTTTTAGAGGTGGTTGGTTGATCATCTGCCCTCTGCTACCTATATTTTTTTTGGTGATTTCAACATGGTTGAATCCCCAAAGACAAGTTGGGCCGGCTTCCAATGCGTTGGTGTGCTGGTGAACGTGAAGCCTAGTTTTACTTGCATAATAAACTTTTTCTATTTGATCCCAACCACCGCAAGCACTCTAATGTTGCCACTCCTTGGTTCACTTGGTCTAATTTTAGATCTGGCGATGACAAAGTTTATAAGTGTCTTGACAGAGCTCTACTTTCAGAGCAACAATGGTTTTCCTTTGACTCTTCATACAGCCTCCTCGGTCTCGGTGGTGGACACTACTTTGGTTTCTGACCATAAGCCTATCTTCTTTGGGATTCAATGGAAATTTTAGTGTCCCAAGCCCAAGTCCACCCAGTTCTATTTAAATACGTCCCACCTTTCTCATCCCAAAACTTTGGATTATATAAGACGTATTTGGAATCTTGACCCGAGACCTATTGATGGATTTGGTGGATTGATTGGTGGTCTCATGCCATCACTCGTACCACTTATTTCCTTCGGCTCTATGGGAAACAAGATACTATTTTTTGTAAGAATTCTCATGAAGCCTCTCATATTGAATATTCGAGGGCTATTCAAGAGCTTAATCTATCTCCTTTCAACACCCACCTGCAAGTGCAAGCTACTTGCTAGAAACATAAGCTTCAAATTGAGGAGCACTATAAGGCTAGAGGAGCCCAAGTTCAAGCCCGTCTGCACTGGCTTCGTATTGGTGACAAAGTTACTAAGGAGTTTTTTTCTTCTCTTAAATATAATCAAACTCTCACCAAAATCAAAGCAATCAAGGAAGGAAATCAAAGGCTTACCCTCTTACGTGACATTCTGTAAGCTTTTTGTGCATCACTATCATATTTTTTTCTGCTCAACTCTTTACTCTAGCTCATGATGTTACTCTCCTCCAATGCATTGAATCTATTCCCTGCAAGCTCTCTAAAATTTAGTGCATTACTTGTGATAGACCTCTCACTCTTGATGATTTGAAGGAAGTTGTTCTGTAGATGGCCTCTGATAAAGCCCCCGGTGTTGATGGTTTTCCCTGTGAGTTTTACCAGTCTCTTTGGATGACTGTTGGTCCGGATCTTTATCAGGTCTATCTGGAAGCTATGTCCTCCAACACCCTAGGTGATCTAATTAACCAAGGAAACATCAAATTCATTCCCAAATCTGGAGATCCCGAGCTTATCACCAATTGGTGGCCAATAACTCTGCTCAATGTCTCGTACAAAATTATTGCCAAAGCTCTTGCTATCAGGCTCACTAATTTATTGAACCTTATCATCAGGAGTGAGAAAACCAAATTTATCAAAAATAAATATATTTTTGACAACATTATTTCAGTTTTGGAGGGCATGGAATATGCCCTCCAGACTTATCAACAGACTCTGTTTGTTAAAATTGATTTTGAAAAATCCTATGACAGAGTTGAGTGGCCTTTCATTCGCCATCTTTGCAGGCTAGCACGGTTTGGACCCGAATCATCTCGCTCTGTTAATATGATATTTCAAAATGTAGGTGCCTATGTTAGTATCAATGGTCAGCAGCCTGAGAGATTCTCTCTTCATCATTCCATCTAGCAAGGTTGCCCTCTTGCTCCTTCTCTTTATGTCATTGTTGCTGAAGGTCTAAGCTACTTGCTCGCTAATGTTGCTAATGTTGGTTTGGTTAAAGGTATTCAACTGCCTTCCTCTTCTAGTTGATTAATGGTCATTTTACGAGATGACTCTTTTCTCACTCTGGCTGAAACAGAGGCCTCTGTCACTAATGCCATGAAATGTCTTGATATTTTTTTCTTGCTTCTAGTTCTGATATCCAATGGAAGAAAACCCAATGTTACAGACAGGTGTTGGGTCCCAAACCTCCTTGGCTAGAGGTATTTCAATGGATTTGGATTGAACCTAGTGTTCAATTCAAATTTTTAGGCATTCCTTTATGGCATCCCCTGCTGACCTTTGGAACTATGTGATTAAGTGAGTTGACGAAAAATCTCTTTTTGGATTACCAAGCATCTATCTCTTGTTGGAAAATTCCAAGTCTGCTCCAAGGTTCTAGTTGCCACTCATGTCTATTACTCATCATGTTGGGCACCTTCTAAAGCCACTTACCACAGACTAGAGAAAATTCTGCGTGATTTCCTATGGGCCAACTCCGAAGGGAACCATGGTTTTCATAGAGTTGCTTGGGACATATGTTGTATGCCCAAGGACATTGGTGGTCTTGGCCTAATCAACATTCATATGCAAGGGTTTGCTCTTACTACCAAATGGATTATTCGCAGCCTTGAAGGTGAGGAATCTTGGAAAATTCTTCTCATAAATTGTATATCTCAAGGGTCTCCACTTAATCAAAAGGCATGACAGGGTTTGAACTACTACTCCTTACTTCTATGCCCTACTACTTTGTTAAAATAGGTGGCTCTTTTGTGGCCAAAATCATATGGAAAGCTTGGGAACTTCTCAAACCCCATCTGCTCTAGTAGGGTGATGGTTTCCAGAATGGGCTCTCTCTTAACTCTCTTAGTTTGTGGTGGAATCCGGTGTTTCAATTTCATGACAAACCCCTTGCTCTTTCCTTGCAACTCAAGGGTTTGTGTTTTTTCAAAAAAGGGATTCAAGATCTTCAGGGACCTTTTTGTCCTCGAAATCGGAAAAGCTCTCCTGGATGAAGGCGGTTCCTATTCCTCTGTTCGAGATGCACACGTAGAAGATGCGAGAGGGTTTACTAAAAACCTAATCTAACTTGCCAAGGAGACGGGGTAAGAAAATGCATAAAATAAAACCTAAACTACAAAGGTGATGCACCGAGGAATGAAGAACACTGTCTTGCCAATAAACACAAGACCATTAAAATGCAATGCAAGATCATGCACGAGATAGCTTGATTCACGGTGAAAGATCGGGGGGGATGCAAATGAATACGAGAGAGGTTGAGAATCATCCACGGACATGCATTAATTTTCTCCAAAGATTGATACTGACACACTGCTGAAATGCCAAGAGGCAAGGTTGCATTACGAGTTTCAAATGGGAGGTTTTAACTCCACAAGTTCACTGCCAAAGAGAAGAAGGGAGGGGCAAAACAAAATGTGTCCAACCTTTAGAAAAGAAGCCCCTCCTTACAATTTATAGGAAGAATGAGAGAGAAAAGAGAGAGAAATTCGAAATCTGCCCCAACCACCTCCAGAATGCACTTAACTCATCTCATTATGATGGTAGGTGAGAACCCAGCGAACCCAAAAGTGGCGAACTGTATTTTGCATTTTTAAAATTTTTCTCACCCAATTAAAGATATCCAGTCGTAGTTGGATAGAGGACCTCGTAAGCTTTCCAAAAGTCCAACCTTGCATGAATCCGAGCTCCCAGTCAAAAGTTATGGCCATCTGAATATCTGCGCCAGGGTCTGCTTCCTGTCAGCGCTCAAAATGTTGCGCCTCTTGAAGGTGCGCCAAGGGCACATTCATGTGTGTGTCGTCATCCTCTTCTTGCCAAGGGCATGCATTTTACCATTTCCTCTGTCGACATCTTTGTGTCGTGCACCCATTCTCTCTGCACATTGTGCATCCTTGCGCATGCGCCATTTCCATTTCCTTCATTGTCGACACTCCATGTCGTGCGCCCATTCTGTATGCCTTGGGCGCACACATTTCCTCTGTCGACACTCATTCGTGTGCGCCCATTTGTGCACTTGGGCACACCATTTCCTCTGTCGACACTCATTGTCGTGCGCCACTTCTGTGCGCCTTGGGCACCATTTCCTCTGTCGACACTCATTCGTATGCCACCATTGTGCCTTGGCGCACCATTTCCCATTGTCGACACTCATTGTATGCGTGCGCCTTTTTGCACCTCCATTTCCCTCGACACTCATTTCGTGCCCCATTGTGCGCCTTGGGCATGTCAGGGATTTGAGCTTCTTTGATTTCTCCATTCTCTGCTTGTCTATATCTACCCAGGGAAAATATATATACAACAATTTGGTGACTCAATGGGATCACACTGCTGGTAGAAGATCAGTGGCCTTTTAGCAATCCATTGGGCATGGAGTCATAAGCAATAACCTGAAACCAACTTTGATATCGATCCCGAACCACGATATACGCAACTTCTTCTTGAGCACATTACAAGCTGTAGAAATCAACCTGAGAGCAACAAAACCTGTGCCGGAGCACTTAGGGAAATAGAAACCTAACTACAACAAGACAATGTGCATACGCACTTAGAGGAATTGAAATCTAGGCTAATATTTACAAGGGTAAACCTTTTCCTTTTAGTAGCAATGTTTAAGATGGATTCCGTTAACCGGAATCGGGAATTCTCCTCCATCCAAAGTAGACAATTGGAAGGCATTACTACTTTTACATCCCATGACCATGTAGGGGCCACTCCAAATGGCATCAAACTTGGAATGCCTTCCTGGTTTTGCCCGATCTGCATCCCATTTCAGAACTAGGTCCCCTTCCTGGAAGGTCCTTGCTCTTGCTTTCTTATCAAACCATCTTTTTACTAAGGCCTGATCTTTCTCAATTGTTTGAACTGCATGTTCTCTAATTTCTTCCAATTCCATCAACTCTGCATACCTAGCCTCCATTGGTTCGAACTCAGCCAACTCCAACTGCTTCATGAACTCCAATGTAGGCAGTTCTAATGATATAGGCAATACTGCCTCTTTTCCATAGACCAACTTGTAAGGGGAATTACCTGTAGACCTCTTTGGTGTTATTCTATCAACCCATAATGCTGATTTTAGCTTGGTATGCCATGTTCTTTGATTTTCATCCAGAGTCCTCCTGATGATTCTTAGCAAATTTTTGTTCGTGGACTCTGCCTGTCCATTACCCTGCGGGTAATAATTTGAAGAGGTGCTCAAATAGATTCCATTCTTGACAGCCCATTCTGTAATCTTGGAACCTATAAATGCCAATGCATTATGCGATATGATAGTGGCGGCACACCGAACACAGGTCACTATTCCTTCATAAAAAGTCTAGTATGTTAGACTCATTTGCTTCTTTGAGCGCTTTTTTTGCTTGGTCCACTTGGTGAAATAGTCCGTTGCCGTGAGAGATCCACTTGTGGCCTTGGCTTGAGTTTGGATTGATGACCCCAGATGAAGTCAATCCCCATTGCATAAATGGTTGGTCAGACAAAGTTGGGTGCGATGGAAGTGCTTTGCTAGTCTTTCTTTGCTGTGAAGAGTGCACATTTCTTGCACTTTCTTATCCATGTATAGCAGTCACTGAAGACTGTCGGCCAATAATACCCTGCCTTCATTATCTTGAGAGCTGTTACTCGTGGGGCGAAATGTCCTCCAGAATCTCCATCGTGAAAATCTCGTAACACCCTCTCAATTTGATTTGTCCCAGTGCACCTCAATAGAACTCCATTGATGTCTTTCTTAAACAAAACACCATCAACAAGCACATATGGAATGGCTTGTAATCTGAAGTATCTCCTCTTTGCTTTGCTCATTTACGGAGGGCATAGGCACATGCTGTAGGAAGTGTATCACATTACGAGTCCAACAGGAGTGGGCACATCATCATTTTCTTGTTCTTGACCATCTGTAGTACCAAGAGACAACCTCTTTTTCATCACTGCTTCAACTTGTTGACTCAGGCTAGCTGCTCACATAGTCCCTTCCACGTACTAGTTTGGTGACCTTGATCTCGATGTCATATTCCATGACACGAGTTATCCATCTGCGTTTTCTCATTCGGATCCTTGTTTAGAAGGAAGTCCGACTCCCGCAGAGAGACCAATAATTGGATCTTGTTGTTTGAGACTAGGTGCTTGAATTTCTTTAAGCTCTGATTCTTTGCAGGACATGCTTTTCATGAAAAGAGTACCTAGTTTCGTATTCCTCCAAGCCTTGGTAAAGAAAGCAAGCTGGTTGTTCTAATCCTCCTTTGTTTTGTTGTACGGGATTGCGAGAAATCGTGTCCCCACCACCAAAGGCATATAGCACGAAGTCCTTGGAGAAGTCTGGATTGACGAGAGTCGGAGCTTGAGATATAGCCTCTTTTATTGCCTCAAAACTTGCCTTGCCTTCAGATGTCCACTTAAATGCCATACTCTTCTTTAACATCAGCGTTATTGGCTTCACAAGAGCAGCAAAATTTGGAACAAATCTGCGGACAAAATTGATCCTTCCCAAGAAGCTTTGAAGAGCCTTCTTGTGACTTGGCAATGGCAATGCTCGAATTGCTTCACTCTTTACGGGTCAATCATCAACCCTCCTTTGAAACAATATGGCCTAGAAGTTTTCCCTCGTGAGCCAAAATATGCATTTTTGGGATTGATGATACCCCAAATCTTCTACATCTCTGAAATACTTGCCTCAAATGACAGAGGTGATCCATTGCATTTTTTGAGAATACAGTGATGTCGTCAAGATATATCAAAACTATTTTATTGATCAACCCCTTAAATGCCATATCCATTGCCCTTTGGAAGGTGGCTCCAGCATTTGATAGCCCAAATGGCATCTTCTTGTAGGCATAGGTCCCCCATTTGGTGGTGAAAGCCGTCTTGAATTGGTCATCTTCTTTCACCATCACCTGATTGTACCCTGAGTAGCCATCTAGGAGAGAGAATCTCTCTGAACCGGATACTACTTGCAATATTTGTTCCATTGAAGGAAGTGGGTAATGGTCTTTGAGAGATGCCTGTTTAGGTCTCGGAAATCCACACACAACCTGATTTCTCCACTCTTCTTCCTGACCAGAACCAAGTTTGCAACCCAGCTTGAGTGCTTGATCGGGAATATAATGCTTGCCTCTATTAGCTTATTTAGTTCTTTCTTCATTAGAGGCTCAATGTGAGGTTGACCGGTCTGCTTTACACTTTGATGGGCTTAGCATCTGGATCCAATTCTATGGTATGTTGTGCCAAATTTGGATCGAATCCTCTTAAGTCTTCATAGCTCCAAGCGAAGACATCTGGAAATTCTTGGCAAAGTTGTATGAAATCTGATTTCTCCTGCTCAGTGGCCACTTTACCAATTTGAAGTGTTTTGCCTTCCCCAACCGGAATTGGCTCTGAATCTTCTCTCTTGACTTTGTATGTTAGCCTTTTCCTTACGGGCTGGTCGTTAGGGTTGAAGATAGACTCGATGTTACTAAACCCTTAGGAAGCTTGTTTGTCATGGTTTGCTTTACTACTTGATCCCCATCTTGCTTTGCTCTAATCTGTCTCACGATTCTAGCTGAAAATTCAGCCTCTTCTTGTAAGAAATTGACGATCTGTTGATCGTTCTCAAACACCTGCCAGCTTGTGTTATTATCTGGAACTGCTGGCCTCACAATCACATGGATATGTGGCTGTGTTTTTCCCCTTCTGATGTTGTCAACCACATCAAACGTTGCTCCAACTGCTGCGAGCCTATCTGCGACTTCATTTTTCTTCCTAGGTATGGACACAATGTTGAAAGCTTCGAAATCCTCAATGAGGTCCCATACCCTATTCTTGTAGCTCCTCAGCAAGTCGTTCTTTGTAGCATGTTGTCCCCTAACTTGGTTGACAATTAGCTCACTATCTCCAAACACCTGCAAGTTCTTTATGCCCCTTTTCCTGGCCCAATGAATTCCATGAATCAATGCTTCGTATTCAGCCGTGTTGTTTGAACAGGAAAACTGGAAACGAAAAGCTGAAAAATATTTGATGTCTTGTGGTGAAATCAACATTGCACCACCTCAGCCTTATGCGCTTCTCGAACCATCGAAAAATAATTTCCAAACTTTGTTTTCATCCTTTTGTTCAAGTTGAATGATGTCGGGAATGGGTGAATTTTCTTCGTGTATACAATACACGCCCAATTCAGATTCTTCAATTTCCTTGTATGGGTCAAATTCATGACTCTTGTTTGCCCATTCATCCAAAGTTAAATCAGGAATTCCCTCGACCTTAGTACTTGTTTCTAGATCACTTGAACACTCCTCTGATCAAAAGCCGAGAGCAATTTGCATTGATAGGATTTGGTACATGAGGCTCAATATGGAAATTGGCAATTGGTTCTGACATGATTGTTGCTTTGGCTCCATACCTTGTCCTAAAAATCATGTGTGACCAATCTGCAGATAAATATCCACCGATTTTTGCAGTGAAGTCTCTTGATAGACACAACGCAAAGAGTGGCGGAAGGTCAATCACAGACACATCTTGCAAAACTGTAACATTAGGACAGGAATGTAGTGTTAGGCTTAACCCCTTGATGACTCCAACGGTTCCTCTTGCCGTTCCATCTAGTTTGTACTACTCCTTTCGAAGCACTTGGCTCATATTTCAAACCCGGTTGATCCATTATTTGCTTTGGCATCAGAACTACTTGCCCCGAGATCAATCATGCGATTGTGTACTAATTTATCCCAACATGATTAATGAAACATAGAATGGAGGGTTTCAAAACTTTTTTGTTGTCCTCCATGATTCCCTTGGTGCATTGCATTAGTGAGGACCTTCTCTTGCATATTTGCTTTGGTTGAAGTTGACCAATTCTTCATGGCAGAACTTGTAGAAATCTCTTTGTCACAGGATGGATAAAGATTCCCACATTGATATATTCACATTGTCTTCTTCATTTGATCGATGATGTTGAAGGGGGATGAATTGTCCTTTTGCTGTCCCTTACTTGGTGCAAACTTTTCTGGAGCTTGAGCATGTGCGTGTGTTGCTACAACAGGTACCTTAGGTTGATTTTGCACATTTGGAGCTGCGTTTGGTCTACTGACCCCTTGTTGTGTAAGAGTGGGTTGAGAAACAACTGGATTACACGGTTGTCCCTCTCCTATATTTCTCTTCTTTGACCGTGTGTTGGCAGCCACGCCTTGAAAAGGCTGTTGGTTAACTCCACAGAAGTCTTCCGTTTGCCAATTTGCCAATGTGGTTTCTGTTGGAGGTCCTTCTTGTTGCATTTGTTGCTGTTGATTCTCCTCCTGGCTTGGTTCTTGAGGAACACCAATGGTTTGCACCATCAAGGCCTGATTTAGTGCACCATTGAAACATGTTGACTGATTGTGAGGTAGATTGCAAGGGTAACACCAGTCGTACTCTGTGCCCATGTTATTTTGTGTCGGGACCAAAGCTCTTGAGGACGTCGTTGCATTTGGATCATACGGTCGAAATGGCCTAGCAGCTTGAGGTTGTCCTTGGTTTTGGTTTTGATTTGCGGCTTTGAGGTGGTGGTCTATTTTGTTGGTATGGGGGCCTAGCTTGGTGCTTGTGCTTGAGGCGATACGGTCTAGCACTTTGAGCTTGTTGTCTTTTGATAGTCACTAGCTCATTTCCAGGTTACTGCGGTTGTTTCATGACCTCTGCAATTCCTTTGAAGTATTTGAAGAAGTCGATGCCTCATTATTGCTTTGATTTCTAGGAGTTGGAATGGGATTCAACTCGGTGCTTGGTAGTTGTAGGATTTCCCATATCGGATAGAGAGGCATTGGTGGCCTTGGTGCAAGCTTGCCGACTTGGATCAAATAGTTCTCTGCTCGACGATAGTGTGTCGTAGGCCCCACAGCGGCGTTGTTCCTCCCATTGATTGGATCATCATAGCTATGTCTGAATTTAGAGCCTTTAAGAAATAAAGGAATGCTCCTTGGCGGTTGGTCTAACGGCTATTGGAATCTGTCCCATGTCCGTTGGAATCTGAAGTTGAAATCTGTCATTTGTTCGTTAGGAGCCCTTTTGATTGTTGTCGATTGTTCCAATAAAGATAAATTGTCCGCCCTCTCCCCGATTGGTTGCGAAAAGAGAACAAAGTTGGTTCCAATTCGTAATAGACCTGTTTGTAAGGCTCCTAAACCATTGTAAGGCCTTGCCTTTGAAAGATGAAGCCAACGACTTGACCATGACATCCATTTCATTTATTTCGTGGAATTGCACATGCATTAGCAATATCTGGATGTGATCGATAGGAGTAGTATGATTTTCTCTGTGAAATAGGGTATATTCTTTAGTCTTTGCAATTGGAATTTGATTACGAGCATTTAGGGCAAGTGGACTACTACCCGTGAAATTGACAAAGGGATTCGGTGGTAGATGTGCCATTATGATTGGCCTAAGAACCCTAGTCGATGCGAGAAAAGGCCTACCAGGTGGAGGTGTAGACAAAGTCCTGTTAGGTGGAGATGGTGATCTTTGTGGTCTTCTTCCTCTCCTTCCTCTACCTAGTGAAAGTTGCAAGTGGAAAAATAGCCCCTCTTCTCGAGTATTGGACCTGGTTTGAATTCTTCTCATATGCAGGCAACTTTTTTTTCTTCTACATGAATTCTATCCCCTTCGGAGTCGCCAGATGTGTTAGAAAAAATGAGCCTCAAAAGGCAGACTTCTGCCAAGTTACACACCAAACCTGACAATATTTAAAAATAGAATTTTGAAAGACCTGTATTTTTGATATTTTAGAGTTTGGAATTTGATTTGGAATGACAGTCCCGAAAATCCAAAAATGCCAGACTTCCAAAAACCCGAAATCCGAAAATCAAAAAAACCATGAAATTTTGAAAGTCAAAATCTCAAAAATCTAAGAATACCCTTTTGAAGATTATCCCCCGATCTATCAACTGGTGAAATTTTGACTTGTTTTGAGCAAGTTAAGTCCTTGAAAATTGATTTCAAAGTTCAGCCTGGAAGGTGAAAAAACTGAAACTGTAAAACCTGTAATTTTTAAGTCCGAATTTCTTGAAAACTCCTTCAAATCTTGTGGAATGACCTCTTGGTCCCACCGGGTGTGCCAAAACTGTTGATGGTGAATCACAGCACCCCAGAATGTACTGCAACACACGATGGGTTGAGACTCTCAGTGCGATTGCATAACATGGAGCTTTTCCCAAGTGTGGGACCTTGCGAAATCGGAAAAGCTCTCCGGATGAAGGCCGGTTCCTATTCCTCTGTTCAGATGCACACGTAGAAAATGCAGAGGGTTTACTAAAAACCTAATCTAACTTGCCAAGGAGACAGGGTAAGAAAATGCATAAAATAAAACCTAAACTACAAGGTGATGCAGGAATGAAGAACACACTGTCTTGCCAATAAACACGAGACCATTAAAATGCAATGCAAGATCATGCACAGATAGCAGATTCATCAGTGAAAGATCGGGGGGATGCAAATGAATACGAGAGAGGGTTGAGAATCATCCACAGACATGCATTAATTTTCTCCAAGATTGATACAACACACTTTGCAAAATGCCAAGAGGCAGGTTGCATTACGGTTTCAAATGGGAGGTTTTAACTCCACAAGTTCACTGCCCGAAGAGAGAGAAGGGAGGGGCAAAACAAGAAATGTCCAACCTTTAGAAAGAAGCCCCTCCTTACAATTTATAGGAAGAATGAGAGAGAAAAGAGAGAAAAATTGAAATCTGCTGACCACCTCCAGAATGCACTTAACTCATCTCATTATGATGGTAGGTGAGAACCCAGTGAACCCAAAAGTGGCGAACTGTATTTTGCATTTTTAAGAATTTTTCTCACCCAATTAAAGATATCCAGTCGTAGTTGGATAGAGGACCTCGTAAGCTTTCCAAAAGTCCAACCTTGCATGAATCTGAGCTCCCAGTCAAAAGTTATGGCCATCTGAATATCTGCGCTGCGAGTGCACTTCTGTCAGCGCTCAAAATGTTGCGCCTCTTGAAGGTGCGCCAAGGGTGCATTCATGTGTGTGTCGTCATCCTCTTCCATGCGCCCAAGGCACACCATTTCCCTCTCGACACTCAGACATTCATTACCATGCGCCCATTACATGTGCACCTTGGCGCACCATTTCCTGTCGACACTCATTGCGTGTGCGCCCATTCGTGCATGCGCCTTGGCGCACCATTTCCTGTGTCGACACTCATTCGTGTGCCCACCACATGTGCCTTGGGTGCACCATTTCCTCTATCGACACTCATTGTCATGTGCCCATTCATGTGCCTTGTGCGCACACCATTTCCTCTGTCGACACTCGTAGCTTGTCGTGCGCCATTCTCTGTGCACCTTGGGCGCATGTCGATGGGATTTGAGCTTCTTTGTCATGGGTGGTGTAGCACCTCTCCACACTGGCGGGTCCCTTCTCCACCTCCTTCTTGGAATCACGCCCGCTTTGGGTGTTTGGTTGGCTAGGCACTAGCTGGTGGTTCCAGGTGGTAGGTGCCCGACCAATCAAAGTTTCCGCGGCTCTCTTTGGCTATCTCACACTCTCGAAGGGAAATGAGGATTAGCAGCGACATGCGAGATGGCTAATAGCTTCCTAATGACACCCCTAACACTACTTTTGGTGGTTGGGGTGGTGACCGTCCAAAGAGCCCACCGCCACTACCACCATCTTCCATGTTTGTTGCTGCTACCTAGCTCCATGTTTGGAGTTTTCTCTGGTTCTCTGCACTTTTGTTTTAAACTTTTTTGATTGATAATGCTACTGTCGATATGACACTTTGCTACTCGTAGCCTCTTTATGGCTACTTTGATCCTGCTTATGGGGTGTGATCTTTTCCACCCGATTTTGTATGATTAGCATTGTACTTCTTATGTCATCTTTAATATATGGTTATGCTTTTCAATCAAAAAAATTCCTCAAAATGAAGAGATTATATGTTATCAATCCTTAGGTCCTTTATTGATCAATTCTATATGCTTGAGATAATATTGAATCCAATTTTTCCATGCTTCTTTAAAAACAGTCAAATGTAACATTTTTGAACATAACATAACTTCCTTGAGCTGAAAGGTAGATGTTTAAACCCTCTATAATCGATTTATTTTTTCTATACAAATCTTTTTCATGTGTAACGTTTTGGAAGATTATGTAGAAAATGTAAACAAATCCATTTTTACTTGTTTAATAGAAGGAATTGTCAATTCATAAATTCACCCATGTTTAAATAAAAACTCTAAATAATACATTTATAAAAATACACCTTAAGTGAATCATCTAACTTGATCCTCACACATCAAAAAAATAACAATTTAAATATAATAAATACAATAATTTTATAAAAATTATGTGTGTGAGAGAGATAGGTAATATTGTATAATATTTAATTTTTGAATAATATAATTATATTTAAAATTAAATTTTTGATCCATGGTAATTTTAATTTATAATTCTCAAATATATGGAAGCGCCTTCCATACTAATAAAAATCTAGACCAATTGAATTTATTTAGCACTTCTGAAGGAGGATATTTATGGGTTTCTATTTTTTTGTGTAGGATTGGCTAAACCCATAGTATACTAATTTTAGATGTTTATTGTTAGAAAATCATTTAATATAGCCCATCTTAGACCTTAATTTATAATTATTTATATTTAACCAATTAATATTGAATTTAAACATTAACTTGGGTCTCACTATGGTATAATGCCTTGATTCATAAATAAGGTGCTAGAATTATTATGTTGGAAAATTCAGGTCATTAAGGAAAATCCTCCATGTCTTCCTTGATATAATTCCAAAAAACTACCATTTTTATATTATTATTATTTTATACGTTGCGTTGGTAACTAAATTTCCCTCAATTATAAAATAATTTTCCTTGATGTGACACAAGGATAAGATTACAAGAGGGTACTCACATGCCAAATTTAGAGGAAACACTCACGATACATGTCTCAATGATATAATATTATCTTGGTAAAAAATGCAAAATGTGACCAAAGTCCTTAGGAGGGTTGCCAATTTTTCGAAAGTTCTTAATTTACTATGAAGATTAGCATTTTAAATTTACTTTATTACTTGTTTAGTCTTTTCCTTTAAATTATTTATTAATCGGATAACTCTTAGTATTTCATTTGTTTAATATTTTAGTTATCTTGATGTTATGGGTTCCCTTAAAAACTAACATCATAATACCACATCGGAAAAAAACAACACTAATGGCCCACAAGACATATTTCTACATATTTCATGACCGTATCATATCACAATAACTCAACCAAACTAGGTAAAGGAACATACATGGTCCACATAACATAGTAGTTGTCACACACTTGCAACGACATAAATGCATGTATAACGTAATAATGTTATAACAACATGACATTCCCAATAGTGCACACAAAAATGTTTCACCAAGCCAAAACCATAATCATAGCTACATAATGTCAAGATGGAAACAATATCATAGGACATAAACCAAACTCACAAAAGTACACATAAATCATAACACCAACTCCATATACCTCCCAAAACATCACAAAAAAACTCCATATACCTCCCAAAGCATCACAAAACAACTACATATGCCTCCCAAAATCATCACAAACATAAAAATTGACTCAAGTGCACTAATCCCACACACACACAAACACACACAAAATTCTTATGCTTCCCTCAAGTATTTTATGCCTCCCTAAAGTCTCTTATGCCTCCCTCAAGTCTCTTATGTTTCCCTCAAAGAGGTTGGTTACCTTATGGCCCTAGGCATATATGAGTCCACACACCCCTAAAAAAGTGACATAATAACCTATGGTTCAACAACCTGAGTTATCTTTAACTCCTTGGAGCGTACCCCATACAACGAAGTGGGTCCAAAGGTTCAAAACACTCCATGGTGCATCCCATGACCCTATTCCACACATTACGACATTAGAACTAGCATAAAAATCTATTTCAAAATTGAAAAAAAATCAAATGCCTTGGGATTAGGCTATAAAACCTTTAAACATGAAAATAAAGTTTAAATCTAAGTAAAGGAAATGGAAAAATAACCATAGTAGTGCCAAAATCCTATATGATTAGTGTAACCAAATAAATATCCCAAAATATAAGAACACATAAATAAATAAAATTGTTGGTTCTAGCAAAAAAGGAAAATGTTCAATTTATGAATAAAATACATATATAGAATTAACACATCACAATAACTATGTGGCCTTATATGGCCACCAAGTACTCACAATTCTACAAACTCGGACATCGAGCCTCGACTCTTAAAATAACATATCAAATAATACAATAGTCATCATATGTGTCTTAAATCATCCTTGACCGCTTCCACAAGGTTCAACATAGTCAAAATCATATAGGATTGTATGATGGACAACCCAATAGGAGAGAGAAGGAGACATTTATTTGTATTATTTGAGCTTGAGATGGTGTGCATCCAAAATATAATGAGAAAACTCATTCTATACTAAATAGATTAAAGTGGGTTTTAAGTTTGTATAAGACTCCACTTCCTCACTCATACTCGGCTCAAGATTATGAAAACTTTAATCATGCCTCCTCTCTCCTTTACATACACTCTTAACGATTTCTCCCCTTAGGTTCGTCTAGTGTAAGGTTCACAACATAACACATAACTACAATACTAACACAATGGTTAATCACACAAATTAACCATAATTGTTACGCATGGTATATATACTCATGGAGGTATAACACAATCATTACTTTCACATTATGATACACGATTCATAATGTACCCAAGGTGCAAGTACTACATAATAGGGGCATATGATCACCATATGCCCCTAATTCAATGGCATTAATATCACATATTACACGAATTATACATAAGATGAAAATAATGACTAACATTACAACATATAGTCAATCACAATATAAAGAATGACACACATGATGTCATCACAATAAAATGGTAACATCATGATAGAATCCAATTCACTATACACCCATTATGTCATAGAACACTCACCATACTTACAAAAACATTCCAACACTTAAATCCAAAATAACATTATTTTCACACATAAAAGGTGGCACATCAAAGTTGTGAACTCCTCATTGAATCCACAAAGAGTGAATAATCTCATCACAAGAACATAAACATGATAAAACATGCACTAAGTAGCATTCTTAACTTGTGCATTCATGATATCCCAATTATAATGCTGGTCACATAACAACATATATCGCACTTACTCTTCCAATTTCCATACCAATAACCATTAAAAATCATTAGAACTCCATCCATCCTATAGGTTCGAGACGTGAACCTTGCTCTAATCCAAATGTAACACCGATTTTACACACATGAATACAAATGCACACAAATACCGGACTAATAAATTTTTTTGAATCACATTGTAGTTCAACCACGACACTACGAGAGGGATCACTTAGGACAACACAAAAACATGATATTTTTGCATGAAAACAAACCCACATAGTAATATGAAAACACATGACACACATAAAGGTCACTCTTTTTTCAAATAACAAGACACAATATAACGAATAAACTACATTATGAATCCCGTATGGGCACCATCCATGAAAACCCTTTCCCGGGTTTACATCTTTTTACATTCGTGTTTCTTTATTAACCTTAATTTCTTAGAAATCACTTATTAATTATTTTATAACTAGACTCCATTATATTTACTTTATTTAAAATTTCACTTGTAGTAATCCCATATAATTTTTCTTATTTCCCTCATCACACCGAATGTTGTAACATGGTTGTTCTTATGAACATATGTACATACACAATCTTTTTTTGTGTTTGTTCTAAGGATTCATTTTCTAAGTTGCATGTCCGATTGGATTTTCCATTTATCTTATTTTCAACAAGGAAGGTTCTCATGGAGCAAAGGAGTTTATTGATTTAATATTGGTATATTACACATTCTTTTCATATAATAATTTAAGTTCTACGGAAGTCTATTTGTTTTATGTTATTACAATAACAATGTACCATCTTGACTTCATTTTATTGCTTAGTCATCAAGGTACTAAACGGTATGATTTCATACTCCACCAAGTTTGGATTATTTGATAATTAAGTATTAGATGTGTGTTACGAGGAGACATTCAATTATAATTTTTACACACTTACTAATGGTCACAACTAGAGAATTGAACACCCTTATCTCCAAAATCATCATGTAACTCTAACCTTACATTTGATACTTCTTTTCAAGCTTGAACTCTAGTTTGAGTTGGGGTTTAAAGGGCTCACACTCAATATTCTCTTGTGTGGTTAACTAAAACATTGGATCCACTCGAATCATTTTCATTCATCTTAAAATGGTTTCATTCAATTTGATTTAATTACCTTTTTAAAAAAAAATTGTAACCCATTTATTAATAGGGATATGCTCATGAGACTACTAGTCCTTTCCCTAGGGGTTCATGTCAAGAACATGATTACATGATTTCACACCATACATTCAAAATAAAATAGGACAAGGGGGATAATAAGAGGGAGTAGTTCTTCATTTAAAAGATAAGATTCACATTAGAGTTTACACCATAGTGGGTCTCGTTTCTCACCACAAATGGTTTATACACATGTAATAAGAACGACTAAATTTCACCTTTCTCCAAGCACATCACCTTATGATTACATTTTAACATACTAATCATATATACAAATTTTGTTAAGTTTCACAATTAGCTTCTTATTATTACACCATAGAACCCAAACAAAAAATGAGATTAGGTATCGAATTCATTTATGATCCTAACTCTTAAAGGTAAATTTCAAGGTAAGTTGGCCATCTTCGATACTCTCCACTTTACATGTATATCGGAACCAAGAGATTTTATATTATGTTTAATGTTTGGTTTCCCAAGGATTACTACTTAAGAAAAAACCGTCATTCCTTACTACACACGCTGATTACTAATCCTAGAAGGGGACCACATACTCAAGATAAATTTTGACCATGTCGTCCCTAACTTTCGGGTTTACAATAGCGTCTCTAAGAAAATAGGCTACGATGACGAATCATAATTGAGCTCTTATTTACCTAAGATAGAAGGTTTCATTGAGTGTAAATATTAATTTCATTCTAAGGTCTTAGTTTTAATGCCGAAATCAAACAAAAGAAGGATAATTATGCATGAATTTTATACTAGGGCTAACTATTTTGGTTAGATTTCTTTATTACATTTTCAAAGTAAGAAACACCACACACCAATTATTTAATCATCAATTACACACTAGAATTTCACTATAAACTATTAAAGTCAATTTCATTTAACATATTTATACAAATTTTACAATACAAATTTTTTGAATCAAAATAACACCCATGGTTAGATACATATTCCCCCAAAACCTTAAACACTTTAACTCATACCCATTAAAAAAATTCAATAATAATCTTTACAATAACATAGAAATACATATGTATTTTTTTAACATAAAAAAATTAAAATAATATACAATGAATTTCAACAACGTTGTTTCACCATCTTACTTGCATCCTGTAAAACCATGTGAGCATGAAATCAATGATAAATCATTGGCATGACATCCACCTAGATCTAACATAATTAATGTTTTTAGTTTCCCATTTACATAATAATAATAAATTGCATTATAAAGGAGGGATTGGAGACATTTATTGTTTTCATATCATTTCACTTAATTTCTTAACAAAGGATAAAGAAAGAAATAGGTAAGAGAGAGAAACACTATTTTGCCAATTTTTCAATTTTTCAAAAGTCACAAGATAGAGTTTCAAAAAGATATTTACAAGTGTTAATAAGTTTCCATGATGGTTTTCTAACTTGACTAGGGTCTTACAACTTTGTTTTACATTTTCCTGCTAGTTTCAAAATGCCCAATTTTGTCTTAGAGGCTAAGAAAGTGCATTAAAAAATTGTCTTCTAATAAGAAAATTCATGACAAAGATTTCCTACATGTCCACCTATATACCAAAAATTCATAGAACTGATAGAATTCATAACCGGTGAATAGTTTATGATTGATGGCTAGTTTTCCAAGGTCATCGATTGTAATTGGCATAGTTACAAACAATCAAAAGCTATCTCAAGGGATAAGAAAACCACACCCAAAAATAACATTTGATGGGCAAAATCGAAACTAGAAATTTCCTACAAGTTCCCCTATATATGGATAATTCATCGAGTGGATGAAAATGAGGATAGGAAAATGTGTTTCAAAT
Organism: Taxus wallichiana var. yunnanensis; assembly: GCA_018340775.1. Lineage (NCBI taxonomy): Eukaryota > Viridiplantae > Streptophyta > Pinopsida > Cupressales > Taxaceae > Taxus > Taxus wallichiana. The sequence continues at coordinate 720,537,069 of CM031243.1, read as the reverse complement.
GATGACGGGTTTTCCGAGCTACCGGTTGTAATTGGTCCAAGTTTTGACGTAGTCAAACTATGAATGGAGGCCTACAAGATGACTTTTCCAAACTATCGAGAAGAGTGTTTTTCCCCCAAACTTAAGGTTACAAGAAATTTTTATTAAAAAATTTTTGTTTTGCGAATGTGGATAAGAGCTTCCTCACTCAAAGTCCAAATGGCGAGCTGAAGTGAAACCCAACTTTTCAATTTTAGAAGCTTCATACAACCTGCAAAATAGTGTAACAGTCTCCTAGAATTACGTAAAAAGATCACGGATGATCAATCAAGGTTGATCCAAGGATTCAAGTGACTCTATTGGTACCCAAATTGATTCTCCTTCAAATTCTTAGCAGCATCATAGGTTTAGCATGAATCTTAGAGATAGATAGATCATAATGAGTCATTTTGTAGCCGGGGATGGGATCTAATTGGCCCTTTGTCACTCAAATGTGGAGAAATGGATATCACCCTCAAGAGGATTTGATCTATCCTCACTACTTTATGGTTGTGCCTTTCAACCAAGGTGAGAGAACCCTTTTGTAGCCTACTATTTGTGGAGGAGATGGAGATGTCCTTCCTTATGAAATTATTAAGAGGACCTCGAAGAAAATATTATCAATGTAGCAAAACCTAACTCTCCCAATTTTTCACTCTAGATAATGAAGATATTTTCTAAGAAGAGAGTTCGAGTGACTAAAGACAATGAAAACCCGATTGTTTCTACATATTTTGGTAGTAAAAATCTTGCATTTCTATACACACATGACAAACGAGGGGTAGTATGGGTATGATTAATTGTTTTTGAATGAATTTCGTGGGAGGTGAATTAGGATAAAGTTTGTTATACCAGACCTTTGGAGGGACTTTACAATGATGACAAAATTTACAACAAAAAGATTCGAGAATAGTTAAGACATTCCTTCAACCAGAAGGTGTGCTTGAATGGAGGCACAAATCAGCATGTTTTCACATAACCTTTAAGACCCTAACACAAAGGCTCAAATTAGAGAACCAAATTAAACACTATAGTTTCGATTTACCACACCTAAGGTACACCCAAAGACTTACGGACAATATTTATCAACAACTCGATAATGAATTGATTTTAAATTTTTTATCTCATCTAAGATGAAGGATCTTCTTGAAATGGAATTACAGATACCATTAAACTATCATAGAGGTGTCGAGATCCTATGTGATTTCTAAAAATTTCAAGTATAAGATTATAATCGAACTAATAAAACTTTTTGCAAATATTCTGAAACAAAGCGGACACTAATTGCTCGAGTCAACATAGAATAACTCAAACTTGATTAAACTTATCGTGAAGGAAAGTTCATAGAATAGTCTCGTGAGCTTTTCAATGGTTGTACACTCACAACCACCTTAACACGATCGAGTTTAACACAAAAGAGATATACAAGTTTCTCAAACAATCCCTCAGAAAGATGGGCTCTATCAAGCTTTTTCTTAAGAAATCGTTTCTAACTCCTAACACTCTTGCATTTAAACCTCTAAACTCTAACCCTTTTCATGAAAAAATCATGCCTATTTATAACATTTTTCAACAGAGCCTTTTCCCTCCCAAAACCAAATACATTGTGTGTACCAATGCTTGCCATGATCTTGATCACGATTCCTAGAATCAGATCTATAAAAAGTGCTCAAGGGGCAGATCTCTTCGAGCCTCTCCTGCATTCAACTCCCTCTCCTCGTAGATCACTCTTTCTTTTACTTTCCAACCACTTCCACCCCTAATTTGTCAAATCTCGGCTCCTTGCATTCTCAAGAAAAGAAAACGGAAATTGGATCGAGCCCAGAAATCAGATCTCGTCTTAATGGTAAAAGATGTCCCCAGATTTTCCTCATCAAACCTAGATATCAATAGGTATTTCACGTGCGAAGGAAAGAAAAATTGGGCTGAATTAAGCAGGTCAGTTGCATATTAATGGTGAGAGACATTTTGAGACCCTCCCCACCAAACTAGGCCTCCAGTTAATGCTCTTATTTATTTGGCATGTAAGAGACTCCAAGAAATGATAAATAACCATAAGAATACGCATCCCTAAGAACTTTGGAATGAAAATAGTAGAAAAATTAGATACAAAGGCAGAACTACCATTGATTTCTATTTTTAATTTGGACCGTCCATGTGGGAGATCCACTTTAGAGTAGGCTTGCGGGTTCCACTTTTCCTTTTACAACTTTTAGAAAAATGTTAAATTTTCACTTTTTGCTCCTCACCTCCACCCTTGATAAATGACCTTGACACGTGTCCTAAAGTGGGTCCCAAGCGGAACCGTGGCAAAATTATGTTATTTCACCTCTTTTTTGGGAAAAGTGAAAAATTTCCAAATTTTCCACGTGGTCTGCCCTTCCACTTTTTTGTCTCCGTCATGGGTCCTAGCGAGAACCATGCTTCTATTTTTTTAATTTTACTCCTATTTCCACAAAAGAAAATTTTCCAATTCTCCTCAGAAGGTCAGAACCTCCGCCATTGACTGGGGAAAAAATTTGACTATTCTCTATCGGGTCTGCGGGCCATTTTGATGCTTTAATCCTTTTGGTAATAAGAGGCATAAAATCTTAGTTATCTCCGAAGATCCGCTTCCCTACCCTCGAAATTTTCAAACTACCACGCATCACAATGGTGCGACTTGAGATGGTTCCCAAAATTTGATACCTTGAAAGAGCGTGGGCTCACCATGTGTCCTAGCACAAGATTTGTATGAAGGTTTAAGGCTCAACAAAATGCGCCATGTGTCGAGGCTCTAAGGAAGTCTCCTTTGGTACATTTAAAAATCCAAGCAAAATGCAAAGTGAGTAGAGGCCTCCAAGTGTCTTATTGGCACTTCTTTAAAGTAAACTTAAAGGGTTGTTCCTCAAACATGTATGGTTTCTCCACGTGTCCAAGGACCCTTAAAACCTTTTTGAAAAAGACTAAGTATGGGAAGCCCAAATGGAAGCCTCCACGTGTCTTCATGGTGTAATTTCAAAATGGTGCCCAAAGAGGAGACCACTGAATGAGCGCGGGCTCACCACATGTCTTCATGGCACAATTTTAAAATGGTACCCAAAGCGGAGACCTTGAATGAGCGTGGGCTTACCATGTGTCTCTGTTACGCAAAATTGTACCAAGTACATAAAAATTGTCTTATTCTGGGTGAAGCGGTGGAAACCTCCACATGTCCTCCCGGCGTAACTCCAAGGCCAAACCAAAAGTGAATTTCAAATCAGCGTCGTTCTTCTATGTAGACCGGTTTTCAATTTGAGGTGATTTATAAAATTATGAAGTACCCCATTGAGCCACATCCAACTAAAATAGGCCACATTTGCTGTTGATGCAAGGATGTAAATTTTACCCAGAGAAACACCAGTAAAACCATAAAATGAAAAAAATGACCACATGACCTTAGAGATAAAATTTTCTCCAAGGGCGAGAGAATTTAGAAACGTTATAAAGCTCAAATACATTTCTCTGAGCCACATCCATTCATTTTTTCTCAAGTATTTAGCACAAAAATGAAAAGGACAAAAAAATCTTGATCAGAAAAATGGAAAGAATGGGAGAGCCCAAGTTTTTACACCCAAATACGAGACCTTTTCGGATGGACGGGGAGCGAGGAAACAATTTTGGTTTTATACATAATCCTTGGTCCAAGAAAGGACTGATTACGAAAACAAAAGGAAGGCAAGGACCTCTCGGGCACAACACGGGAGATAATTTATGGCGGGGCCGTAAATTAATAAATTTTCAATGGGAAAATGGGGTGAGATTAGTTTGAGCACCAACAAACTCCTCACATATAATGTGCACGTATGGAAATTAACATCTCCTTTCCATAGTTACAAGTGTTATTATTGATGGTGAATCACAAAGACGGTCCCTAAATGTCTCGCAACTCGATGGGTTGAGACTCTCGGTGTGATTGCATAACATGGAGCTTTTCCCAGTGTGGGACCTTGCGAAATCGAAAAGTTGTCCTGATGAAGGCCGATTCCTATTCCTCTGTTCGATGCACACGTAAAAAATGCGAGAGGGTTTACTCAAACCTAAACTAACTTTCCAAGGAGACATGGTAAGAAGATGCATAAAAATAAACCTAAACTAACAAAGGTGATGGACCGAGGAATGAAGAAACACACATGTCTTGCCAATAAACACAAACCATTAAAATATAATGCAAGATTATGCCTGAGATAACTAGATTTGCGGTGAAAGATCGGGAGGATGCAAATGAAGATAGAGAGGGTTGAGAATCATCCACGGACATGCATTATTTTCTTGAAATATTGATACAATACACTACAAAATGCCAAGAGCAAAGTTGCATTACAGTTTTAGATGGGAGGTTTGAACTCCACAAATTCACCTACCAAAGAGAAGAAGGGAGGGGAAAAACAAGAATGTCCAACCTTTAGAAAGAAGCCCCTCCTTACAATTTATAGGAAGAATGAGAAAGGGAAGAGAGAGAAATCCAAATCTACCCCAACCACCTCTAGGTTGTATTTAATTCATCTCATTATGGTGGTAGGTGAGAACCTTAGCAAACCCAAAAGTGGCAAATTGTATTTTGCATTTTAAAAATTTTTACACCCAATTAAAGATATCCGAGTCATAGTTGGATAGAGGACCTCGTAATATTTTCGATAAGTCCAACCTTGTGTTAATCCGAGATCCACAGTGAAAAGTTATGGCCATCTGAATATCCGAGGTTAGGGTGCTGCTTCTATCGGCACTCAAAATGTTGCACCTCCTGAAGGTGCACGTCGGCACCTCGGCGCATCCATCCTTATGTCGACATACTATTACATGTGCCATGGGCACATCCATTTTCATGTTGACATCCTTTTTCATGTGCCCTTAACCTGCACCTTAGCGCATCCATTTTTGTGTTGACATCCTTTGCTATGCACCCTTAACCTGCGCCTTGGTGCATCCATTTTTGTGTTGACATCCTTTCTTATGCACCCTTAACTGCGCACCTCGGCACATCCATTTTCATGTCGACATCCTTTTTCATGCACCCTTAACCTGCGCCTTGGTGCATCCATTTTTGTGTCGACATCCTTTGTTGTGCGCCCTTAACCTACGCCTTGGCGCATCCATTTTTGTGTCGACATCCTTTGTTGTGCGCCCTTAACCTGTGCCTTGGCGCATCCATTTTCATGTCGACATCCTTTGCTATGTGCCAGGCGTGACTTTTGCCACGTCGACACTCAGTATCATGCGCCCTTCGTGTGCCAAGGCGCAACTTTTGGCATGAATAAATGTCGAGCTTTGAGTTCCTTTGATTTCCATATTCTTCTTCTTGTCTATATCTACTCGGGAAGATATTTAGAACAATTATTTTGCGAGTCTCCAAAAATCATGATTTATTGGTTTTAACAAGGAAATAATCAACATACTTACAGGGAACTCATCATTAACTTTTGTCAATAAAAATGGGATACTTTGTAGCAATCTAGTTTGGTCAAGAAGTTTTCTAGATCATCTCAAAGTGAGGGTTTAAGTTCATGGTTTTCTACCAAGGAATATTTAATTGCCTAAGTTATGATATAACATTTTATTGTTTTAAGAAAAATAATTTAATGCAATTAAATGTACAAAAATCCTCTCAGGTTTAATATTTTATTACATTATAAAATAAAAACTAAAGAATAAAAACTATCAAAGATAAGGAGATATGAACCATGTTTGGGAGATATTTTCATTCGCGGTGTAAGAGGTAATCACGTAGTTTCACTCGCACTCCAATAGGCTGCATCCCTCTACTGCAGTCATTATGTCGAATGGTTTCCGTGCAATCGAAAAATCCCCATTAGTACATTGTTTGAAAGTCTCTAAAGCCACTTGAATAAAATAATTTTTACCTTAAATATTAGAAGACACAAAATCCCCAAGATTTATGCCTTTTCCTATGGTATCCAACTATTGTGCATGGAAAATATCAAATGAAATGATAAAATTGAAAAAAAAAAATCCATATGATGTAGAATACGGGTGGTTTAAAGTATGATTTGCTAATGCTTATCATGCTTATGCTTCCTTTTCTATATGAAGAAAGTGAAGATTCATAAAACTACAGTCCATTTGAGTCAATGATACAACCTGACCTGGAATTGAACCTATAATCCCATCTTCTTGAAAGAGGGATAGAAACTTCTATTTTTTTGACAACGAGATTTGTTAGGGCCAACCGACTAATTAGCGCATCCTATTTGGAATCCATGTGCCCCGAAGCCACGTAACAAAGAGATCCCGGTTTAACTCGTCGTTAGAACTTAGATGTGATTTTATACTCAAACTTCAAAGTCAACATAGAATAAAAGATGTCTTCTTCGTGAATAATGAAAATAATTTCCAACACTCTACTTCCATATAGATCCCAAGACTTACGTAGAAGAATTCTTATAAGTATCCCTTGTTATAATTTCATTCCTAAACTATCCAGAAAAACATTCGCAAAATTTGGTTACATCATAAGAAAAAATTGGAAAATACCCTCCGTCCAAACATGAAAATCGATAAAAGAAAACAACATTCCTTCCTTTTTACTAGACATGTTCCAAACAAATGGGTTCCTTTTAAATAAAATATTTCAGCAAATCCCTTTGCATGAAAGTTATCAAAGACAATTTAAAATTTCTCAAAATGCAATAGATGATATCCATGAAACTAATCCTTAAGTCCTCTTATTCAAACAACATTCTATATGCTTGAGATAATATTGAATCCAATTTTTCCATAATCCTTTGCAAAAGTTAAATGCAACATTTTTCAACCAATAGAAGCATGTTAGTATGAAACCACAACACTCACTGAATGACCCAATTTTGAATGGGGCATTCAATGTAATTTGCATAACATGGGACCATCTCTCAAGTTCTGTGGGACTTGCGGACTTGAGATGGGCCTCCAAAGAAAGAAGGTTCTTTTTACTAATCCTAATGATAAATGACTTCTAAGGAAGGAAATATGACTATCTAATCCTAATCTAACAATACCAAAGAGACAAGGAGAGAGAGAGCATGAAAATCAAGAAATCCTACACTACGAGAGGTGATAGCACAAAAATGGGGGTTTCTAGTACAATCTCAGCTTACCCGAAGTGGAGAGAGGTGAGCAATGGGGAGGAGGGACAAGATGCATCTCAAACCAAAGATAGAGTTCACACAGAACACCACGTCAAACCCATTAAACACGGTTCCCAAAACCTGTAATAGACATTAGAGATATGCATAGTGTACCTCAGAATGATGAGAGGTAAGAAGAGACAATAAAATAAGGAAGGATGGAAAAAATGCATCACAAAACAAATTTTATTGCTCCATGAGTTCACACAGTACATCATCAGCAGGAAAGAGGTAAGAAAATGCCATTACAGAGCCATGAGAGGAGGCTTAAGCTCCACATTCAACCCTAGGGAAGAAAGGGAGAGGGAGGCAAGAAAGAAGAATGACCAACAACTTGAAAAATGCCCCTCCTTTACAATATATAGAAGAATGAGAGAAGGAGAGAGGGAAAATTCGAATCCTACCTCAACCACCCTAGAGATGCATTGAAATTCTCCTGCAACAATGATGGTTTCCCTGATAGAGCCCATGCCTCCATGTGTTGTTCCTTGCTGGGAAAGAAAGGAGGCTCATTCTTCATCATGGTGGCAGGTGGGAGACTTGACAACCTCGAAAATGGTAGACCAAATTTACCATTCTTCATTAATGGTGGTAGGTGAGTAGCAGGACATTGAGCATTTTATAAAAGTCCTCCCTCACTCAAATCCAAGTTCCTAGTTGAAATATATGGCTGCCTAAAGGTGCTTTGGGTTTGGGTTCTATTCACGCAAGGTCCACGTGGCAGCCTCGTGTGCCTTAAGATTTCACCCCCTCCTTTCACTCTTTAAATTGTGCCAAAGAGACACGTGGCATCGTATGCGGGGGCTTCCTTATTTCCTTTTCATTTCTGCTAACCCCCTCTAGTTTGGCGGAGACACTATGCTTGACCCAGACACACGTGGAGGTTCAATGCACATTTGGGACCTACCTTTGGATTTTCCTTTGAAGTTACATGGATGAGGCACATGGAGGCTTCTACGACTTACAGATTGTACTTTAATTTAGGCCTACTTCCTTTCTCGGTCCCTAACTACGTGGTGGAGGTGCTTGTTTGGGGACCACCTTTGGATTCAACCCTTGAAGGTGCGTCGATGAGACACTTGGTGCCATCTCTTGGTCATTCCTTTGCTTCAAATTTTCAATGACCGAGGCAAATTTTCTCTACTCTTACCACGTGGAAGGTTGGCGCTCATTTGGGAACCCACTTTTGATTCTACCTTTGAAATTACACCGAGTGACAAGTGGCTCCTTTCGTGGGTTTCCTCTATTTTCTTCATTTTTTTGCCTAAGTCCCTTCTATTTAGCGAAGGTACTACATCTGACCCTAGACACATGGAGGCTTCCGCCAATGGTTGGACTTTTCAACGACTAGTACAACTTCCTTGTGCCATGGACACATGAAGATTCTATGCACACCTGGAGGACCCTACTTTGAACTTGATCTTTGGAGGTGTGTCATTGGGACATGTGGAGGATTCCACTAACTATGTTACTTCCTTAGATGTTTAAACAGTCAGATTCTTGTTATGTCAAAACCTAAACATGTGGAGGGCCAACGCTTGTTTGGGGTCTCCAATTTTGTGCACCATATGAAAAGTGCACAAGAGACACATGGCACCTTTTGTGGTTCCGTTGCTTTTCTTCAAGTCAAATCGCATGTGAAATCTAAAAACTCAAGAGCCCTTTTGTCGATTTTCTCTTGTTCGAGGTCGTGTTTGATAAATTTTTCTAAGGGGATAAATTAGATAAAAATTTGGCAACTTACGGGGATATTCACCTGCTAGATGAAGAGACCAATTTCCTTGATGCATCCATTGGTCATGGAGTCAAAAATGATAGCATGGTACTGATCCTATCCTGAAACATCAGCTCGATTGCTTACAACTTGATGGCCCTTAACCTGCTCCGTTGCTTGCACTCTCAATTTTAATAAGAAAATCCTGAAGGTGAGATTTATGAGAGTACAAAATTTTCTTGACACGGAGAATACACCTATCCCTGAAATGGATGGCTATAGCATTCACCTTAGAGGTATATCAAACTACTCAATGATACAACCTTGGAGCAACAAAACACCACAACACACACTATGTACAAAATTGAAAATCATACATGCTCCAAGTGGAACATGCAGAGTGTGTAAAAGCACTTATTCTACTGAAATTAAAATCTACTCCTACTCCTATACTAACCCTAACAAAAAAAAATCTAAACAAATCCTACCATGGACGGGAGAAATAGCTTCCTTTCTCAAAATAGGCAGCCATGTATCTGATTTGGAGCTAAACATGGTTGTCATTATGAGTGAAAACTGACAAGAGGTCGATCCTCCACCCATATCATCAAGGTATCAACATCAATCAAAAATACCTCCTCAAGTTGATTGGCATTGGACTCCTGAAGTGGCTGATGGTGACCCTTTGTGCTTTGAAACTCATCCTCATGCCCTGAACTAGACATGACTGGTTTTGGCTTCTCCCTTAGCTCCAATGAAGCCAAGTACCTGATAGGGCATGGTTTGGTCCTTTGAATGTGCCCATTTTTCTAAAATTCAACTCCAAGAATGGATTCTTCCTATGGACCTTCCTGGATGAATGGTGTGGGAGAGATGGGATCCTCGTACTCTTTTCCTTCCTCCACTTGAAAGAACGTGGAAGGTTATGATCCTCCAACCTTTATTCTAGAGGGTTCCTTCTGAGACATAGGTTGTTGTCCTTGAATGATCTCCTCCATGGTAGCAAACTCATGTGCTTGGAAGGCGAATGATGGAGGAACAAATGATGTGATCTCCTCGGGATCATCTCCATCAAATCAATCCTCCAATTCAACATAGATAATCTACCTCCTCGTTACCTGTTCAGTGTGCTCGACCTCCTCCATGGTGTCCTTCGGATCTGTAAATTTCTCCCCATGGTTCCTCTCATCCTTAAACATGAATTTTGAAAGATCAAACTCTTCTTTGAAATTAGAGCTTGAATGGGATGAAGTGGGAGGAAGAACTAAAGTTCTTCTATGGCATACTCTATGCACTTGAAGCCTCACGAAATGTATGGTTCTCCTTCACACCCTGTAATGAATGTACTCTTGTTCTTTTGGATTTGGAGTAGCTCCTTATTCCTTGTTTGTGTTGCAGTTGAAGCTTCCACCACTTGTGGCTTGACGTTGGCCTCCTCTATGGGTTTCTCCATCAAGGGGATTTTATCAATCTTGAATCTAAGAGCCAAGCTCACCAAGTTTCTAATTATTTCTTCTTTTCTCCTCTTCTTCTTGTTGCTCTCCTTGGCTAGATTTTTGAGTCTCTTCCCGACGTGGACTTGGGAGAGTAGGAGTGGTGGGTGGTGGGTGGGGAAGGTATTGCTTTTGGCTCTTATGGAGGGGACTTGGATTTGGAAGGGAAAATGGCAGAGGAAATGAGATGAGATGGAAGACTAGGGGATGGAGAAGGAAATTAACACTAGGGGTAGCAAAAATGGGAAGCCTAGAAATCAAAGCTCTGGTTAAGATGGTGCTGATTGAGAAAGAGGAAAAGAAAATATATGAGATGGTGGACTTACCCATTGACGAGGTTGTCTGGCACCAAGCTCATGAGGATCTCTATTTCCTCCATCCACTGTGCAAGTTGAGGCAACATTTCAACCATGAAGTCAAGCTTCTCTTGCGGGTTATAGTGTCTTGGAAAAGGGCCTTCCCATGGACAAGGTTCCCTGTAATCTATCTTGAATGCCTTCATTTGTGTTGTATCCCTAGAGATGAACCATGTTAGCCTCCATTCTTTGAATCTTCTCTAGCAAACTAGCATTCTCCACATAACCTTGACTCACCATTGTATCACGTACCCTTTCTCTTAATAAGATCCATGGCCAAAATGGTTTTGAAACTTCTCATATGGGTAAGCATAATGGTTCTGGATTTGATCGTAATGTTGATCTGGAGAAGTTGGGAAATACGTTGGAGGATGACTACACTGTTGTTGCTGCAAGTGTGAATTCCAAGTTGGGAATGAAGTCATGATTGCACAACTTCATGGGAGAAAGAAGATCAAGGGATACAATAAAAATGGATGAAAATGGATGGGGAAGGTTTGGAACTTCAGAGTTGGGTTGTTGACCAGATAGAGTCACTAGATGTGTTGAAAAATGCCTCCAATAACACATCCAACTTGCTTTAGAGAGACGAAGATGTAAAGCCCTTGAGTCTAGTCCCACCTAGCATGCCAAAATCTGTTAGTGCAAAATCACAAAGCACACCCCGAATGGCCTTATTTTGACTGGGGCATTTAGTGTAATCTACATAACGTGGGACCATCTCTCAAGCTTTAGGACTTGTGGACTTGAGATGGGCCTCTATAGAAAGTTGGTTCTTCTTCCTAATCCTAATGCTAAACTACTTCTAAGGAAGGAAATATGACTATCTACTCCTAATCTAACAATACCAAGGAGACAGGGAGAGAGAGCACGAAAATAAAGAAATCTACACTACATATTAGGTCATAGCACCACGAAAATGGGGTTTATGGTCGAATCTCAGCTACCTAAAATTGAGAGAGGTGAGAAATGGAGAGGATGGATAAGATGCATCTCAAACCAAAGATAGAGTTCACATATAACACCACTTCAAACCCATAAAAAAGCTCCTATAACCTCGCAATAGACATCGAGAGATATGCACGGTATACCACCGTGTAAATGATGAGAGGAAAGAAGAGATAATAAAATAAGGATGGACAAAATGCATGAGAAAATAGATTTAATTTCTCCGTGAGTTCACACAAGTACATCATTGGCAAGAAAGAGGCAAGAAAATAACATTACAGAGCCGTGAGAGGAGGCTTAAGCTCCACATTTAACCTTAGGGAAGAAAGGGAGAGGGAGGCAGGAAAGAAGAATGACCAACAACTTCAAAAATTCGCCTCCTTTACAATATATAGAAGAATCGAGAAGGAGACAGGGAAAATTCAAATCCTACCTTAACCACCCTAATGATGCATTAAACTCACCTACTCTAACCACCCCGAAATTATTGAAATTCACCTACAACAATGATGGTTTCCCTGACAGAGCCCATGCCTCCATGTGTTGTTCCTTGCTTGGAAAAGAAAGGAGGCTCATGCTTCATCATGGTGGCGAGTGGGAGACATGACAGCCTTGAAAATGGTAGACCGAATTTACCATTCTTTATTAATGGTTATGGGTGATTAGAAGACATTGAGAGATTTCCAAAAGTCCCCCTTTCTTAAATCTGAGTTCCTAGTTTAAAGATATGACCTCCGAAGTTACTTTGGGTTTGGGTTCTACTGCGTCGTGCAAGGTCCATGTGGCAACCCCACACACCTTAAGACTTCATCCCACTTCCTTCACTCTTGAAATTATATTGAAGAGACATGTGATGTCATCGAGGGGATGCCCTATCTCCTTTTCATTCTATCTAACCACCTCCAGTTTAGCGGAGGCACTATGTTTGACCCGAGACACGTGGAGGCTTAGCACACATTTGGGACCTACCTCCAGATTTTTCCTTTGAAGTTGTCTGGGATGAGGTAGGTGGAGGCTTCCGCTGATCCCGTTGTACTTAGCCAATTGAGCTACTTCCTTTCTCTGTCCCCACGACTACAAGCAGACCGGCACTCATTTAGGGACCGCCTTTGGAATCCACCCTTGAAGGTACACCGATAAGACATGTGGCGTCGTCCGTTGGTCTCTCGCTTTTCTTTGAGTTTTTAACGGCGGGTGCAACTTTTCTGGGCTATGACCATGTGGAAGGTTGGCGCTCGTTTGGGAGCTCACGTTTGATTCTACCTTTGAATTTTTTCCGAGTTGACATGTGGCTCCTTCCATGGCTCTGCTCTATTTTCTTCGTTTTTGCCTAAGTTCCTTCTCGTTTGGTGAAGGAACTATGTCCAACCCTGACACATGGAGGCTTCCACCAATGGTTTAACTTTTTTCAACAAATGGTACCACTTCCTCGGGCCATGGACATGTGGAGAGTTTGCATGCACACTTATGACCCTGCTTTGAACTTGATCTTTGGAGGTGCGTTGTTGGGACGCGTGGAGGCTTCGATGGCTTTTTCACTTCCCTTAGAATTTTCAATGGTCGGTTCTCGATATGTCAAACCCTAAACATGTGGAGGGTTAGCGCTTATTTGGGGTCTCTAATTTTTTGCTCCATACCAAAAGTGTGTCGAAGAGACATATGGCACCTTTCGAAGTTCCGTTGTTTTGCTTTGAGTCAACTCATATGAGAAGTCCAAAAAAATTGAGCCCTTTTACTGATTTCCTCTTGTGTAGGGTCGTGTTTGATCAATTTTTCCTGAGGAGATAAATTGGATAACAAGAACATAACATCTCTCGATGAAGGCGGGCGTTTAAACCCTCTGCAATTCCAACCAGCTTTAGTTTCCTATAAAAAAATTCTTGCATTCGAACAGTAGGGAGTATATAGGAATATGTAAATTGATCAGTTTGGAGACATGTTCGTTGCATAAGAAGGAAATTTCAATTCAAGGTTGAATTCACCCATGCTTAAAAAAATCTAAATCAATACAATCGGAAAAATATGCCTACCCGAGGCACGTCTTGATCCTCAATATTCTTTTCTTCTCAGCATATGAGAAACAAATCCGAGGTTAGGCACAATATATTCTCAAAGATATGGAAACTTCCTCGATACAGAGATACAAATATAGATGAATCAATTTGTCTCAGTAGTAAAAAGAGGATATTTATGGGTTTCTATTTTTTTTTTTTTGCAGGATTGGTTAAACCCATACCGTTTAAATTTTAGATGGCTATTATGAGAGAACCATTTAATACAACCCATCTTACAGATCTACATTTTTACAACTAACCAATTACCTACTAAATTTACAACGTTAACTTGGGTCTCGCATTGGTTAGTGCCTTGGATGCCAAAATAAAGTGCTAGAATTATTATGCTAGTACCCTTTTTTATTATTATTTTATATGTTACATTGCAAACTACATAGATTCATCTTTTCAAGATGGTCTCAAGCATGTTGAGTATATTATCATTGATGGGATGAGCTTTATTGAGATAAACTACGTCTAGCCAAGGTGGACTATCACCTTCGTGAAGCTTTACCCAACTTCAATACTTCAGCTTTCGTGTAGATCCATTATTCCCATCGAGACCTTGGGTAGTTTCCACATGTAAAGGATGTCTCAATATATGAAAGTTACTCCTATGGAACAAAACTATTGTTTAGCTTATCCTCGTCCATAGCACTAAAAATAATTTTATGGAAACAAAGATCAAATCAAAATCAAGTTTCTTTTTGAATGCTCTCGCTCAACATTGGTGATGCAAATCCCCACAATGACAATTAGAAAAATCTCTCACACATATGTAAATATGTCAATGATTAAATTGCATCTTTCCATTCTACTACTCATTTTTTTAGTAAAAATGAACACACCAACCGCCAAAACCTCAACATGATAAAAGAATTAAATATCTTGGTGGCCCTTTTAATTGCACATGTCAATAGGAAATCGAACTCACACAATTTTGATGACAAATAATTGAAATAAAAATATCCTATTTAAAGAACAATACTTAAGTATGTTTTTATCTTTTGATTTTGGCCTTGTTAATGGCTCAATAGGCATGGTGGCTAACATGGTCTCAGTGCATCTAGTACACCGCTTGATCTACAAATTTTTCATCAAATATCAAAAACACATTTACCCTCCTTGGAATGCGCTTAACTCTTTGCATGATTATCTTTTTCCCATCTCTAAAGGCAACCACCCTTCAAAATACCTTGAGCATTGACAATCCACAAATCCCAAGGACTTACATTACAAAAACCCACTATTAATACTCGACAGCACTAAAATACAAGGGCTAACATTTTCGCTAATATATAAATTCCCCTCCCTTAAACACTTTTGCATAACGCCTCCTTTTTATTGTGAGCGTTACTCTAAGACATGCCTTTGCCATCATCTCAAAAAGGAAATAAGAGGAGACATATTCAATAAATCTTTAGCATTTACTTTTAAATATTAAGTTGTGTCTCCCATCTTTACCTTTTCAATATTATTGTTCACGATAATGGTTTCATGCCATATTTTTCAATGACAAACAAGTTTGGCAAAATGTTGTGATGCTTTCACATTGTAACATTTTTATATGCTTGATAAGATATTCATCCCTTTAATGTTTATATCATTGCTAACTATGTGTTGTGCAATTTTTTTGTTGTTATCTACACATGTACATACGCACACAACCCTTCATCAACACATCCCTTTCGACGTTTCCATCACACATTTATCGTGCAATTACTAGTAAATTGTCATAAATATAATCTCTACATGGTGAATGAAGTGTTTACTTCATCTGGAGGTCCAGAGGACGACATGTTAGGCTCTGTGTTATAGTGTGGTGCTTCAGTTCTCCATGCCGCAGGTAAATCATGGGCAGGGACACTATTTGGAGCAGAGCATCGGGAGCCCAAAACTTTCTCCTACATAGAGCGAAGAAGATCCACATATTACAATTATGAAGTCAATTCTCAATAGGGCTAATACTAGATTTAAAAATATGACTATTGATAGTCTCACTTACCTTAAACCTAGCATCGATTTCGTAAAAGAATAGTGCAGAAGGAAATGGACACGCAAGTTGGAGGTTAGATCACTTGCGGGGATGTTTTTAATTTTTTATTTCCAAGAAGAGTTGGATCTGTAAAAGGTATTTTAGGGGGCAATGTGGTTTAATGGGAATGTTAATGATCTTAGCCTCAGTCATTGGAGACCTGGGTTCTTGCAAGAGATTAAGTTTCAGGAACTTCATGTATGGATTCGTCTACCAGCACTCCCCTTGGATTTCTAGGAAGGCAAAGATTTTTAGGGATAGCATGATCTGTGGAAGTTTTGATCACTATTGATCCTACAACTAAAGCAATATCTAGACTGTTCTTTGATAGACTCTATATCAACGTCCCCATAAGATCCAAGGTGCCTAAAAGATTTTTTTCTGAAATCATCGTTTGATAAACGGGAACAAAACATAGACATTGAGAACTTACCGATTATTTGTGACAAGTGTAGAAGGGTTGATTACATGATGAAGAACTGATGCCATGGAGCTCTGTTAACTCATATCGACAATGATGCACGTTGTGCAATCAAGTTTCCTATCTCACAGTACGAGGATGAATCGGCGACAACAGATATAGATGAATTTAGTGAAGAACAGAGGAGATTGGAGAAATAGTTGCATACACGGTGGATGTCTCTCAACTTGTGGCATTTGTGGTGCAGGGTGGATGCTTTGGAGATGATTTTCTGGTAGGAGTTGGTGTCAATCAGGAGGACATGCTGTTGGGCACGGTGGAGGACCATTTTAACGGAGACAGGATGGGTGGGATGATCGCATTCAAAATTCAAATTTAAATCATGTTTTGACGCAGGTGAAACCATTTCTAACTCTATATTCTTTCCTTATCGCGTCTCGTATGAGGTGTCCCAAACCATTGGTAACAATATGGTGATGAATCAACATATAGTTGTTGATATAGATGGTAGACTTAAGGTGCTCCTTGGGAGGATTGAAAATATGTTGCATGGAGTTGTTATGTTGGGATCATTAGAATCCAGAATGGATGGGGCTGGGTGGACCAATGTCCTTCTCAAGAAACATAAATATGTGAAGTTGGATCATTTCACACGGAGTCGCCTTTCAACGGCCTTCGACGGTGGTTCTTAATGTTATGTTGTCTCTTATTTTTCAGTCAAGCGTCTTTGATTTGAATTTTGATTTAGCTCTCATTAGATTGACTTTGCTTCATCTCTGGTTTCTACTCTGGTTCTCTTATTGGTCACTTTTGACCTTACTCCTTTTGATGTACAAAGTATTTTGATCCCTTCAAAATGAAATCTTTTTAGCTTTATCTAAAAAAGTGCTTGTTAAGGTGTAGGATAGCCGAGTTGGTGAGGAAGACATGTCATAAGGCGTAGTATTAGACTTATGATCCAAGTGCTATTATCTCTAATTGGATTCTCACCATAGTTTATTAAAACCCTTTTCCTCACACCATACTAAAGTTTATCAAAACTGAAACAACTATACTAAATTGTAATATTTAATGACTCCTTTAATACCCCCAAATATATATATATATATATATATATATATATATATATCTGTGTGTGTGTGTGTGTGTGTGTGTGTGTGTGTGTGTGTGTGTGTGTGTGTGTGTGTGTGTGTGTTTTATTTTATTTTTGAGAATGCGGTACTTTTGAAACAAACTTTTACCATGAGGAGAATAAAGTGCTTACCTAGTTCACATGTTTGTTAGGGGAGAAGGGCCAGTATGTGAACACGTCCCAATACTTGAACAGTATTTTGCATTTAAAATATCCAATACTTGATGGAATAAAAACCAAAATTTTGATTATTGAAGTTCAAAAATTTGTACAAGTAGCCAATCACATCATGACATGTAAGAGTTTTCACCCATGTACAAGTACAAAAAAGTCAATGTTCAAGCAATTTCACTTATATTCAAGTATTGGTTTCCACCATGGTTGTAGCATTTTCACATATATTATTTTAAATCAATTCAAAATATGGTTTTCCCTCCAATTGAACATTCCAAACAAAAAATATAAGTTAACACAAATCTAAACTACATATTAGTGAAAAAATCACAATCCCATATCATAAATAATTGATTTTGTGGACCCCTTAACTTAGGGTGTACCACTACTGGCCCTTCTCCCCTACTTTTAAAATTTGTAACATCGGACTGATGCCAGGGTCACTTTCCATATATTTGGGAGGGTATTAACCCTTGGACGCCACGCTATCTCTGGAAAATGAATTGTCTGTACGGGTTATGTGGAAAGTGAGATTCTCCGCTAAATGGGGAAAAATTACACCCCGCTTCTCTATCTATATATTTATTTTATTTTTTTGGCCCTATATAAGACCGCAAGGAGATAGATATACTTTTCAAGTTGTTAACAAGAAAATCGAAGCTTAAGGAACTGGATTAAATCCAGGCCTCACAGAAAATTAACGCTTCCTTTTCTATTGTCGTCGCTCAGCTACATTAGTGGTTTTTTTTCAGCTCGACTCTCTGCTACAATTGCTTTTGCTCTATCACGATAATCTGTGCCTAAATATTGCTTGCAGTTTATCATTTCTTAATTACTAATCTCTTTCGAGTTGAGTATGTACAAGAGCTTGCAATCTTACGTTGCCGTCCCACGGATCGAAGCGCGCAGGCGAAAGACATCCGTTCGATTCTCTGCGAATCAAAGGAGAGAAGAACTGTCTTTGCCAACGACTCTGTCTGCAGACATGTTGTCGCATGGATGGAATCCGATGAGGAAAATTTGTTCTTTCTTCGAGTTTTTCTACAATTCTGACTCCGAGTCCGACTCATTTTCTAAGTACTCCCAATTCCATTCTTCACCCCTGCTCTCTCTCCCCGATCCTTCATTCACGTATTTTGCTCCCATTGCCGAATATAAAGTATTTATTAATCATCGTGGGAAAGATACAAAGCAATCTGTAGCCAGCCTCATTTATCATAATCTGCACAACAAAGGATTCATAGTATTTCTACATAAGAAGTCAATTCAAGTTGGGCACAATATAGCCGAGTCACTAAAGCACGCGATACGCACAGCTTCGGTTCATGTTGTCATTCTCTCTCCGAACTATGCAGAATCAGAGTGGTGTTTGGACGAGCTCCTCTTGATACTCGAATCCGGGGCTCGAATAGTGCCCGTGTTTTGGGAAATTAAACCCTCTGAGGTTCGAATGGAGGACGAGGATGGGGTGTATGCTCGAGCTTTCAAGATGCATTACAAGGCTGGAAAATTCAACAGTCTAGTGCTCGAGAAATGGAAAAAGGCGCTGCGCATGGTTGCACTTATCGAAGGATTTATTTATGAAGGGTAAGATATAGTCGCCCTTTGCTATTTTTTTCTCATATGATAAGATTTTTACCGTGCGCTATGTTTCAGGGACGAAAGAGAAATGCTGGAAAAAATCGCGGCGTGTGCAACAGATTACATTAGCATTGCGAATTCATAGCATGTCAAAAGGCGAATAAACAAATAGAAGAGTGTTAATTGTTTAATCATAGCATTCCAACATTTAAATAATACTGTTTTGTTGATATGGAATAGTTAAAAATTAACGGGCTTTTTCTCCTTTATTAATTCAATAAGCATGAATCGTCTTTTAATTTTTATAACGTCTTTTTTAACTGTTAATTTCCATCATAGTTACCTAATTTTCAAGCCAGTACTGGCACTTATGGAAAACAAACTGTTTCTCGAGTTTTGTGGAGTGTTAGGCGGGAATAGCTTTATATGTTTTGCGGGGTTTAAA
Source organism: Taxus wallichiana var. yunnanensis (assembly GCA_018340775.1). Lineage (NCBI taxonomy): Eukaryota > Viridiplantae > Streptophyta > Pinopsida > Cupressales > Taxaceae > Taxus > Taxus wallichiana. The sequence goes on along the minus strand of CM031243.1, from coordinate 720,517,556 downwards.
ATATTACTCTGAGTTTAGGTCATTATGCACGGAAGCTTAATATCGGGTAGTGTTTTCGTATTCATGCGAAGTTGCCGCTTTATCGTTTGTAATGGCGTTATTAGTGAATATGAGCTGCGCGCTTTCAAGATTTATGCACTTGTTGTACAGTACTGGAAATAATGAAGTTGGACACGCGCCTGGTCTATGCTTCCTTTCATCTCTCTCCAAATCGTACCACGTGAATATATACATTTTCAGTGCTCTTTAAAATGCCCGATAGGTTTGGCTTCCTGTAGAAATTTGAAGGATCTCAGTTCTAAGATCTAGAGTGGAAAGGATTGCTGAAATTTGGATATTGAGGATGATATAGATTTATTTGTTTTTTGGCTAGATTTAGTATGTAACGTTTAACATCGGAAGGGGTTCAAAAGTTTCTATTTTTGAAATCTTGTTGAGAGTAAGGTTCGAAGTTTCGAACCTGTCACCGGCAGGTGCGAGTTGTTCGTTTCAGGTGGAGGAGAAACGGAGAAGCTTGCTTCGGGGTTTGTAAATTCATTTGCTACTCATTTACGGGCTGCTGAAAAACAGGTTGGAAGAGTCGGGCATTTAATTAAGCTTGAACTGCCTGAATATCAAAATGGCGGATCTAGTACTCTAGCTAATACGGCGGATTTATTAATACTGATATACCCACTTTATTTAATATTATATGGCATTATGTTTTCTTCGATAGTGCTGAAGGCAGGAATAACATGTAAACTTATAAGCCAATCAAACTAAAGATAAAGGTATTTTTTCTTGTATTAAAAATATACAATTTTATTAATATTTATTATTGTCACAACTAATTTGTTTAGTTGATTAAAAATATGAATAATAATAAGTTAAACAATTATAAAACCTATAATTAAACTTCCTACGACAGTACAAATAAGATTTATATATCCTAGTGAGAAATACCCCCAATGCATTGACTTATTACAAAAAAAAATTAGAGTGAAACCCTCAAGATTTTAATACATCCACTTTAATTTTTCAATAATGAAAATCTTTCAAAAACCTATTGTAGAAACCTTTCAAAACAATTGTAATAATTTCATTTATTTTTCTTAAAAAAATAACATTGTTGTATTATGAAATTGTATACCTTCACAATTTTTCTTGATTTTCTCAGTAATTCCCATGCAAACCTATCATCGATGATAAGATGTTCACAAAATGGCACTCGAGATGCTTGTTTGGTTTGGGATCCTTTCCCAAAATAGGATGCATGAAAAAATTACTAATAATAATTGTTGTCTTTGTTTATTGTTTCAATATCTAGGATACTCCTTTGCTTGTGTAGAGGTGTTTCCATATGTTAGGGTTGAGTGACAAAATGCCGCTAGGAGAAGTGGACTCATGAAACACATTAGTTGCAGTGATGTCTTTCAAAGATGTGGACTATAAGCTACCTTGGGAGGAGAGTAAGTGGAATAAGAAAATGGAGTTGGTGGTTTTGAAGCCCAAAACTCTTCAAACAATGCCAATATCCTCTCGGTTTCTCCAAGCTTAGCAAGTTTCCCTAGCTAGCATATTTCCTAGCCATGTTAACATATAACCAACATCATGTCATCCTTTGCGTCAATGGAAATTAAAAACAAGGTATGGGCGTACATCATTGCATAAAATGAGTTTTTTTAGATGTAGTAAATATTGCTCCATTTGTTAATTTGTTAGCTTGGACAACTATTAGTCCATTTGCTAAGATTAGATAATAGTTATCTTATTGTTGAGAATGTATTTAATTATTTTCTAATTATTGATTTCCTTTAGTGACACCTTGCAACCAAATTTGTTATGGTTGTTAAGTTGTTATGTATCTCAGTCGTTGATTGAGAATCGATCTCGGCCGTTGGTTTACCAATGAGAGTAGTATAAAAGGAGGTCATTGGGCATTTGGAGAATACAAGTTTTTGAGAAGCATTTGCAGTGCTAGCAAATGTGTTTGTAAGTTCATGAAATAAGAAACAATCTTGCAGTGTTAGCAAGGGTGCAGTGATAGCGCTGGGGATAGCAGTGGGGAATATCAGTGGGAGAAGTTGGGAGATTGTTGGAGTTCTGCTAGTAAGAGGCAAGGAATCTTTGTATCTCTTAATTTGCTGAAGTTAATATAATTCCTCATCTATAGAACTAGTTTTCCCTTAGGGGTTTTTCCAGGGACAATTTGTCTGAAAATATTGTGTTCTTTGTGTTACACATTTCTTTCCGTATTTTTATTAGTGAAGTTGCAGTTGTGTTATTTTTCGATATTAGTTGTGAATTAGTTTTCGACAGTTAAATAATCTTTAAAGATAGGAGATTAATAATCAGTGACTGCAATAGAATTTTCACATGGTATCAGAGCAGTGTTAAGGGTAGAAAAGGTTTTCCCTAGGAAAGAAATTGAGGGTTTCTATAACCTAGTTTGATCTCTTTAAATTCTTTTTAATTATATCCTTTGAGATGGCTTTAGCTGGTTTGAGAGATCAAGAAAAATTAGATGGTGCCTCAAATTTTTGTGTCTGGAAGGCCAGACTTTCATTATTGTTGGAAGAGAATGGTATAAAGGATTATGTTACCACTGTTGTAACTATACCTATAGGCGCAACATAGTTTGAAGCATAGAAGAAAGAGGATGCCAAGGCGAGGAGAATTGTCCTTGATAGTTGTCAAGGATCATATTGTTCCACACATATCCGAGTTAGATACGGAAAAAAGATGTGGGATGCCATTCTCGAATCAGCACTTAATGCTACCACTAACCGGAAGCCGATTCTCGGAGAAAAGTTGAAGAATACCCTGATGAACAAGGAGAAGACGTTACAAGTTACCTCACCAAGCTTAGACTCATCAAGAATGATTTAGTAGCTGTTGGAGATAAGACAGATGATGATGAGCTAGTAATAATAGCCCTAAATGGTTTTACTAAATAGTGGGATGTCTTTGTTCAAGTTGTTAGTGGACGGACACCTTTCCGAGTTGGGATCGACTATGGACTGATTTCACTCAGGAGGAGTTTAGAATAAGTCTTGTCAATGGGGCCAACAAGAGTCGGAGAATGAGGGAGAACAAAGAAAATATTGCCTTAGCGGGAAAAGGGAAAGTAAAGAAGGGATTTAGCAAAGGATCAAATTCTCAAAGTGAGAAGAAGAAGGACATGTCTAAGGTCAAGTGTTATGGCTATCACGAGTTTGGCCACTATGTTAGTAACTACCCGCAAATGAAGAAGAATGATAAGAAGGGCAAGAACCAGTGTGGCATCTTCAAAGACATGTAGAGGAGCTCTCTCAGGAGATCGGAGGATGAGTTTGCACTCATAACTTGTATGATTAGCTCAACCTCACAATGTGTTTGGTATATAGCTAGTGGGCGTCATTTCATATGACATGAGTTAGAGAGTACTTCTCCGATTACCGGGGAGGAGGACACAAATATCCATATTTCTATGGGGAACTTGTCCAAGTTCAACCCAGTGTGGGAAAGGGAATGTTAAGTTTCGGAGGAATAGTTCCACTTCATGATGTCTCTGCATGTGCCAGGCTTAGGTATGAATCTAATTTCTGTATCTGTTCTTCAGGATAAAGGGTATAATGTACTTTTTAGAGGGACACATGTGTTGATTAAGCACAAGGATTGGAAATCACCCATAACTATTGGAGTTAGGAGTGGTCGCCTTTATAGGTTATAGTTTGATACTCCTAAGGCACTTATGAGCAGTAGTAATCCTAGAGATCTTGGAGAGCTATGGCATAGGAGGATGGGCCATATTCATCATGGAGCACTTAAATTGCTTCATGAGATAGTGACAGGTGTTCCAGAGGTGAGCACAAAGCATGATGATGTATGTAAGGGATGTGTGTTGGGGAAGTTTGTGAATATTTTTGAAGGAGTGACAATTGATCTAAGGGTGTTCTTGATCTAGTACATTTAGATGTATGTGGACCAATGTCAACAAAGTCTCTCAGAGGATATGTGTACTATGTTACATTTATTGATGATTTCTCCAGAAGACCTGGATATACTTCTTGAAGACCAAGGATGAGGTTTTCAATCGCTTCCAAGAGTTCAAGGCTCTTGCAGAGAACTTGACATGAAGGAAGATAAAGGTTCTTCGATCAAATAATGGAGGCGAGTACAAAGGAAATGACTTCCGGGATTTGTGTACCAGAGAAGGAATCAAGAGAGAGTGGATGGTTCCTTACAATCCACAACATAATGGAGTTGCTGAGAGGAAGAACCATTCTATATCGGAGGTAGCAAGGGCTATGCTACATGACCAGGACATGCCCCACTATCTATGGGCGAGGCGTGTAGTACAATAGTTTACATTCGAATAGGGTTCCACACAAGATACTAGGAAGATGACACCAGAGAAGCTTTCATAGGGAACAATCTATATGTAGGTCACTTCAGGGATATTTAAGAGTTTGGAATCTTTTCATATTCCGGAAGATACATGTACTAAGTTAGATCGATCACAGAGAAGGGGTACCTTGTTGGGTACTATGAAACTTCAAAGACATATAGGATTTTTATTCCAGGGACTAGAAGAATTATTGTCAGACGTGATGTCAAGTTCATGGAGGACAAAGAATTTAGAAGGTCCAGATATTTTCTAGCAGATGATCAAAGTGAGCAGCCAACAAAAGCTCCAAGTCCAAGTCAAGGGCAACAAAGCTCAAGTACAGTTACTAGTACAAGCATAGACTCAGGTAGTGAAGATTCATAGAGTATGGAGCAACTGGTGCAGCAGGATATGCATATAGAAGATTTAGAGGTTGATATTTCATCCTCTACAGTTGGCAGCAGGAACCGTGAGGTTCAAAACACACAAAGGGATACTCAAGAGTTTGTGGGAGCTCCTAGGAAGAGTACGAGATAGAGGAAAGAACCAGCCAAGTTCAATGACTATGTGGCATTAGTCAACCAATTGGTAGATAGTGAACCTTCCAGCTATTAAGAGGCTACACAACATCAGGTATGGCATGATTTTTTGGTTGAGGAATATACTTCAATAATGCATAATTATGTGTGGGAGGTAGTTCCTAGACCAACAGATAGGGCATGAGTTGGATCACGCTGGATCTTCAAGATAGAGCATGGTGTAGATGGTAGCATCGAGAAATACAATGCAATTTTGTGGCAAAGGGTTCTCTTTGAAGGAGAGAATAGACTATGAGGAGACATTTTCTCCAATGGCCGTATACTTCTATAGGAGCTGTAATCTCATTTGCAATGTAAATGGGATGGCAGATCCATCAAATGGCTATCAAGACAACACTCCTTAATGGTGAATTGAAGGAGGAGGTATACATAGAATAACCAGAAGGCTTTGTACCACACAACAAAGAGACCCACATGTGTAGGTTGATGAAGGCCTTGTACGGACTCAAGCAGGCTCCTAGATCGTGGTATGAGTGCACTCATACATACTTACGAAAATGGGATTTCAAGAGTGAGGCACATGCTAACCTCTACTACTTGGTGGTTGGGGCGAGGCTCTCATTCTTGTTCTATATGTAGATAACTTATTTCTTATAAGTGCACTAGGGCTCATATAGGATTGCAAGAGGGACCTTGTAGAAGAGTTCGAGATGAAGGACTTGGGACTCATGCACTATTTTCTAGGCATGGAGGTGTGGCAGACATGTGATGGAGAGATTTTCCTTGGTCAAGGGAAATATTGCATTAAAATATTAAAGAGATTTGAGATGGAGGACTGCAAAGCCACGTCTATACCTATGATTACTAATTGGAGGAAGGTAGATACATCTAAGGACAAAGATGTAGATCCCACCTTATACAGGTAGTTAATTGGTTTACTCAAGTATTTAATCAAAACCAGCCGGATATAGCAATTACAGAAACTCTCTTAGTCAATTCATGGTTGAGACAAAGAGAGTGCATTGGACAACCGCCAAGCATGTGTTGCATTATTTTCATGGTTCGATTGAGTATGGGATCAAATATGTTTGAGGTGAACGAATCGGGATGATAGGCTATACTAATGCAGATTGGGAAGGTAGTATGACGAGACAAAACGAGCACTTCAGGGTGTTGTTTCAGTTTAGGATCAAGAGTTATTTTTGGTTCTCCGAGAAGCAAAAGTCTATGGCTTTGAGTTCATTAGAAGCATAATACATTCAAGAAACTAGCATGGTGACATGTGAAGCTATATGGCTTCAAAGTTGCTAGTGGCCTTGTTTGGTTAGAAGGTTGAGACTATTGTGATACATTGCGACAATCAGAGTTACATCAAGTTGTCTGAGAATCTAGTGTTTCATGATAGGTCTAAACATATAGATATCAGGTATCACTTCATCAGGGATTGTGTACAACGAGGTATTGTTCAGCTACAATACATACCTACAGAGGAGAAGGTAGTAGACATTCTAACTAAGGCATTGGGGAAGGCAAAATTTATCTTCTTCAGAGATAAGATGGGTGTCGTGCAGAAAAAATTCCTCACTAAGAGGGAGTGTTAATTTGTTAGCTTGGACAATTGTTCGTCCATTTGCTAATATTAGATAATAGTTATCTTATTGTTGAGAATGTATTTAATTATTTTCCAATTATTTATTTCCTTTAGTGACACCTTACAACCAAATTTGTTATGGTTGTTAAGTTATGTATATCACCCGTTCGTTTACAAATGAGAGTAGTATAAAAGGAGTTCATTGGGAATTTGGAGAATACAAGTTTATGAGAAGAATTTGCAGTGATAGAAAACAATCTAGCATTGGGGATAGTAGTGGGGAATATCAAATGGAGAAGTTGGGATATTGTCGATTTCAGTAAGAGGCAAAGAATCTTTGTATCTCTTAATTTTCTGAAGTTAATATAATTCCTCATCTCGTAGAACTCGTTTCCCTTAGGGGTTTTTCTAGGGATAATTTGTTCGAAAATATTGTGTTCTTTGTGTTACGCATTTCTTTCCGTATTTTTATTAGTGAAGTCTAGGTTGTGTTATTTTTCGATATTAGTTGAATTAGTTTTCATTTTGTTAAATAATCTTTTAAGATAGGAGATTAATAATCTGATAAGGTAAGTGAAGCTGCAATAGAATTTTTACACCATTTATAGGTAAGTAAACGTGGAAGCATGCATTTGGACAAGGATGGTTGTGGATTTTTTTGATTTTTTTCTTTTTGACTAGGTTGGCATGTGTGCACATGTTGGAAGCATCTACGAAAGGAGTGCAAATAATTGAGAAACGTCCAAAAGAAATGTGGTCATTTGGACATCAATGATTGATGCAGAACACATAATGGATTTTTCTTTTTATTTGTGGGAAACCTTACACAATTACATTTGACTAGTTTTATGTCATTCTCCACAACCTCGATAGCCTCTTCCTTGCCTAAGTGAAGATTGAAGCTTTCAAACATTATATATTCATCAAAGTGTAATGTGAACCACATCTTCCTAATGTTGTAGTTGTATGTGCCATGATAGATATGTTTACAAATGTGTAGAAGCATACACGCGGCATGTGAACTGCTCGACGTATGGAGAGGAATGTGACCCCTTCAATTTATTTGGTAGGAAAATAAAAAATAATAGTGGACAATCATCACAACATTTTTGTTATCTATGTTAAAATAGGGGAACATGAACATAGCTTGAATTTCATCAAAGCATTACGAGGAGAGGGAGAAAAAGTTTTCTAATGTTTTAAGCCGCAAGAAGCTATTGGAGTGAGATATACAAAGTGTAAAATCCCACACTTGGTATATGGGATATTCAGTTTTCATGATTGGGTAAGTGCACCAAGTTGATGGACAAATATAGGGTCATCCGTGGACGTATATTGCAAAAAGCGGTGAAATCTCAACTTGTAGGGATTATTAGCTATACATGCACTCTAAATTAGAAAAAATTATAGAAAAAATTATATAAATATGAATCGTAGCATTCGAATCTAGTTTCTAAAATACTAATTTTTGTAAAAAACGGACAAGTTTAGCTATATTAAACACTTAAAATTATATGACTTACTTTTTTTTCAAAAAAACTTATAAGATCAGTAGTCCGTTTGCCCGCATTTTGGATGACCAAATCTTGTTATTTTTTTCCTTTGGTGAAACATTAGATGTAGTTGTCTATCTTGGGATGGATTTTATTTTGTATTTGTTTTAGCAATATTTTTTTTTATGATTTTTCCGTGAAAGTGGTCTCTGAAAATATTTAGAAAATGGAGTGTTTTCCGTTTTCCCGCCATAACTATATCAAAAATATCAAAATCATTTTTTTTTTTTAAGGTGTATAGAATTTTTCCATGCTTGGGATGGTATAATTTTTATCATATTTTGATAAGTGAAACAAAAGTTACAGTCTTAAACGTAGACATGAACATTCACGGGAAAAAATGTCTTAAGGACCTATTGTTAGTAATAAATTATAAAATGATATTTATCTTATTCTATTCACTTTAAAAACAATATTTTTACAAAGCTAAGAGTCTACCCTACGTGATGGCACCATTTTTGTGAAATGTTTTCAGTTTTTTAGCATGGTTCAAGTCTTTGGAAGAGCAGATTTGAGGTTTTTTGACCTTTTGCACTTCATAATGACCTTCCATAGCTTTGGTTGGGGAAAAACAAAGATTTTCCGAGGCTAAGGTTCGGCAAATAGCTCCGCGATCGCGGTTTTTGTAAAAATACCACGAACGCGATTTATAAAGCGCGCTCACGGTTTATAAAGCGCGCTCGCGCTTTATAAATCATATTTACACACATCCCAATGTCTGAATTACCATGTGATTTTTACTCTCTGACCTTACCGTATGAATTACTGCGAAATTCTGTCTTTTTCCAGGCACGTTTTTTTATCACCGAAAGCAAAAACATCATGGGAGACAAAAAACGAAGTCAAAAAAGGAAGTCATTAAGTAAAAAAACACCAGACGAATTAGAGGCCAACAAAATTGAAAATGCTGAGCGAATGCGGAAACTTCATGAATCTAGAAGAGGTTCATCTTCAATCCCAACTACTGTAAGCAATGAAGAACTAGGTAATGTTTCTACTGTCAATGTTGAAGTTGAATTAAATACTCGTGATGAAGAAGTTTTTACTGTCAATGTTGAAGAAGAATTAAATACTCATGATGTAGCAAATGTTGAAATTGAAGGAGACAATGAAAATGTGAATAAGGAAATTCATGTTGAAACTATAGACAAGCAAAATTTGACAAAAACACCTCCTAGGATTTTACATAAGAAACCTAATTTTTTGATTGAAATTGATGAAAACATTTTGAAAGCAATGTCGACAAACTTTCAACGAAAAATCGAAGAAAAAGCCACTTTGAAATTTGGGATAATCATTTTGAAATTTTAAATGATTCCCAAAGATGTCGATTGTTGGTTAGTTTGATGAAATTGATTAAAATGAGACCTACATTAAACACCTTAGGATTGACAACATCTAACATACGTGTTCAAACCTCTACAATTGTTGAAAACCTTCATGATGGTGTCAAGAGAGACACACTAGGGATAGTAATATTGTGCGTTGTGTACTTGCTACTAGTGTTGTAAGTGAATCAATAAAAAAACAACGTTTGATTACGCAAACAAGTCGAATGTTGCAAGTTAATCAAAAACTCTAATGAAAGCAATTGAAAGACATAATATCCTTCAATCACTCAATAATGTTGATTTTTGGGCATTTTCTGCTAGAGCACCGCGTAAGGACAAAAATAATTCTGATGCTATAAGAGAAGTTGTTATTAAATTTTGGCATGATAACACTAGAGTTTCACCTAATACAAGAGATGTTATAAAATGGAGAGTTGGTTCTACTAATCGTGAACCACATCCAAAGCATTTCTTAGATATGACTCAAACTCAATTTTTTTGTAAGTTTGAACAAGAGAATCTGAAATTAAAATTAGTCAACGTTTTTTGAAATGTTGAAACCATTCTATGTGAAAATCAACCATGCTCGCACCACTTGTTGTTGTAGGCAACATGTTGAATTTGCGATGCATTATGCTAAATTTTTACGTATTCGTTCTATTTTCATTCTGAAACTATGTTATCTGAATGTGGTGTTCAAGTTCCACCAATATCTTCTAGGGATTTCATTCCTACTATATTTTGTGAAAAGAAGTTGGACAATTTTTTAATAGTCGGGATTGTTTAGATGGAAGTTGTAGTACATGCGGCGGATTACCTAAATTGGAAAGTTGCATCCATGAGAAAATTGAAGGTACAATAGGACATAATTTAGTTGAATTTGATAAATATAAATCAGTTGCATACCAGTTGAAAGATGGAAAAGAGTCGAAACGGTGTGAGCTAGTTACAGAACAAATGCCCATTTTTCAATTTATGACAAAATTTAAGGATGAAATTGTTTATGAGTATGCGAGGCATACACATAGAGCTCGATGGTTGGATGAACAATTCAAGCTATGCAAAGACACATTTCCTATTGGTACTATTGTTTCAGTGGTCGATTTTGCAGAGAATTACACATTGCAACCACAAATGGAGGTTCAATCGCAATATTACAACTCAGTACAAGTTGCCATTTTTGTGCATATAGCATTTCTACATTCTCCTGACAGTACAGAGAATGATCAAATTTTTTAAGAGAGTACCACTTTTATATCAGTGATGATCGTACTCATTCTACTGAATTTGTGCAAGGGTGTTTCCAGTTATTTTATGGAAACTTGTGTGATAGGGACATCCACTTCAAACAACATTATATATGGTTAGATAATTACACGTCTCAGTTTAAGAATGTACGAATGTTTTATTGGATGAGCAAAATGCATGTCAAGATGGGTGTGTAACATATTTGGAGTTTCACTGAGGCTGGACATGGAAAAGGAGAGCATGACGGTGCAGGGGCATGTGTGAAAAGATCTCTTGCAAGAGAAGAGTTGAAGTACAAAGATGGTGCTGAATTAAAAGATGCAAAAACATAGTGGAATGGTGTACTAACAACATGGCCCAAGGTTCTCAAGAAAATTTAACAGGTTTGCAGATTTTTTGGTTGATAGAGGAAAAACATATTGCTAACTACGAGGATTATATGACACTCACTGGGTCTAGTGATATGCACTCATTTTGTAGCTCAGACGCTACTTCATGCACCGTATGGACAAGAAAGTTGACATTTTTTTGTGCATCTTGTATCGAATTTGTCACTGCTGAGTGTGATTCACAAGAATGGGTGGAAGGATGGATTTGTAGGCCTCTAACTCCGCTTCCTAGTTATCAACCTCCACAAGCATTACAACTTGTTTCTGCAGATGAAGTTACAACATCTAAGGACTTTGACGAAATTTCGATTTTGGTGCGACAAGGTATTTATCCAATTATTTATTTAATTTTTGTATTGAGTTATGTCCATTGAAATTTTAATATGTAATTTAAATTTGAGTTGTTCAACCTTGGTTATTTTTTGTAGGACATGTGTTTGCAGTAATTGCGACAGAAGACAATGAAGAAGGAATAGACTATTTCTTATGTCGTTGCATCGAGGAAAGAAAGAAGTTGACTTCTCCTATTATAGATGGCGAAGAGATTGAGTATCCTACGGGTCGGTGGTAGTTCTTTGGAACTTGGCTTCGACGGTATCCATTAAAAAACTCCTCTGTTTGGGTGTTTGAAGACTTTGAGACACACAGGAAAATACTCTTATATTCACATCTAGTTCTAGCGACAAATATTCAGTTGTATAGATATCGAGGAAGACCTAATAACAAGATTCTTTGGAAGGTTCGAGAGTCAGATCATGAAGCAATCTTGTCTGCTATTCAGAGTAGATCCGATCCTGATGGTTCATTGGAATGAATTTACAAAGCTCATGTCTAGCATATTTAATTTCAAGTTTCAATTTATATAGCGTATATATATATATATATATATATATATTTTTTTAGTTTAAAGATCTAGATTTAAGTTTGAATATATTTTATTTTAAATTTGTGTATTTTGTATGTCATGTATATAGATCTAGTATATGGTTTTGATTTGAAACTTAAATTTCTTTGACTAACAATTTTATGTTTAGGTTAGTGGTGACAAAAAAAGCTTCCACCTTCACGTGGTTGGTATCGTTAGTAGAGAACTTTAAATTCTCGAAGCTAAGAGAAGCTTGAACATTGTTTGAAAAATTTGTAAATTTTGAAAAGTCAAGTTTGTAAATTTTGAAAATATTGTAAATTTTGAAAATGTTGTAAATTTTGAAAAAATTGTAAATTTTGAAAAAGTTGTAAATTTTGAAAAATTTGTAAATTTTGAAAACAACTCCTCTAGGTGCCACTTGAGTCCGAGTAGTCACTACGTCGAAATTTGAACGATATTTTGGTCTCAGGGCTCTTAAGGGACTAAGCCCGAACGAAGTAGCCCGGAAGCAACAACCCTTTCGCGCACCAAAACACCACCTCCTCTAGCATTCACCTGGCCACCCGGACGTGCCGGCGTAGTTGGTTCGGTGCCACGGCCCACCGTTTGCAAAATACAGCGTTTGACAACCTTACACTGGCTCCAACTACACTATTTCGCGCGTTTGCAAACAGTAGGACAGCGAGAGCACCGAAATGAGAAGGAAAAAAATGAGAGAGGATATTGTAGAGGGTCTATATGCCGAGGTGTCGGATCAAACGAGGCCTCTCTAGGTGCTACGGAGTCTGAGTAGTCACCCGTCGAATTTGAACGATATTTTGGTCTCAGGGCTCTTAAGGGACTAAGCCCGAACGAAGTAGCCCGGAAGCAACGACCCTTTCGCGCACCGAAACACCACCTCCTCTAGCATTTACCTGCCCACCCGAACATGCCGACGTAGGCGGCGGTTGCCCTGACCCACCGTTTGCAAAATACTGGGGCTCTTAGCATTTGACAACCTTACACACAGCTTCAACTACACTATTTCACGCGTTTGCGTTTGTAAACATTAGGACAGCGAGAGCACCGAAATGAGAAGGAAAAAATATGAGAGAGGCTATTGTAGGGGGTCCATATGCTGAGGTTTTGGATTAGACGAGGCCTCTCTAGGTGCCACGGAGTCCGAGTAGTCACCGTCGAATTTGAATTTGACGATATTTTGGTCTCGGGACTCTTAAGGGACTATGCCCGAACGAAGTAGCCGGAAGCAACGACCCTTTCGCGCACCAAAAACCACCTCCTCTAGCATTCACCTGCCCACTCGGACGTGCTAGCACAGTGGTTGGTGCCACGGCCCACCGTTTGCAAAATACGGCGTTTGACAACCTTACACTGGCTCCATTGCACTATTTTGAGCGTTTGCAAACATTAGGACAGCGAGAGCACCGAAATGAGAAGGAAAAAAATGAGAGAGGCTATTGTAGAGGGTCCGTATGCCAAGGTGTCGGATAAGATGAGGTGTCTCTAGGTGCCACAGAGTACGAGTAGTCACTCATCGAATTTGAGCGATATTTTGGTCTCGGGGCTCTTAAGGGACTAAGCCCGAACGAAGTATCCCTAAGCAATGAACCTTTCATGCAACAAAACACCACCTCCTCTAGCGTTCACCTACCCACCGGATGTGCTTTGGTGTAGGCGGTTCGGTGCCACGGCCCACCGTTTACAAAATACATCGTTTGACAACCTTACACTGGCTCCAACTGCACTATTTTGCGCGTTTGCAAACATTAGGACAGTGAGAGCACTGAAATGAGAAAGCAAAAAAATGAGAGAGGCTATTGTAGAGGGTCCGTATGCCGAGGTGTGGGATGAGATGAGGCCTCTCTAGGTGCCACGGAGTCTGAGTAGTCACTGTCGAATTTGAATGATATTTTGGTCTCAAGGCTCTTAAGGGACTACGCCCAAACGAAGTATCCCGGAAGCAACGACCCTTTCGCGCACCGAAACACTACCTCCTCTAGCGTTCACCTGGCCACCCGACGTGTCGGTGTAGGCGGTTCGGTGCCACGACCCACCGTTTGCAAAATACAGTGTTTCCTTATTTATTTAAATTAAATTACAATGACTTGGTTGTTATGTTATCTGTTGTTGTCATCTTGTCCTTGGTAGGATGATATACATCCAGGGCTATGAGTGTGATCTAGGATGTGGTTAGTTGTATTCAGATGTGTGTCTAGAGTATGACAAAAATTAGGTATGAGTATTTTTATCTAGTGGATATACGGTGCGAGATAGATCAAGAAGGCGCCTATGGTTGTTAAAACAATGCATAAATGAAGTGTATATCAAAATAAGTACAAAATTCTATATTTTCAAGTTCCCAAACCAAATTTTGGGTACTAAACATTTATATCTTAATGAATTCAACACTACATGACACTTTTACTATTGCACATGTGCACCAATTAAATTACAACCCTTTTGATCAGAATATTTTAGTGAATTTTATATATTAAAGATATCCTAAAAATTGACACAAATACACATTATATCCAGCATGGTGTTCTATATGGCATGGCATGGTGTTATATCCTAAGTAAATTGTTTCTCTCATATTTGTTTATCAGATCAAATTTATAGCCTTACATCAACACCACTTTTTGTTAAGATAGTAATATAATTGGTTTGAATTGAGCATCCAGTATTATAAATAAGGTGTGGAAGTTATGGAATCAATATAATAATTCATATTTTTAGAAGTGACATGTAAACAAAATAAAAAACTAGAGAAAAATAATGAGAAAAATAAAAAGTAATCAACCTACAAAAAATATCCAACATGTAAAACTACAAATGATTGAAGAGAGGAGAGAAGCAATATTTCTCACATTTAAAAATATCCAACATGTAAAACTACACATTTATTGACTATGCTTAAAGCATCTTTCTCACTCCCAAATTCCAAGTCCGCCATTTCATTACTTTTTCTTCATGTAAATTGGTACCTCAAGAATCAATGCACGTTATACATAGCACATCTCTAGTTCTAATACTTAAGTTGGCTTGATATAGAGCTAACAATATTGTTTTAGTTTGAAAAATAAAAATTCAAAATGCCCATGGCACGAAATATACCACAAATAATAATCAGAAAGATACTAGAAAATATATAACTAGAAGTAATACACTAAATCCACCGAACAGAGATCAAAACCCACTTTCTCAGAGTTAGCAATAATACCAAAATAACCAAATTTATAGCCTTATTTAACCAACACACATGGATATATATATATATATATATATATATATATATATATATATATATATATATATATATATATATAGAATCAAATAAAGTGTGCTCAGACACATGCACGTCTCTGAAAATATATATGTACACATATAAGTTCATAATGTATGTATACATCTCGAACTAAGCATGTGTCATAATGTACATATGGGACCACATGCGGTCGCAAAAGGCTAGATATATATACAATGGACTGTGAATAGATGTACTCATGACCACATATATGTGGCATCCAAGTGGACTATAAATCTACTCATGAAACATCTTCCCTCTCTTCGCCCTGCTAGAAGTAGCACGTCCACGACCTGGGGATGTAGTGGAGGGAGATGCCACTACGGATTTCATCCGTGTGGTCCTAGGTGTCTCAAGCATGCACATGACCTAACTCCGCACATTCATAAACAACAAGTTTTTAACACCCAAAATTTTAAAATACCTTCAAAATTTAGAAACTTGTACAATTTAGTTAAAATGCATGTGCAATCTTACCGCAATGTCATGATCCCTATCGATTTGTTGTTGACGCGTCGCAAGGACAACAATAGACTCACGAGGGGTAAGCTACATACAAATAATTAATTTTCAAATTAATTATTTCACACATATATATACCTACAAAATTTGATATTGTAGATTTAAGTTTAATAAGAAATAATGAACCTCCAAAATTTAACAAATTTAAAAAATTGTGTACCTCGGTTAGTGGATTTGCAGATGCTATGGCAGTATCTACAGCAGCCTCCACAGTCTGCATATGTGGAGGAGTCTCTGTAGCAGTCATAAGCTATACAAAAAACATGTACAAATCAATTTATTAAAATCTACTTAAGAGCTATACAAAAAACATGTACAAATCAATATTTAGTTACTCAAGAAAGAATAAAAATACATTATTAAATTTTATCTTCTATTTAGGCTAAATACATAGGATCTATAAATGTTAGCACGGAGGCCATCTATCTTCATAAGATTTTGACAAACTTTTGTATTTAATCTAGGTAACCCATAGTCATCTTCTATGACAATTAGAGCATCATTCAAATTTGAAGAACTTTTAAATCTAACATCACCAGACCAAACATATAGATCAGACGAAGAGTAGACTAGAGTTGTATATCCTTGGTGGGCAAGTGTGTTGCAAATATATAGATTATAATGCACTATTTATATGTATTTGTGTCCAAAGGTAGCTGAGTTTGAGTTTTGGTGCACGAGCCTAGAGGATCTTACTTGTGTGTTATCCCTTTGGAAATAAAGAACATAACCTCCTTCCACCTTGCTGGCTTAGAGATCTTTATTTCGGGTTTTTATGTCCACGGAATTGTCCACCAACTTCATGCACTTACCCTGTCAAGCGGTTGGGAGTCTGACTACCCAGGGTGGTCTAGCATCAAACACACACATATTTTTCTCCTTTGGTTTTTTAATGCTTTGATGAAGGGTTTTGTAAGTTATTAGGGTTTCTACTTTACTGTTGATCATTACAGGTCATCTCGATGTTGTGTGAAAAAGAGCAACACAATGATCACACAATTTCTAAACAAGCAAAGCACTAGAAAGTTGAGAGCTCAACTACCTTATGATCTAAGACTGTAAATTCCTTGTATTAGACTGTACAACTACTACATAGACCATACATATCATGTATGGTCTTGAACCTACATGTTTTCCAGTTCTATAATCTTCTTTGTAGAATCTAAAGTCTTATCTTCTCTGCTCTCACTACTGTCACATCTAGCTCATCCCGAGAATCTTCCTAAACAAGCTAAGTTTCTCTCCCTCTTGTATATTGATAAAGTTATTGTTTATCACTTAGTCCATTTCAAGTTGGAATGAATTATTTTTTTCATGCTTAATTGATGTTGGAAGTTAATTAGATAATAATTGTCTACTGTTTATAATCCTTGTACCTTTTTCAGTAGAAATTTTAAATAAGGGTATAAATATGACCAATACATTATAGCTCCTCAAACCCATTATGAGGTGTGGCATAATATATAATAGAATACAAGCCCTTGATTCATCCCTCACACATGAAACATGCACAAATTTAGCTCATGTTTGATCTATGGGAAGAAACATGGATAACTTCAAACTGGTAGTTTGTTGTTGTTATGGGTACTCTTAAGGAATCAAATGGTCCAATGTTTCTTCTTAATTTTATTAGAGTGAGAATAGAGGATCCTTGAATTTTCCAAGGTCACCCTACTAGGTTTTAGTGAATGAATATTTATATATGACCAATCGTTAGATTTCTTACTCAACAAACCTAAAAGTACTACCTAGGTTGACTAAGCCAAGTAACCCTTTTGAAAAAGTTAATATTAGAAGTGTATGGGATAGGTTCGTAGGGGGTGGATAGGTTGGAGTTTAACTTATCCTAAACCTACAAACATGTCCATGATGTCTAATAAATTAGGTCTGAGACACATGGAGGATTATGCATATGTTCAATAACATGTGCAGTGATTTGTGAGGGGTTGGGATGGAGAATACTTGTTATCTAGTAGAAGCGAAGTGGATATAGAGTGAGACATTTCCTTAAGTTGTTCAAGTTATGTGTGAATGAGATATATATCATTATAGTTGTAACACACGTCATGTTTCCAAGTGTTGGGAATACATTTAGGTACTACAAATTACCCCCATTTCAATATAGTATTGATAAATGTTGGATTAATAGATAAGAAACAAGTAAATACAAACCTCACTTCTTGATCATACAATGATGTTGTAAATTCTTAAATCTCAGTACACCAATCCATATAAAACTTATAATCATATGGAAAGGACGCATAGATTTTTTTAGATAAAGGGTACAAGAGGATTTAATAACCTTTTTTACATTTCTTCATCACTCTTATCATTCATTTTGATTACGAGTTGATCGCTTCCACCTTGTCAAGTATCTTTTCCTTCGTGACTCATGGTGTTACATATCTAGAGGTAGTTATTGAGAATCAAGATATAGTCTAGGTAAATAAGTAGATATGGGAAGATATCATTTTACATTGGATTGAGAAGTTCATCATGTACAAATAATATACCTATGACAGTGCAGTACGTGTCATTATTTTGGATGTTGGGAACATGTAGACCATGTGTATCCAGTTTAGTACTACAAACGAGACATAAGGGAATTTATCAACTGGCCTGAGAGGATCAAGAAGATCAAGAGGATTGGGTCAGTAACCACCTAGAAAAAATACTTATGAGATTTCTATTTCTGGATCTAGAGGATAGGGTCCACATCCATAATAATCACTTAATAATCCTCTTCACCTAAAGTAAGCACCTCAAGTCTATTATGACATGTATCTCCAATTACAAAAATTTTAGAGGTATTGAAAATGCAGCAGAGCATGTGTACAAGTGTGAGATACTATGGTATTCTAAGCAAATTACAACTTTATATATGGTAGCTGTTGTATGTATTTTATATACGTTGAGTATAAGAAAGTGAAACTCATGTACACAGAGGTCCAAGAATTAGAAACAAAGTGTTTAAAGAGATTTGTAACTAACCTGCGTAAAACTCATGCGAGGCATGCCAGTAGCTTCAGTTCCCTGAGCAGATGATGACCCGCCAGGCTCCTGTGTATAAAAGAGAAAAATATTAATACATGTACAACATACACGTGAAACAAATTATAATAATAATCTAGTGCAATTAAATGATTTATTAAAAATGTAAGTTTGTACAACTTGAAACTTACGTTTGAAACACGCCCAACCGCAGTAGCTAGCATGTCAACACCGGATGTTTCCTTCACCGGCTCTTGCTATTTAAAATAAAATAAAAAATTAGTTTTTTACATGTATGTACATGACGTACAATCATATATATATTAATATCTCAAACATGTGAATTAAACTATTGTACATATATATATTATTTAAATTTATTTAAAATTTACCTGTGAAAGACCAATATCAGTGGCTCCAGTTCCAAAAACATTCCCCAGCATCTCATCTATAGAAAAAAAATCCTGTGAACCAGCAAATGATGTCTCGCCTGCAGTGCATACGGCACCACATGATCCACAGTGGTGTGGTGCACTAGAACTGGCGCCTCCACCAACATCACCGGATGCAATCTGGGTGCTTTATCTTTGGTGAGAGTGTCGATGAGCTCCCTCAATGCATGCAATGTATCAATCTCCACAACCTCCTTCACTGTAGGAGGGATAACTGAAGGCAGTGGGGGTTTTGGGGCATGGGGGATCCTAGGCTGACCTATGCGTGCACCAGGTCTGCTCTGTGCAGAGCCACCTCCTCGACCAAAAAAGTCTGAAAAGTCAAAATAATTCGGGACCTCATTGAGCACAAACTCACAATATAATTTCTTCAAAAAATAAAGAGGAACCTCATTGTTGTTGCATGGTGGATAATCAAAAACCATCCACCATCGGTCCCAAAAATTGTTTTTGATTCTATCATCATGGCACCAATGGATTGGGAACCGTTTGCAAGTAACTGCAGGGGGCATTGGTTCTAGGGTCGGTAAATAATGCACAAATGAGGTCTTTTCCAATTTTTTGTCTTTGACGGCCACATGAGATAGTTTATCCGCATACCACCACCTACAATCACTTCTAAAGGTGTTCCATCTATGTATTTGGTTGGTTGCAGACTCGACTTCACCAATCAATGTTTGCAATGTATTGGCTAAAGTCATGCGGGATGGATTTGTAGCATGATTTTGTCTTATAGTTTGAATTAGGTTCTCAATGACAATTTTATTTTCTTGGATTCTTCCAATGATATTATCTTGCGTTCCTGTTGGCTCAGTGGGGACAGAAGGAGCCACAGGGGGCGGATCTATGTTTGGAGGAGGGTTTTGAGGAATGTTCGGAGGGTTTTGACGAATGTTCGGTGGGTTTTGAGGAATGTTTTGATGGTTTACATGAGCAGAGCTTGCCGACCAACTGATAAAACAATAAAATTGTATACATAAACAAACAATTCACAAAACCCATGAAAATGCCAAAAAAAACCTAAAATGCAAAAAAAACAACCTAAAATGCAAAAAAATGATTACAATCGGGGACTTACCTCCTCGTCTTGGCGGCATGGTTGAATCTATCGCTATCCAGAAGTCCGATGAGCAATTTTGAGATAGTATTGAAAGTGCAAGTGAAAAACGTTTAGGAAAAGTTCGTGTTTGAAATGAAAATTAGGAAAATAACGAGTCACGGGATTTGTTAAATTTTGTCTTAGAGTTCCTTGATCGCGGTTTATAACTAACGCGCTGTGATTATAAACGCGATCGCGAACTAGGTTTGGTAATTACCGAACCTAGAATTTAATAACCACGATCACGGTTTTAGGACCGCACTCGCGGTTTTAAAACCACGATCGCAGTACCTTTATTTCGGGTTTTTATGTCCACGGAATTGTCCACCAACTTCGTTCACTTACCCGATTCAAAAAAAAAATGCACCCTCGTGGAAGCATGGGTCACACCAATGTCTACATAGCACATAGCCACCGTGTGGAACAAGGAATGGATATCCATCAAAGCATTAGAGATAAGTTTTATGTTAAATGTTAGGGTTGAAAGTTTCATGATATATATGCATGCAAAACGTGGGTGCATAGTCAAGGCATGCTAACCATTTGTAAAAAAACACAAAGAATCCGTGGGGACCTGGGGAAACAATGGATCGTAAGATATGTAGATAATGGGTCTAATAAAAAGGCTTTTAAGATTTTAAGAAAATATTAATGGAGGGTGTAAAGTCAGACTCGAAAACCACCAATGTCAAATGTGAAGGCTTTACAACGCATGCAAATTGTTTGATGAAATTCTGGGAAGCCCGCAAGCTAGCTAAACACCTCTCCTTCTCTACCTTGTTAGAAACAAGTATGGAATTATTCCTCTCACCCTATAGATTATTTTCATGTAATGTTTTCATTATAATATTATAATTTTTTTAATTAAAGGAATAAAACAATGAATTTTTTTATGTTGGTATGCATAAACCTTTACCCCTCAAGTGTAGCCTTTTATAACTCGATAAATTTACTTGAGTCATGGAAACAATTGATTAAAAAAACTATCCTTTATGATCCGGAGACATTTCATTATGAATTGACTCACATTAAGAAAGAGTCAAGTAAAGGCAACATCTTCTTGTATATTTGAGAACTTCGATTTTGCATTTCCTCGTAAAACTAAACCACAGATCAATATAATTTTTATCACCTCATAGCCATTCCTTTCTATACAGAAAATGATGATACGTAATCGGTATACAATGTGAAGGTAGGTTAACATGTTTTTCATGCCCTATTCGGAGGGCCTACTTAGCCTTCAAGGTATAGGCTGCTAAAACACACATTTTCCCTATCAAATGATGCTTCCTAATTGATTAATGTGAGTCGATCATAATTTTTTCCAGTCCATTGAGATCTTAGTATATATGGGAACAAGTTGGAAGTATATGGAATTTTGTTGGTCACATGTATGCACTTTTTATAAATCCTTTTTGTGTCCAATTGAACTACATTGCACCACAATGAAAATTTTAAAGTATGACATTTCCCCTAGAGATACATCTCCAAAATGTGCATTGTACATCTATTTGACGTGGATCCATCTGCAAGAGGTTGACATGACTCAAAAATACACAAAAAATATTTACAAAAATATTAAAGTTTTAAAATAGTTTCTTCTCATTCCGAAATATACACTAATCTTGTACATCATTTCAATCTTCTTTTTTTCACTTTATCTCTAAAAAATTCGTAAAATGCCAAAAATCCTAAAATACCGAAAAAATTTGTACTAGTAAAACACCTTGGATGGCCCCAAAATTTTGTGTACAAAATGTTCCTTCATAAATGAATTCTCACGCTAAATTCCAGCTATTTTTATAAATCATATCTAAAGTTATTAAAACTCTAAGTTCTAAACAAAAGAAAAAAACATTTGGATCTAATTTTAAACCACTAGATGAAGGATTTCGCCCCAAAAATATGCCAAGATGGCACAACATTGATGGGATATTTGGTCAAAGCATGTCACTAATCAAGTTATAACACCCTAGAAAATTTCAAGATGATCCAATAGTCGGATCAACCTTAACAAATTATGCTCCCGCATCATTCTTCCCTGGTTAAAAAGAATTTTCTCCTGCGAATTCGATTGATGGAATTCATCCAATTCTCCATTATAAATCTTCTTTAACTCCCAAATTAGGAATACAAGTATTTTCTTCCTACTGCAAACCTTGCCACCGCACCGAATACTTGTTGTAGCTCCCATGTCTAATAGTGATTGTCTTTTGCTTCAAGACATACATGACCCTTTCCTTTTTCTTCTTCGGCATATGTTTCTCCCATTTTATTTATTCCTCCCCCATAAAACTTTCCTCATTGTTGGGTAACTTATATAAATAAAAACATTTAAAAATGGTGAAATATAAAAAATTTTAGGTAGTTGCACCTTGTAGGCTTTATCACTCATTTTCTTCAGAATCCTACATGACCCAATCTTTTTATACTTTAGTTTATTACATGTCCCTTTTGGAAACCTCTTCTTCCTAAGATGAACCATCACCATATATCCTTCTTCAAATATATTTACTCTCCTACTCATATCTATAGCTAACTTATGTTATGAATTAATATTTTTCATCTTTTCCCTCACTTCTTCCTACAATTATAACATTGATGTGTTCTATATATGCTTATGCATAATAATTGGTTTTATCTTCACCAAGTAGAAAAATAAGATCTAGGAGTCCATTAGGGTTTCTACGATATATAATCTAGAAAGGATACCTCCTATTGACCTATTTACAAAGTTGTTATAAGAAAACCCAGCTTTTGGTCAAGCCAAGTCTCGTTGTTTTGGATTTTATCCAACTATGCAATCTAGTAGATTTCCTAGGATTGTGTCCACTAATTCTATCTTCCCATTCGTCTTGTGGTGATATGCACTACTCAACTATATTTGTGTCCCAATTTTCGTCTATATAGTATTCCAAAAGTGACTCAAAAACTTTGGGTCCCGATTTGAAGTGATCATTCATAGAACTCCATGCTGAACCTAACTTTGCCGCTCTTTCGAAAAACATATCTGCAACTCTGAAGCGGTGTTAGTTGTCTTACAAGAAATTAAATGTGCCATCTTAGAGAATCATCAACCACAAAAACATAAAATCATTCCCTCATTGTGTGTTAGGAAGTGATAACACGAAATCCATAGTCAAATCAACCCATGGCCCTATATGGACATGTAACAATATATACAACCGAGTATTCTCTGCATGACCCTTATTCATTTGGCACACTCCACATCTTTATACAATCCTACTTATGTCCCTCTTTATGTTTGGCCAAGAATACTTTTCTACCATAAGAGAATTTGTTTAACTTATACCAAAGTTTCCAGCCAATCCCCAATATGAAATTCTCTTATAATATTTTTCTCTCATTGAACCAACAGGATGCACAATTGCTTTCCCCTCAATAAATAACCATCCCGCATCAAGTAATCAAAAGAACAATTGCCCACTTTAGTTTCATTACATTGTCTCACAACATCACCAAAATCTGGATCACCTTCATACATTTCCTTAACTTCTTCAAACCCTACTACTTCTTTTTTATTAATATCAAAAACACCACACACTACTCATGGCATCAACAACTTGATTTTTCTTACCTAACTTATTACTTAATACAAAAGTATATTCTTATAAAAAAAACGCATTGTGGATGCCTACTATTTTATTTTCTTTTGTGTGTTTACCTACCTCAATGCTTCATGGTCATGAAACAATACAAATTCTTTAGCTACCAATTAATGTCTCCAATGCCTTAATGCTTAAACAATAACATGAAATTCTACATCATAAGTAGAATATTTCATCCCGACTTCATTTATCTTTTCACCTTTGAAGAATGCCATAGGTTTTTCTTGTTGATTGAGTATGTGTTAAATGAAAATTTGTAAAAGCCATGGAATTGGGATAAGAATATCTAAAGAAACCCCAAAGGCTTTGAATAAGCTAATTAATGGACCATCGGATAAGAAATGAGCAATGGTTTCTACTTTGCATACATAAATTTGAAGTAAACAAGCAAACTAAGCAAATGAAACTAGCCTCTATTCTTTGAAATCTTGAAATAATGAACCTAAGAGGATATAAACATTCAGTTTGTGTTTAAGAGAAAGAGATATCCCCATTAATGGCTTCAAGGCCAATGGTTCTTCCATTTTACTCCATATTTATGTTGTAAAATAAAAAGTAAATTTTAATAGCTCAATGGAAGAAAATGAATTACAATGTAAAGTCTACACAAAATACTATAATATGTGCTAGGAAGAAGAGAGAATTCTTAGAAATGAGGAAGGGGTCTAGCCCTATTTATAGTTTTCCATTTGGGAAAGTGGGAGATTTGGGTGCATGTGGGACAAATGCAAAAGTCCAAAAAGCACTTTTAGCAAGTCAAAGTGAGATTTGACTAGGTTTAGAAGAGATTGATCATGGTTAATATTTAATTAACCATGTTTAGAGGGTAATTAATCCTATTTAGAGAGAAATTAGGTTTCTGGGAGGGTTCTGAAAGACTTAATCAATCCAATGAAGTGGATTGATACTCCAGGGAGCTAATAGAGGTGGTAAAGAAGAGAATATTAGCCAAGAAGAGGTTATTATAACCTATTTAATTAGTTTACAAGAGGAAATATGACCAACAGAGTGTTGTAAGAGGGGAGTTAGATAGATCTAACTGATGAGGTTTCTAATTTGCAAGGAAGAGAATAATAAGTGTAATATTAGAAATAATAGTGCTCTGATAAAACTATAGGTGTCTACATTTTCCCCTCTTTGTGGTGACGTAAGCCACATCATTTCAAAGAAAGTAGAAAAATTTAAATGAGTAGAAATTTTTGAAGCGGTAGAAAAAAATTAATAGGACGAAGGATGAAGGATGCCCCCTCGAGTGTCGATGGGGTGATAGAAGAACTCGGTCGACGATCGAAAAGAGAACAATAGAAAGAAAAGTGCACAGAGAAGACGAGAAACAAGAAGAAAGATGGATATTGAGCTATCCACAAATCAATTTCTAACAATATTTAATCATCATTTTGCTTAGAATCCTCCTCATCGGTGCTTATTAAAATGTGAGCATACAACGGAAGCGTAAAATGACATGAAAAGCCAAGGTACAAACAACCGTATTGTGCTAAAAATGACCAAATCCATGCAACATACATGAATGCAATGCAATACGAGAAATAAACAATATCACCTAACAGAAAAATAAGTACAATTACACACACTTAAACCAACAATGTTCAAGATAGTTGCACAAATATTTTGTTATCGAGATGTAGTCCCAAATGTTTTGATAAACGAAAGGGTGAAGAATGATGCCCCAAGAAAGGTGTATAATGTAAGGGAAAATATGGAGGACACTTGGGTCCAGTGAAAAAGCAATGTGCACGTATGAAAACAGTGCCGAAACCGATAGCGGCCCGGAGTATAGATGAAGTAAGCGATGTAGCTTAAAGGCGGTGATTGAAGATTTAGATGATTCGTGAGTCATTGTTTCAAAATATTTGAAAACATAAACAAGATATGGGATGAGTGCCATGCGAGAGACATAGATTTCAGCTGTAGATGAATGGTTTACTGAGTTTTAATCTATTTCCGAAGTATTTCAATGTTTTTGGTTTTTTAAATGGTTTTACAATTTTTAGATTTTTCGATTGGTCGGTAGAATTTGTATAAGAGATCAAAGATCTCCTAAAAATATGTGCAACTACCTAAAGGCAAAGGAAAAGGCACTAGGGAGCACATAAAGTGGCTCGACGAGAAGAATTACAAGCCAAAAATAATTATTTAATAAAAATAATCATTATGACAGGTGAAAAATAGAGGAAAATAGAAGAAAAATGATAAGAAACGATGCGGAATATGCGTGAATCATTCTAGTGTAATGAAGAAGTGACCGCAGGGTGATACTAAGTGCCCTGGCATGCGAAAATGAATAAAAATAATTATTTTAATAGAAAAACAATCATCTTGGTGGATAGAATGATCACGATGGAGAAAACATGCCTGCAGGGGCATTGCAGATAGCCTAATATACCCACCTCAGGGGGGTAAATCAATCACGACCAACTCATTTATACCAGAGTTCCTTTGAATTTTTACCGCGAGCGAGACTGACATCCCTGGAGTGAGATGGCGAGAATACCGAGCATGAGGACACGAGAAGATCACATCCGAGAGTTCATACGGGACCCAGCGGATGGACCCTACATGAGTGGCCTATCCCTTCTTGTGAATTACACATTTAATGCATTTTTCCAGCGTTTCTAGGCTAGGTATGAGAATGTTTACGTATGCGCACATGCGCATGTGTTGATAACGTATGTTCATGCGTGCATGCGTATCCATCAAAGAACATATATGGGAAGGCATATGTGTTGGAATGAGAATGGCAAGGACAAAGACGCGTGTCCGTCAAATGGGCTACATATGTGTTCGGGGAGGAGAAATGGGGACGCGCGCATAACTGCGAAGACAGGCGCGTCGTGTCGATCTAGGTGCATAGTCGTCGGGATGGGGAAAAAGAGAAATAGAGTGGCAAGTTCGCGCGGAGATAGGAGTGTATGCATTGGGATGGGCACACAGGTGTCGAGAGAGGTGCACACGTGTGCTATAAAATACAAAAGCAAATGCTAATAGCTCAATGGAAGAAAATGAATTACAATCTAAAGCCTAAACAAAATACTATAATCTATGCTAGGAATAAGAGAGAATTCTTAGAAACGAGAGAAGGGGTCTAGCCCTATTTATAGTTTTCCATTTGGGAAAGTGGGAGATTTGGGTGCATTTGGGACAAAATGCAAAAGTCTAAAAATTACTTTTAGCAAGTGAAAATGAGATTTGACTAGGTTTAGAAGAGATTGATGATGGTTAATATTTAATTAACCATGTTTAGAGGGTAATTAATCCTATTTAGAGAGAAACTAGGTTTCTCGGAGGGTTCGAAAGGCTTAGTCAATGCAATGAAGTGGATTGATACTCCAGGGAGCTAATAGAGGTGGAAAAGAAGATAATATTAGCCAAGAAGAGGTTATTATAACCTACTTAATTAGTTTACAAGAGGAAATAAGACCAACATAGTGTTGTTAGAGGGGAGTTAGATAGATGTAACTCGATGAGGTTTCGTAAATTTGTGAGGAAGAGAATAATAAGTGCAATATTAGAAATAATAGTGCTTTAATCAAACTACGGTGTTTACAGAGTACACCTCCAAGACCGACATGTGAGGCATCACAATCAACCTCAAAGACCTTGTTAAAACACTGGAAATACCATAAGAGGTACCTCTAATAATTTCTTCTTCAACAATTCAAAACTAGTTGTTACTACATTGGTCCATTCAAAATCATTTCCCTTCGTACACTTTGTTATGGGTGTGGAAATGCTACTGAAATTCCTCATGAAATTGCTATAAAAAGTTTCCTATACATGAAAAATACGAACCTTTGTCACATTCCTTGGAATAGGCCATTCAAAAATCACCTTCATTTTTTCCTCATCCATCCTCACTCCATCCTCTCGAGATGAAAATACCTACAAAATTAGAATATTCTATAGAACTATACATTTATTTAATTTTGCATACAAAGTCTCTTTTTCTATCAATTCTAACACCAATTGAATATGTAACAAGTGTTCTTCCACTTTCTCACTAAATATGAAAATAGATAACCACAAACTTACCATCATATTCTCGTAGTACCCTGTTAATACCCCTCATGAATGTATCGAGTGAATTAGATAACCTAAATGGAATCACCATCCACTCATACAATCCATCTTTTGTTTTGAATTTTTTCCATTGATACCTGTAGTACCCACTTCTCTTTGACACCTTTTTGTTATTGATTATGATATTGTCGACTATACTTATGGATATTATTGTAGCTTTTGATTTGGCATGATGTTAGATGTTAGAGATCATGGACTATTGTTGATTTCAATTCATATATGATGCATGTGGATTATTAGATACATTTTATATTGATGTTAATATGCTATTGACATAGTTATATATATATATATATATATATATATATATATATATATTTCAAACATGCGATATTTCGTCACACTGAGTAGGCTTTGATAATTGAACTAATGTTGTGATCATTTTGACATGGATGAGATGTAGAATAGAAATGTTGCTAGAAATTGTAAATGATATCGTATTTGCCTAGATGATATTTGATTCATATATAGATGATTGTGGATTTATATTGTATATTTTATCCTAGATGTTTTTGATGCGGCCATGAGGCCAAAGGAGGTGTTATGTGTTTTGCAGAAAACATGTCACGAGAAAAACATCGTGGGATTGAACACTAAGCACATTGTAATTCTAGGTGAATTTAACAAGGGTCACCATGGCAACATGTGTTTGTGTGTGTGTGTGTGTGTTTTTGAATATTTATTAAGGGGAAACTATGAGCAAGGGGTTATGTGTTGTATTTTGTTTAGTTTTCCTTACTTAATTTAGTATGTGATTTTAGTGATGTAATTTCCTTCTTTAATTATTTAGAAAATGATGTATTCTTCCCCTTTATCTTAATGTGTTTTAGTGTCTTATTTAAGTTAATTAATCTTGTTATTAACTAATTGTGGATGTGACCAAAAGAATTCATTTATTCGACTTGATGGCTCTTTGTTTATGTGTTATAAGTAATGTGTAAGTAACTTTGAGTGTGAAACACTCCACCTCCCCTTTGAAAATCATAGTTTTCCTTAGGGGCCAATTTTGGAGGCTTTTAGGACAAGTTATACTTGTCCCACAACTCTTAAATTCCTATACCAACCCTACCTATGGGTTGGGGGTCAAAGTTAGGACCCATTATGGGTTTTGGGAAGAGAAATTCTAATTTTTATTGCACCTTCTTACATGTAATTACTTTTAGTCCTTAAGGGGTGTGGGCTTAGATTGTGTGTGTAAGTAAAATGTCATTTCTTCACCCACTTATTAATTGTTCTTTGGAGTTTGAAGTTTGAATTGTGAGGTGGAGTTGAGGATGAGTGATGTGGTATCCTACATGGATCTACTTCACCCCCTCTCTCCCTTTTCTATTTATTCAAGTTCTTTTGTTTGGGGGTTACTTCATTCTTTTGTGCTCTTGCATTTCTTGGAGTTAGAGAATTTTGGAGAGCTTGTGGTCTTTTTGGGAGCTTGTTGGTGATTTCTTTGGTTTGAAGGAGCTTGGAGTTTGACTCTTGGAATAAGCTCTACTATGGAAAGGTAGGGCTTTAATTTTTCTTATGTTATTCCTTTATTTTGTGTTTGTGTGCTTGTTTTGTTGAGTTTTTGGAATGCTTGTTGGGTGCTTGGGTAGATTTCCTAAGTGTGGTGTAGGAGGGGACTATGGGGAGAATTCATGTAGGGAGGCATAAGATTTATTTCATGTTTTGGAGGGATTTTGGGTTGGGTGCCCCACCTTGGACAAGGAATGCTTGCATTTCTTACTTGTTCTTGTATGAGGGAGGCATAAGAGAATGAGGGAGGAATAAGAGTATGTGGGAGGTATAAGAGGTACTTGAGGGAGGCATAAGAGTATGTAGGGGATTTGAGATTTGTATTGGAGGTTTTAAGGTGGGCACCCATTTCCCATTGGGAGGCATAAGTGGCCTCCCCATAGGTTCTTGCTCCTTTGGCTCTTCATTTAGAAGCCTTGTATATTTTGTTGTTTCTCCTTCTTGTGTTTGTAGTTTGAGTTGAATGTGCATTTGGAATGGTTGTGAAATACTTGGTTTGTGATGTGGAAGCTTGTTGTTGCCATGTGTTGGAATCACCTCTCATTGTAATGTGGTTGGGGCTCGGGGCCAATGAGGAGGATGGCTTCTCCCCCTCATTGGATATTTTGGTTGGGTGGAGAGTGTTGTTGTATGTACCCAAAATTGTAGGGTACTTGCTGCCGCGGAACAACGTAACACGTGCCCAAATGATGATCTGAGTCCCCTCGCAAGGTGTTCGGGATCCGAATAGCTCCCAAGCATGCATTAACATCCGACATGCCCCACTTAGCCCTTGCGTGCTTTGTTGCTCTCTTTTCCCTCTTTTATTTATGTTTTTTTCTTGATTCAAAACCACCACCTGCCTGGCGGTGATCTCGTGACCACCACCCGGGCAAGGCGGCGGTCCTAAAATCGCCACCACCTGCTCGGGCGGTGGTCCTTCACGCGTTTTCTAGAATACTCTTTCAACGTGACTCACATAAAAATTCAACGTTTGCTTTTTCACCACCCTTTTCTTGTATTTATGATTCTGTTCCCTAGAATAGTGTTTTGGCAATGTTTATGGTTCAAGAGATCAAATTGGTTTTCACCTTTGGGTAAATGGGATTCTATAAATAGTTGGCTTGTGATCAAGAAAATGGCCCCTCAAATTTTCCTCTTATTTTCTCATTTCAATAGCTTAGTATTTCATTTTTCTTAGGATTCATATGTTTCATTCATTACATGCTTAGTTAGTATTGTCTTTTTGTTAGGAAGCCACATATCCATCTTGTTCAAGTGCTATTATTACTTCACACATTCCATTGAAGTCGAATAGTTTAATTTTTAGTAGGAAGACATTAAAGTTGCAGCTTTTTCTCGTCAAACAGGATAGTTTCATGTTCGGACATTTTATATTGCATGACTCGCAATAAATCCCACTAGGAATTACATAAGCCGAGCTCTGTACTCTTGCACTATCCCTCTCCTACTCGCATTGTATTCGATGTGCATCCCGAGCTTCCTTTGTTCCAATATCTACTCTTATTAATGCTAGCATTACACGCTTTTACGGATCCACGTGAGCACGAAGGAATGATGAAATCACACCGAGTGGAAAAATCCACACACACCATCGGATTCACCACTATTCTGCAAAATCCATGTTCAAGCTTTCAAATTTCTAGTTAGAACATATCAAATAAAGTAGCCAATCATTTCATTATAGTTGATTTCACTTTTGATATTGCGGGAAGCTCACGGGGATTGATAGTTTCGAGAAGCTATGATTCACTCTTCACTTCGAGGTAGGAGCGGAGTCATTCAAATAGAGTAGATTAGTTATCAGGTTATTTAGAATAGATCTATAAATTGCACAGACAAGTAGCTATACTCGGTTGCTTTGTTTGTTTTAATTGCATTATTAGTTTAGTTGTCAATTTTAGATACATTAGATAATTGTTCTTTAAATTCGTGTAGCTTATCGATAAATTATCAGATGTAGGAATATAGATAGACATATTCTTGCAGTTAAATTATTCCACATTAGTTAGATTTGTATAATTTCCTTTTGCATGACAATCACGGGACCTAGGGAACCCAGAGAATACATATTCGAGCCAATCGTGCCTCAACCCAATCTTGTCACAGCAATAACCGACATAGATCAGAATCTTAGAATCCAAGTCTTCCGAACAACAATAGACTTATAACATATCAGCTCACAGTTGAGCGGGTTAAACATAGAAGATGACCAAGCGCACACGTTTTGGTCAAATCAGCCAAACTACAGATTACCCTAGATAAATATCCATATGACTGTAGAAGGGCTTGAAAGAGAGCAACTGTTCGGTTTTGATCCTTTGGTCCCATAGCCGAGGCGTAGGATATAATCTCACAAACATCGATACTAGCTTAAGAACTCGGAGTTACAAGAACACTGTGAGATACTCTGAGAAGATCGCACAACTATTAATTCTGAATATAGAGGCCGAAAAAGCATACGACTATTGGATACTAGGGATTAGGGACTGATTCCGCACATGACCATAGAAGGTGCACAACAACCACAAATTTACGGTTGTGACCCACAAATCCCATAACCCAACGAGCCTATAGGTCAATCTGACATTGACGCTGGCTTACACACATTAGTATTTAGATCCACTCCACTTCCACCACCATTTTCACACAATTATCCTTGTTAGATATAGTGGCTAATAAGGCTAAGTAGTTCTGGACTAGACCACCAATCATTCATAGAGGCCACTTTGAACCCATCATCCACCTGACCCTATCCTGGAGACATTCATAAAACTATCCCGTGTCAATTTATGTGTGTCCCACAACCCATAGATCGAATTACGCGAGGAGCTTAATATTGATTGGAGCCTTCGAGCAGTCATCCTTTCCGATCGATATATCACACCAGTTCAAGTTAGGAGAGCCTTCTTTGCCTTAGATTCACAGATTCCACTAGTGTGTGTCGAAGACATAAGGTTGCCTAATTAGTTTGTTTGCATCCCATGCATATTCCATCCCCATTGACTATCTCGGCACGACCTCGGGAGGTCGGGTGAGAAAGAGTTACTTGTAGATTTCCATACTCGCTTGTCACTTTTCCATTATACAAAATTGATGAACCCAACGTGAAACTTCATAATTTCTAAATATGGAGTCTTATTATCACTTGTTCTTTCAAATTATTGTACTTTTCATCTTTCCGCCTCATTAGCCTTCACATCACTTCACCAACAAAATTTGTGAACCCGACGTGAAAAACACGGTGATTTTATTTATTACATCTTTCTTCCACCTTCACTCTTTCCCATTATCCTGTGGGTATTCATATACCCCCCGAATATGTCGGGATTCGAGACATATGGCAGACCTCTCCTAGGTCTTGAAGTGTACTACGCTCAACCGAATATACAATCATCACCGTCGCTCTCGGTATGGGGTGAGAACTACTCAACTAACCGAGTTGTCAACACAAACTCCATCTCCAAGAATCAAATATAGCTCACCTCTCCGAATGCAGGAGGAGTTGGATCAGCTCGCTCAAACACAACAAACAGAGCCTTCAAGCTCAAATAATATGACGTTCACGGGAGAATCTGTTCGTCTCCTTAGGTACTTGCTTAGACCACAAATTAGTAAACAATCGAGACCCATACACAGTTCTAGATGATGAACATTTAGTACGTTATGCCGGGAATGAACAATGCTCTTGGAGTATGTACCCACCCATAGGAGTTTACAAACACAACACCGAGGTCTCTTTTCAAGAAAATACCTCCATGCCACTACATATGGAAAATGCCCTCGGGAACTTGGCGGGCAACGATCACTTCATAGCAGGGTATCACATGCCTATACAACCTCGAATATGCAAAAACACCACTAAGGCAAAATATTGTGACTTCACCAAATGAAGTCATTTAAACTTTAGTAGAAAGATTTAGAGGGTTAGAACTTGCTCAAGAAATTCAAAATTCGCAATTCATACAGACGAAATTCCAATCCTCCACGCCATCCTAGCCAAGTAGACCTCCTCATAGGAATAGACACGTTAGGCATGCCTCCTCGGTATTCACAATAAATGCCAACTAGAACCACATTCTCAAACGCCACTCCAGGTGGAGAATATGTTACCTCCTAGTTTAGTACAAAACAATTCATTCTGGACAATACCCCTTCATACTTAAACATATACTCCAAATCACCACAAGGGGATATGTTATCCTCTCCCGACATGTTTTCTCAACCACGGGGGGTTTGCTTATGCCCCCTGTAAATGCATATGCTACACCATATCAAAACCCATTCCACCTCCCCCTCGGTGGCACTTATCAATGGTTGAAACCTACGCGATAGGGACTTATTTAGAGTATTTGAAAGAGCCCTTAGACTTCACCATACGAGCGTCATGCTTCGAGACCTCTTCCCGACTTTACAAAATACAAGGGGGAGAGATCCGAATGCACATATCAAGTCCTATGCCACAACCATTCGAGAATTTCTCCCTTGGGATGGGGTTGTTGCCAAAATATTCCCCAAAACCCTAGAGGGCATCACCCTCGATTGGTATTATAGAATACTTGAAGCTTCCATCCATTCATTTAAACAACTTGTTTTAGAGTTCATCAAGGTGTTTGACATGAACAAACTATTGAGAACAGGAATCAGGGAATTCTTGCACATTAAGCAAGAACACAATGAATCTATTGCTCATTTCATCCGTGAGGTGGCATACACTTCTTTATTCTTCGGCCGGTGCTCCAAACATGGACCAAATCTAAGTATGTAATTTATTCCTTCATTCTCTCAACAGAGAAGTAAAGGAAGAGGTCCAGTTCCCACTAAGGACTTACGATGAAGTACTTGAGAGTGTTATCCGAATAGATCAAGCAACAATAGATAGTGGTCGTAAGATGTATGGAGCAAATGGGAGGTTAATCACCTCCAACTAGAATACTACGACTTACCCTACTACCACAAACATCAATCAAGGACCTAAAATCTTTAACTAAAATCGCGGAGTGACAACAAGTGGAGTAACTAATCAGGCTAAAAAGGTAAATGTTGTGAATAGTCCACCATTAATGAACAACCAACGAAATAACAACTTTACCCCAACAATCAATGCAGTGGATTTTAATCATCCACAACAACAACAACAACAATGGTGAAGCCCTACACAGGGTCCAAGCCAAAACTCAACTAGATATCAAAACCAAAACCAAAACCAAAAACAACAAATGCAAAACTTTAATCCTAATAGGCAACATGATTTGATCGAGTTTTGAGCCACAATACGCTGAGCCAACAACCTAGGAATCAAAATCCTAACTTGTATTTTGGTTTTCAAAATATTCAAGGCCATGACATTAGAATGTGTCATGATTACAATAAGTTCATACAACATCTTGCTAGAAGAAAAAGACAACTTTTCATAGATATGTTCTTAGCAGATCCTGCATCACCGGTGCCAAATGCTTTTACAGGGGTAGTTTCCCCTCAAAATGCTCCCCTCAAGATCTTCAACGATCCGCTCCTAAATCATAATATCAAAAATTAAATCCAAATGGGACAAACAAGAGTGTAATAATAGGAAACAATGATCATGAAGCCTCGACTTCACTAAACCCATTAGTTGCACCACAATTAGGAAGTCAGCCGCGACCCAAGATAGTCAGTCTAGTGGAGTTGGACACCGAATTACTTGTCGAAGTCAGTAATAAGGAAACGAGATTATTCCTCTCACCAAGTCCAAGTTACTGCCGAGAGACAGATAACATCCAACAAATATTAGTAAAACCTATGGGTGCCTATGATTTAATTAGTGATCTAACAAAAACCTTCTCACACATTTCATTTTTGGACTTATTGAAGAACTCTCCTCCCGCCTACAAGGATGCTCTTCTAGAGGCATTAGGTTTGGGTCATTTAATTAACATCACTCCACATCCTAAAACATATCTAAACCATGTAGACTTTGATATCCACCCTCCGGGGCAGCCATATAGGGGCACCGAGTTTATATTCAAAATAAACAAAATACCAATAGATGCTTTAGATTGCACACGAGAGGTGATCGGCCTTACGATTGCAAGTGTGGGTTTATAACAATTATGTGAAATGTGTGATGGTTGAGGATGGGGAAGCAGCTTAACATAGTCCCCTTATCTTTCCTTCAAAATATAGGGTATGGATAAATGAATTGTTCCATGACTCGAAATACATTAAGAGGCTATGATAGTCTTAAAGCCACGTCGATCGGGACTATAATACTACAAGTCACCTTAGGACCTAAAACAATCCTAAGCTGAGTTTTATATTGTAGCTCGAGAAATCAACTATAATATGATCCTTGGCCGACCATGGATACACCGTATGAAGGAAATCCCTTCTAAATTATTTCAAGAAGTAAGATTCTTGCATTTAGGAAAAGTGTTCATAGCCAAAGGTGATCCAAAACCATTCGATATACACCTAGCTGAATTGAAGAAAAGAATAGGCATTCACTCGAGTTTGAACTCCCAACAAACCAACCGAATAAACCCACCGACGCAAAACCGGAGGAAAAGTTGATACCTACAACGAGATCTTGAGACTATGAGCCTAGTCAAGATGATTCCAGCCCTCAAGGATAAGGCTAACATTGTAGAAACATTATCATTAGGAACTACTTTGCAAGAATTGTTGATATACTAGAACAGGATCTACCAATATTCCTACAATTTGATTCTCGTATGCATGGGATATACCCTAGGTGTTGGTTCTCTCCGGTAGCAGATCTCTGCATGGTGGAAGTAGAAGATGCTAAAAAAAAAAGTATCCCAAAGCATCCATATTCCCAAATAAATATTGGAATCTCCATTTTGATGGAGCTAAATGTCATTACGGAGCTAGGGCGGTGTAATTATTACTTCTCCCAAGGGAAAATCCTACCATTTTCCTTTTAACTAAATTTAAAATGTACAAACAACGGCGCCCGAGTATGAATCCCTCCTCCTTGGCCTCATCTTAGCTAAGAGGATCGGTGTTAATAACATCGGGTATTAGGAGACTCAAAATTGGTAGCAAAAACCAAGTCTCTCAATTGTATGAAACTAGAGCCGAGCATTTACAAATCTATAAAACAACTGTATTAAATTTAAGCAAGGAGTTTGACTTCATATCAATTGAAGCAATCCTGAGAGAACAAAATATTTTCTCCGATTTGATAGAAACCTCAATGTCATGCTTCACTCCAAACGGTGAGTTGAAGATACCCATTTCATGGTATCCCTTCGTACTCTCGACCACCGGTGAAAACAATGTCAAACCCTCTTTTAACGAACAAAGATGAGAACAAATCTACTATCCTAAACCACATTGATAGTAATAGAACCACTCTTGATTACTTAAACACCTATGCAACGTTACATCTCACCCATCGAGTGATATATTTTCCTTAATCCCACATTCATCTTCCTACTTTGGGAATCCCATGATAGAGCTTCCCCCACAAAAGGAACTCAACATATACATAGTAGAAAATGAAGACGATCTGGAATTACCTCCAGCCCTCTGAGTTTGAAGAAGGTAACGCTTCTTTAATCGAAGAAACAATTGATATTAATATCGGAACGGAAGATGAACTAAGGATATTGAAGTTAGGATCCTCGTTAACTCCATCAAAAGTAGAAATACACACTCAAATACTCAAGGAACATTAGAAGGCTTTTGCATTTAATTATAAAGAAATGACAGGGATTACACCACACACCGCGGTACATAACCTCATCACTAAATCGGCCACGCAAAGCTTATTAAACAAAAATCGAGACCAATGAAACCAAGGTAGCTCTCATGGTGAAAGAGGAGGTAATAAAACTCCTCCAGGTAGGATTCATCAAACTAGTCGATTACTCTCAGTGGGTATCTAATATCATTCCCGTTCTCAAAAAGAATGGGAAGATACACATCTGCATAGACTTTTGAGACATTAACAAGGCATGTCCTAAGGACGACTTCCCATTACCATCTGTAGACGTCATTGTTGGCCGCAACAACCTGGAATTGAGATTTTGTCTCTCATGGATGGATTCTCGAGATACAATCAAATCAGAATATCCAAACAAGACCAAGATAAAACCACGTTAATAACTCCTTGGGAACCTATTGCTACGTTGTTATGCCATTTAGTCTCAAGAACACTGGAACTACATACCAGCAGTGGCTATGACATATATATTTCATGATATTATTCATAAAATTGTAGAGTCCTATGTAGATGACTTGTTGGCCAAGGCCAAGAAGCATTGTGATCACTCAAAAGTACTTCGCATCATCCTTTTGCATCTAATAGAATACGAAATCATGCTTGAATCTAGAAAAATGCGTATTTGGTGTAATAGGAGGGAAGCTCCTAGGTTACATTATATCATCAAGAGGGATCAATGTTGACCCAACCAAAATTCGGGCTATTCTCGAAATGTTCCCACCTTCGATGAATATGGAATCGGTCATTTCTCGAAAACTAGGTGCAATCCGAAGATTCATCCCATTTAAGTTTTGCCATTCATCCAATTAACAATCTACTCAAGAAAGATTATAGTATTGATTCGACCGAATACTGCAATAAAGCTTTCAACGTAGTTAAGTGTTTCTTGTTATTACCACCTACGCTAATGCCATCTAAGCCAGGACCATCATCGTTAATTTTATATTCGCGAGCTACCAATGTCTTCTAGCTTTGACACGCAATCTATTTCATTAGCCGAACATTCCTCAACTATGAAACATGTTATACATAGGTAGAACGAGAATGCCTTGCCATAATATTTGTAACCAAACGCTTAAGACATTATATGCTAAATCAAGAAACAAGGGTCATTGTAAAAACAGACCATTTACGAACTTTCCTCACACAAGGGTCCTTGTCTAAGAAGGCTGGATGTTTTATAACCTTAATGGGGGAATTTGAATTAACATTTCTAAATCAGAAATATGTCAAGGGACAAATCATTGTGGATTGGTTAGCTGATAACCCACTAGATGGAGGCAATCTAGTAGATTTGGACTTTCCTGATGAATGCATATACTACATCGAAACCAAACCTCCTATCTCTGAGTGTCCTTGGTATACTAATATTATTAATTATATCATGGACCATACATATCCAGAAGGTGCTACACCACAACAAAGAAGGCGGTTATGCATTATCTTAGCTAAATACATCGTTATAGAGCAAGTGCTCTATTGTAAAGCATTCGATGGAATGCTTCTAAGATGTGTCGACATAGAAGAATTCGAGAAGATTCTCCATGAATCTCATAGTGGAATATGTGGAGGCCACTTTGGTGGTCATGCCACCACTTGTAAAATACATCGGATGGGCTATTTCTGGCCTACTCTAGAATACGACGCAGTAGAGTTTTTACGAGGTGTCATAAGTGCCAAGAATTCTCCCACGAGATTCACATGCCGACACAAACTCTATGACCAATTGCTACTCCATGGCCCTTCTCTACTTGGGACCTAGATTTGATAGGAAAATTATCTCCCTCGTCTACAGATGGCCATACCTTCATAATCATGGCCACTGAGGATTTTACCAAATGGGTAGAGGCCATGCCTCTTACTACTATAATGGGTTATTTAATCGGCAAGTTCATTTTAAACCAAATCATTCGCAGATATGGTGTCCCACAAATCATTATCTCGAATAATGGGACTTCTTTTAATAATGATGAAGTTCACGAATTGTGTAATAAATTTAAAATACACCATCATACCTCCCTATATTATCCTTAAGACAACGAACAGTGAAGTGACAAACAAAATGTTAAAAGCCATTCTCCTTAAAATTGTGAAAGAAAACAAGTGAGATTTGCATTTGAAGTTGTATCCGGCCTTATGGGCCCACCAAACCTCAATAAGAACACCAACAAGAGCAACTCCTTTCTCGCTTGGTATTCGGGGTAGAAGCAGTTCTCCCGCTTGAGGTTGAAATACCTAGTCTCAAAGATCTCATTACAAGGGATTCTGGATGAAGACGCTTATAGAGAAGCACATCTCTCCTAGCTAGAAATCCCAGATGAGGCCGGGTTAGATGTTTGAGCAGTGGCATAGAGTCTATGCTTTGACTAGATGTGCCGGTGATATAACAAGAAGGTCTATGAACGAGACATATATGAAGGTGATCTATTTCTAAGACTAGGCAATCGGATCGATAAAAGCACCGTGAAGGAAGGAAGTTCGCCTAAATGGTTGGGCCCATACTGAATCACAAAAGACTATGGAAATGGTCCATACCTCTTGTGTACATTAGAAGGTGAGGAATTTGGCGAAACAGTCAATTCCCTACACCTTAAATGATTCTATGCATAAGCGACCAACACTATCTGTATAATTATATCTACATTGCATCTTCATATAGTTAGGATCATTTTTATGCTTGTTTCGCATACATTTTGTGATCAAGGAACTCATTCTCAAAGCAATTCATTACAAACTTCTGATGGTATTGGCATAAACACTCTAATCATACTTTTTTCATAACGTCATCACTGTTTGAATCATTTCATCAAACAAAGCTAGATTTAACAAAGCCTTAACAAAGTAACCATACCAAGATCTTTGGGTTTTTTCTCACTTTTGGTTTCTTCCTAGGATAGGTGTCTTTCCTATGGTCTATTCTAGAAGCTTCATGTGTGTCACATCTATCCCATATGTATATCTCTTTGGAAGTAAGAACATGCGACATTTTTCTCAAATAAACAACTCAAAATGGATCAAACGAGAAAATTTTAATTTTACACATTTCCTTGCCCTACCAACCTTTGGTGATGAGCTTGCATATCTTACTAGTGACGTAGGGTTGGGAATGTTAGGAATATTTATGTTGTCTTGTGAACATAGAATATTATGTAAGTGATTATATTATCTAGGATAATATAATATGTATGTAATAATTAATTACATTATTGTAAATGTAATTATGAGTGGGTGAGTAAATATTGTAATGAGTTGTTGAGTAGACAAATCATTAACAATATTAGTTTTGTGAGAAAACAAAATCTCACGTAAAATAGCATGGAGTTGTTTTAGGAGTTATGTGTCGAGATATTTATGGAGATTATATCTCCTTAAATATAGGAACAACATCTCCTATTTAAATGGATGTAATACTTCCTATGAATGTAGCAAGAATAAAGAGTAAGATTTTGAATTTTTTTAATGCAATTATGATATTAATTTTTCATTTGGTATCGTGAGCAAATTTGATGCAAGAAATTTTAGTGCTTTCATGATCAAATCGTCTCAAATAATATATCATAGTTTTCATTTCCGGAGGTGGGTTTTCCTATAATTTTGTGTACAGAATTACGAGCTGATCCAAAAACTATAGAAGAAATTTCAACAGAACCCGAACGTAGATTGAAATAAATACGGATTTTACTATGAAGCTATCAAATTAAGCACATCAATTCTTCTACTGAAAGTTTTCTCCAATTTTCAATAATGTTGAATTGTTAATACAAGTTCTTGACTTGATTGGAGGTTAAAAGGTATTCAATATAAAATTTTAAAGTACTTGATTCAATTTTGTATTTTTTTATCAGTATTGTACAAAACAATGGAGAAACTAAATCTGATTGAAAAGTTTGAAGGACAAGATTTCCATACATGGCAACTACAGATGCAATTACATTTAATAGAAAAGGATCTATGGGATGTGGTGAAGTCTAATTCAACTCCACCCACTAGAGGAAATGAATTGGCAAAGTGGAATGCAAAAGATCATAGAGCATTGGGTACCATTGGTC
Source organism: Taxus wallichiana var. yunnanensis (assembly GCA_018340775.1). Classification (NCBI taxonomy): domain Eukaryota; kingdom Viridiplantae; phylum Streptophyta; class Pinopsida; order Cupressales; family Taxaceae; genus Taxus; species Taxus wallichiana. Next base: position 720,476,304 of record CM031243.1, on the reverse strand, counting down.
TGGGCTTATCAAAAGCCTATCTACATCATGTGGATTTCACAAAATCTGCAAAAGAAATTTGGGAGTCTCTTAACAAATTGTTTGGTTCTGAAGCTGAAGTAGAAACTGATTGGGAAGTCTACTCAACTGATGAAGAACTTTCATGTCCTAGTGATGAGGATTTCCTATGGTAGACTCTTTTCTTGTTGGAGGAAGGAGGCAATGGAGGAAGGAGGAAAATCAGCGTCCTCTCGTCATTCACCAACGATGGGGTTGCAGACAGATGTGGTGATGTTTTATTTCAGTTATGTGGTGTGTTTATACACAAGGGGTGAAACTAGTTTCATGTTTTGATTTTAATGTGTTCACATAGACTAACAATAGTTCTTGAGTGTCTATTTGGTGTGGAAGAAGCAAACTGCTTGACTCAGCTTACAGGGGCAAATCATCTACGTACGGTCCTCTGACTATCGTACGGTCCTCTGACTGCCATACTTCGGTGGAAGGTACTTCGTTGGAAGGTGATCAGTCGATGAAGATGTTCATACGACAAGGATGATCATTAGCAGCAAGATCCAGATAGCAAGATCCAGTAGCAATGGCTACTCCGACAAGTTTGATGTTTCCAGGAGCTCTTACCCCATGTTCACACTAAGGGGGCGAATGTTAGGAATATCTATGTTGTAGTGTGAACATAGAATATTATGTAAGTGATTATATTATCTAGGATAATATAATATGTGTTGTAATAATTAATTACATTATTGTAAATGTAATTATGAGTGGGTGAGTAAATATTGTTATGAGTTGTTGAGTAAACAAATCATTAACAATATTAGTTTTGTGAGAAAACAAAATCTCACGTAAAATAGCATGGAGTTGTTTTAGGAGTTATGTGTGGAGATATTTATGGAGATTATATCTCCTTAAATATAGGAACAACATCTCCTATTTAAATGGATGTAATACTTCCTATGAATGTAGCAAGAATAAAGAGTAAGATTTCAAATTTTCTTTATGCAATTATGATATTAATTTTTAGGGAAAGGATGGAAATGCCCTTATTCACCTACGCCTTTTCCATGGTGATAAGCCCATACTTCTTACTAGTAGCATGGGGCAAGGTCCACGGAGTTCTCTTGATAATAAACATTGAAAGCAATCAAGCAATCAAATTCAAATGAACCTTTGAAATCCCGAGTCGAAAATAAATGAATCAAATGTCCAAATTTCCAAGAGAGTTAAAACCTTGAAACCCAAATTTTGTCTACCATGTGGCCATATACGAATCTAAGTCTAGATAAACTGCAAAGTAAGTCGTGCATCCTAAACAATGGAGTCAATCGAGTAGAGTAGGCTTGTAGCATCCTAATTTGGTTCCACCAAATCTTTTCTATCTCTCATCACTATCATTCCAACACATTTCATAACTTGTGCCCTTTCTAGCTCTGGTGATAAGCCCTCGCATCTTACTAGTTATGTGGAGTTAGGAATGGGGCAAAATTTTCTGCTCATCATATCGATTTATCATCACGCTTTGTCAAAAGAAATATGAAGTACTAAAATTTCTTATAGAAACTAAAGTTCAAAATCACATTGTGTCTACATTATCATATATCAAAGATCACGTAGTACAAAAAAAAGAAAGTAAACATTTCTATCATTTGTTATCCATTGCATACATTCCGAGAAGCATATAAAAACAACATTATAATTTAGATACGAAAGAAAATCACAAGAACATTAATACCAAGATTCTCATTCAAAAGAATATATATATATAAATAGTCAAGTTTCTGTATAATGCCATCATGCGCTAAACATGGTCAAAGTGCTCAAAGAGCCCAGAGACATAAAATACATCATAAAAACAGTCCAAGAGATCCAAGTGGCTTCTCAACCCCTATGAGATCCCTCGAGGGTGCATGCCCACGCCTAGGACTTAGGCTACGCCAACACTCTAAGTGCATGGAGGGCTCACGATCCCGATGGGCAGCGGTGGTCTTGCCATGAGAATGACTCCTCATTAGATGCTCTTCTCGTCCTATACCTTGCCACTGGCAGTACAGAGGGTAGATACCATCCCGGCCAAATGCCGGATAGGGAAAAAACATCGAGTATTCCTACCATCCATGAGGGCTCCCTTGCATCCACGAATAACTATGCATAGGTCTTCTCCATAGGGATTATCTGGGTATCGTGCATACCGCGAATCAGTCTCGCCACTCATCGACATTCTTTGCAAGCAAAGGAGAAAACTAATTAGAAACAATCAAGAGATAAAAAAATGTAAACCAAAGGAGAGATAGTAACTAAGGAAAGTCCTAGCTAGAAACAAACGTTAGAAGGAAGATAACTCACTCGGATCATCGGGCCTCCAAGAGGGATCCCTAGGGTCAAGCACCTACCACAGATGTCACCGCCGAGGTACTCCTCCCATGGCTAGAGCAACATAGAATCCCGCTACGGACTCATCCTCCCCACTAAGGCTCTAGGAGAATGGCTCCTCTCGAAACCAGAGCCACCTTCTCCACACTCTGCTCCTCCCTCTCTTCTGTAAAATATCCCGAGTGTCATGCCATTCGGGATCACTATCCTCCTCTCTGCCCGACTCACTAGTCTCAACCTCGGTCTCCTCCTCCTCCGTCTCTCTCCCCCTCGTAAACTCCTTAGACTCGAGTCTATGTAAATGGGATCGTCGCTGTGTGGACGAGACCGGTGGTAATCTGAAGTAAGGGTGCTTGAGGAGCACCGACTCTCCTTGAGCTTGTCTTGCCCGCCTAGCCGCAACAGGGAACACCGGGAGTAACAAATCGTCCAACCCCGGCCTCTAGGACCTCCCCTGGACTCTCAAACTAATCTATATACTAGCACCACCGAGGAAGCATACCCACGTAAGGCAAAGCCAAACTACTAAGGAACTCGACCAAAAGGATGTATCTCTACCCTCCCTACCACCTTCAACAAGTTGCCTGTGGTGGAGTAGGAAATCAAAGTAAGAGCCTCCTCGCCCCATAAACTGGCATGGCCCGATATGGTGTGGCCTCCATGTCATCGGTGGTCGGGAAGAAATGGTTGGTGAGGTGCTCGAGACATGACATGTCTCTCCATCTTCTTTGCCTTCATAACTCGAGATCCGCCACCTCTACACCTCTATCGTAGGGAGGAAGTGCTCATAGACCCATCTCATAACTAGGGTCGATGGCTATAATATTTCCCCTAACGAACCACTATGTATAAGTCATGATAGGTAGTTCCAAGTATGTCGGCTCCTGGCATAAATCCGCCATGTCCCTCAACTGTGTAATGATGGGGGCCAACAATATAATAGAGTGTCTCCTCCATTGTCCCCAATCAATCTCGAGGAAAATATCCCCATAATGGCCTAACGAATCAAGGGGATGGGCAGGCTAGGAATAGATCGAACCCTCACCCCCTTCTTCAACCAAGTGGAGATAACTACATCTCCCATATAAGAGGCCCACTATGCTATCTTAGCCCGTGAACCTGTTGTGTCAAGAGTAAGTCATCTCCCAATGATCGGGACCCCCAGGATACGGTAAACATCCTCCAAAGTAATGGTCCACTCACCTCGGACCCCTGGTAATCAGAAAGTGTTCCGATTGGCATCCCAATATGAAAATAAGTCATAAAGTATGTGACTAGATGGTGCAACATGTGGAACCTGTGATATATGTAGTATATCGGCCCTCTAAAGAGTGTCCTCCTCATCTGAAAGGGCATCTAATACTGTTGGGAGCCAGTCATACTCTCTCTCTCAACTCCATCGAATGTACTCCTCCCTCACCTGCATACACCCAAAAACACACAAAACAAATCAATTTAGCATCCAAATGACATTAGAAAATCATGAAAACACATAAGAATGCTAAAAATGCAAATTAACTTCAAAAAGGGTGTTGTTTGTGCATTTTGTGAAGGATTGCCACCTAAATAGGGCGGCGGCTCCACAATCACCACCTTAAAGGTGGCGGTCTTGTAACCGCCACCCTAAATAGGATGGTGGTTGTGTAACCGCCGCCCGAACAGACAATGGTTGGGTAACCGCCGCCTTGTTCGGGGCAGCGGTCATGTCCCAAAAAAACACGTGGCCCATGTGCCTAAAAATGCCTAAAAATGCAAAAAGAGGGACTATTTTGACTAAAACAAAGCCTACCCAAAGATGTGCCCCCTAGATGGACCTTTTAAAACTAACATTTTCAAAAATAACCCCCCATAATAAAGATTTTAACATTTTAAAATTTTGGGGTAAAAGCAGTAAAATGAGAAAAACTAACTTTGTGATCTCACGAGTCGATGTTGCGCTCGCGGAGGCATGATCACTATCTCATCACAAAAATTTTGACTCTACTCTCATCGAAACCATCACCATGGGTCCCGGACCTCAAAATCAACCAAATCAACATGCGCAAATGAATAGGAAAATGGGCCCACTTTTTCATATATAAAGAACTGACTTGTTTTGAATGCACCTTTCCACAAATTTGGAGTGCAGACAGAGGTAAGTTCTTATCCCTGCACAAATGGTACGTCCTCATTTCATATTATTTTAGTATTTATTTTTCGATCTATTTTGTCTATTTACACTTGATTTCTCTTTTCATTTTGCAGGCAGCGGGAATTTTGCATGGTGTCATTCCGACACACGGACGTATCAGGTATAACTTCTAACTTCCCATTTTGGGACCACCATACTCGGACCCACCGTTTTATGCCTCTTCATGGCTAAAATGCTTCTCTGAGGGGGCAATATGTACGTACCCAAAATTGTAGGGTACGCACTCTTTTGGAACAATGGAACACGTGCCCCAATGATGATACAGTCCCCTCGCAAGGTGTTCGGGATCTAGAAAATCTCCCCAAGTATGCGTTAACATCCTGCACGCCCCACTTAGCCCTCACAGCGTGCTTTGTTGTTCTCTTTTACCTCTTTTCTTTTTGTTTTGTTCCTCGATTCTGAAACCACCGCCCTGCTCACGGTGGCGGTCCTTCACGCATTTTCCATAATGCTCTTTTAACGCGAATCACGTAAAAATTAAACGTTCACCATCTTTTTCACCGCCTTTTGCTTGTATTTATGATTCTTTCCTGGAATAGTGTTTTGGCATTGTTTATGGTTTAAGAGATCAAATTGGTTTTCACCTTTGGGTAAATGGGATTCTATAAATAGTTGGCTTATGCTAAAGCAAATGGCCCCTCAAATTTGCCTCTCATTTTCTCATTTCAATAGCTTAGTCTTTCATTTTCTTAGGATTCATATGTTTCATTCATTACATGCCTAGTTAGTATTGTTTTGCTGTTAGGAAGCCACATATCCATCTTATGCAAATGCTATTATTACTTCATACAGTCCCAATGAAGTAGAGATGTTTAATTTTTAGTAGGAAGCCATTAAAGTTGCAGGTTTTACTTGTCAAACATGATAGTTTTAGGTTCTAGACGTGTTATGTTGCATTACTCTGATAAATCCCACTAGGAATTGCATAAGCCAAGCTCTTTACTCTTGTGCTATCCTCTCCTACTCGCATTGTATTCGGCCGCATCCTAAGTCGCCTTTGTTCCAATATCTACTCTTGTTGATGCTAGCATTACACGCTTTTGGATCCACGTGAGCATGAAGGAATGAAGAGATCACACTCGAGGGGACAAATCCACACACACCATCCGATTCGCCACTTTTTTGCAAAATCTAGGTTCAAGCTTTCAAAGTTCTAGTTAGAACATATCAAATAAAGTAGTCAATCATTTCATTTCAGCTGATTTCACTTCCGATATTACCAGAAGTCATTAGGATTGATAATTTCTAAGATATGACTCACTCATCACTTCTAAGGTAGAGCGGAGTGATTCAAATAGAATAGATCGCTTATCGTGTTATTTAGAATAGATCTACAAATTACATAGACAAGTAGATATCCTCGGTTGCTTTATTTGTTTTAATTACATTATTAGTTTAGTTTTCAAATTTAGATATATTAGATAATTGGTCTTTAAATTCTGCTTTTAGTAGCTTATCGATAAATTAACAGATGTAGGAATATGCTTAGACATATTCTTCATAGCTTAAATTACTCACATTAGTTAGATTTCTATAATTTCCTTTTGCATGACAATCACGAGACCTAGGAACCCATAGAATACATATTCAAGCTAATCGTGCCTCAACTCAATCTCGTCATATCAATAACCGACATAGATAAGAATCTTAGAATCCAAGTCTTCCGAACAATGGTAGACTTACAACATATCAGCTCACAAATGAGTGGGTTAAATGTAGAAGACAACCAAGCGCACATGTTTTGGTGAAATCAGCCAAATTATAGATTCCCATAGATAAATATCCATATGACTGTAGAAGGGCTTGAAAGAGACCAAACGTTCAACAGTGATCCTTTGGTCCCATAGCCAAACGCAGAGATACTCTCCACAAACATAAGCTACTAGCTTAAGAATTCAGTTGCACGAACACCGTGAGATACTATGAGAAGATCACACAACTATTAATTCTGAATATAGATGCCGAGAAATCATACGATTATTGGATACTAGGGATTAGGGACTGATTCCGCACATGACCATGTAGAGGTCCACAACAACCATGAGTTTACGGTTGTGACCCACAAAGCCCACAACCCAACGACACTATAGGTAAATCGACATTGTGGCCGGCTTACGCACATTAGTATTCAGATCCACTCCACTTCCACCACCATTGTCACACAATTATCCTTTTAGATATAGCAGCTAACAAGGCTAAGGAGTTCGACTAGACCAGGACAATCATCCGTAGAGGCCACCGAACCCGGGCCAGAGACATTCACGAAACTATCCCAGTCACTTTGGGTCAAAGCATATAACTGTGTCCCACTTTTTTGTAGTTTTTGTACTTTCAGAAAACTATGTCCGACAACCAAAACATGACCAAACACATATAAAATGACCAAACATGCATTTTTAAGAGGCTATAAATACCAAGGTGCAGGGCATCCAAAATTTACCTGATTTTTAAATTTTTATAGTATTTTTAAATATTTATTTACTAGTCAGATTTTAAAATATTTATGGCCACAAAGTGGGACACACTTGTATGCTTTAACCCTTTTCCTCATGTCCCATATCCCATAGATCAAATTATGCCGAGCTCGATATTAATTAGAGCCTTCGAGTAGTCATCCTCGCGATCGATCTATCACACCGCCTGATTGAGTTAGGAGAGCCTTCTTCGCCTTAGATTCGTAGATACCACTAGTGCGCATCGAAGACATAAGATTACCTTATTAGTTTGTATGCATCCCATGCATATTCCATCCCCGTCACAATGTCTCGGCATGACCTCCTGGGAGGTCGGGTGCAAGGAAGAGTTACTTGTAGATCCCCACACTCGCTTGTCAATTTTCCATCGTATTAGCTGTTGCCTCTTCCCTCATTTTTTCTAGATTAAGAAAATAATGAAGGATCTCTCTTGTTGGTGTTGTGAATCTTGGAGTTTTTGTTGGAATCCTTAAGAAATTCATTCTTGTGAAAAGCCTAAGTGTTATTCCCACTTAGAGTGGAGGAACTTGTAATATTGTATTCCCTTTTAGCTCACATTCTTGTATGATTTCCCACTTCAAGTGCGGGACTTTGTGTTGATCTTCTCTAAGGACAAATTGCAATAAAATATTTGTTATTAAAATTGTATTGTATGTTGAAAGAAACAAAAAGAAGAGCATCAATATTTGTGTTGTAAAGTTAGTTTTGTGAAATAGAAAAGAAATTTCATTATCTATGTTTGAAAGTTGTATTGTAGGAAAGGAAAGTTGTCTTCATCATTGTATTTTTATTATTAAATATGAGAAGGAAGGAATATTAAAGTTCATATATTACTCAAAGATATGTAGTGAAGTAAGTTGTATTGATTCATTTTCATGTAGTGGATGAAATATAATTTAAAACCTTATTCCCAATAGATGGAAATTGCTTAAGTTTTAATTTGTCTTCCAATAGGCCTATGAAGTAATCTAAGTTTTAACTCTAAGCATGTAAATCTCATAAAAATACATTAAATTTGATAAATTATTTATATATATATATATATAATAGAGCAAAGTTTAATGAATGTTAAGATTTCAAAATAAACAAATAAAGGAAATGCATATATATATATATATATATATATATATATATATATATATATATATATATATATATAACTATGCATGGTAAATAGAATAAAAATACATATAAAACTATACATGGTAAATAAAACTATACCTGTAAATTATATATATAAAACTATGTATATTGAATAGAGAAAAGTTTAATGAATGTTAAGATTTAAAAAATAAATAAATAAAGGAAATGCATATGGGAGTACGGTTGCGGCTTGTAGCATATTGGTTTTAGATGTAGATTTGGGTGGGGAGGGGTTGGCGACTGAACCCCACCCCACTTAATATTAAATGAGGTGGGGTTGGGTTCGCCGACCTCTTCCGACCCCCAAACTTTGAACATCCCACATCACATTAAATCCGCCCCATTCAATGCAGCCTTTATACACTTTTTTTTTTTATCCCTATGTATTCATTTGTTTAAGAGAACTACATTTTGGGTAAAGGCCGCAGCCTATATATATATATATATATACATACACACACTTTCTCTCATATCCAAATGACTATATGAATCAAATCTTAAGCTATACCAAAATATGGACAAAACCCACAAGTCCATTTGGGCAAATCAAATGAATTCAAGCTAAATAAAATATATAAACACATTTTGAAACCCTAGGAGAGGGTGTGAACAAAATAGAGAAAATAATACAACTTGAAAGCCTCTCCAAAAGCTTGGAGTGCCTCTAATGGCTTCCCTTCCTCCTCCATAACTTACAAAACAAAAGAGAGAATAATAAACCAAATGAAATGAGAAAGAAGACTTCATAAGCATGCTTTAGGGTTAGATTGCCTATTTCCAAATCAAGGGTCCAAATTTAATCCATCCAAGGGATGAGATTCATCCCTACGAAAGTACGTGGAGAGTGGGAGAGTGCAAAATTACCTTTTTATTTAAATGTCTTAATTTTAAATCATGAGTTGACTTTTTAAGGGGTCACTTTATGGGGTAAGGGAAGTGTTCATTATCCTAACCCAACATTTAATAAGGGACCTTGCTAGTTGTTTCAACATTGTAGAAATTAAATAACCTTGGGATTTAATTTCATTGGCCACTTTTACCCTTGACACCCCATGGGGGAATATTCAACTTTAATAGGAATTAATTTATTATTTAAATAATCCTTAGGAGATTAAACATGCTTAGTCAAATCAATGTATTAAAGTATAATGTAGATTTTAAATATTGTGTTATCATGGAAAATTATTTATTAAAGTCATCACCTTAGAGACATTAATGTGGAAACTATTGTTTTTGAAAACTTTTGTGGGCACGCTTTAAAAAAAAAAATTATTCCATAATTTTTCTAGTTAACCCTAGGTTGTTCTTAGGTCTCATTCGATAATTTTTTTATGGGCGTTATAATAACCTTCATAGATTTGGATCTCGTATTACCCACTCGGTAAGTCAATCTTACAAAGATATCGTGCTCCTACTTGTCACATCAATCATATCATCTAATCTTGGAATTGAAAATTGATACTTAATTGTGATTTTATTTATATCCCTACTTGTCCTCACACATTCTCCAATCACAATAAATTCCGGGAGTCAATAGTGCTAGATTTGTACATAGACTCATGCTTTTTATTACTAACCCTTTTTGTATTAGATCTGCTACTTGCTTGTTCAATCCCTCACTCTATGTCGACTCATGTTGAAGGATTCCTTCTTTAGAAGGGTTAATCCTGGGGATCAAATCAATATGGTGTTGTATATCTCACTTTGAAAGTAACACATATGGTATCTCATATGGGATGACATCCTTATATTGTTTTAGTACCTTTTTGCCACAATGGGTATATCAAATGCCTATATTTCTACCTTCTTTGATACGAAAGCATAATAACAACCAACTTCTTGCATTTCAGCAATAAACCTGTTTTCTAGCCAACAAACCCTCACTCTTCCCTTCTTCCTCAAGGGTAACAAAAAAACCTTTACACTATCCTTCCAAAAGTATAAGTATTTTTCCCTCCATCATTTGTAAACCTTTCTATCATATTGCCAAGGCCTCCTAGTAATATATGGCATGTATCAATTGGGATAACATCACACCATACCTCATCCTTATAGGTATCCCCAATCGAAAACTTTATACGACATATTTTATCTATAGTTACCTTGTTCCCTTTATTGAACCATGATATACGCTAGAAATATGTGTACTTATCACATTTTAGACTGATTTTATCAACAATCACAATTGAGACCATATTTTCACAACAATCACCATCAATAATGATTTTACATACCTTTCCTCCATAGGTGCATCTTGTTGGAGAGATAATTTTCCACAACCAAAAATAAACACCAACACCATCTTGTTCTTTCTCCATCCTTGTGGAGATCATCGTCCACCTTATCATGAAGGTTTTAGCCAAGTATGCGAAAACTTCCATTTCTTCTTAATCTTCAACTTCAACCAAGTTTACTCGTGGTTGTTTTCCCTTGTCATTTATCCTTTGGAGGATAGTACAAATTCTCAAAAGATATCTTCCCTTCGTCACCACATCATTAACATGTATATTGCCTTTTCGAGCTATTTCAAACATCGTCCTCTATTATAACCTTGTCCTGTCTGAAACCCACTACCTATTTGGTAGTTACCACATCATCATTGTCATAATCATCATATTTTTCATCAGATGATGATGATGATGATGATGATGATGATGATGATGATGATGATGATGATGACGAAGACGACGAAGATGACGATGATGATGACTCGATGATGGTGGTGGTAGTCATCATCATCATTATTTTCATTTTCATCACTATCATTTTCATTATTGTCTCATTATCATCGTTGTCAAAATCATTATCATCACAATCATCATTGCCTTTGTTTTAATTAATATCACCATAATCATTTTCCTCTATGTCTTCCTCATCATCTTTCTCATCATCTTCTTCATTGTCATCATCATCATAGTCATCTTTATCATCCTTGGTGTCTATCATCATTATCATCATTATCGATGTCATCATCATCATTATTAGAACCATCACCACCGCACTGCATGATCGATGATCGCCGCCATCATGGTTATCAATAATATTAATCTTAATACTCACATTAATAATATTATTAGAATTTAGAAACAAAAATATTTGTATTCTGATAAATATTCTCAAACCATTAGTGATATTAATGTTGTTATGTTTAAGAAAAAAATATTATTATTAATACTATTATTAAATATTTATGATCGGTAAATATGTAATATTATCACAATCCATGACATTTCTATCATCATAGTCTTTCCATTTTAATCATCTTCATCATGTTTTTTATGATCATCATCGTAATCATCATCATCATCCTCCCTATCATCATCATCCTCATCATTGTCATCATTTTGAATTATTATCATTGTTATTGATCAATTTAGGTTTATTTTTTGAGTATTTTTTGTTTTCGGTTTATAATATCCTGTAAGTGTGATCATTAGTCACACTTATTGATTATTGTCGAAGGTTAGTGTTTATCGTCATCATCAATTCCATCATCAACATCCTCGCCATGGTCATCATAACTATGGTCATTGTTATTAGAATAATATCAATAATATTAATTGTATTACTAATATTAATATTATTATCATAATTTAAATATTAAGTATATTATTATTATTCTCATCATCTACATTCTCATCAACATCATCATCATCATCATTTAAATAATCATCATTATCCTCATCAATATTTTTATCATCATTCTCATTGTCCTCATAATCATTGCCATCATTTTGATCCTCCTCATTGTCATCATCGTCGTTGTCTTCGTAATCACAATAATCAACATTATCATCACCATCGTTGATAATCATTTTTGGTCATCATAATTATAATCGTCATCATTATCACCACCACCATCGTTGATCATCGTTGGATTTTTATTATTATTGTTAAAATTTTTTTGAAAGGGATTATACCTTGGCATACAAAAAGGATCAACAACAATGATTGTCGTTGTCTCTAATTGCTAAATTAATTTTAATTTTTTAATTTTTTAATTTTCATAATGATTTTTTTGTTGATAAAGTGGGTTGAATGGACCCATTCCCTATTCAAAATGATGAGGCTAAATCCTCAGGAAAACAAAAGGGATAAAAATCCAAACAACAACTTCATACTAGCTTCACAAAAGAAAAACTATCCTATAATTACTTCCCACCCCGGGATGGAAAATAATTGTCAATGCTACTCGTGCGTCCTTTTTTATTTTTTTGCTTCTTTACCTCTTACCATTTTCCAAGATTGGATGAAATAACTAGCGTAAGGTCACTGGGATTCGCAAAACCATCAAATTATCATGCACATAATCCTTATCTGATTCCAAAATTTTTGAAGTATGTCCCCTTTTTATGCCACCTCCAACCAAGTGGTTTTCCTGAAATCCCATCTCTGTATCATTCTTCTCTATAAATGTTTTACCATCGGAGGTAGGATTTTTCGATTATCTTTAAAATTTGATGCAGAAACCAAATCTGTGTTTACATAACCCCATCCGCATGAAGATGTCGATCCTTTTTTCCCAATTTCTGATTCTTATTGAAGGGACAAGAGGCTTGCAAATGTCCTACATTTTTGCACAATCTACATCGAAATGTGGTATTCTCATAGTCTAAGACCTGGGTATGCTGAAAATTACCAAATTTAAGGTTGATTCAATCAGGTATTCCTTTTTAAAAATCAATTTCAACAAAAATTTGGGAAAAAGAACATAAACCCGAATGTGTTCTATCCAAGTCCTCTTTTATAAATTTGCCCAAAACATTTCCAATATCTTCTAGGGCATACTTGTAGATGTAAAGGGAGGTTAGGAGCATGATCCAAACCAACTTTTTTCCACCGAATAAGTATTTAGATCGAAATCTCAAAACCATGGAGTGATAAATAAACCCACATGTCCCTGCAATTAAGGACTATCTATTAAATAATGTTGATAATATTCTAGTTCCCTAAAATGGATAACAAAAACCCTTGGAACAGAGAGATATTTCACATTTATTGGTCCAATTTTCAAAAACCCACTGATACAGAGCTGTGGAGGAAGGCCAAAACCCATTAAACCTACCAACCACCACATCTCATGTTAAGTTTTGAAATATTCTTCAACTTCTAGATTTTCTATGGTGAGCGAAGGAATGTCCTCGCAGCAGAGGCGACCATATAGGCCTCAAGTTATTTGATGTTTTCTTGCTTGATGAATGGACACCCCTTTTTCCAGGCATATTTGAAGGAAGTATCCTTTTGGTGATGCCCCCAAGCCATGGTTACCCGAATCTCCACCCACCGATTCTTATCACTCTTTTTGTCTTGTCCACGTACTTTATCTAGATGCACATTCATTTTGGGAGCCCTAGGGTTATGGCATAGATCCGCCTACACCTTATCTTGGCCGGCATGGTCCAACACTCCACCACCAGCCCATGACCCCCTCAATACTCTTCCTATTCCATTCACAACATCTATCTTGACATGCGGATCCTCCCGTTTCATGTAATCAACTCCCTCCGTAGTTGAAACCTTCACCCCTCCCACTTTCAAAAATTGTATTCATCGCAAATCGGCACTCCTTTCGAGCCCTTAAGTTCACCTTATTCACATTAGATAAAGTCTTAGTCCTTGTGCAATGCGTGTATCAATCCATTTTTAATTTTTCCATAATGATTTTAACAAACATTAAAATAATTATTAAAATATTAAAAATAAAAGAAAAATAACCAATTATTATTTTAATAACAAACATTAAAAGAGTTACTAAAATAAAAAACATAAAAGAAAAATTAAAAATTCATTATGATCAAAATGATATTATTCTTACAATTTATAAGAAATAAAAATATTATTACTATAAAAATATTTATAATAATTTAATTAATATTAATAGTAATACAACTATTGCCATTCTTATCCTCATCGTCACGATCATGAAAATTTCCATTGCCATCATTATTTTCTAAAAAACACAAATAAATATTCAATATTTAAGTGAAAGTAATTTTTTAAAGAAAGATCTTAAATATGTACAAAATGTATTACTGAAATTTTATTAACAAACTTAATTTTATCTAAAAAATGTTGATGCAAAATCACAACACCTTTGAATGTCTCGCAAATCAATGGGATGAGACTCTCAGTGTGATTGCATAACATGGAACATCTCTCAAAGTGTGGGACTTTGAAATCGAGAGATCTCTCTGGATGAAGGTCGATTCATACTCCTCTGTTCAAGTGCACACATAAAATTTGAAGAGGATCTATTCTAAAATATATTCTAACTTGCCAAAGACATAGTTAGGAAGATGCAAGAAACTAAATCTAAACTAACAGAGGTGATGCACCAAAGGAATACTATACAATGACTTTGTTATCAAACACGTACCATTAAAATGTAGCATAACCACCATGCACAGATAACCAATATTGCAATGAAATATTAGATAAAGGAAATGAACACAAGAGAGGGTTGAAATCATCCACAGACATGTATTATTGCTTCACAAATTGATACAGAACATTACAATGGCCAAGAGGCAAAAACTTGCATTACAATCTTAATAGAAGGTTCGGACTCCACAAATTCATCTACAAACCAGAGAAGAAGGGAGGGTGCAAAACCAAAATTTCCAACCCTTTACAATGATCCAAGATCTTACCTTTATAGATGAAGTGAAGAGAGGAGAAGAAAAGGAGGTGGGAAATATTATTTGGAAGCTCGAGTTCAAGCCATCAATGCCCCCGCAAATTGGCATATAATCTTTCAAGTCTTCCTCTCCATGTTTGTTTGGCATGATGAAGAAGGAAGAAAGGTAGATCAAATGAAATCTGATCTGGTTGTTGAAGCAATCGATCATACATTAATGGCATGAAAGATGTTTTCCTATTTTCACCCACCTAACCTTGTCAAAAGTAAAGTTTTGAAGCCTCCCTAGCGTAGAGAAGGTTGACATATTTCCAATGGTACCAAATTTGTTTAATTTAGAACACTGGATTGAAAGATATTCGATTTGAATATTTTAGTTGAATTTGAAAAAATGGTAAAAAACCAGTTTTGCAAAATGAATATGTCGGCCCGAAATTCAAATTGGTGCCTTTAGCAAAAAAAGTAAAATTATCAAAAATATCCTATAGTCTCACAGTTTTGCGAAATTCACTTTTACATTTGGTGAACAAGCCTCCTCGGGCTCCTGCCTCGCTGCTTGTAAAAACCGCACTTTTATGAAAGTTGTAAAAAAATGCAAAAAAAAAACTCCCACGGCTCCCAAAACTTCACATTTCCCAAAAGTAATATCCTCGGGATCGCGGCCTGCATTTTCCACTTTGGCGAAAACTCTTCCCTAGGCCTCCTTCACACTTTTGGAAAAAAATCCTTCTAAGGCCTACCTTCACGCTTTGACACGAAACATGGCCACATGTAGAACTAGTGCACATTTGGGAATTGTTTTGGATTTTGTTTGTGAATTTGCATCAAGAGACATATGGCTCCTGCCACTTTTCTTTGTTTATTTATGTTTTGTCTAAGTCCCTTTTGTTTGGTGGGGCCATATGTCTGACCTTGGACACGTGGAGGCTTAGTGCATATTGGGAGACTACCTCTAGATTTTTCTTTTGAAGTTGCACGGACGAGACACGTGGAGGCCTCCACAAGCCTATCACGAGCTTGGAATTTTCAATGGCTGTCCCTTTTTTTTTGGACCTAGGACACGTGGAGGGCCTGTGCTTGTTTGGGACTAGCCTTTGTGCTTTGCCTTTTGAATTTGTGCCATTGAGGCATGTGGAACCTTCTCGCTAACTCTACCCTCTTTAAACTTTTTAACGGCTGATTTTACCCATTTTGACTTCTTCTTTTCATGCATGGGACACATGGGAGCTCCGTGCTCATTTAGGGGATCGCATTTGGCTTCAACCTTGAAGGTGTGCCATTGAGACACGTGGAGGCTTCTACCGGTCCTTTCATACTTAGTCAATTTAAATGGCCGGCTCTATCCCCTTTTTCACTTTTGGACACGTGGAGGGCTCGTGAAATTTTGGGGATGCGCTTTGTATTTCACCTCAAAAGTTGCATCAAGTTGACATGTGGTTATTTTTACGGCCTTAGACTTTTCAACTACCTGATTCAACCTTTTGAGGTTCGACCACGTGGAGGGTTGGCACTCATTTGGGACCTCTACTCTTTATTCTTCCTTTGAAAATGTGTCGTTGAGACATGTGGAGCTTCCTCTGACTCTCTTATACTTAGTCGATTCAGGGCCTCGAGTGAACACTACCTTTCTCCATTTTTCTCTTGTGCACTCGATCTCCTTTGACATCGTTTTCTCCTTTGCTTTGAACCTTCCCCTTCATTTTTGATCTGAAATGTGGGCTTGCGATTAGGCCGACCCTTCAAATTTTCCTCTATGCGGGTTGTGTTTGATCAATTTTACCGGGGGGAAAATTGGGATAACAATTTGGTGACTCACGGGGACATCTTCCTGCTAGATGAAGAGATTAGTGACCTTGAAGTATCCGTTGGACATGGAGTCATGAGTGATATCCTGGTACTAATTTTGTCCCCTCAAACCGTGAGCCTCGACTACCTACACTTGGTGACCTAAGCTTGCCCCATTGTCCACACTCTCAATTTCCCTAAGAAAGTATTAAACATGAGGTTCTAAGAGTAGAATTTTTCTTGACACAGGGCTTTCACCTACTCTAGAAATGGACTCTCTCAAAACCTGATTTTAGTTGCTCTTTATTTGTTTCATTTAAAATTATCAACTGTTATAGGAAACTATGGGTCTTCTCGCTTTGGATTTTGAAGGGCCTGGCGTATGGTACCTCTTGACTGAGCAACACGAAAAATCTTATATATAAAGATAAAATCATGCATGCCTCAAATGAGACATGTAGAGTGTTTAAAAGTTCTTCTGCTTGAAAACAAAATATACTCTTGCTCCTACACTAACGCTATCAAAGAAAAGCTTAAACAAAGCTTTCCATAGGTAGGGAGAAATAGCTTCCCTTCCTTACAATTGATTGTGACCATCCAGGTGATTTGGCATTGAATATGGATTTTATTAGGAGTGGAAGGTTGAATGCAAATTGTTTCTTCACTCCCTCCATCAAGGTATCAACTGGAAACAAAACAAATACCTCTTCAGTCTGCTGCTCACTTGGTTCCAAGAGGTATTGTTGTTGATCCTTAGCACTTTGAGGCTCTCCCTCATGCTTAGAAGTAAGCATGAGTAGTTGTGGCTTCTCCCTTGGCTCCAATGAAGTCAAGTATCCGATTAGGCAAGGTCGATTCATTGAATTTTCCCACCGATAGGATATTTAACTCCAAAAATAGATTCATCTTATGAGATATTCCTAGATGGATGATGTGAGAGGGATGATAGCCTCATATTCTTTCCCTTTTCTCAGTGGTGTGTGTGGCTTTTAGAAGATAAAAAGCTTCCAACTTTGATTCAGGAGGTATGTTGAAAAATGCAGGTTGTGCTTGCATGCTCTCTTCCATGGCAGTAGGTTCTTGTGGTTGAAGGATGAATGGTGGGGAAGAAAATATTTCAATTTTAAATGGCTTCTCCTTATCAAAACATTCTTTTAAGTCTGATAGGAAATCAAACTCTTCACTTTGTCCTTCTATAGCAAGGTATCTCCCTCTTGCATGGTGATCTTAAAATCTTCATTATTTTCACCATATGAAGCTTCATCTTCAAACATGAAGCTAGTGAGTTCAAACTCTTCCAAAAATCAAAATTTTGGAGAGGTTGAATGGGAGAGGGGTCTGTAATCTCTTGTGCAACCGAATCATGATTTAGTGCCTCTAAATTTGTATTGGTCACCTCCATATGCTCCTCTTCAAATAGACTTGGAGATGATTGTTCTTCTTCCTTCATGGATTCATCAATCAAATTAGGCCTTTCAAATGAAATAAAAAATTTTCAATAATACTTCCTTCATCAAGTAGCTTAAAATATAATTTTATCTCTTCCAGTTTCTCCTCTTTAATAGGACTTGGAGCTGATTGTTCTTCTTCCTTCTTGACTAATTTTGCAGCTTGGATTAGATCATCATCCTCTTCGGAAAAAGTGTTATTATGGATACTGCATTAAGAGAAAAGCAGTTGTTAATATTCTCCTTCTTGTTCCTATTTTTCTTCTTTTGCAAACTCATCCTTAACCACTACCGGATCTGCCAATAACCGTGATATAATTTGTTGGCTTAACCATCAAGGGGATCTTTGTGATCCAAAATTTGGTAGCCCAACTCTTCATATTTTCTATCATTTCTTCTTTGTTGGTTCCTCTTTTCTTTGTTTTTCTCCTTGACTGGATTCTTGAGTCTCTTCCCAACATGAACTTGGGAAAGCAGGAGGAGTGGTAAGTTGGGATTCAAAAAGTTTTCTATTGTTTTTGTTGAAAAGAGAAGTGGAATTTATTTTTGTTTTGAGGGAATGACTTCTTGGAAGGGAAAATGGTAGAAGAATTGAGATGAGATGGAAGACTAGGAGATGGAGAAGGGAAAAAAACATTTGGGGCAGCAAGTGAGGGGCTTGACTCTTGACCATGCTGAAATGATAAAGTTTGGGATGGAGAAAAGGGAGCATAAGGAGCTGGTGATTGACTTACCCATTGACAAGGTTGTCTCGCACTTTTCTCATATGCCTTAATATCCTCAATCCACTGTGCAAGTTGAGGCAGCATTTCAACCATGAAGTCAACCTTCTCCTGAGGGTTGTAATGTCTTGGCATAGGGTCGGCCCATGGACAAGGTTCCCTATAGCCAATTCTGAATGCTTTCATCGAGCTATGGCCCTTGATTATACCATGTGAGCCTCCATTCTCATAGTTTCCATGTACAAATTAGCTTCTTCAGGTGTGGAACTACCTCCAAAATCTATATATCCATGCTCTGTAACAATTGTATAGTTTGGAAAATGACCAAACTGATTTGAATCTGGCTCACCTGGATATCCATAGTGTTGATTTTCATTGCGAAACCTTTCTAGAGGTGTGTTGAAGTAACCTGGAGATGGATCTGAATAGCATTGTTATTGCAAAGTGTGAATTCCAAGATTGAAATGAATTCATGATTGTACAATTTCATGGAATGGAAGAAAATGGGAGATGTGGAAAGAAAGATGATTAAAGATGGGTGGAAATGGATGGAAGGAAAGTTTCGCAACTCGTAGAATCAGTTTTGACTAGATGGAGTCACTCAGATGTGATTTATGTGTTCCTCCAAAGGTTAAAACTCACCAAGAACACATTAAATTGATGAAATGAAGTGGTAAGGTGCTTAGAACCTATCCCACCGGTCGTGCCAAAACTGTTGATGCAAAATCACAGCACCCCTGAATGTTTGTAACTCGATGGGTTGAGACTCTCAGTGTGATTACATAACATGGAGCATCTCTCAAAGTGTGGGAATTTGAAATCGAGAGATCTCTCCGGATGAAGGCCGGTTCCTATTCCTCTGTTTAGGTGCACACATAAAATTTGCAAAGGATATATTCTAATATCTATTCTAGCTTGCTAAGGAGAGAGGGTTTGGAAGATCTAAGAAATTAAACCTAATTTAATAGAGGTGATGAACCAAAGGAATACAAAACACTTTAGATTTACTATTAAACATAGACCATTAAAATGTAATACTACCACCATGCACGAAAAACCAATATTGTAATGAAAGAAAATATAAATTCAATGAACATAAGAGAGGCTTGATATCATCCACGCAGACATGTATTATTGCTTCACAAATTGATATAGAACATTACTGATGGCCAAGAGCTAAAAAAATTGCATTAAAGTCTTAATAAAAGGTTCGAACTCCATGAATTCATTTGCAGACTAAACAAGAAGGGATGGTGTAAAACGAAAATGTCCAACCCTTTACAATGAGACAATATCTTACCTTTATAGATGAAGCAAAGAGAAGAGAAGAAAAGGAGGCAGGAAATCTTATTTGGAAGCTCAGCTACTAGCCATCAATGCCCCCGTAAATTGGCCTAAAATCTGTCAAGTCTGCCTCTCCATGTCATTTTGGTGCGTTAAAGAAGGAAGAAAGTG
This sequence comes from Taxus wallichiana var. yunnanensis, assembly GCA_018340775.1. Classification (NCBI taxonomy): domain Eukaryota; kingdom Viridiplantae; phylum Streptophyta; class Pinopsida; order Cupressales; family Taxaceae; genus Taxus; species Taxus wallichiana. The sequence goes on along the minus strand of CM031243.1, from coordinate 720,456,082 downwards.
AACCAAATCAAATCTGATTTGGTTGTTGAAGTAATTAGATCATACATTAATGACATGAAAGAATTACCAAATTTGTTGAATTTTGAGCACTGGATCGAAAGATATTCCCATTTGAATATTTGAATCGAATCCATACAAAAATGGCAAAAAAATAGTTTTGCAAAATGGATCCGTGGGCCCGAAATTCACTTTGGTGCCTTTTGCAAAAAAAAAAGTAAAATTATAAAAAATCTCCTACAGACCCGCATGCCCAAAATTCACTTTTACATTTGGTGAAAAAACCTCCTCAGCTCACGGGCCCGCACTGCAATATGCACTTTTATGAAAGTTGTAAAAATGCAAAAAAACTCCCGGGGCCCCAACTTTACATTTCCCAAAAGTTATCTCTGGGCCCATTGGCCCACATTTTCTACATTTGGTGAAAAGTATTTACCTGAGCCTGCCGATCCGCTTTTAGCAAAAATCCTTCCAAGGCCCACCTTCCCGCTTTCACTTGAAACATGGCCATGTGTAGAAATGGCACACATTTGGGGACCACTTTTGGATTTTTCCTTTGAAGTTGCGCTCAAGAGACATGTGGCTCCTTCCATTGGTTTTCTCTATTTATTTTTGTTTTGGCTAACTCTCTTTTGTTTGGTGGGGCCATATGTCTAACCCTAGAAACATGGAGGCTCAATGTGTATTGTAAGACTACCTTCGGATTTTCCTTTCGAAGTTATGCGAGATGAGACATGTGGAGGCATCCGAGCCTATCTTGATCTTGGATTTTTCAATGGCTGGTGTCCCTTTTTTTAGACCTGGGACACATGGAGGGCCTACGCTTGTTTGGGACTAGCCTTTGGGCCATGCCTTTTGAATTTGTGACGTTGAGACATGTGGCACCTTCCACTAGCTCTTCTCTATTTAGAATTTTCAACGTCCGGTTCGCTGTTTTTGAATTCTTCTTTTTAGGCATGGGACATGTGGAAGCTCCACACTCATTTTGGGGACCACCTTTGGCTTTAGACCTTAAAAGTCCATCGTTGGGACACGTGGAGGCTTCCTCTGGTCCTTTCATACTTAGTCGATTTAAATGGCTGGATTTGTCCCCTTTTTTAATTTCAAACATGTGGAGGGATGGAACAAGTTTGGGGACTCGCTTTTATTTCACCTGTAAAGTTCACGCCGAGAGTTGACACGTGGTTATTTTTGTTGGCCTTAGACTTTTGAATGGCCGATTCAACCTTTGAGGTTTGACCACATGGAGGACCGGTACACATTTCGACCTCTACTATTGATTCTTCCTTTGAAGTTGTGTCATTGAGACACGTGGGGATTTCACCGACTCTCTTATACTTAGTTGATTCAGGGCCTCGAGTGAACACTGCCCTTCTCCATTTTTCTCTTGTGCACTCTAATCTCCTTTGACGTTGTTTTCTCCTTTGCCAACCCTACCCCTTCATTTTTGGATATGAAATGTGGGCTCGAGACAACTAAACCGACCCTTCGATTTTATTCGTGTAGGGTCGTGTTTGATCAATTTAGGCCGAGGGGGTAAAATTAGGATAACAAACACTTAGAGATATTACTTAGAATTAAAATATGTAATGACATAAAAATTATTTCTATCCAATGTGTCATATATACCACATATGTAGAGTTGTATATATTCAATGTACCATAAATTCTATATATGTAGAGTTTTATAAGCTTACAATCTACTTTTAATAATCTTTAAAATTTATAAAAATAAATTTAATTTTCATTCAGATTAGATAAGTAATAATAAAAATTGTTATTCTTAAGTAAATAATTTCCCATACACATAGGTGGGGAATAAAAAATTAAATTAAAATAACACCAATTTGAATTATTCGATTCAAGGAAATGAAAAAGACCTGAACAATGTCAACCATTTGAAGGTGTAACATTTTTCCACATGTCAGTGAATTTTTCAATCATTTCATATTTATTTATATGAGAGCATGAATGTTAACAAAAATTCATCTATTATAATACATCAAAAACATCACAAATTGGAGATAATGTACTTGTGAATAACAAAGTGCTCCATTAATCTAAACATTCTTGAATTCATGCATTACAACGAGTAAATCTAACGAATTTTTGAAATAGTTAAATGGGTTTAAGCAATTATACCCATTAAGTTTCCATTGTCTTTGGCTCTTTAGTGATTAGATATGGATTAGAACTGGTGACGTTTAGTAGATTCATCAAAGCAAATCAGAATGAAACACTTCTGCCTTTCCAAATACACAAACAACGAAAAATGAAATTTTACAAAAATATTCAAGAAAATAATGACGAGAAAGACACCAAACTACGTAGACAAACCGACATGTCTTTTTGTTTGCCTAGATTTTTCATCATTTAGTGTTGTTCCCACAATTCCAATCCATAAATTATTAAGTGAAAGAAATAGAAAAACCTCTAAAATATTGTAAATAAAAAATCCACAAAAACATTCTCACCATTTCACACAGTTTGAGTTTTACACATAAAACTTACCAATTCAAAGGCCCATAAACACTTGTAGATTATACACATATGAAAGGTAAGTGAGTGAGGGAAATTGTTTTATTCTTGATAAACAAATGAAATTTATTGATATAAATAAATTATTGAACTTTTAGTACATGGAATTAACAAAAGACACATCCCAACCTATGTGAGAAGAAAAAATAGAAATAAGATATCTCTAACTCAATCCTATTCATTTAGAAGCACATAAATTATTTATAGGGAGGAGAAATAACTACATTCCTCCAAAACAAAGGAAATGTTACAAACCATGTGAGAAAAATGTGATAGTATCTAATAAACTTAGCCTAATAATAGAAAACTAATTTCTATGTAACCTTATGCCAACATTCCCCCTTTATTACATTATTCTTGCAAATGTAACCTTTGAAAGTTCAAATTTAACTTTTCAAAGAGATTTGTTTAGAATATCATCTACTTCTTGGTGCTTCGTAGGATAATACACGGAGCTGAATGTTATGGTTCAAGATGCGCTCTCAAATGAAATGAAAATCAATTTCAATATTATTTGTTCATTCATGAAAGACAAGATTTTTCATGAGCTTCAACGCACTCTAATTATTGTAATAGAGAATAGGTGACTATTTTTAGGAATTCCCAAGTTATCCGTAGAATGTGACGTAATCATATCACTTCGCACATAGTGTTAGGAAATAAGAGATAAAATATGCGGAATAATCTCTTACAGAATCGCAACAGTAGAAACTAATATGCAGAAAATATTACAGATCTCAAATAAAAGTGCAGAATAAATAAGACAACACAGAGAGACAATATTTAACGTGGTTCACCCAATTTGGGCTACGTCCACCAAGAATCACTTGCTCAGATTTTATTACAAGCCTTCACTCTCTCAATACAATACCTAGATCCGTTTGGAGCTATGCTCAACAAACTCTACAGAATTCAAACCCGAATTCAAAACACATCTGTAATACATATGCTTATTCATCTATCATATGCATAAGACCATATAAATAGACAATTGCTTAAGCAGTTTGATACAAAACCGTGGGTATCAAAACAATGGGAAAAGACCAAAAAACCATGGGCCCAAAAACAGCCCATAACGGTTACCCATTACCCATGGGTTAATAAACCACCCATGAAAATTTGCTTGGGGCTTCGCCCAGAACCCTTTTTCATCGGGGCTTCAACCCCCGACCCGCTCACCGGCGAGCGGGACCGCCGTAAAATACCCGAGTGTAACACATGGAAGGTGTACCATACTCTAACAAGAAAATAGGCTCCACAAACATAACACATAGCTCCTCCTATGGCACAATAATGTACCTCTGTGGATGAAATAAAAACAATATTCTTATTTTTAATTATCAATGAGATAGGTCTAGATATAAGATGAAAAATGTATCTTGTGGTTGACTTCTTTTCATAAATAGATCTATCATGGTCCGATTCGATGTATCCTGTAAGAAGAATTGATCATTCTTCTTATATTCCGGACCATAATTAGTTGTTCCTCATACATATCTCAATACATGCTTTGTTGTAGTCCGATGACATTTCTATGGTTCTTGCATGAATCTGTTTAGATAGTGACAACATAACATAAATCTGGTTTTCTATATGTCGAATAGATGAGCCCTCCAAAAATTTCTTGTAGAGAGTAACATCTACTTGAGGTGAGTCCTAAAGTCTTGAAAGTTGCAAGATTTTTTCCATAGGATGAGATATATGTTTATAGTTGAACATATTGTACTTTTCTAGGAGTGTCTTGGTGTACTTTATCCGGGAGACAAAAAATTGATGCTTCTTTTACCATATCTCCAAGCCAATAAAATAATGCAAAGAGCCTAAATCATGTCATGTTGAAGATTCTTTTGAGATCATTCCTCACAATTTCAACTTTGATCTTCTCGAAGCTGTCATGATCACAAGATTGTCTACATACACAACAAGAATGAAAATTTATTTTCCTACCTTCTTTATATACAAATTTGAATTTGAGGGGCTAGGAGTGAACCCATACTTGTAAAGGTGATCATCTATCTTGATATACCATGCCTTTGGAGCTTATTTCAGTCCATAAAGTGATTTGATGAGACACCATACCCTCTTAGGATGCTCTTTATCAACAAATCCTTCAAAGTTGGGTCATGTACACTACTTATTTCGAGATCACCACTTGGGAAATCACTCTTGATGTCCTTTTGCTAAAGTGTCTATCCTTTCGTGTTTGAAGTGTAGAAACAACTCGATGATCTTGATCTTCACAAGTGGGTGCAAAGGTTTCTTCATAGTTAATGCCCTCTTTCGAGCATACCCTTTTTCTAAAATTCATGCTTTATTTTCGTCGATGGATCCATCTCGCCTTATATTTTTCTTGAAAACCCATTTGTAGCCTATGGGTTTCTTTCCTATAGGAAAATTGACAAGTTCCCATGTCGATTTTGCATGAGTGAGTGATATTCGCATCCATGGATTCTTTCCACGAGGCCGACTGAGTGCTTCACGAACATTATTAGGCTCGAGCTATTAATCAGTGAACTCATGAGTGCAAAATTTACCTCATTTCTTGTTTGAATTCTTGTTTTGACTCCGAATGAAGTATTTGGAAGTTGTTGCAAATGAGAGTCTTTGATGGTGCTTTGTACCCACTTCGGATGATAACTTGATTACTTTTGTGAAGAACTATTGCATTGACGTAAGAATGGATGTGGAGTAAAATTCTCCATTTCTCCAAGGTCAACATATAGCTCCCCTTATAGCACATCTTTTCCTTAAGTAGTCTCCTATAGCTGATCATCTAATTCAGAGACTAGTCGGTGAGAGGTGGTTGGTCATGGTTCTTTTGTTGTCACTCTTGAGTCAAAGGATGACTTGTCACAAACCACATCTTAACTTTTGTATATGTTCTTTGTCTCAGGATCCATGAGACGATATGCCTTCAAGGTAGTGATATAGCCAAGTAGTATGCATAGGAGTGTCTTCGGCTGGAATTTATTTCTCTTTTAAGCTAGGACATGCATGTATGTTGTGCAACCAAATACTCGTAAATGAGAAATTTATGGCTTTATATAACTCCATACCTCTTCTAGTGTTTTATTTTTTTCAATGTTTATTGGTGCCCTATTGATAAGATAAACAAGTGTTTGTACTACTTCAGCCCAATATTGATCCTCCGTTTGTGGGTGATAGCATGCAAAAAAACCATCTCCATCATAGTGTGATTGCGTCACTCAAAAATGTCATTTTTTCAGGTGTGTAGGGAGTAATCATGTTCTTCTTAACGCCTTGTTGTTTCCAGAAGGAGAAGAAATTATTTGATGTGAATTCCCCCTTGATCTCGAGCAGAGGATAAGAATTTGTCGTCAAGTCTCTTTCAATTAAAGTTGATAGAAATTCTTAAAATGGTGAACAACCTCACTCTTCTTCTTGAGGAAAAACACCATAAATTTCGAGAGTGGTAATCCACGAACAATAGGAAGTACTTTTATCCGGAAAACAAAGCAAGAAATGGTTCTGCGTTGGATCGGTATAAACTACCTCTAGATGTTGTTTGGCATGGAATGTACCCACCTTAAAGGGATCCTGTGTTGTTTTCCGCAAGATATCCAAGTAAAATAGGCAAGGAACTTGACAATTATGGTAAGTTCATGTAACATTTGTTTTTAACTCATATGATGCAATGAACTAATCGACAGTGACCATATCTAAAATGCCAGAGGGTAGTAAATTCTATTGTTGAGGTAGATAAAACTACTACGAAAATGAAACAAGATCTAAAGAAAATAATGTATCCTTTATAAATGCTCTTGGAATACCCATACCTTGTATTGAGATCAAGCATGATTTGATGTCATTTTGAACAATAATTTATACCTTTAGATGATGATTCAGAGTGACTGAGTGTGAGGTTGCTAGTCAATCTAGGAACATATAGTACTTTTGTAAGAATACATTTTCGTGGTCCTAAAGGAATGGTAACTCGACCTATTCCTTTTACAACATACTCTTTGTCATCAGCTATCTAAACTCACTCTCCAATGGGTTTCTCTTTTAGTGAATCAAATAGATTTTTTCACACGACATATGCTTACTTGGACAAGAGTCTATCAACTAGACTTTCTTCATGGGTTTTGAAGTTTGAGAGACTAGTACAGGTTCTTACCATAATTAGCTCCATCGAGATGTCTCCTCGTCGATTCATCATCATGTTGGGCTGTGAGATGTCCCTTCTTCTTTCTTCACCGGTGGCGTTGCTTGAGTTTTTAAAATCTTCACACCTGCGATGTGCTTGTTTGAATCGAATACCCCTATTTCAAGCCATTGTACCAACAATGATCGGTGTCATCGATATTGGTTTTGCATATTTGACACCACCTAATCGAATTTTGGGATTTTTTCTCATGACGTTGATGTGATTGTGTTTGCTTCTCTAGAGTACCTTCCTCGATTCTCGATGGCCATGATGTGGCTTTGAGAAAAGGGATTTATCCTGGGCCTCATCTTGGACTGAATTGATGGCCTCTTCCTGCTGCAAAAAGTTCATGAGTTCTTCGAATGCCACTGTTTGTTTAGATACATTTAGTGTTGTAACAAAAACTCAAAATTGTGAAGGAGTGCTCTCAAGGTGATCAAGACAATAATTTTTTTCATCCACCATTTCACCGAGCTATAATAACTCCATCCCAACTCATCCACATGACATAAGAACTCCTTAACTTTCTCATCTGACCCCATAGAGAGGGTGTGCAACTTTGATTGAAGATGGAGGATGTTATTCTAATTTTTAGCTTCATAGATGGTTTCTAATTTATCGCAGTTTCCTTTGGCCTCTCCGCATTTCGAAATGTGGTTGCACATCATAACCGACACTAAGCATAATAGACATTAGAGATATGACACTAGTTATCTCATATTTTATGAGTTCATCAGGGGTAGTGGGAACTATTGCTGACCCTGTGACGATGCCCCATAACCCTTCAAATTGAAGGATCATTTGCATATTTTTTTTCCAGGCTGCAAAATTTGGCCTTTTAAGTAACTGAGCATCCAAGAGTAGAAGTTTTGGTGCAGACATTGTAATAAAATAAAATAAATTTTATTTATTTATTTATTGATTTCAAGAGATATTACAACTTTACTCACTGATGAGAAGTACCAGCTCATAGATGCTCTTGATATTCGTGTGCTTTAAGACATGTGTTGACATTTTTTTACACTTGTGCAAAAATGGGGAACTCAAACTTCATCGTTACGATGAAATTCTTGGGTGAAGTATACCTAAGCTAAGCAAGTTCTGATTATTATTATTTACTACCGAATTGGTTATAAAATTAAATGGAATCTACAGCTTATATGTGTCAAAATGTAACAAATCATATAGTCTACAATTTCATGATATCTTCGTAAAAGAACACAAATCCCCAAGGACAGCTTGTGATGTCTTGATGAAGACACCAAATTACAAAGTAGGTGAAGTGCTGAGTTTAGAAGTAGCGAACATAAATACAAATTACGAGAAAATCAAAGTTCATTACCGAATGTTACAAGTTCTCATCAACGTTCTTTGCTTAATGATTAAGACATTCAATTATGTTACTCGAGTTGTTTAGTTCATTATACAATCCATACCAAGAAAATAGAATGTGAAGGGAATACACAACTCATTTTCAAATTCAATGTTTTATTCACAAGGAGAGTCAAATGTTTCCCATGCAAGCCGTGGGATGTAAATCAAAAATAAAGTACAACCACGAAAAGAAAGATACACGTGCATGAAAGAGAAAGTAAAGGAGTATGAGTGAACCCATCATTTTCTTGGGATTTCTTTTCTTCGATTGAAGCATCTTCATTATAGGAACCGTTATACCAAGAGAAGAAAATTTCACTATCGCTTATAAGTTCACGAATCAATTCATATTCCTACACTATCCTAATTCATGCATATGAATATTTTCCTAATAGGAGATGTATTCTACTTGAAGAACAAACTACGTGCATGCTTTATTCACTCGTAAAGAAGAAAGAGAAAAGAAAAGAAGAAAACATGGACATAAGAGAGGCCAAAAGCATAAGTATTTTCTAAGTGTACAGTGCAGGTTACGCCAAGGAAAAATAGAAAAACATAAGTACATGCAAGAAAAGGAAGAATGTAACTCAAAGTTTCAATAACTATTCTGAAATGCAAGAAGTTACAGTGTAGAAGAGAGACTAGAAATAAAATCACATATATCAATTTGCAAAAGAAGGGAGAAGCGAGAATTTGAAAGTTGATGTTTGGCTAAGAAAGAAAGTGTTACTTCAAATGTAACAAAAGAAGTTTCTAGGAAAATTTTGTGAGGGATTCACCATGAAAAATGGACATTTACAACTTCCCATCATGTTTCTTTTAACTACTACATACTCAAAGGAATTATTTAAATCAAGTAAGTGATACTGAAAAGTAGTAAAGCATGCTATGATCAAGATAAATAGCTATGAGGTCTCATTTTTATCTAGCTTCAAACATGAAGTGTTATGTTATATATTCAATCGAAAATACAAATACTATAGTTGAAATGGATGGAAGAGAGAATTGTGGAAAACTTTTCCGTGGCATCGCCATAAAAAGTCAACAATTCAAATTTTCTAGCATAAATAGAAAGTTGTAATAAAGATCAAACACATAGTTTATATAGAAAATAAAGGGAACTATACTTTCGGTCATCAAATCAAGGATTTTGGAGCATTCATTATAAGCCTAAACATCTAAAGAGAGATGAAATTTTAAGATGAACCTTACAAATACAACATTCTATAAGTACAATCTTTAAATTAATCAAGTGCTAACTACATGAGAATATTACAAGTAATAGCTTCAGAGATCAAATTGAATGCATGATTTATAGTCACAAAATATAAGTAATTCAAAATGAATACTAAGATGCTGCCATATCAAAGAAGAACAACTTTCTATGCAAGAAAATTGAACAAAGTACGAGATAAATCATATAGTGCATAGAAATAAGCTCAAGGTACAGTTTGAAAGCACGAAGCACTAGAAATAAGGTTGCAATAATAGAAATGATATATGCAATACAAATAAAAATTCTAGGAAAGCATACTATGAGGCTTCATGATTTACAATTGAATAAATGATAAGCATGCAAGTGTCTAATTAATCATTTTCAAGCTATAGGATTTCATTATAACCAAAGCAAGTACTTCATGTTTTAATACACAAGTGAATGGAATATCAAAACATTAACTAGGTGTGTCAAAATATAGTACAGAAGCATCAAAGTGGTAAATTTTAAGTGTTTGATAATCCTAAGAATTCCAGGTTGTAGAATCAATAAGAAAAGAAAGAATCAGAGTTTTCATAAGCCTTTTAAAATATACAGGATCTTAGCTCAAAGATTCTTGACAGAATGAAGAATGCAACTACAGGTTACAAGAGATCAACCCAAAATTTGAACTGAAGAGAAAAAATGCATGGTATGCTAAAAGATACATAAATGCTACAATACCAATGGAAAACAACCAAGAAGGGTTTCGAGTACATATTAATGAGATGTTTGAAGAAAAATAAAAATGCAACATAACGTTGTGCAAGGTGAAACTTCGAGTTCTTAAAAAGCATCAAAGAATTCAAGTATTAGGTTGAAACAAAACTCAAATAAAGATCAAAATAGTTTGTAGTTTGAATCAAGAAAAGGAAAGTTACCAAAAAATTTATGAAAATATTAGAAGTACAAACTTTATAATAAAAGTGCTCGTATAATGATGGAATAAGGTTTCAGAGAAATATAAAAAAATTTCAAACTCGGTGGAAGCAGAGACAATAGATCCTTAATCAAATCATAATGAGCTCATAAATCAAAGTAAGAAACAGGGTCATCTAGTTCAAAGCAAAAGAAACTCGAACTCGAAACATGTTTCAACTTGAAATGGACGAGGTCGAGCCAAGGGGTCACATGAAAGAAAGAAATGAATGTCGAATACTCCAACAGAGGTCCTACAGAAAACCAAACTCTATACTCGAAATAGAGACTCAAAAGATTCAAACAACAATTTTCACAAGGTTAAGCATGCTTAACTAAAGCTCAAAGACTCTCCACAAATGAACACCATGAGTAGTTCCAAGACATTGAAGGATCCTCGATAGCTCAAACGTCGTAACAACTCAATTCATGACAAAGGATTCTTCTAACCGAGAAAGCAATTTGAAAACACAGGTTATAGTTGGGAAATCAAAGAAACCAACGCTTAATATTTCATTAATGATGGTTTCCTTTTCTATGCAAACAAAAATTCTCAAATAGACAAGGCTAAATATGCAAATACCCACAATGTAAAGTCCCAGATCTGGAACATTGATTCAATAGTAAAAAAGCAACCAAAATATTGATTAAATAGGAAACAGATGATTAGTTTACATACGACACACAACAAAATAAAGCTTCACAAACTTGAAAATGGTGGCTTTGATCTTCACATACAAACACAAATTTTGAAGAAAAGCTCGAACTCAAAATAGTGCAACCAAAATCAATCAAATCTTGCATTATTGGACAGAGCTAAAAACTTCGATGATTAAAATAGCAGTCATTAATAATAGAAAAGAACTCACAGAGATAATCGAATGGTCAAAAAAATTGAGAAACCGAATGATGAAGCAAGAGGTCCACATGCCCACAATAAGTTTTGAACTCGGGAGTAAATCGGAAGCAATAAATCAAAAAACCTTCAAATATTTCCAAGAGTTCAGTGATATATTTAAAGAAGAAAAGAAAAAAAAAAAGTGTACGTGTACAAGAGAAAATTATCTCAACTATAACGACTATGGTGGCCAATAAGTCAAGAGATCCAGAGAACAAAGAAGAATCAAGCTTCAGAACTCACCATGGAGGCCATTGCAAAAACCAAATCTACAGAGCTCAAGAGAAACGAGACAGTGTTATAAAGAAACCCCGTATAGCTTTGTAAAAACCCAGAGAACTATAAATCCAAGCTCAAATCTTACTCAGAGAGATAAAATCCAAGCTTCAAGAAAATGAAAATGACAAAGATCTATTTTTGCAAAGGAGCCGAGCTAAAATCCATCAATGGCGTCAAATAAAATTTTCCAGGCTTCGCCATAGAGTGAAAATCTAAAGAATGTGATCATTATGGGCTTGAGTTACCTTAATACATGCAAACTTGAGATAAAAGTCAAGATGACTCAACCGTGGTTCAAGATTGATGCCTTTTGATAAGAAAGACTCATATCAAAGGTCAATTATCATGCTCAAAGATCAAGGAAGTAACCACGCTTAGGTTTACACTAGTTACCTTAAATGCCAAAGTCGAAACCCCAACCAAGGGTCGAGATCAACGGATCCAATTTAAAAGGACACCAAATCAACGCCTCTAGATCGATCTTCAATTTCAATACAACCACCATGGTTAAGTTTTCATTGAGAAATTAATTGCAAAGTCGAAACCCTAATCATAGGTTTGAGATCAACGGCCATGAATCAAAGGTACATAGATCAATGCAAAAGGGTCCAATCAAAATGGCAGCTTAGACTTAGTCAATTTTCAAAATTTCAAAATTGTCGAATTTCATCCGCATGCCCGAAGTCCGAAATACGATACGTTTTGTCATCAAAGAAAATGCGGATCGGCAGGCCCTCTCTACACTTTGGTGCCTTTTCGCAAAGGTTAAAATTACCAAAATAGACCCGCGAGCCTCGAGGCCTAATAAGGATACATGTCACCACCACATCGTAGGAGAAAAGTGGAGGCCGGGGGTTTTTAAAGTTTGAAACTTTTTGCAAAAGGTAAAATTTCCAAAAAATCACCCGTAGGCCCGAAATTCCATCGAAGGGGCCAACCCACATTTCTATCAAATAAAGAATCATCGCATTGACTTTTAAAGTCTAAACTATAGTCCAAGCTCCAATAATACTAAAACCGACCCAATTATATTGTGTAATGATTACCGAAAGGGCAAAATTTTAAACTATATTCTTTTAAATATAAATGCCGACACATATATGCACGTATGTATTTATCAAAGGTGACAGAGACTATATTATGGTATTTGTATATGCAAAGTAGCCAAGTATTGTAATAGCTCTTCAAAACTTACCTTGTGTATATCAAGAACCATGGTAATATTCTAAGTATACCAAGGTGGTTGAACCAAGCAAGTTAGAGGTGGTCCCCACAAGGATATTGAAGTGGCGTTGCAAAGTGTTTTACATGTTATCACTAGAAGACATAACAAGTGTTAACATCGAGAAAAAGGTGGTCCCAATCGGGATTGATATTTGGATTAATGATTTTGTAAAGTATTGCGTAATTATGTAATTATTTTTCTCATAAACAGGGAGTTGTATTTTTGCATGCATTCACAACAGGATAGAATAGAGAAGAAGACAGAGTTGTATGTTCATGGAGAGATACTTTCCTAGCAAGCAATCTTATTTTTAACAAAATTATTCACCCTTCTTTTCTTAAAAAAGTATAAGTAAACTTCAGTTTGACTATATTGTAATTAAGGCTAATAATGCCTATTTGTAATTGCATGTTCTATTTCTATTCCTTTATCTATTATTAAATAAAGGATAAAAATAGGATGCATGGGCGAGTAAAAGCCTTAGGCTATTTTTAGGAAGGTGTGAACGTTTTTTGCTATATATTGTGTGCCTTTGTAAAGCACAGGGAGAACTTCTAAGACTTTTTTGGATATATGAGTACTAAAGAAAATTTTGCCAATTTTTCCCTATGAGTGTGAAGTATTTTCTGCCTTTCCAAGCTATTTTTTAGTCTTATGTATGTTTCTATTAGTCTTGTGAATGCAAATTCCATGATCAATCACCTTACCTTGCTGCAAATTCACTCCTTTCGCTTAATGTTAATGTGCATGTTTACTTATTATTACTATTGTGATTCTCCCTCGGTATAATCAAGTGTTTTGCTCTTAGATATTCTACGAGAAAAATATTGGTTTGTGCATCAAAAATCTTTCCCAAATCAGTTGTACATATACTCACCAAAGTCCTCATAAAAATTTGGTGTATCACCTTAGTTTTAAATATTTTTACGCTTATCTTTTACTCTCAAACTCCTAGAAATCAGTTTTGGATACACCAACAAGCAATCGCCTTGATACTCGAGAGACTCACCTCAAAATAGGTATACCCATAGACTGAGAGGTGTTTCCCTTGTATCTACGAAAGAGAGATCAAATGAGAAAGCTTAGAAAACCTGCAACCAACTCTCTACAGGTGCACTTTCAAGAGATAATAGTTTTTGGCACGCCCGTTGGTACAACGAATTAGTTTTGCATGCAATTACCAATTCTACAACGTAGATCCACAACATGATTTACAATATTTACAAAATCCACATTCGGAGAGAAAAACTATAGCAATTTATTCTAAATATTTTAAGATCTTTTGGTGACTCGTTAAGCTGATATCAAACTAGTATTATAGCATGTTCCCTTCCTAAAGGGACTACAAGATCATCTGTAAGAGGAATTCCTCCTGAATTTGTTTCTTTACCTTTGAATTCCGGTAGAAGGAGAAGAGTTGGTAATACTTTACCTTATAATAGACATGGTTTTGATAACCATCCTCCTAATATTCCTTCACCATGTATCAATTTTTCTATTAACATCCCATTTTTTCAAATGGGTATTCAACCACCAAGGAATTTTGTGACCTTTACTAATGGCAGTCCATTAGAAATCCCAGTTTACCATGACATTCCTAATGCTGCCATGAAAATTTTTCCATCATTAACGAGTGAAAATATAGTTACACTGCTTGAACATATCAAAGATGTTGTAGCCCTATGTGTATTCCATAATATCACTCATGAAGACGCCTTGATTTAAGACTTTTAGCTACATCTTTTAAAGGGTAGGCCTTGCAATGGTATAAAAACCTAGAAATTGAAGCATAAGAACTTGGGATGACCTAAGTGAATAATTGCTGAAATAGTTCTAAGATAATTCAGATCATTTATCTCTCATTAAATAGTTGTCTACTATTAAAAGAGTTCCCAATGAGTTTATGTCTAGTTTCAATATCCGTTTTACTAGAACTTGGTAGAGAATTCCAAGTGTCAAGCTGAAGTGACCATGCTTTCGATTATCATCTTAGAGCATTAAATAGTGATATCTCAACTAAGCTTCAGTCCAATGGGGGAGAGCACCAAATCCAACGACTTATGATATCACTATCCGAGATGAAAATAGTCTTATTCAAGCTAGAAAATTAGCACCAAGGCCTTCAAAGCCATTTTTGCAGATTTATCACCTATACCTCATCCTATTACAATCATAGAACCTATTGTCGTAGCTCCATCACATGATGTATTTAAAGATTTGTAAACTATGGGAAATAAATTGACTTTGATTGATAACATAATTGCATTACCTATCGACCCTATCGGGATCCTTATCAAAGAAAATCAATAAGATATCAAAAAACAAGCAACATTATCAACAGAATCAAAATTATAGACAACCTTACCAGAAAGGTAGTTTTACCCAAAGGATCCTAGCTCATCTAATGCTTTAGTCCCGCTTAATATGGCTACGAGAAGAGTGGTGTCAACCTTGCAATCAACCTCATTCAACTACAACTTTCCCAAATGATTTTCTCGAATCAATCTTGTTGTATAACCTCAATCAAACATTGTTTATGCCTCAAATGGAGGTTGGGAAGAAAAAAATTCATGTTTATAAATCACCTTAACAAAATTTAGTCATTTTTAATGAGGAGGATTTCATTGCGAGTCACAACTAGGGCTCAAGGGAAAGATGCTAAAGGTAAAAAAACATAATAGACATGTCCCGCCTACATCACACCGATAAGACAACATCTACAGTTCCAAAGTCAACCAACAACCCTATTGTTCCTCAAAAACAAATTTTTTCTAGTTGATAAAGACCATAAAAAAACTACAACATGATCCGAGAAGATTGTTTATACCTATGATATCTAAGGCAATTGAAGCAAAATTAGTTTTTGCTTAAGGCCTACTCCAAGATAGTTGAATCTGCTCTAAAACTTTTTCTGATTTTAACATCATTGATGTAATGAAAAAGCATAATGTTAATATCTCAATGTGGGATGCTCTAAGTATTCAAGGACAACAAGATTTACTATGCCATGAACTAGCTAAGTTGTAGATTTCTTAAAATACAACGAAAAGGAAGTTCAAAAGACGGACATGGTCCTTGGAACGCTTGAACAAGACCACATTAAATAAATTAACTGGATCATTTAAAAGGTTTTGAATGCTCAAGATATCAAGAAACCACCACCATTTTATTTATCACTGATTATTAGAGAACATTTAGTTCATAATTGCATGGTGGACAATGGTGCAAGCGCATAGAATTATGCCAAAAGTGATTGCAGAAAAATTGGGTTTGTAGTATGAGCCTACAGAAAGGAGTGTCTTATAGCTTGATGGAACTACAACTAATACAGTTGGTATAATAAAAAATTTAGAAGTGACGTTACATGCTTGCCCAAATGTTTCTATTATGCAAGATGTTACTATTGTAGATTTACCTCCATACTTTGCCTTATGCTTATCTAGAGACTTCACGGAAAAAATAGGAGGTTATCTCTCTTCAAATTGGTCCTTATTTTTCACTACTCATTATGGTACAAAAGTTACTATCAATCCAGAGTGATTGACCAGATTTCACATTGAGCCTCACTCTTCAAATGCAAAGTGGGCTAATTATTCAACCCTAGATCGATCTAATTTTGATGAGGTAGCTCATGTTTCAAATGTTAGATGGTGTTTCTAACATGTTTATGGATGAAAATATACTGGAATAACATGGTCATGATCCTTTTAAAGAATTTGAAGAACACCTCGTTTGGTGTGTATTGTATTCATGAAGAAAATACACCACTTCACTTGGTCTATCCAAAATAGAGGATTTAGTAGAAGGGATTTGGAATCTTCATTTTGATGGGGCTAAGAACAAGAAGGGACATGGTGTAGGTCTAATGCTCACTTCCCCAATGAATGAAAGGTATTTCTCATCATTTAATCTCTAATTTTCATGTACTTGTAACGTAGTTGAATACGAAGCTTTAATTCATGGCTTGCTTTGGTCCAAAAAGAAAGGTATCAACATGCTACAAATTTTTGGTGACTCGAGTTGGTTATCAATCGGGTAAGGAATTTCAATATTTGTAAGAATCCATTAATGAAGTCTTACAGGACATAGAGTTTTAGACTTAATAGAATATTTTGATGCTATTAACATTCGAGTCTATTCCTAGAGCTGAAAACAAGCATGCAAACAGACTTCTTATAGTTGGGGCTAGTTTTGAAGTCTTTGGAACCGATTGAAAAGAGAAAAATCCATCCTCATATAAAGTTTATTGTTAAGCCCTCGATACTGATAATGATTCAAATTGGCAAGTTTTTAAAAGTGATAATCAAATCTGCAGGTTTTTGCAGCAAGCACTGAAGTTTTCTGCAGCTTAATCAAGATACATTACAACATTTATACGGTGACTAGATTGTTTAGTTAAATACAAATAAATTTCCTCAAGGTCTTGTCACATTGGAAGACATCTTAAACACTGACGATTAGTTAAGAAAGGTCAAGACTCAAATGTCAACTCACGTTGACAATTACGAAGAGATCTCGATTGATGAAGGGAAAAAGATATTTCTTTGAAATGTATGTTCCTTAAATGAAAACAGACATTTATTAATCTTTTCAAAGAGCTTACAGATGTTTTTGCTTGGGGTACCAAGATCTGAAAGGATTTGATCCCGTTTAGCACAAGATATAGTTGAGTTGTAACCAAATTCTAAACTCGTTAGATAGAAATAGAGGCACAGAAATCCCAAAATAGAGCCTTTGATGATGAAATAATTATCTAAGTTGATTGAATCATGTATTATATTTCTAGTTAATAATTCAAGTTGGGCAGCCAATCTTGTTCTTGTTAGGAAGAATAATGGTGAAATAAGACTATGTGTAGATTTCGAGAGATCTTAATAAGGATTCATTAAAATATCATTAACCACTCCCAAATATAGATTAGATTTTGAGAACAATATCAAGTTCATATACACTATCTCTTCTAGATTTGGTTATAGTGGATATAATCAAATTTTAGTTCAAGAAGAAGATAGAAACAAAATAGATTCTACCACCAAGTGGGGTACTTATGCTTACAAAAGGATGACTTTTGGTCTTTCAAATGCGGTGCAATGTTTCAACATACACTACACATGGCTTTTCACATTATTAAATAAATGCATCCTTGTTTATTTAGATGATGTTACTATATTTTCAAAAGATTCTGAAGAACATCTAATGCACTTAAGGAAAAAAATTTAGTTGTGCAGAAATTTGGAATATCTTTGAATCCACCGAAGTCTATCTTTTTAGTAGATCAAGGCAAGCTACTTATTCATATTGTTTCTAAGAAAGGTTTAGCAATTGACCCCTTTAGGATCAAGCCATAGCACAACTATCATTACCTCACCATAAGAAGGAATTACAAAGTTTTATAGGAAAAATCAACTTTGTTAGAAGATTTGTTCCAGATTTTGCAACATTGGTTAAACCACTCACAATATGCTAAAGAAAGAGAAAACTTTCTCTTAGACCAAAGAAGGGAGAGAGGGTTTTGAAGTAATCAAAACAGCCATATCTTAGGCTCTAACTCTTGCAAATCCCAATTTTGATAAAGATTTTATGACGTATGCACTTGTAGGAGCTAAAACAGTCTCAACTATATTAACTCAAGTCAATGATGAAAATATTGAGTAGCCTATTACTTTCTTTGGACAAAGCTTGCATGATTATAAAACAAGGTACACATTCCTTGAAAAGAAAGTACTTTCAGTAGTCAAAGGACTAAAGAATTTCAAGTATATGCTTTCAAACAATAAAATCCATGTTCTTGTTTCTCATCCAAATGTGAAAGCATTCTTACTAAATAAGGAATTGAATGAGAAAAGAGAAAACTAGATAACAAAGGTCATGGAGTATGATGTTGATATTTTGGTTGCTAAGACGGTTCGAGGAAGGGTTTGTGTGAAAATATAATTGCTGATATGGAAAAACATCAAGCTACGTAACTAGATGATTCAAAACAACATGCTGAAATTACGTATCGTGTAATCGAAATCATGGTTCAACTAGGAAATCAACAACCCGAGATCACTCATGAGATTCAAGAGTCAAGATGGATGCCTGATTTGGTTAATTATCTATAGCATGACACCTATCCGTAGAAGGTATGGAAAATATTAAAAACCTATTTCAGATTACAAGTTGCACCTTATATCTTCATTGATAATGTGTTGTTCAAAAGATACATAAATGGAATCTTGCTGCAATGTGTTGATTATGATAAAGTTTAGAAAATATTATCATAATTCCATGAAGGACCTACGGAGGTCACTTCTTAGCACATACCATAGCCTTAAAAGTTATGAAATATGGTTACTATTATCCCAACATATTCAAAGATTGTTTGGAATGGATTAGTAAGTGTAAAAATGTGCTTTCTTTGTTGGAAAAGAACATCTAGCTTTTACGCCCTTACACCTATCTCGGTTGATCAGCCTTTTATGTAGTGGGGTCTTGAATTTATTGGCATGATAAACCCACCATCATTACAAGGGCACAAGTGGATCTTAACGGCTCTGATTATTTTATGAAGGAATAGTTTACGATTCGGTGTTCCAAAGAACTATCATATCGAGATAATGCCTTAGCATTCCTTGGTGCAAAGATAAAATATTGGGCTATCAACCATGTAATATATTTGAGTTATTCATCTAATTATTACCCACAAGGTGATGGCTTAGCTGAGAGTACTAATAAGAATCATAAGGATCATCGGAAGGATGCTCAATGATAATCAAAGAGCTTGGCATCTAATGTTGAATTTAGCACTTTGGGCTGATAGAGTGACTCCTAAAAGACCAAATGGCAATTCACCATAGAAACTTGTGTATGGAAAGGAAGCAAGAATGATTATTTCGATTGAGTTACCAAAGCATTGGATTTTCTACACCAAATGGAATTGCTTGAAAATGAACCATTACAGTTCATTATGCAGAGTTAATGGAATTGCAAGAGCTAAGAGATCGGGATCATTTAAATATGGAAAATAATCAAAAGAAAATGAAGAAGAATTTTGATAAGAAAGCCAAATTCGAGTCTTGAATGAAGGAGATATTTTGTTAAAGAGGTATGTTGATCGTGCAAAGCCGGAAGACACTCAAAGTTTGATACACTGGAGTGGTCCTTACATGATTTCAACTTGCAAAGAACACAATTCTTTTCACTTTCAAAGTTGAATGGAGAGGAACTTCCCATTCTTGTGAATGGTATGTTTCTCAAACACTATTATTGAAAATATTACAGTGATTGTTAAAGTAGGATTTCCTTCAATAAGTATAGTTCCCGCACATTACAATTTTTTAATTCAATAAGTGCATTAATCCACATGATCCGGTTTACCATATCCTTTCCTAGATTTAGTTTGTTTTGGAAGGGTTGGACCTTTCTGAAAAGGCAAATTTTGGTTACATGTTTAGACTCCATGCCCAATGGAAAAGAGCAAGGCACTAGTCTTTAAGCTAGCATGCAGCTTTCCCCGCAGGATCACTAGAAATGTTGACAATTTTTACACTTGTGCAAGAATGGGAAACTCCAAACTTCGTTGTTATGATCAAATTCTTGGGTGGAGTATACCTAAGCTAAGGAAGTTCTAATTATTATTAGTTAGTGCTAAATTGGTTATAAAACTAAATGGAATATGCAGTTATGTGTGCTATTATAAAACGTATCAATCACATAGTCTGTAATTTCATGATATCTTCTAAAAAAAACACAAATCCCCGAAGGACATCTGTGTTGTCTTGATGAAGACACCAAATCACAAAGAGTAGGTGAAGTGCTAAGTTTTGAAGCAACAAACATGAATATAGATTATAGAAAATAAGAGTTCATTACTAAATGTTACAAGTTCTCATCAATGTTCTTTCCTTAATGATTAAGCCATTCAATTATGTTACTGATTTGTTTAGTTCATTGTACAATCCATACTTGATAAACTAGAATGCGAAGGGAATACACAACTCATTTTCATAATTCAATGTTTTATTCACAGGAGAGTCAAATGTTTCCCACACAAGCCATGGGATGTAACTAAAAAGTAAAGTACAACTACTAAAAAGAAAGGTACACATGCATGAAAGAGAAAGCAAAGGAGTATGAGTGAACCCATCATTTCCTTGGGGTTTCTTTTCTTTGATTGAAGCATCTTCATCTCCATCTTTTGTTTCTTCTTCATCTTCATTGTAGAAGCCATTGTACCTAAAAAGAAGAAAAGTTAACTATCAATTATGAGCTCAGGCATAAATTCATATTCCTACATTGTCCTACTTCATGCATATGAATCTTTTCCTGCTAGAGATGTATTCTACTTGAATAAAAATACATGCATGCTTTATTCACTAAGAAAGAAGAAAGAGAGAAGAAAAGAAGAAAACATGGACATAAGAGAGGCCAAAAATCCTAAGTATTTTCTAACTATTTTCCTAAGTGTGTAGGTATAGGTTGCAACCAAGGAAAAATAGACAAACATAAGTGCATGCAAGAAAAGGAAGAATGTAACTCAAATTTTCAGTAACTATTCTGAAATGGAAGAAGTTATAGTGTAGAAGAGAGACTAGCAATAAAAGCACATGTTGCAGTTTGCAAAATAAGGGAGAAGCAGAGAATTTGAAAGTTGATGTTTGGCTAAGAAAGAAAGGGTTACTACTAAAAGCAGAAAAAAGAAGTTTCTGGAAAATTTTGACGGGCTTCGCCATGAAAAATAGACATTTACAACTTTCCATCATGCTACTTTTAACTCATGCATGCTTAAATGAATTATTTAAATCAAGTAAGTGATACGAGAAAAGTAGTAAAGCATGCCATGATCAAGATAAACACTATGATGTCTCATTTTATCTAGCTTCAAACATGAAGTGCTATTTTCTATATTCTAAATCAGAAAATACAACTACTATAGCTGAAATGGATTGAAGAGATAATTTTGGAAAATTTTGCAATGGCTTTGCCATAAAAGTCAACATTTCAAATTTTCTAGCATACATAGAAATTTTGTAATAAAGATCAAACACAATGTTTATGCAAAAAGAAAGGGAACTATGCTTTAGGTCATCAAATTGAATGATTTTGGAGCATTTATTATAAGCCTAAACAACTCAAGAGAGATGAAATTTTAAGATGAACCTTGCACATATAACATTCTATAAGTTCACTTTAAATTAATCAAGTGCCAACTACATAGAATATTACAAGTAATAGCTTCAGAGATCAAATTAAATGTAGGATTTATAGTTACAAAAATAGAAGTCATTCGAATGAATACAAATATGTTGTCATATTAAAGAAGTACAAATTTCTATGCAAAGAAATTTATTAAGTATAGATAAATCATACAATGCATAAAGAATAAGATCAAGGTACAATTTGAAATCACAAAGCACTAGAAATCAAGTTACAACAATAGAAATGATATATGCAAGACAAATAACAATTCCAGAAAGCATACTATGAAGCTTCATGATTTATAGTTGAAAAAATGATAAGCATGCAAGTGTCTAATTGATCATTTTCAAGCTACGATTTCATTATAACTAAAGAAAGTACTTCATGTTCTAATACACAAGTGAATGGAATATCTAAAAATTAACTAGGTGTGTCAAAATGTAGTACGAAGCATCAAAGTGGGAGATTTTAAGTTTCGAGCATCCTAAGAATTCCAGTTGTAGAATTAATAAGAAAAGCGAAATCGAGTTTTCATAACCCTTTTAAAATATATATGATCTTAGCTCAAAGATTCTTGATGAATGAAGAATGCAACTACAGGTTACAAGAGATCAACCCAAAAGTTGAACTGAAGAGAGAAAATGCATGGTATGCTAAAAGATACATAAATGCTACAATACCAATGGAAAACAACCAAGAAGGGTTTCAAGTACATATTAATGAGATGTTTGAAGAAAAATAACAAATGCAACATAACCTCGAGCAAGGTGTCAGAGCATAAGAGTTCGAGCAAGGTGAGACTTCAGAGTTCTTCAAAAGCATCAAAGTATTCAAGTCTTAGGATGAAACATGACTCAAATAAAGAATAGAATAGTTTGGATTTTGAATCAAGAATAGGAAAGTTACCAGAAACTTTTATGAAAAGTTCAGAAGTAAAAAATTTATGATAAAAGAGCTTTGCATAATGATGGAATAGAGTTTCATTAGAAATATGAAAAATTTGTAGACTCAATAGAAGCAGAGATGATAGATCCTTAATCAACTCATAATGAGCTCAGAAATCGAGTAAGAAACAGGGTCATCTAGTTTAGAGCAAAAGAAACCAAACTCGTAAAAAAGTTTCAACTTAAAATGGCTAAGGTTGAACCAAGGGGTCACATGAAAGAAAGAGATGAACATCAAATACGCCAAAACATAGGTCCTAAATAAAAATCGAGGTCCTAAAGAAAACCAAACTCTATACTCAAAAATAAAGACTCAAAAGATTCAAATAACAATTTTCACAAGGCTATGCATGCATAAATAAAGCTCGAAGGCTCTCCACAAATGAACACCATGAGTAGTTCCAAAGACATTGGAGGATCTTGATAGCTCAAATTTTAGAATAACTCAATTCATGAAAAAGGGATTCTTCTCGACTAAGAAATCAATTTGACAACACATGTTACAGCTTGGCAAATAAAAGAATCCAAGGCTTCGAGTTCATTAATGATGGTTTCCTTTCTATGCAAACCAAAATTCTCAAATGAAAGATGGGCTAAATATGCAAATACCCACAAGGCAAAGTGTGAGATCTAGAACATTGACTCCATGGTAAAAATGCAAGCTAAATATTGATCAAATAGGCAACAAATGATTATTTTATAGAGCAAAATAAATATTCACAAACTCAAAAATGGTGTCTTTTGGATCTTCACATACGGACACACGATTTTGAAGAAAATTTTGAACTCAAAACAAGTCTGACCAAAATCAATCAAATCATGCATCATTGACAAAGCCGAAAGCTAGATGATTAAAATAGCAGAATTAATAATAGACAAGAACTCACCGTAGATAATCGAATGGTCAAAAATTTTGAGCAACCGAATGATGATGCGAGAGGTCCACATGCAAACGAGAAGTTTTGAACTCGGGAGTAAATCGGGAGCAATAAATCATAGAACCCACAAATATTTCCAAGAGTTCAATGATATATTTAAAGAACAAATGAAAACAAGTTTACGCATACAAGAGAAAATTATCTCACCTGTAATAAGTATGGCGGCCAATAGACCGAAGAGATCTGGAGAACAAAGAAGAATCGAGCTTCATAACTCACCATGGAGGCCATTGTAAAAACCAAATCTACAGAGCTCAATAGAAAGGAGACAACATTACAGAGAAATCCAATATAGCTTCGTAAAAGCAAGAGAACTATAAATCCAATCTCAAATCTTACTCAGAGAGATAAAGCCCAAGCTTCAAGAAAATGAAAATGATAGAGAGCTATTTTTATAGAGGAACCGAGCTCAAAATCCATCAATAGCGTCAAAGAAAATTTTTCCGTGGCTTCACCCGCAAAGTGAAAATTTAAATGAATTGATCATTATGGGATCGAGTTACCTTAGTTCATGTAAACTCGAGAGACAAGTCAATATGACTCAATCGTGGTTCAAGATCGATGGATTTATATAAGAAAGAATCATATCAAAGGTCAATAATCATGCTCGGAGATTAAGGCAAGTAACCACAATTAGGTTTCCACCAGCTTACCTTAAATGCCAAGGTCAAAAACCCTAACCGAGGGTTAGAGATTAATGGATCTAATTTAAAAGACACCAAATCAACGTCTCCAGATCGATCTTCAATTTCAATACAACTACCATGGTTAAGTTTTCACTGACCAAATTAATTACAAGTCAGAAACCCTAATCATAGGTTGAGATCAATGGCCATGAATCAAAGGTACAGAGATCAATGATAAAAAAGCGAGTCATAAAAATCAATGCAAAAGGGTCCAATCAAAATGGTGGTTAGAGTTAGTCAATTTTTAAAATTTCAAAATTTTGTCGAATTTCATCCGCAGAGCGCATGCCCGAAAGAGGACACATGTTGTCATCAAACAAAATGTGGAGTGGTGAGCCATCTCTACATTTTGATACCTTTTCAAAAAGGTTAAAATTACCAAATAGATCCACAGCCTCGCTTTCGAAAAGGATATGTGTCATCACCACATCAAAAGTAGAAAAGTAGAGGTCATGGGTGTTTTTAATGTTTGAAACCTTTTCCAAAAGGTAAAATTTCCAAAAATCACCCGCAGGCCGAAAGTCCATCGAAGGGGCCAGCCCACATGTCCATCAAATAAAGAATCATTGCATTGAGTTTCAAAGTCTAAACTATAGTCCAAGCTCCAATAATGCCAAAACTCGACCCAATTATATTTTGCAATGATTACCGAAATGGAAATTTTTTTAACTATATTCTTTAAAATATAAAGGCCAACACATATATGCATGTATGTATTTATCAAAGGTGGTATACTATATTATGGTATTTGTATATGCAAAGTAGCTAAGTATTGTAATAGCTCTTCACAAACTTACCTCGTGGATATCAAGAACCATGGTAATATGCTAAGTCCACCAAGGTGGCCGAACCAAGCAAGTTGGAGGTGGTCCCCACAAGGAGGTTGAAGTGAAGTTGCAAAGTGTTTTGCATGTTATCACTAAAAGACAGAACAAGTGTCAACATCGAGAGACAAAGGTGGTCCCAATCAGGATTGATATTTGCATGAATTATTTTGCAAAGTATTGCAATTATGTAACTATTTTAATCACAAACAGGAGTTGTATTTTTGCACGCCTTCACAATGGGACAGAATAGAGAAGAAGACAGAGTTTCATGTTCATGGAGAGAGACTTTCCTAGAAAGTAATCTTATATTTAACAAAATTATTCACCCTTCTTTTCTTAAAAATAGAACAATCAACTTCAAATTGACCGTATTGTATTTAAGAATAATAATGTCTATTTGTAATTGCATGCCCTATTTCTATTCCTTTATCTATTATTAAATAAAGGATAAAAATAGGATGCATGAGTGAGTACAAGCCTTAGGCTATTTTTAGGAATGGGGTGAGCTTGTTTTGCTATATATTGTGTGCCTTTGCAAAATACAGGAGAACTTCTAGAGGACTTTTTGGATATATGAGTATTAAACAAAAAATTGCTAGTTTTTCCTCTAAGTGTGAATTATTTTTACCTTTCCAAGTTATTTTGTAGTCTTTTGTATGGTTCTATTAGTCTCATGAATGCAAATTCCCGATCACCACCTTACCCGCTGCAAATTTAGTCCTTTCTACTTAATTTTAATGTGCATGTTTACTTATTATTATCATGTTGTGATTCTCCCTTAGTATAATCAAGTGTTTTTCCCTTAGATATTCCGAGTAAAACTATTGGTTCATGCATTGAAAATCCTTCCCAAATTAGTTTTGCATATACTCACCAAAGTCCTCGTACAAATTTGGTGTATCACCTTAATTTTAAATATTTTACAATCATCCTTTACTCTCAAACTCCCGAAATCAGTTTAGGATACACCAACAAGGAACCGACCTTGATTCCTGAGCCTCACCTCAAAATAGGTATACCCATAGACCTTAGGTGTTTCCATTATATCTACAAAAGAGAGAGATCAAATGTGCAAGCTTAGAAAACCTACAACCATCTCTCTCAGTAGGGTGCACTTTTGAGAGATAACAAGATGATGACACTTCGTAAGGTGTTCTTCTTCATCTTCGCCATCGGAATTGTACCCAGATTCTAGGTTTTCTTGAACTCACTTTGCTTAGAAGCGGACGTCGAAAAGGAAATACTCTAAGAGTCCTTTACAAACCAGCTTCATCGAAGACAAGGTTATCGATGTTGCGTAGCTCATTGAGTAGTGAAAATATAATCTAGAGCTTTCATGAGCTTCATGATGGTGTTATTTGGATTGTAAGTCGATGTTGTAGATTTCATTAGTCTTGATCATGTCATTCAAACTAGTTATTCCACGTGGATTTTAGAGACTCTACGTTGCCTTGGTACTGAGACTACTTCTCCGGAAATAAATGACCATTTTTTTAATTATTTAGAAAATACGTTGCTGCTCACATGCACCTATGCAGTTTAGGTAGAAAAGAAATCCCAATCTCCAAAAAAACATTCTATTTCTCTTAGGTCTAGGTATCCATTTTAATGTTGGGCACCAATCCATCATGTAGCATTTAGATGATTTCTCCATCTTTTAGTGTAGACAATGGTCCGATGTTTCACGATCGCCTTAATTCAACACGTAGGGAATTGTTCTATGCCTGATTGGAGATGGAAAGACATCTTCACGTGGTTATAGAATGCAACAATTAGAAGAAAGGAAGAATCACTTTTCAATGTAGCCAACAATTTACCACACTTCCCTTTGGTTTACCACACGTACCACGTAGAAGAATAGGATTTATTCTGATTTTTGGTGCAAAAAACTTGTTCTTTCTATATGTGTTGCCCTTGTTTCTCATGCAAGTCCCTTTCTCTTTCTTGAAGGTTTCTAGCACATCCACCAAGCATTTTCATGCAAGACAATAGGATTAAAAAACAAAAAAATTTATATATATTTGTTTTAAGTTTCTGTGCATAGAATTAGATAAAATATTGTAGTAAATAGGACAAAAGACAAATAAGACAGTGGATTATTCCACATTTTTCTTCCTTCACACACCCTCTTTGGTCGACCACAAGTAGCAGGATAAAATGAAGAAATTTGTTCGTTGTTTACCACGTGGGTAGAGTATTATTTCTTCCTTTTATAAAAAAATTACCTCTTAAAACTTACATGCACAAAATTCAACTTCAGATTCACTCTTTCTAATCACTTTGATACCATATTGTGAGGAGAAAATTGAGGAGAAAAAAATAGAGATAGGATATCTCTAATGCAATCTTATTCATTCATAAGAACGTACATTATTTATAGGGAGGAGAAATAACTACATTCCCCAAAAAAAAGTAAATGTTACAAACCATGTGAGAAATATAAAACTAATTTATAAAACAAAGGAAATTTTATAAATCTAATCAAATTAGCCTAATAATAAAAAAAAATTACTACGTAACCTTAAGCCAACAACCTATCCCATGGTGACTCATGATGGCTAAACAATGGTAGATGCAAATCTGACTAACTAAACTTGAAATGGTATTATTCAAGGCAACAAGTTACTAATTTTTCTCGATATTCGATCCTTTTCCAATCACACCAACATACTAATAATCAAAGAGAAACACAACAAAAATGATATCCTCTTGTAGAAATTAGGCACATAAAATAAAAACTAACAAAAATAAAATAAAGAATCGTGCATATTGCAAACTAAGATCCACATTTCTGTTCTTATATTTCTTCTTCTAGTTCTAGAGCTTCAGCTCAATAAAATCTCTAAATGTGTTTGATGTGAAAATACTTACAATTGCCTCTAATAAATAGATGGATTCTATGTTCAAAGAAAGATTACAAAAGCTATGGAATTGAGTAAGAACACTCAAGAGACCCCAAAGCTTTGTGAAAAACCAATTAGTGGACCATCGTATAAGAAGTAAACAAGGATTCCTATTTTGCATATATTAACTTTGAAGAAAACAATAAAACTAAACAAATATATTTACCCTCTATGTTTGAAAGCTTAAATAATAGAGCCTAATAAACATCTAAGCAATGCTTTTGTGCTTAAGAGAATGGGAGCTCACCATTAATGGCTTCAAGGCCAATGGTTCTTCCCATTTATTCCATGTTATGTGGTGTGTTGCAAAGGATAAATAAAATAGCTCAATAAAATTAAATAAATCTCCTAATCTTAGAAATAATACTATAGGTTAGCGTTAGAGAAGAAGTGTTCTTGTAAATGAGAGGGGGGATAGTGGGTTATTTATAGTTTTCATTTGGGAAAGTGCAAGATTTGGGTGCATGTGGGAGTAAATATCAAAAAGAACTTT
Organism: Taxus wallichiana var. yunnanensis; assembly: GCA_018340775.1. Classification (NCBI taxonomy): domain Eukaryota; kingdom Viridiplantae; phylum Streptophyta; class Pinopsida; order Cupressales; family Taxaceae; genus Taxus; species Taxus wallichiana. Next base: position 720,427,459 of record CM031243.1, on the reverse strand, counting down.
TAGGTTAGATTAAAATAAACATGCTTTAGGCTTAGTTAATCTTGGTTTAGGCTAGTTAAAAAAATTGATTGGCAAGTGATTAGAGACTCGTTGAGAGTTGGGAGGGGTCTAGATAACCATTTGTGACTTATAGGTAGCCTATAAAGCTTGTAGAAGTGGTTTAGAGATAACTAGGGACATTATGAATGGTCGAAAGGAGGAATTTTTAGCTCAATAAGAAAGATATTAGACAAATAAGATGATTATTGGAGGAATACGACCGAGAAGGTGTCATAAAATGAAAGTTAGATATGTCTAATTGACGATATGTCATCAATTTGTGAGGAGTAGAATAATCGGTGCAATATTAAGAGTAATAATATTTTGATCAAACTAAATGTGTCTACATTTTCCCCTCTTTTGGGTGACGTAAGCTATGTCACTTCAAAGAAAGTAGACAAGCATAGATGAGTAGAATTTTTTTGGCAGGGGTAAGAAAAATTTGTTAGTTAAAGGGATACCCCCTGAGTGTTGATGGGGTGATGGAAGAACTCAATCGATTTATTGAAAAAAATAGAAGAATGAAAAGTGTGAATAGAAGATTAGATAATAATAAGAAAGAGGGATATTGAGCTATCCACATACCAATACAAACATTGTTTTAATCACCATTTTTCTTAGTATCATCATCATTGGCCCTTATTAAAATGTAAGCATACGAAAAGCGTAAAATGACATGAAAATCCAAGATATAAATAACCGCCCTTGCTAAAACAACAACTCCTTGCAATATACAAACATGCAATGCAATACGAGAAGTAAACAATCTCACCTAATATAGAAATAAGTACAATCACACACACTCAAACCAACAATGGTCAAGATAGTTACACAAATAATTTGTTATCGAGATGTAGTCCCAAATGTTCTAATAAATGAAAAGGGTTTAAAATGATGCCCCAAGAAATTTGTATATTCAAGGGAAAGGATGGAGGAAACTTGGGTCTAATGGAAAAGCAATGTGCACGACAAAAATAGTACCAAGAAACTGATAGTACCCCAGAGTGTAGATGAAGTAGGAAGCATAGATTTTGTAAAATGATTGTAGAGTTAAGTGATCCATGAGTCATTATTTCAAAACATGTGAAAACTTCAGCAAGATATGAGATGAGTGCCATGCAAGAGACACAAATTTCAGCTGTAAATGAGCCTTTTACCAATTTTAGTTCATTTTTGAAGTTTTACGATTTTTTTTTCACTTTTTTATAGTTTTATAATACTTTTTAAATTTTTTGATCAGTCAAAATAATTTATAGAAGATATCAAAGATCTCCTAAAAGCATGCACAACTTCTTGATGGCGAAGGCAAGGGCATCAGATAGCAAAAATGTCCTGGTGAGAAGAATTACAAGAAACAATAATTATTTTATAAAAATAATCATCGTGATAGGAAAAAGAAAGGAAAAATAGAAGAGAAATGATAGAAAAATGGCACCTAGAATATTCATAAATCATTTCGGTTGAAGAAGTGACCGCAGGGTGGTAGCGAATGCTCTTGCGTATAAAAACAAGTAGAAATAATCACCTTAGATATGAAAATAATCATCTTGGTGAGAAGAAGAAGTACCAGAGTGATCACATGACAGAGAGAAAACATGCCCCAGAGGCAACGTGGCAGCAACCTAATATACCCACCGGGAGGGTAAAACAATCAGACCAATTCATTTGTAGAAGAGCTCTTGCGAATTTTAACCGCGAGCGAGAGCGATAGCCCTGGAGTGAGATGGCGAGAGTACCGAGTAGACAGAGATGAGAAGATTGAATCCAAGAGTTTCTTTGGGACCCAATGATGGACCCTATGTGAGTTCCCTATCCCCCTTTGTCAATTTTTCATTTAATGCATTTTTTCATCTTTTTAGGGTAGTTTTGACATTTTTCGACGTATGAGTGTGCATATGCATTGATTTGAAGGATGCACAAATTATCATGTGTCATAAAAATGGGTACACGTATGCATATGTGTTTAAAAATAGGTATGCACCCCTGTATCCGTAGAAAAGGGGGCGTATGTGCCGGGATGAAAATTACAGACGACGTGCACGCATGCATGTGTGAGGAGGATGAGCGTATGCGTCGCACAAGAGGAACATGCATTTTGGGTAGGATAGGAAGAATTGAATAATGGGTGGAGCATACACACTGGGTAGGATGCGTATGCCTCAAGAAGATGCATATGCATGTTGGGCATGTATATGCCAAGACATGCATGGAGGCATGGAAGTGGAGGTGCACACATTAGGGGAGGAAGGGATTTTATCCATGAACCAAAATAAGTAAGTATAGATGAAAAATAAACTAGATGGGTTATAGAAGAAGGTGAAAAATTGTATAGTAGATGAATGAAATAATAATTGTGCTTTAGAAAATTATCTAGGAATAGATATAGAAATTAGATATAAGTGGATAGAAAATTAGATCCTAACACATGCCCTTTTGTTTACAGATGATACTCCCCATTCTACATACTCGCGAGAGGTACAACTAGCCCAAGTGATAGAGGCACAATTTGATGAGGGTGATAGGAGGATATTTCATATCCTTCTATACGTGAAAGGATTGGATTACATGGTTGATATGCCATAGATTACCTTAGATCATGGTTTGCACGACACCGTAGTTGAGAGGTGGCATAACGAGAGTCAATGCTTTTAGATCTCGACTCGTGAGATCACGATTACATTGGAGGGTGTATGTCATAACATGCGGGTTCCCATCTAGGATCAGCTTACTAAGTGTACTCGTCATCACCCGACATTGATCGGTGTATTCTTAAGCTATTTGGCATCCCAATGATACCATGTCATGGGATGACTATTAGATTGTCATGTTGCATCAAAGACCCAACAACTAATCATGTGGTAGTCTACATAATGGCATTTTCGGTGGATTTTACTCCCGACAAGACCGGTGCTTAATTTCCACTTGGTCTCCTTGGATTGATATTAGGACTAATTGATGGGGAGACATACGATGGGGTAAGTGCATATTAGTACACTTATATTTCGACCTCCATTTGATCACATACTACCATCAGAAGATGGTAGGAATCGGATAGGTTATTAAAAATTTGGTTGTGGGACCACATTTCTATTGGTCATCTCGTAGGTGCACTGAGAGCTCGAGCTCCAAAGGAGCCTTCTACTATGGGTTGGGTTCTGATTGGAGATGATGTGTGGCCACATATAGGAGATTCCTACCATTACTACCACAAGTTGGATGAGTTACAATAGGATGCCATGGTATGGAGGCCTTATAGACATTTTTAGTGGCCAGAGGATGGCCTAGAGCTCAGCACTATGAATGTTGAGCACTTCATGATGGGTATTTACAACTATATGCGGGAGATTTATAGAGTGGACAGTGCTAGTGATTACCCAAGGTATTACTCAAGATGTACTTGGGCCAAAGAGTATTTTGATATGGGGCCATAGATTGCTAAGGGCAGGGCCTTGACTAGCTTTTTACATGTGGTACCAACTATGTGGGTACCCCGAGACGATCGTTAGATCGAGATCTTGGCACATGCCGCAGTATGCCCCTAGTACCATGGAGTGATTCCATACCGCTTGACCATTCCCAGTGGCCTATGAGGCAGAGTGAGAGCACCACCCGTAGGTCCTCCTAGTTGTGACAAGTGTGGAGTTGGTGGTGGCAGCGATGATGGTGATGATAATGATTATGATGATCCATTTTAAGGTCAGCATTATGTTGGGGCTAGGGGACAGGTAATCCATTACATCAACCTCGAGAGATAGGGACCCCAACTCTAGCGAGACATGCACCTAAGGCTCCAGACATAGATTTTCCTCTAGTAGGCATTCCAGCAAGGATATATGCCCCTTATAGTAGGCATTTCTAGAGAAGGGTCCACCTCCTCACACTCTAGGGGGAGGTGGTGATGATAGGAAGTTGGCTGAACTTTAGCATCGAGTTATAGATAGTGATAGCTATATAGTTACAGTGGTGGTGAGTGAGAGAGATGAGGCTAGGGAATAGGTACAGGCCTTACAATGGAGCAGATTAGGCCAACGCCTTGATATAGGTTTTGATATCCGAGAGAGATCGGACCAGAGTACAAGCCACTCGGGCGGGGAGATGGTGCATCATTTCATTAATAGATTAGCTAGTTGGTAGGGTAGTGGCTCGAATACTTGAGTCTTTTACATCAATCACAGAATCAAGTGTAGATGGTTATCACATAGAGGGATCACACCATGGCATAGGAACACATGGCTTCATTATGAATAGGGATCAAGCCTAAGCTCGTATAGAATATTACTGCACATAGAGACCAAGAGGCCTCCACCATGTGATAGGCCTATACTGATAGAGGTATATTGGTAGGAGAACAAGACGCGTTGCCATTTAGGAATCCACTTGCTTTTTCTAACGCCGATATTATTCAGGATGTTATGAGGGCCAACGGTGAGGCCTTATATTATAGGACCACCTATTTCAGAGCATTCCTAGCAGAGTAGTGGGTGGCACCTTTTGAGCAGCTAGGTGTGATTTTGATAGGTTTCGGATCATGACAGTGTCACTCGGTTAGATCGTCGATCTGACAAAATCACACAACAGCCCAAATTGGAAAGTAGTCACTGATAATAGCCATCCGTAAACAATCATCAAGACAATAGGGTAGTAGTTCCGATGTAGGCCCATAACAACCATCACTCTTCCATCCCCTAGGACACGGACACAGGAGCCCCGATAGAGGTGTAAGCTATGGTTGATTTGTCCATTTATCTTTTGTACATATGTACTTGTATGTATACATGCCTCTTATGAAGGATGATTTTGATCAATGTATATATTGGTGTACCATTATTTTGATGCCTCTTGATGAAGGATGAGTTTTGATGCATGCCCTTTTAGATGGTATATTGTATTGATGATGTATACCTGATTTTGAGCCAGACATTTATACATGTATTATACGGATATTTGATTATGATTTTGTTATGTCATGCTTTGATTATGCCCTTATGATGATGATTTATGTTCTGTAGATGATTGTATCATGATGTATGCTCTTTCTTTTATGTATGTGACATACTTTATCCTTAGAGATGTTTACGTTTCATGTTCTTCGCATTATTGATATATCCACAAATAGTATCATATGTTTTGGATTTTGTGGGATGTTTCGATTCCCATTCTATCACTTGGGATGATACTAGATGATATTGGTGTGGGGAGGGGATAGCTTTTGATTATGCACAACCCCTCTTGACCCCATTGATGATACAATATGTGATGATTAGCTTAGTATACATGCATGATGTAAAACTTAGCATTTTTGTATATATGATGTATCAGATGATGTTTATATGTGATGAAATGGTAGATGATAGATGTGATAACAAATGGATGTGCAGAAAACACAAAGAAAGTTAACAAGACTAAACAAATATACACAAAACAACACAAACAAGACAATATGCAACCAGAAATGAACCCAAGCAAACTTTAATAACACACTAAATTGACATTCAATCTAAGTAAAATGAATCCTAAAAGGTGCACACAATAGATGATGGATAAAAAAATGATTTTTTTACAAGTGAACACAAGCTACGAATGAACCTAATGCCATACACAATTAAATCAAACAAGATCCAATCTATGATAAGCAAAATGAATCACCACACAACAAAAAAAATTATTCTCAATCAAAACTATAGAAACCAACAACTAAAAGCAATTAAATTATTACCTTGTTTTTGTGGGAAAAATTGATATATTTTCTAATGTTTTTGGGTTATCTAGAAAGATAAATTTTCAAGGCTACCATTCACGTTTTTTGAGGTTTTCTCTGAGACAATGTTTGTAACATGGGTATAGTCTTGTCCTTAGAAGGGATATTTTCTGAATGTTTAGGTTTTGGTGTACCTTTTTCTAAATGTTTTTAATTTTCTAAGGTCATGTTTGAAAATCAATGTACAAGGAAAAGAAGCATGTATGCCCCTAACATGATGTTGGAATATACAAAAGGTATAATGCCACACGTATATGTACAATAAAGTGGAATGTGAAGGTGTCCTTAAAGTTAGATGGGAATATACAAAGGCACATCCTTCATGCAGATATAAGAGAAGATAATCCGATCATGACTTGGAAGAGATGGATTTGGTAGGGTTCCTAGACCTAGCAAAGGAAGTTATCCCTAAAAAGTAGTGAGGGTTACCCATCCTGATGCAAGAGTAACTTGTGACCGATGAATCCTCCTTGAGCACCGAAAACTAGTTTTCACCAAAAGACCTACCCACTAAGCAAAAATTGCATGGTTTTCACATGTGGATGACCTATTTTTTCTTTACTATTTTCTCAATTTTCTCATGTTTTACTTATTTTTTCTTTGTTTTTCCATTTTTTAGTTCTTATTTGATATTCTCTCCATGCTTAAGCATAGAACCACTTGAGATGCATGGTATTCATTGGTTCTGGAATCTCTTCACTATCTTAATATGCCAATATATAAGCTTCATCCATACTTGGTAACCACCACATAAGGCCCTAGCTAGTTGGCCTCAAAGTTACCTTTCTTTTCTTTATCTTTGACGATATTCTTCCTATTTTATTTCAACTCTAGATCATCTACATCAAACTCACGATGAATTGTCCTCTTGTTATACCCTCTTGATATTCTTATTTCTAGTAGACCTTTAGGTGATTAAGTACTCTTATCCGCTTCTCATCGAATGCAGATCTAGCTCTACTAGCCGAGCTACTCTATAATCTTTGTCTTTATCAAGATAATCCTAGAGAGATATTCTTGGGAGGAAACTCCACTTCCAAAGGCATGATCACTTTAGTTCCATAAAGTAAGGAATATGGGGTTGCACACTTAGGAGTACAAATGGAAGTTCGATAGGCCTAGAGGGTGGGATGTATCTGTAAGTGCCCATTACAGCCGAATCTTACTTTCCATTTTATCTATGATTCATATAAGGTTTTTATTGGTATCTTCAATTTTTCCATTACCTTGGGGGTAATAGGGGGTAGACGATTTGGGTTAAATATGGAAACGTTGACACAATGTCTTAACCATTTTGTTTTTGAAGGATTTACCATTATCGGTGACAATGACCGAAGAGATACCATAACGAAAGATGAGATGGTTCATGATGAATTTAGATATTTGCACACTTTGGTGACATAATTAAGAGGAAAATCCTCTACCCATTTGGTAAAATACTCATTGGCTATGATAATGTGGGTGTGTCCATCCAAGAAGAAGGATGGAGCTTCCCTATGAGATCCGTGCCCCATTTAGAAAATGGAAAAGGTGTTGCAATAGGTTGCAACTCTTGTGTTGGCACATGTATAAAGTTATTATACATTTGGAATATCTCACATTTCTTGATGAAATTACAACAATCGGATTCCATGTTGGGCCAATAATAAGCTACCCTTAAGAGCTTCTTTTCAAGACCATACCACTAGCGTGTGCTCCACAAATACCACCGTCTACTTCCTTAATAGTGTGAATTGAATCAAGAACATCCAAATAACGAAGAAGATTCCCATCATAGCCATGAATATAGGGGTGCATCCTAGGAGGGTATAACGGGCTATATGGCGGATAAGGAATTTCTTCTCATAATGGATAATGTCCTGGGGAATGTGTCATCTTGTAGGTATCAAAAGATAGGGTCATAATAAGGGGATAAGGGACCAACCATTTCACATGTCAAACAAGATTCTGGCATGTCATATGTGGGTATTTGTAAATGCTCTACAAAGAAAGGCATCTTGCTCTCCTGAGGTGGAATGCGTAAGAGAGATCTAATTATAGCCATAACATCTGTTGATCTATTATGCGACCTTGGATTTTTTCAAATATGATAGTGCAAAGTATTCCTTCAAATTTTTGACCATTTTTTTGTATGGAATAAGTTTCTCATCCTTAGCCTTGTACTCATCATTAAACTATTTAATGATAAGTTGGGAGTCTCAATGACTCGTAGTTTTCTGATATTCCAAGTAATAGCTAGCTTAACGCTAGAAATGAGTGCCTCATATTCCACAATTTTAGTAGTGCAGGGGAATCCCAAATGGAATGCTCTTGGGATAACCTCACCCATGGGAGTGATGAGCACTACTCTTGCCCCGATGTGTGGAAAGTGAATGATCCATCAAAATGGACTTGTCATTCTCTAGATTCTTTAATATACATCATGGATGCATCTAGCCGGTCCGGACACGGGTTTCATTCTTGGTAGAGGAGATTCTTCCAACTGATCGGCCAATACCGTCCCATCAAGGACTTCGATTCAAATAATCCATATCAAATTCACTCGGAGAATGATCTAATTAGCCATTCATCCGTAAGGGTTGGTTTAGATAAAAGGTACTTGAAAGGGTAAACTTTCGATATTAGTTTGGTCTTATTTTTGAGGAGATAATGGCAAAGTTTTTGAAAGGTGAAGACAACCGCTAGGTAGGCCTTTTCAATCTATGGGTAATTCAGTTCGTAGGCAATCGAAGTGTGACCGAGGTAGTAAACGCCCTTTCTCTTTGGTCCAAATCATATTGGGAAAGTAGTGCACCAATAGCAAACTCGTAGCAGAGATATGTATAAGAGGATAGGTTCCCTCCAGGGTGGGAGACATGAGTACAGGGTGGATAAATAAGGTATTATTTTAGTAATGCAAATGCTTTTGACAATCTAATCCCCTATTGAATGCAACATCCTTCTTTAGTAGATGTGTAAATGGGTGGCACTTATCTGTAAGTTGTGAAATAAAGCGACGGATTGCCTGAATTTTCCCTTGTAGACTCCTCAGTTGTTTAAGAGTGGTAGGTGGTGGCATTTATGTGATAGCCATAACCTTTGCAGGGTCCACTTTTATCCCTCTTTGTGAAATAATGAAACCTAGGATTTTTCCTGATAAGACACCAAAGACACACTTCTTAGGATTCAAGTGAACCTTATAATCTCGAGACTCTAAAAAATACGTCTCGAGTACTTTAGGGTTCTCTCCTCTTGTTTTGGATTTTTCTAGAATGTCATCCACATAATATTCCATGATGTCATTCATCATGTCATGGAATATGACAGCCATTACACACTAAAAGGTGGCCCCAAAATCTTGAGTCTAAAAGGAATGACCATGTAATGTAACATTCCCAAAGAGTGATGAATGCCATCTTATGTTGGTCCTCTTCGACAATACAAATCTAGTTATAAACTGAAAAGCCATCCATTAAGGACAACATTTCATAACTAGTAGTGGAATGCATAACCATATCAATGTTAGGTAAGGGGAAATAATCCTTAGGACATTATTTATTGATATCACAGAAATTAGTGTAGATTCTTATGCCAACAAGTTTCTTCTTAACATGGTCTATATTAGATATCCAATCCAAATAGTCAATCGGATTAATGAAATCAGCAGCTAATCATTTCTCTAGTTCTTATTTGACAAGGAGTACAATTGTAGGGTGCATCTTTCCTAACTTCTTCTTGATGGGTTTAGCGTTTAGGTGTACAAAGAGGTTATGCACGACTAGGTCTAGATATAATCTAGGAATATATGTGTATGACTATGTAAATATATCTCCATATTCTATAAAGAGCTCTATAAATCCATTTTACTTTTAAGCTTAGAGTGAAGCTCCCAACTTTATCATTCTTGGTTCTTCTTCCGAGTTGATGTTAACATTGATGGCTTCTTCCACCAGCATCTTAGAAGCATCCTTCATTCACGTAGGATGAGAGAAAAGAGTAAGGTCTACCTCCTTAGGTAGCTCATCATCATATTTGAATAGATATCTCACTTGATCCATAGGTTCTGCATTATGTTTGTCTACGAGCGCTTGAAAGATTTTATCGCTATGCGAATGGAATTTATTCTGTACAAGGTTTCTCTCAAGTATTTTTACTCTTGTTTTCGACTTTCTTATTCAAGCGTCCACACATCTCTGCTTCTTCTCCAAAGTATGCACAGGTGTATAGCTGAATTGCAAATCCTTTCTTATGATCTTCAGCTAGAATAGAGTCCCTGAGTCCCATGAATTCTGCTAATGCCTCATCATTCTCGAAGAAGTTGATTGGCACATGAATTTTTTGATACCAATCTATAAGTTTGGGATCTAGAAGGACTACTTGGTAATTGGTTTGAGGCCTAGATTTGGATAAGGTAAGGACAACTAAATCAGGGAATAAGTTAGTTGAGGCAAGATCCTCGTAGAGGCTACATTGGGAATCTGCATCGCTATAAGAATTATATGAATCGATCTCATGTTCGGAAGAGGTGCTATCAATTTCAAAGGGTGGATCGTTGTGAGGTAGTATTCTTATACCATGTTTATTTGATTTGAAGCGAGGGATATGAATGGGTTCTAATAATCATTGCGCATTGATTACACATCCCAACCCTTTATAACCCATGACAAACATCATGTGGTGGCCTTTGAAATATTGGGGTGCCTGATGGTATGAAGCCATGGTTCCTTTTGGAACTTTGTTAGTAGGATCTCCTAACATATTTTCCTCGAACAAGAAACCACTAGGAATGAATTTCTTAAATGATTTAGGGCATTGTTCTGAGTGCTTTTGAACTAAAAATGGGGTTTTCATCGTGTCCTGGTGACACTAATAAACTGATATTAATAATTCTTTTTCAAGTGTGAGCGACTTGCATGCACCATATTTTTCTGACCTTGCCTCCCATGATGTGAAAGGGTTGAACAAAGAAGTAAAATATTGATTGCGAGGAGTGAGTGAATCTAGATCCACATGTTCCTTGATAGCGTTTGTTTGCAAAGGAATTCCAATGCATACAAAAGGGCACTCATAAGCAACACGAGAAAATTTCTGCAAGGCTCTACAATATGTAAATGGTTCTTGATCTCCTTGAATGGTGATTATATGTCCTTTATGGCACATTTTGATACATTGACGGAAAGTCAAAGGAATGGTCTCTTAAGCTAAAACCCTTGGTTAAAACCCTTAGCTAAAACCCTTGGTTAAAATCGGTCATCACAAAATTATATAACTAATTTAATGTAAAATAAAAGAATTGATTAACTCTATGGTTGAGTTTTAAAATATTTCATTTAATTAATCCTAAATTAATTTAATACCTAGGTTTCTAAGGTCATGCAATAATTTAATAACTAAAGTCCAAGTCAAATTAATCCCTTTCAAAAACACAAAGCTAATTATTTAATTCTCCAATAAAAAGTAGTCTAAACTAATAAGGAAGAGTTTAATTGAATTAAAACAAAATAAAAAGTTATAACTTAAATAACTTTCAAACCACACAAGTGGCCCCATTCAAAAGGGGGACCCATGTGATCAAATGATCACCTCACCTACCCCCACCTAACTTTTGTAGGAGACATTTTGGGCCATTGGATGAATCCAATCTAGGCCATTAGATGAAAGAATTCAAAACAAACCTAAAAATCCTTAAGGAAGGCTTTTATTCTTTTTTTGCTCATTTCTCTCATTTTGGTTTTGTAGGTTAAGGGAAGATGGAAGAGGAGGAAGCCATGGGAGGAAAGGAGAAAGCTTGGGGATGGATATACACATCCCAAATCCAATTTATTCTATTTTTCTATTTCTATCCTACCCTATTCAAGGGTTGTAAATTTCTCATTTTAATGCAAACATGATTTAAAAGAATACCCATTTGGGTATTTTACATTTTCTCAAAAGATCTAAATTATTCTCTTATTTTGTTTTACCAAGAATACTCTCTTCTTTTGTTTTATATGTGTATATCTCCAAAGGTTTACAAATATATTAATAATAGTTTATAATATATTAGTATGTATATATATATTAATACACACACACACACACACACATGTATTATTATTCTCATATAAATTTCACTAATAATTTATATACACACACACACACACACACACATATATATATATATATATATATATATATATATATATATATATATATATTTAATGAATAATATCAATATAGTAATATATTAATAATATATGGGTAGTCAAATTTGTATTGATTTTTTTTGAGATAGTAAAAACATGAGCTATATAAGTACAAGCTTAGTAACCAATTTATAAGGTAAATGTTACAATTTCAATTATAACTAAATACTTACATTCTTGCAAATTATTTAGATAATCAACCAAAACAAGTCATTTGGAACTTAGTAGAGCAAAGTGAGGATTATGAGAAATTCTAATTATTCAAAGGAGGAGGAAGAAAAATTGGGCAAAGTATTAAGGTTATTTAGTCATTTCAAATAATTTGCAAGATAGTTGAAACACTATTTTCTTCCTTCAACACATCTAATAATACATTTATAGTTTTAAAACTTCAAGGTACTTTCATCTAAGGAAAGGAAAGAATAGTCATTCCATTTCACAAGCAAGTGCAATTCAACATGATATTTGTTTCTTTCAAAATAGAGTCTAACACATTACAATATTTTGGAAATAAAAGTATATCAACTATTTTGGAAATGAGAGTATATCAACCTACAACATTACAATATTTTGGAAATGAAAATATTTTGGAAATTAATAAAGGTATATCCATTTCATCTTCATTCAAATCTCCCTTTCTTCAAAACAATACAATATTGATAATTTCCTTTTCACAAGACTAATCACATTTGAAATTTTAATTTTCTCAATCCACACTTTTTAAAAGAGTTTACAAGATAAAATGATTTCCAAAGAATACAACAACTTTATCACAAAATTACAATTTTACAATGCATCGAATGCAAGTGGAAAGTATAAATGAATGAATAAATTACAAAAATACTATCAACAAGTAAACATTTCAAGTCTTGAATATGCATGTGCTCTCCACAATGGTAGCTCCAAACTTTCTTTCATCTAACTTCACAATGGGATCACAAAACAAGCAAGGGAAGTAGGAAAATATCTCCTCCAAACCTTAAATCCATTAAGGGAGAATACATCCCCTTAATTCCCCTATCCCCAACAAAGGAACCATGAGGAGCATTGATCAACAATGACAACTTCCAACCAAGTGGCTTCACAACAAACATGCATACAATACATTCAACTCAACCAAGATAACATAATCAAAAAGTTTGCAAATTCATAACAACAAAAAGGTTTGAAGACCAAACCAAGTAGATCAAGGGTTAGTAGATACCACATCCTTATGCCTCCCAAGTGAAGTAAGAGTCTTACCCTAAGCCTCCAAGTGCACAAAATAATCACACAAAAATCCTTATCTTTCTCTTGCAAGCATGCACACTTCCATGAAGTATTTTTCTCTCCCAATAGGTAAGGATCCCAAACACACTGCCAAAAAAGCATGCCTCACATAAAATATTTTTTCCTCCCCAATGGTACCATAAACCCTTCTCATACACCCAACTAAGGCCAACTACTCAACCAAACCACACAAACACAATCACAAGAAAAAAACACTATAAACAAGCACGATGTTGCTTACAACAAACAAAATAACATAATAATAAAATGTGGAGATCCTACCTCTTCATAAATATCCAAGAAAACCTTCACAAGCCTCTTCAAATCCAAGCCAAGAAATTTCCATGCACTCTAAAAGCAACAAAATCTAAAATTGAACAAGAAGGAAAATGAGTAACTTACCCCCATTCCAACAAAAATTACCAATAAATAGAAAATGGAATGTGAGGATGATGAGGTGGATCCATGTAGGATGCCACTTCATCATTCCCAATCCCTAGACTCAATTCAACACACCAAGACCAAGAAACATCAATGCACAAGGAAGGACTATGAAAACCCACATGGCTCAAAACTTGCACACCATGCTTTCAAGGACACAATAAATTGGGGTAGAAAGAAAGTGCAATGATTTTACTTCTCTTACAATAAAAATGGAAAAAGAAGTAAAATTAATCTTCCCTACCCATAGGTAAGGTTTTGGGTTAAATTAAGAGGCATGGGACAAGTCTTGCTTGTCTCGCAAGTCTCCAAAGTTCCCCAAGTCAAAATATGAATTTTCAACTTGAGGTGGAGTAAAACACTCCCAAATCAACATAAATTTGAATTACACAAGGACTACAAGATCTCATCATAACTATTTTTCACATTTATAATTTCGTTAAACAAAACAAAAAGGGTTGAGTCTAATTAACACACATTTACTCATGCCTATAAAGTGACACATTTTCCAAATTTTAAATAACCATTCATAATTAAAGCACATGAAAAATATAATGAAAGGGACAAAATTAACAAAATTTCCACAAATGTGAAGGCACCCCCATGGGAGACTTCCAAACAAGACATGCAAAACACACACAAAACAACATTACACAAGTTGTCAAATTTGGCCTCGTTGCTCAATGCCCGACATCCTTCTGTGGTTTTTCCTTTCCGTTGATGTTTTTGATAAAATTCCTACACACAAAAACACTTCTCGACATTTCGTCCATATTAACAACATCGAGAAAATATACATATAAAATCAATGTTCATCATTCAAAATTTAACAATTCTATTATCCATCAATATGTCAAAATCTAACATAACATCCATGAGATTACAATTTCACTCAAAACACATAAAACATAATGTGTCATTATAAAATCCATAGATCATGAATATGAACAAATGAGACAACCTTTGTCTAACATCGATTATCTCTTTGCATCATAATAAAGTGTAGCATGATAATGTCAATAATCTAAATATCGGTAAAATCTATCATCTCTTGGTCAATGTATCAAAATCAAAATGTCTAACATTAGTCCAATAGTATCAATATCAAGAGAGAACAATGTCGAAGAGGAGCGGGCACTACAAAAGGTACATATGCATGAAACTATAAGAAAAAGAAGAAAGAGAAAACCCATCATTTTCTGATTGGGTTGTTGTTCTCTTTGATCTTCATAATCTTCATTGCATCTTCATCTTCATCTTCAGCTACATCATCTTCATCTCCTTGCATTAAGCACCTATGGAAAATGCAAAAAATTATTGTTAGAGCTCCAAGGTTATTATTTATTCATGTGTTTATAGTTTTACGAAGATGGATCTTTTAGAAAGCATAGATAAGATACTTAGTGTTATCCAAAATTTACCCTCAAGGTAATTTTGATAACATGCATCAAATTATTCAGTCCTGAGCAAGTAGATTGATTCAAGGCCTAAAATCATGTTTTTGGGGGCCCTCGGCTTCTCTCTAACTCTCCCATCCAAGAAGAAATCCCAACGAGTTAGAAAAAATGGAAAAAATGAAAAATAAGGTTGCAGGACTGTTTTGAAGCATTTCGGGTCTGAAGGGTGCGGATCGTACCAATGCGGGTCATACCAAGGTTCATCGTACCAAGCTTGGGGCCGAAATACAAAGAAAATCGGCTAAGTTAGACATTTTTGTCCCAGGCAGTCCACGGGACAGTTGGGACGTCAGGACGCGAGGGACGTGAAAAGCCGAAATGGCCAAAAGCAAGAAAAATCGTCTAAGTATTTTGTTTCGTGTGGTTTGGGACAGCTGGGACAAAAGTACGCATGGGACGTGAATCGGCCAATTTTCCGAAAGACGGTCCATTTCGGGTAGTTCGAAATTTTTGTCCAGGGACGGTAGGGACAAAAAATACGCGGGACGCTAAAAGCGAAAAGGCCGCAAGAGGGACAAGGAAGCCCAAAACGGCCGATCCGCGGAGATATTCATCTGGGGACAAAAGAGGGACAGAAGTACGTGTGGGACGTGAATCGGCTGATTTTCTGAAATAGCTGCAACAAAGAAGAAAAGTCAACGTTTGACCCGTGAAACTTCAAACGGCCATAACTTTTGACTCCGAGCTCCGATTTTCACAAAATTGGACTTTCTGGAACGAGCATGACGTCCTCTATGCCAAAAAAATGGATTTATTATTTTTAACAAGGGTAGATATATTTAAATAAAATAAACATATTCGGCTCCAAAATCGGTTAATGCTCATTCCCACACAAATGTAAGAAAACGCCCGCACAAACCCAAAATAGCTGCCCGCACTCAGAAGGCCATAACTTTTGTATTTCTCAACGAAATCACACAAAATTGGTACCGTTGGAATCGTGGCTCCAAGCCTGACACACAAAAATCAAGAAATTCCATATTTGATGAGATATTGGTGGGGAGTTTTCACAAAACGTGGACGGGTTCATAACAGTGTTTTATTTGGTGGTTGGGAGTGCAATTAAGAGGCATGGTCATCATTCTTTCTCTGCTGCAGCACTTGGGATAGTATGGGGAGCCTTTTGCAAGTAATATATAATCATTTTACTCCATTTAATGCCTCTTACAAGTGGTTCAAGGACATATTTCGGGATTTCCATTTTCCCTTCTCTTTCCCTTCTCATTTTTCTATAAATTGGAGTGTTGGGCTCATTGTAAAGGGGAGGTAGTTTTCATAGTAGAGCTCTACCAAAATTGCTTTGTGAAGCTGATGTGTTACAGGCCCTTGTTGTGGACTCCTTGCATGGTGATCCAGGCCCTTATCTTGTAATAGATTGAGTCATGCATATCATGAAGCAATAAAATATAAGTTTTTTGATATATCTTCCCCTGCTTGTGTTTTCTTGCATTCTTATTGCCCCTTCAACCCGATTACAAGAATATTGTTTCTATTATTATGTTCATGTAGGGATCCATTATCATTTTGTATGTTTGAAATATTGTTGTGAATGCGTTTTGCTCTAGATTATGGAAAACTGTCATCACCTCTTCTAGTGTGCACTTTGCTTCTGTATTTCACGCATTTGAAGACTACTCTCACACCCTCCTTTTCTGGTGTATCACCGCTTTAGTGTAGGCTTTCATTCTATGCATTCTCTCTCCCTAGTCTCTTGGAAATTTAGATTAGAATAGTTAGTTTCCCTTGCATTAGAGTAGATTGTGGCAGGTAGTTTAGGAGCAAGAACCAACTTTCTCTGGAGGTCTATCTCAAGTAGCAAGTCCCACAACTTGGAGATAGTACCCATGTTATCCAATCACACTGTGAGCTCAAGTATATGCACTTGTATAAATATAGGGTGCTGTGATTCGTTGATAACAGATACATGAAATGATGAGGAAATAATTAAAAAGTACATCTCACTGTAGTATTTTCAAAATCAAGATAGAAAAGAGAATCACTACATGATCAATGAAGATAGTGCATAAAGAACAATCACTATTTCCGTGGAAGCTTTCAGGAGAAAACAAGGTGAAATATTGCAATTCATGAAAATAAAGTATAGAATAAGAAGGTACAGTGATCACTTAAGAAAATAAGTGATTCATGTTCATCAATGAAAGATAAATGAATTAGACTAGATATTATATATCTTTGCTAAATAATTCATGGATAAAACAAAGATCAAGATCATTTTTCACCCATCAAGAAGTTATAGAAAGAATATAAACAAAATGTCCAAGACTAAGCTCTTTTATATCCAATTAAAGAAAATCGAGATAAGCATTTTCTACTCAAAGTTTAAATCTTGTTTCAAAGTTAGAAGCATTATAATTTAAAGGCATAACATTCAAGATAGAGTATAAATGCTAATTAAAGATTCAAAAATTGCTCTCAAAGAAAAATACACTCTTTGTAACATTTTTAGGAGCATGGAGAAATCAAACCAGATGCCAATTTCCTTGGTATTGAAATATAGACATAGATCCTTTCAAAAGCATGAATACTTAAGAATTGCTTTGAAAGTATATGATTGAGCTCTTTTAATTCAAAATACTTATACAAGTTCAAGAATATCAAAGAAAGAAGTGTATTAAAGGTACAATTTTTTTAAGCACTATAGTTGCATATTTTGATGATTGAAAAACAGGATGGAAGCTTTGATCAATTTATTAATCTCAATCAATCAACCATTATAGAGAATGGGCTGCAATATTTATAGATATTGCACAACCAAATACACACAAGAGAATAAGTTGCACAGGTGCAACCAAATGCCAAAATGAATAAGCTTCCAATAACATCCGGGAAGCAAAAATGAAATGAATAGATACAAATATATTGTTCAAAACAATATAACAGTATGAAATAAAGACAAATATGGTTGATTAACCATATAAAAAATAACAATTATTATTTAATTAATAAAATTAATTAAATAACTGAACTATGCATAATTAATATAATATTTTATCCTAACATTCCCCCCCTTAATTGTGCATTGTCTGAAGAGATGAGGAGAGAAATGCTCTGAACAACTCGAACTTGTCACGTGCAAGTGACTTTGTGAAAATATCTACTCGTTGTTCAGCCGTTGGACAAAATTGAAGCTGGATGTTGTGCTTCAACACATGTTCACGTATGAAATGAACCTGAACCTCAATGTGCTTTGTTCTCTCATGAAAAACTGGATTGCGAACAAGTTTGAGAACACCTTCATTGTCAACATACATGGTAGTAGGTTTGTCCTGTGGTATTCCAAGTCCTTCTAGTATGCGACGTAGCCAAATCGCTTCACGATAGCTTCTCTGCCTAGAACGATACTCAACTTCATGGAAGAGCGAGAAACAAAGTGTTGTTTCTTACTTCCCCATGATATGGGTCTAGATCCCATAAAGAATACAAATCCGGAAGTGGATTTTCTATCATCAATGTTACTGCGTGATCTCGAATCAATATCCACCAAGAAGAAGTTTTCATTCTTCTTGTATTCTAGACCAAGATCCACTGATCCTTTGAGATATCTCAAAATGCGCTTTGCTACTTTCCAATGACAAATTTTGGGTTCCTGCATGAACCTAGGATAGATAGCTCACTGCAAAGCTGATATCTGGTCTAGTGTAGGTCAGGTAAATGAGACTCCCAATCAGCTACCGATAGAGAGTGGCACTTACCTCAGGAGATGGATCTGAATGAGATAACTATAATCTATTCTCCATAGGTGTAGCAATTGGTGTGCAATCCATCATCCTAAAATTCTCGAGCGTTGTCTTGGTATATTTCATCTGAGAAACAAAGATGTGATTCTCTTTCTGCCATACTTCTAGTCCAAGACAGTAGTGCATAAGCCCGAGATCTGTCATGTCGAATGATCGCTTAAGATCTTTCTTCGTTTCATCAATCATCTTCACTGAACTTCCAGTGATGACTAGATCATCAACATAAACTACAACAATCACCATCTCCCCCTTTCTTTTTGAGGTAGAGATTGGGATCGTATGGATTTTTTACGAATCCATGTTGTACGAGATGCTCATCAATCTTGATGTACCATGCCCGGGGTGCCTGTTTGAGACCATACAGAGATTTCTTGAGTCTACATACCTTTTCTTCTTGACCAGGTACAACATATCCCTCAGGTTGAGTCATGTAGACTTCTTCTTGTAAATATCCATTTAGGAAGGCACTTTTTACGTCCATTTGGTGAACTTTCCATCCAAACTGTGCAGCTAGAGCAAAGATCATCCTGATCGTTTTGATCTTAGCTGTGGGAGAAAATGTCTCCTCATAGTCAATGCCTTCTTTTTGTGCGTACCCCTTTGCTACAAGTCTTGCTTTGCACTTGTCCACTGTCCCATCTACTTTGTACTTAGTTTTGAATATCCATCTGCATCCAATGGGTTTCTTCCCTGGTGGAAGATCAACAAGCTACCAAGTGTTATTCTTCATCACTGATTGATATTCAGAATCCATGGCATCTTTCCAAGCTTTTGACTGTAGGGCTTCCTGGACTGTAGAGGGCTCATCTGATTCAATAACTCTACTCATCAAAGCAAAGTTAACTTCTTCTCTTGCTTTACTGCGAGTCCATGGTCCAGGGGTGGATGTATCCGGTGGAGCATCCAATCTTGCATCTCGTAATGTACTTGTACACCATTTAGGCATACGTTGAACTGTTCCCATGGGTTGTGGTTCTATCTGATCAACACCATCATCCCCATCATCACTTTCATATTCTGAGGGAACATTAGCTTCAATTTTTACAAGTAGGTGAAAAATCTACATCTTGCGAGTCCGGAGGAGGAGTCTCTGCTTCCTTCTTCTCGAAAAACTCAACATCTCTGCTTGTGTAGACTTTTCTGGTCTTAGGATCCATCAATCTATACCCAAGAGTCTCTTCACTGTATCCAATGAAGATGAGATTTTGTGACTTCATATCCAATTTCTTTCTGTTCTGTTTGGGTATGTGCATGTTGGCTTTGCACCCGAATACTCTAAGGTGTGCAATGGATGGTTTCCTTTTTGACCATGCTTCTTGTGGTGTAATTCCATCAAGAGCAATTGTGGGCGCTCTGTTTAACAAATACACTGTTGTTTTTGCTTTCTTCCCCAAAATGTCTTTGCAAGTCCAGAATCATCGATCATGCATCACACCATTTCCATGATAGTACGATTTCTTCTCTCAACAACACCATTTTGCTGCGGTGTGTGTGGAGGAGGCATTTGTCGATGAATCCCGTGAGTTTGTAGGTAGTCTCTGAACTCATCACTGGTGAATTCCCCCCCTCGATCTGAGCGGAGAGTTCTGATGTGATGACCAGTTTCTTTCTCAACTACAACTTTGAACTTTTTGAATGTTTCAAAGGCTTCACTTTTCTTGCGAAGACAAAAAATCCACATTTTCCGTGAATAGTCGTCAACACAAAGCATGAAGTACTGGAAACCTGAATGACTTGGCTGCATCGGACCACAAAGATCGGTATGAACCAGGTCAAGTTTACCATGAGCTCAAAAAGTACTCTTTTGGAATGAAACTCTGTGTTGTTTTCCTGCTAAGTAGTGAGGACACTTGTCTGTATCCTTCTGAAGAGATGGTAGCCCATGTACCATATTACACCGGCGAAGTGTTTCGAGATATTTGAAACTTACATGACCAAATCTCCGATGCCACAACTAGCCGAGGTGGAGTTTTTAGCCACAAGTGCTTGATCATTTTTGTGAATGAAATCAAGTTGAAACATTCGTCCCACATTTGAGGCTTTTGCAATTATTTTCGAGCCTCTGGATTTATCTCGAATCAAACACATTTTCTTGCCGGATTGACTATCAAAGTCAATTTTCAGGTTGTGATCTAGGAGTTGACTGACCAAAAGAAGATTCTTTGTCAACCCAGGGACATATAGAACATCTGATAGTCTGCATTTGCGTGAACCAAGGGGTAGAGAAATGTTTCCAATCCCCTGAACTGTATATGAAGAATCATCTCCCAACGAAACATGATTTTTCGATGGCGTGTCCCTCATTGAAATAAACCAGTCTCTGTGGCCGGTCATGTGTCGAGTGGCTCCCGAATCAACATACCAGACGTCACTAGATGACGTGGATGGTTCACTTGATCGAGCAGTGAACAAGAAGTCTTCATTGTCTGACTGTTCTTGTTGCTCAGCAATATTACCTTGCTGGTGGGGTCTTCTTTTCCAGTTCCCCTTTTTCTACCCGTGATAGTTGTTTGAATGTCCCTTGTAAGATTGTTGTTGTTGTGGTCCAGAATTGCTTGATGAACCTTTCTTATAAGTGTTATACCAACAATCTTGTAAGTCATGTCCTCTTTTGCAAATTGGACATCACTTCTTCTGTTGATTGTCCCCATGATACGATTCTGATGTGGGGACTTCTGATAGGATTTAGGTTTTCCTTTACCTTTTCCTTTCCATTTTTGATGTGAAGACAATGCTTGCTCCTCTTCATCATCCTTGTTGTGCATTGCTTCCTCTTGTTGCAGTAGGTTTACTAGCTTGTCAAAACTAATTGTCATATCTGACAAGTTTAGAGTTGTGACAAAAATGCGGTAAGAAGAAGGGAGAGCTCTCAGAACAATGGGAACGAGAGATTCATCTTTGACCTCTTCTCCTAGGGCTAGAAGTGAAGCCCTCAACTCTGTAACTCTTCTTAAGAAAGCTTCAATTTTCTCATTCTGCTTGAACTTCAATGTATGTAACTAACTCTACAAATTCAGTATGACATTCTTGTTCTTGGCCTCATATATTGTGCTCAACTTATCCCATGCTTCTTTTGCTTTTGGCATCTCGAATGTGGGGTTACACATCGTCGAACACTCCAAACAAGATGATGAGTTTTGCTTTCTGATCTGCTCTATCAAATTGTCATTGTTGTGTTGCATCAGTTGGTGATCTGGTTAGAGTACCAGTCACAACAGGCCAAATTTCTTCAAACTCAAGTTGTGTCTTTATTTTTGTCTTCCATGCAACATAGTTGCTTCCTCTGAGCAATTGTGAATCCGGAAGAAAAAATTTGGGGGCATTGGTGCCCATTTTGCAGAGATCACTGACAGGGTTTGGCTCTTATCACTCCAGGTATTAGGTCTCCCAATCTATATACCATCAGTCTGATATACCGAACCTTTCTATATACGCGCCCTTCCGATATACCCGTCGGTATGTGGAAGAAGCTCACCCTTTCTATATACCCGGCGGTACATGAAAGAGGCGTTAATGTACGTGAAAGAATTCAATACGTGGTACCAAGACAATACTGATGGGGTCTGTGTGATTATTGACACTGGCTCAAAGAAATATCCTCATACGCGCGCATAACTTCGCTATATACTTGGATAATTTCTCAGTCTGGATTTATGTCGTGCAATCGTTCACAGACGGATGGGATGGTTCATAGTGTGTGCACTGTGACCTTATTACTCCCCATCGATTTATAGGGACGATGCCCAAATGACGTTGTTGCAGCTATATTAGGCGTTAAGTGCAGTAGTAGTCGCGATGGCTTTACCTGTAAGTGCTTCCCAGAGGCACCGTATATACCGAATGCTGCGAATGAGATCTAGGATCTCGTGAGTGTTACAGAAACCAATTTTATTGTTTTTTATTACAATTTTGCCAGTTTTTGAGCAGTTAAAAATTTTTGCAGTTGACTATGGCAACCTACAAATTAGTACAATATGCAGCAGTATACAATTTACATTAAAAAACTATACAATTTGAATGATAGGCAAAAAAATTTTTCATTTCAAGGGGTCCTGGTGGCCTCCTGAGCCCAATACGACCCAAAATGCTAAAAATTGCAAAAAAAAGCTGAAAATGCAATTTTTAGATGGATCTCCTTTTTGCAAAAAATGTCCAAATGAAAAAAAGACCGTATTAGATGGGAGAATTTTTTTTTTTTACCCTAAATTAGGGATTTCTCCGCTAAATTTAGTTAGTTATAACTAAATTCAAAAATCACTAAATTTAGTAGTTCCGCCAAAATTCTGCCAAATGCAAAATGTGAAGTTGGGGGTGGGATTTGAACCATGCACCTCCCACTTCTAAGGCTTTCCCTCTATCCAACTTGGCCACTTAAGCATTTGTAATGTAAAATGGACAATATTGTATTTAAATAAAAAAGACTCACCTCTTTAAAAATAGATGACTTATAGAGGGCTCCACGTGGCGTGTGAAGCTGGTGAGAGGCGATTTAGGTTTGGCTTTTTCATTAAAAATGGATCTGAGACTTCATATTTTCCTTATTGTTTTTGTTTGCTTTTCCTTTGGCCGCTTTGCCTTTGGTTTTGGCAGCTATTTTTTTTTGCTTTGGCCGCTGCTTTTGCTGTTTTTTTTTTTAATTCTTCGTTTGTTGGTGCGCAGGTTCACGTGGAGCTAGCAAGCTTTGAGGCATCTTTTGCAGGCTTTGGCCACCCTTTTTATTTGTTTTCTCCTTTACGCAGGTGCGTGCGTGAGTCCCGACGCGGTGGATTTGGAAATGAGGTCGCTTTTGCTACAAAAAAACGTTTTTTCTTTGTGCAGATCCGTGTGGAGTCGAGCATTTGCATGGTTTTTTCTTTGTTTGGAATACACTTCCAATGCAAAGTTGTGGTTCTTTGCAAGGACACCTATTTGGTTTGATTTTCTATGATTTGCTTTGCTTTTTTTACTTGTGTGCATTGGTTGCTCTTTTCCTCTTCTTTGAAAATGATAAATGCTTTCTCTTTGTGTGCGGGGTCGTGCCTAGAATAGCTCAGCTCGAATGTCACAAAAAAAATAATCCTCCAACACTAGATATACCTCTAAATGTAGAGGTTGGATAAAAAAATAGAGACTAAAAACATCTCTAATATTTAGAGATAAAACCCCAAATGGGGATATAAAAATAATAATAATTTTTTTTTAAAATTTTTTTGAATACCTAAAATGCAAATTTTGCCTCAGTGCCGAGTGCACCAAAGTGCAAAAAAATTCCGTTCCAAACACTGGAACTAAACGGGAGGTTGTGGGTTTGCAGGGGGTTACTCGGGAAGGCTGCGGAGGCAACACTGGCTCTCCTTGCAGTGCAGATTTCTTCTCCACAAATTCTCCTTCTTCTACGACCTTCTCTACCTTGCCAGGGAGCTTCAATTCGCTCGTATCAAATGATGATTGAAAAACAGGGACGGAAGCCTGATCACTTTATTAATCTCAATCAATCAACCATTACAGAGAATGGGCTGCAATATTTATAGATATTGCACAGCCAAATACACACAGGAGAATAAGTTGCACAGGTGCAACCAAATGCCAAAAAGAATAAGCTTCCAATAACATCCGGGAAGCAGCAAATGAATAGATACAAATATATTGTTCACAACAATATAACAGTATGAAATAAAAGACAAATATGGTTGATTAACCATATAACAAAATAACAATTATTATTTAATTAATAAAATTAATTAAATAACTGAACTATGCATAATTAATATAATATTTTATCCTAACATATTTCTAGGTTATAAGAAAGACTAAATGGAATCATGCTTATACAAGAACAGGATACAACAAATCCATGCTCGAAACTAGTTGCGGAGAGATCAAAGACAACTTTCATGACCGCCCAAAATTTTTGGTAGGGCTGCATCCATTCCTTCAAGCTTGGCTATTAGGTGCCGATTGGGTGAAAATTATGGTCATTCCTTTAAATGGTCTCCAATGATTATTGATGGAAATGTTCTGGAATGTTTTGTGGTGTATTCACCTTTGGAAATTATGTCGCATTCTTGGTTTTGTTCCTTATTCTCATTTTTTCGTTTATCCCATTTTGGTTTAATGATTATGTCATTTTCACATGTCTCGCGTAAGTTGGCGGAGGTTATAGATGGTGATTGTGGTCAACAACGCACTAAACCTTCTTTGATGCATGTAGCATGTTCTAAGTTGTCCTCTACGCTTGGTGCCTTCTTCTTCGGGTCGTGCATTCATGGGGGAGCCTTTATTGGTGTTTTGGGTGCCTATTTTAGCCTAGTTGGTGGATGGGTGATTTGTGGAATCTCCATTCAGTCATGATAAGCCTAACCATTGCAATGTTTACTATCTTTAACAATTCCATGAAATGAACTACTCTCTTTCCTGAAATGATATCTTGTATTGGATTTGTGGTTGTTTTCTTTAGTCACCTTGATCATGTTAGTTGTCCCTCTGTTGTTTCCCGATTTTCTATGGTTCCGAATGACTTTTCTTGCATAAACAAAAGTAAAAGAAAAATAAAAAGACGGATTACTTTTTTTACTCTATTACATTTTTTTATAGTGAGTTGTATTAAACGACTTGGCATTATTGTATTCATCTTCCCCTGAAATGGTAATGGGTTTAGATGATATGAATGCATAACATCTTAGAATGATGGTAAATCCTGGACGCAATGGGATAGGAATGTAAATAGACCTGTAATGTATTATTTGTTGTAAATTTTCTTTCCTTTCTGCTTCACTAAAAATTGAGGAGTAGTAATTTTGATCCAACTTCCTCTGTTATCTATGCATATGCGAAGTATGGGTGCTGCATGGTTGTATTTCTGTGGTTGTGTGGATCCTTTTCTTGTATACTATGTATTATTGATGTGTTGTTAAACGCTTTTGCTTCTGCATTACATAAAACCCCCATGTTGTGTTTATGGGTGTCTTTTTGGTTTATGCATGTGGGTTCTATGTGGATTTTAATCAAAATAAACTCTCCTGGGTTATCAGATGAATATGTTAACTAGTCTGAATATGTGAATCTGGGTTAATGTGTGGATAGGTTTTCTATGGCTTGCACCACTATTCTTGATCTAGAAAGGAAACAAATCATTCATATAATTTTTATGTTGGAATATTGTGTCTGGGCATTTGACTCATCATTATATTGGTCATGGTATTAAAATATCTAGGATAGACCTTTACGTTTTTATGTCCTTTGGCTTGCTTAGGTTAAAATGTCTATTCTCATCTCACTAACCTCCCTTTTTGATGAATTCTACATGGCAGCTTTGTCATGAATTCTATGATTTTTTTAATAGAGTTAACCCCCATGTATGTTTGGGGATATAAACCAATAAATTAATGATCCTTTTCTTTTTCTACCTGTTAGAATCTTTTTGAAGGGTTATTTTCAAAAAATATATATATATATATATATATATATATACATACATACATACATACATACATACATACATACATACATATATCCCGTTGTTTTAATTGTTAGCATGTTATTCATAAATGATTGGTTTATGTATATATATGGATATATGAATGCATTGTTGGCTTATATAAGAAATTTGTTAAAATTATTAATGACATTTGGGGTGTTGTCTTTTTATATTATAGATATGTTGTCGATTACAATTGGGATTGTTGTTCGAATAATGAATTTTGGTTTCATATATAAATGCATTTTTAAGAGTTGTTTTGATTATGGTAACTGTTAGTTGCAAAATCACGGGGCCCATGAGAGTCTTCAAATCGATAGGTTGAGACTCTCAATGTCATAACATAACATGGAGCATCTCTCAAAGTGTGGGACTTTGAAATCAAGAGAGCTCTCCGGATGAAGGATGGCAGTTCTATTCCTCTATTCAGTGCACATAAAATTCACATAAATTCTAAAATCTTAACTTGCGAGGGACATGGTTAAGGATCTATTAAACCTTAAAATCTATACACCAAAGGAATCTAACACTGGTTCTTCTATCAAACACATAGAATTAAAATGTAATGGACATGGTTAAGAATCGATACAAGAACACAAGAGATAAATTAAACCTTGTGTTGGTACCCAAATTTAATTTCCTTCAAAGATCCTAACTATTTTAGGTTGTGCCTTTCAACCAAGGTAAGAGAACCTATTTTGTAACCTCTTTTATTGAAGAATACTTGGTAAATCCTTCTTTTGCATAAATTTTATAGAAAAGACCTTGGGAAAATATGATCAACACACCAAATCTGACTCTCATGAGTTGTCACTTCTAGATTATGGAGATATTTTCACAACAAGGCAAAGGTTACTAAAGACATTTGGGATCTTGATTGTTTCTACATGTTTTGGTGATGGGGATTATGCATTGGTATACACACATGACAAACAAGGGGGTAGTACGGGTAGGATTGGTTGTTTTTGAATAAATTTTTGGTGGGAGGTGGGGCAGATGAACTTGACTTCAGATCCTTGAGGAATCTTACAAAATGGAAGGTTAAACCAACAAAATGCCACAAAACATAGCTAAAGTGTTTCTTTAACTAGAATATGTGCTTCAATGGAGGCCCATATTAGCACTTTTTCACACAATCTTTGAGATTCTATCACGAAGGCTCAAGTTAGAAAACCCAAAAAGCATCAAGATCTAAGTCAAATCACACCTAAGGTACACCCAGAGGCTTACGAGATAATCTCTGTCAATAGATGAAAGAAAAGTGATTTTAAATCATTTATTCCAATCCCAGATGAAAGATCTTCTTGAGAAATGAAATTACAGATGCCACTAAACTATCACAAGGATTGAGGCCTGTGTGATTGAATCATATTTTAATACAAGATTGCAACAAAAACAAGAAAAACTACTCGCATACATTCAAAAATAAAACAAACACATTTTTCTCAAGACAACACAAAATAACTCAAATTTGATTAAATCTATCAAGGGGGAAAGTTTCTAGATAGTCTCAAGATCTTTTCAATGGTTGTACACTCACAACCACCTTGACACAATCAAATTCAATACAAAAGAGATATACAAGCTTCTCAAACAAATTCTCAAAAATGATGGGCTCTGTCAAGATTTTTTTATTAGAAAACTCAGTCCCGACCCTTAACACTCCAACCATTTGCATGATAAATTTGTGCCATTTATAACATTTACAACAGACCCCTTTTCCCCCAAAAATCAGACATTGAGTGTTACCAATGCTTGCCATGATCACGATCACGATTCCCAAAATCAGATCTACAAAAAGTCACCAGTGCTCAAGGGAAGATCTCTTCGAATACCTCCCACATTCAACTCCTTCCTCTAGAAAATCACTCTTTCCTTCCATTCACCAACCACTTCCACCCCTAATTTTTCAAATCTGCTCCTTGCATGCTCGGGAGAAGAAAAATGAAAAATCAGATCGAGCCCGATAGTCAAACCATTTTAATGGTGAAAGACATCTCTAGATCTTCCCCACCAAACTTAGATATCAAAATTAACTCACCTCTCTGTTTGGCATGTAGAAAATAACAAGAAATCATGAAGACTCACACTTCTAGGAGCTTTTCAAAAAAATGGGGGGGAAAATCAGATTTAGACACACAGTTGCCATTGATCTTTACTTTGAATTTGGGTCATCCACGTGGAAGATTCAAAAAAATGGGCTCGGGGGCTTCCTTTTGACTTTTTATGACCCTTTGAAAAATGTAAAAATTTCACATTTTTCTTCCACACCTCCACCTTGAAAAATGGGGCCTAACACGTGTCCTAAGGTGGGTCCCAAAGGAACCATGGAAAAATTCTGCCATTTGACCCTTTTTTGGAAAAAGGAAAATTTTCCAAGTTTCCCCACAGCTCCGCCCTTCCGCTTCTAGTTTCTAATGTGGGTCCCAATGCAGAACCCCGCTTCCTTTTATGCTTTTAACTCCTTTTCCCTCAAAGGAAAATTTTCACTTTTCCTCCAAGGTCCACACCTCCACCATTGACTAGAGCAAGCTTTGACCTTTTTCCATCGGGCCCGTGGGTTATTTTGATGATTTTAGTCATTTGAATACAAGAGGAAAAAAATTCTAAGTTGCCCCCGATGGTCCACCTCCCCGCCCCTTTGACTTGAAACAAACTTTGACTTTTCTTTTTTGGGCTTGCGGGCCATTTTGATATTTTAACCCTTTTGAGACAAAGAGGAAAAATTTTAAGTTTCCCCGATGGTCCACTTCCCCACCCCTTTTGACTTTTCAAATTGCCACACATCACAATGGCACACCTTGAGATGGTCCCCAAAATTTGAGACCTTGAATGAGCGCGGCTCACCATGTGTCCCGGCTAGAAAAAAATTGTTTGAAGGCTTGAAGCTCAGCTGGAAGGCACCATGTGTCAAGATCCGAGGTAGTCTCCTTTGGCCATTGAAAATTCCAAGAAAAATGCAAAGTGAGTGAGTCCTCCAAGTGTCCTCCTGGCGCTCTTTAAAATGAAACCTAAGGGCCGGTCCCAAACATGCGTGGTTCCTCCACGTGTCCCAGACCTCCCAAAAATTTTTTGAAAAAATACTAAGTATGGGAAGACCCAGTGGAAGCCTCCACATGTCTCTATCCCACCAAACCTCCACGTGTCCTCCCGACACTACTCCAAAGCCAAACCAAAAAGTAAATCTTCAAATGAGCATCATTCCTCCACGTGGACAAATTTTTAAGTTGAGGCTTTTCATAGAATTTTTGAAGTACCCAACTGAGCCACATCCAACCAAAAGAGGCCACATTTCCTGTTGATGCAAGGATGTAAATTTGACCGGAGAAATGCCCATCAAACTAAAAATACAGAAAAATGACCATTTGAGCCTGAAATGAAATTTTCTCCAAGGAGAAAGAACTTTAGAAATGTTACAAGGCTCAAATACGTTCCTCGAGACACATCCATTCATTTTTCTTCAAGTATTTAGGGCAGAAACAACAAGGACAAAATCCCAATTGTGGAAAATGAAAGAATGGGAAAACCTAGTTTTGAAGTGAACAAAGAATGGAGACTCAAATTACGAGACCTTTCAGAGGAGGAACAAAGAAATGAGGAGACAAATATGGACCCATACATGATCTTCACCCAGAACTAATTAAAAATGGCAACAAAGACTAACCAAGCACAACACGGGAAGTAGAAAATGATAGAGGTCATAAATCAATAGATTTTCAAAGGCAAAATGGGGTGAGACTATTTTGAGCACCAACATCGGCTCCGACTCGGGGATGGGCACTCCTTTGAGTGCCACAAGAACAAAGGTAGACCAAGTGCCAAAAATATCCATTGGGTGATAGAGTTCAGCTTTCAGAGTAGAGAAACAAAGCCATCTCAAAAAAATAGAGAAACCAACAAAAATAGGTCACCAAGGACCAGAATGAGCAAAACACAAAAGACAAGAAACAAACAACCAACTATACACTATATAAAATTTTTTTACCTTGATTCTTAGGGAATCAATCCAAGAAATGCTTCAAATTCCTACCATTAATAGGCAATTCAAGCAATTCACCATCCAAATCCTTCAAGAAGAAGGTATGTTCACCAATTCTAATATCAATGGAGTAAGGGCCCATCCATAATGAGTCAAATTTTCCATGCTTTCCCTTATCTTCATGCATGTTATCCCATAGTAGCACAAGATCTCCAATATTGAAAGCTCTGGGAGTGACCTTCTTGTCAAATAGTTTCTTCAGCTTTTCTCTAAACTTTATATGCCTCTGGTGGGATGCCCTCCTCTCTTCATCAAGCTCAACAATCTGTTAATGTGAGCATCATAAGGACTTACTTCTTGATCTTCCAATTGTTTGAATGAACTGATATGAGGATAATTGCATATGCAAGGGCAAGCAGGGCCTGAGTTCCATATACCAACTCAAATGGACTCTTTCCAGTGGCTCTTTTAATAGTGATCCTATCAGCCCAAACAACAAACTTTAACTGTTCACCCCATTTTCTCTTGTTCAACTCCAAGGTTCTTCTAATAATCTTCAACAAGTTCTTATTACTGGACTCATCTTGTCCATTTCCTTGGGGATTGTAATTAGAGGCATATGTCAAGTTGATCCCATATTCTTTGCACATTTCCACCAGAGGTTTAGCTCTGAAACTCATGGCATTATCAGCTATGATTTTGACTGGTACTCCAAACCTGCAAATGATATGGTTTAGCACAAATTCCATGACAATTTGGTGTGTAGCCTTCTTGGTGGGGATTTCTTCCACCCATTTGGTAAAGTAATCAATGGCTACAAGAATCCACTTATGGCCAACACTTGAAGGGTCTGAAATCTCACCAATGAAATCCATTCCCCATTGCTTAAATGGGGCTTCAATTGATACAGTTGCTATAAAGGCAAGGGAGCCTGAAGCTTTCAATCTTCCAGAGAAATGCTGCAACTCTCACATCTTCTAACCAACAAGGTTTTATCCTTGAAGAGAGTTGGCCACCAATAACCAGCCCTCAGATCTTGTGTGTTGTGACTCTTGCAGACAAAAATTCCCCCACAAACTCCTCCATGGAGATCAACAATTATCTTGGGGGCTTCATCTTCAGTGATGCACCTTAAGAGGACTCCCTCTAGGGTTCTTCCATGCCAACCCATAATCGTAATGACATATTTCTTGGGAAGCCAACTTAAGAGCTCTTTTTTTGGTTCTTACTTAAATACTCAGGGTAGTTTAAATGTCTGAGATAAAAATCACATCCTTGTACCACTCAGAACTCATCAACTTTTCAAAAACACCTACCCTTTCTTCTTCAACCTCATTTACCTCAATAGTCTGCAAGTTTCTCTCAACCATAAGCTTAGCCAAGCCCAAACCTCTCACCAACTTCATGGTTTGGATATCCATGTCATATTCTTGCAACTTGTTCACCCATCTACATCTTTTTCTTGAGACCTCCATCTCTGACAAGATGTCCTTCACCATGGTGTGGGGAACATAAGCAACAACTTTTGAACTTAGAATGTAAGGCCTGAAAACCTTTGTTTCTTTTACCAAGGAAAATGCCTGCTTCTCCATAATAGTGTATTTTAGTTCAGCCCCTTGCAATGCCTTACTAAAAAAGCAATTGGCCTCTCAGCCCCTTCATCATCCTTCTATAGTAGGACAAAAGCAATAGTGTTTTAAAGCAAAGGAAAATAGTTGGAAAGGCTTCTTATAGTCTGAGCTGCTAAAAACAGGGGCATGCTTCAATGCCTCTTTGATTCCATTGAAATCTTGGATGACAGCCTCCTCCCATTTGATGACCTGGTCCTTCTTTAGCATGGAAGTGATTGGAATGGTCAACTCAACAAAGTTTGATATGAATCTTCTAATGAAGTTTATCTTCCCAAAGAAGGACTGAATTCCTTTCTTGGTTCTTGGAATTGGGACTTTGTTGATGGCCTCTACCCTTTCTGATCAATCATCACCCCTTCTTGTGACACAATGTGACCAAGAAACTTTTCCTTCTACACTCCAAAATGGAATTTCTTTGGATTGAGTGAGATGCCATATTCTCTACATCTTATCAACATCTTCTCCAAGTGCAACAAGTGGTCACTTCTCTTTCTAGAAAACATAGTCACATCATCTTGGTAAACAACAATAAACTCATTGATGTAACCAGCAAAAGCAACATCCATTGCTCTTTGAAAAGTGGCTCCAACATTCATCAAACCAAAGGGCATCCTGACATACACATATGTTCCCCAAGGAGTAGTAAAGGTTGTCTTGATCCTTTCTGATTCCTTCACCACAACTTGGTTATAACCAGAGAAACCATCTAAGGTAGAGAGCAACTCAGAACCAGTCACTAACTTGCATGTGTGTTCCATGTTTGGTAAAGGATAATTATCCTTCATTGAAGCTTTGTTCAGATTCCTAAAGTCTACACATAACTTGATGTCACCATTCTTCTTTCTTACTGGCACTAGGTTTGCAACCCAAGAAGAATACCTTGTGGGCTGAATAATCCCTCCATCTCTTAGCTTCTTCAGTTCTTCTTGCATTTTAAGAGATAAGAGTGGATTGATTGGCCTCTGTTTCTACTGAATGGTCTTTGCATTAGACTCTAAGGGAATCTCATGTTGAAACAGGTCCTCTCTATATGCTTTTAGTTCAGAATAGGTCCAAGCCATGCAATCTTGGTATTTTTCAACAATTGGATGTATGACTGCTTTTCCTCCTTGCTTGAGATTGTTGCCTAACCAAATCTTCCTTGGTTTCTCCTTTGTGCCAAGGTCATGCTCCTCAACATCCCTTGAGGCTGCCATATGCCTATTAATAATGCAATCAACATTATCAAAATTTGATTCAAGAGCAACCAACCCTCTAGGAATGGTATTAGTCTTTAGTTGGATGATGCCTTTGCCAAACAAGGTTTCCTTTCCCTCTGTTGCACACACCATTGGCTCCCAATCAATGTTTGATCAATCAAAAATCTCCCCTTTTTCTCACAAAAATCTTCGACTCGAGCATCATCATCAAAAAAAAACCTACCAGTGTTTAATATTGTCAGGGATAGAGGGTCTTGTCAATACCTCAACATCATATTCACAATATGGGGACATTGTACAATTGTCAAACCGAGACCCCAACACTGCAAGCTTGTCTGGAAAATCATTGAACTTTCTATCATGATGCACAATGTTGAATGAATCAAACATCTCAATAAGATCCCAAACTACATGCTTTATATTGCTTCATTCGCTGATTCTTTGTGGCATATAGTTTTTTGACTTGTTTTACAATTAATTATGAGTCTCCTTTGACAATGATGTCCTTGACACCATATTTCCAAGCAATTATTAAACCTAACAATAGTGCCTCATACTCAAAGAATGTTGTTAGTGCACTCAAAGTTAAGCTTGAAGGAAAAAACAAACCTTTCCTGGCTTGGAGAAAGCAAAACAACACCAACACCATTTCCAAATTTGGAGCAAGCTCCATCAAACAATAGAGTCCAAGGAGAGCCTTCCTACTCAAGACACTTGCATTCTTCAATCTTGTGCTCCTTTCCATCAGCAAATCCCACAAAATTATCAGCATCAACATTTGTGTACAATACTTCATATGATGCATTGTTGGGGTCTTCAATAAGGTGCAACATCTTCTTTTCT
This sequence comes from Taxus wallichiana var. yunnanensis, assembly GCA_018340775.1. NCBI lineage: Eukaryota > Viridiplantae > Streptophyta > Pinopsida > Cupressales > Taxaceae > Taxus > Taxus wallichiana. The sequence goes on along the minus strand of CM031243.1, from coordinate 720,393,465 downwards.
CCATACAACTTGACAAGGCTTCCCTCAATTGGGATGGTGGCATAAGACATGTCCATTTGAACACTCCCACCAACACTTGCAGCCCATTTTCTTGATAGCAACATACCCCACTTGGCTGGGTAGTCAACAATGACAACATCAAGTTTTAAATTTTTACCTGGTAAGCTGCAAGCTGCACCACCAAACCCTTCACACATCCCACTACTAGCACTTCTCTAGATTCCATGGTAGTGCACTTCCCATATGCTTGTTTTTACTTTAATATTCAACTCATTCATGACTTCCAGAGGCATGACATTGCATGATGCCCCTGAGTCAAACATACAGTTATGGAGCAACTATCCTTTATGATCAAAGTGGTGAAGAATGGATCCACATTTAACTGAGAATCTACCAAGGATGTCCCCAAATAAACCTCAGGTGGTTCACTAGTTCCTCTAATGTTGGTGGTGTCTCTGACTCTTCAATGACTGGAGGAGTCTCCACAATGTTTACATTTCTACCTAGGGCAGTCTTCTCTTCTTTCAATCCAAAATACTCAAATGCCCTCTTCTTGTGCTCAGGATCCTAAGCAACTCAACAATTGGAACAGAGATCTTTGATTTGACTCAAGACTTGGGAAATATCATAAGGGACAGAATTTGGCAAGGTAGTTGGAAGGAAAGCTAACACACTCATTAGGTGGTACATAGATTTTTGACAACTTGGGCATGAGGAGGGGTATGATTTTTGTTTGGAACTACAGGCTTTTGGCAGATGCATCTTTCTTAGGGAACCTCTTTAGGAATGTTTGAAAGTAAGGGAGATTTTGGCTTGGCTTGAGGCCCTATCCCTTTGACAACCTTACTTCTTGTGTTATATTCCTTCTCTTGAGAAACAACAACATTCATCAATAATTGTCTATCTTCCTCAGATGGGATTCCTCCATCATACTTCTTTATCATTAAAGCCCTTAAATATTCAAATTCATTATTGGGAAATTCAAAATCTTGTACAATATCTACTTCTAAAGTATGAGAGAGAGGAAGAATAGGTACCCTATGAATGCAGTCCCAAAAAGTGGCAGCAGTTCTAGCACTTATCACCTCAGTTGAGGTTTCCCCTTGTTGTGAGCTGGTGGAGCAACCCATCATGCAAACATCATCATCATTATCATCATCAACTTCTTCTTCTTCTTGCTGATCTTCTTCACAAGGAGCATGGGGCATGAAACATTTGTCACACCAATCAATGACCTTTGTTTCTTCCACAACAACAACTCTAGCAGCCAAAGGATCAGGCACCATTCTATTTTCCCTACCTTGGGGCTGCCTATTTCCAAATCCAATAGGTCCTTTGCCTCTGTCATCAGATCTTTGATGATTTGTAAATCTGTCTTGGCCTTGTTGCTTGTGTTGTCCTTGTGAACTCTTCCCAATTCCTTTCTCATCCCGGGCTAGTTTGTAGGAAATTTCTTTGACAGCCCCTGCCAAAGTCTTCACAACTTCCTCCAAATCAGCAGCCTTACTTGTTTGAGGTTTTTGGGTTAACCAGCTTCACACCATCCCTCTTAGGAGGTTTTCCAATTGCCTTGATATTATTCTCTATTTTGCAGAGCCATAGTGAATGCTTGCCTCAAATTGGTAGGGTTCTTGTCCCTCAAGTAGTAAGCATACCTTTTTATCAAATGCATCTAAGTATTTGATCAAACATGATTCATCACATGGCCTTATCCTAACAGAAATATTCTCAAAGTCTTATTGAACCTTGTGTTGAAATCATGTACTGACTCATTAGGATTCTTCTTGATGTTTTCAAACTCTGATAGAAGAAACCTAGGGTCAGTCCTATCACCATATTGCAATCTAAATGCATTGTTCATCTCATTCCAAGAATCAATAGAGTTATCTAAAATGATTTATACCAGTCCCTTGCATCCTCTTCTAAAGTGTGAACAAACAATTTGATGTATACATCTTCATGTTCAATCTCAAAGTCTTCCATCATATTGAGAAAAAGCTTTAGATGTTGATCACCAGTTATAACATTGTTTCCCTGGAACTTTGGTAGTCTGTTCCTTACATCTTGAGGTACTTGCATTTGGATAACCAGCCATTCCCACAAAATTTATAGGTCCAAAGGTGTTTACAAAAATGGAGGTCTTGGGGGATGCCATATTGATTTGAGGAGGTGATCTTGGGGAGAAACAAATTGATAAGGGGCAGGGGGTCTTTGAAATACAGGAGTATAGTTTTCAAAATGGATACCCTCTAAAGGCCTTGCTTCTTGGAAATCCCTATCAACTTCTGAAAAGATAGGGGTAGAATGGGAAGAAAACTTTTCAAAATCAAATGAAGGCCCTTCTCCAGTTGGAGAATTCAATTCCACAAAGAGGCTACCTGATTCAGAAGCACTTGAATGACAATATTCAATGATAGGCTGGTCACTTTCATGAATGGGGATCTCTCTTCTTGACTATTGATCTCCCACAACTCTCCAGGCTCTTCTTCCTTCTGAATTTGCTTTTCCTAACTCAGGAAACAATGTCCTAGTAGGATCCCTAGCAAAGAAAGATCTTCTTCCTTCCATCTTTGCAAATATTAGTAACAAATCTTACTCTAATAGAGTTTTGAGACACTGGTCCTTATCAAAATCAAATCAACAGGGAGTCGCCACTAAGGATTTTCACCTTAGTTGTGCAAATGCACTAAAATATGATCAATCAAATGTCTATCAGCACTAGAAACTAGAAATGAAAAATCTGACCTTCCTTTACCAAAATTTATCAATGAATACTAGTGCAAAAACTTGTAGAGACTAGAAAAGTTGCATACAACACTTGTAACTTGAAACTTCTTACAAGCCCAAACACAGGATGATATTTAAACAAGATTTATGGCACTTAGAGCATACAAGAAATGCTTACTAAGTCTGAACATGAACTATAATCACAATGAACAAATTAAGTTCTCAAAACTTTAAAATAATCCTTAGCAATGGTGCTAGAAGCATGTTGGTACCCAAATTTAATCTCCTTCAAAGACCAGATAACATCATGGATTTGATAGGACACTCAGAGGTAGATAGATGATTGTGTATGTCATTTTGTAGCCGGGGAAGCAATCTATCTGACTTGTTAGCACTCAAGCTTTGAGAGGAGTGGGTAGCACCTTAAAAGGATGTGATCTGATCCTAACTATTTTAGGTTGTGCCTTTCAACCAAGGTAAGAGAACCTATTTTGTAACCTCTATTATTGAAGAATATTGGTAAATCCTTCTTTTGCATAAATTTTATAGAAAAGACCTTGGGGAAAATATGATCAACACACCAAATCTGACTCTCATGAGTTGTCACTTCCAGATCATGGAGATATTTTCACAACAAGGAAAAGGTTACTAAAGACATTTGGGATCCTGATTGTTTCTGCATGTTTTGGTGATGGGGATTATGCATTGGCATACACACATGACAAACAGGGGTAGTACGGTAGGATTGGTTGTTTTTGAATAAATTTTTGGTGGGAGGTGGGGCAGGATGAACTTGACTCACCAGATCCTTGAGGAATCTTACAAAATGGAAGGTTAAACCAATAGAATGCCACAAATAGCTAAAGTGTTTCTTTAACAAGAATATGTGCTTCAATGGAGGCCCAGATTAGCACTTTTTCACACAATCTTTGAGATTCTATCATGAAGGCTCAAGTTAGAAAACCCAACAAAGCATCAAGATCTAAGCCAAATCATGCCTAAGGTACACCCAGAGGCTTATAGACAATCTCTGTCAACAGATGAAAGAAAAGTGATTTTAAATCATTTATTCCAATCCCAGATGAAAGCTCTTATGAGAAATGAAATTGCATATGCCACTAAACTATCACAAGGATTGAGGCCTGTGTGATTGAATCAGATTTTAATACAAGATTGCAACATAGAAACAAGAAAAACTACTCGCATACATTCAAAAATAAAACAAACACATTTTTCTCAAGACAACATAAAATAACTCAAATTTGATTAAATCTATCAGCAGGGGAAAGTTTCTAGAATAATATCAAAGCTTGTCAATGGTTGTACACTCACAACCACCTTGACACGATCAAATTCAATACAAAAGAGATATACAAGCTTCTCAAATGGCTTCTCAAAAATGATGGGCTCTGTCAAGATTTTTTCTATTAGAAAACTCAGTCTCAACCCTTAACACTCCAACCATTTGTAACGATAAATTTGTGCCATTTATAACATTTACAATAGACCCTTTTTCCCCAAAAAATCTAGACATTGAGTGTTACCAATGCTTTCCATGATCACGATCGTGATTCCCAGAATCGATCTGTAAAAATTCACAAGGTGCTCAAGGGGCAGATCTCTTCGAATACCTCCCACATTTAACTCCTTCCTCTAAAAAATCACTCTTCCTTCCATTCACCAACCACTTCCACCCCTAATCTATCAAATCTGGCTCCTTGCATGCTCGGGAGAAGAAAAATAGAAAATCAGATCGAGCCCGATAGTTAGACCATTTTAATGGTGAAAGACATCTCCAGATCTCTCCCACCAAACTTAGATATCAAAATTAACTCACCTCTCTATTTGGCGTGTAGAAAATAACAAGAAATCATGAAGACTCACACTTCCAGGAGCTTTTCAAGTAAAAATGGGGGAAAATCAGATTTAGACACACAATTGCCATTGATCTTTACTTTGAATTTGGGCATCCACGTGGAAGATTCAAAAAATGGGCTCAGGGGCTTCCTTTTGACTTTTTACGACCCTTTGAAAAAATGTAAAAATTTCACATTTTTCTCCACACCTCCACTTCTGAAAAATGGGCCTTGACACGTGTCCTAAGGTGGGTCCCAAAGGAACCATGGGAAAAATTCTGCCATTTGACCTCTTTTTTGGAAAAAGGAAAATTTTCCAAGTTTCCCCCATAGCTCCGCCCTTCCGCTTCTAGTTTCTAATGTGGGTCCCAATAACCCCACTTCCTTTTATGCTTTTAACTCCTTTTCCCAAAGGAAAATTTTCCAAATTTTCCTCCTCAAAGGTCCACACCTCCATTATTGATTGAGAAGCTTTGACCTTTTTCCATCAGGCCCATGGGTTATTTTGATGATTTTAGTCATTTGCATACAAGAGGCAAAATTTCCAAGTTTCCCCCGATGGTCCGCCTCCCACCCCTTTGACTTGAAATAAACTTTGACTTTCTTTTGTCAAGCTTGCGGGCCATTTTGATATTTTAACCCTTTTGAGACAAAGAGGAAAAATTTTAAGTTTCCCCGATGGTCCGCTTCCCCACCCCTTTTGACTTTTCAAACTGCCACGCATCACAATGGCGCACCTTGAGATGGTCCCCAAAATTTGAGACCTTGAAAGCATGGGCTCACCACGTGTCCTAGCCTAAAAAAATTTGTTTGAAGGCTTGAAGCTCAATGGAGAAGGTGCCATGTGTCAGGATCCACGGTCAGTCTCCTTTTTAGCCATTGAAAATTCCAAGCAAAATGTAAAGTGAGCGGAGTCCTCCAAGTGTCCTCCTGGCACTTCTTTAAAATGAAACTTAAGGGCCAATCCCAAACATGCGTGGTTCCTCCACGTGTCCTAGACTCCCAAAAAAATTTTGAAAAAAGACTAAGTATGGGAAGACCCGGAGGAAGCCTCCATGTGTCTTGTCCCACCAAACCTCCACGTGTCCTCTCGACTACTCCAAAGCCAAACCAAAAAGTAAATTTTCAAACAAGCATCGTTTCCTCCACGTGGACATATTTTTAAGTTGAGGCTTTTCATAGAATTTTTGAAGTACCCAGCTGAGCCATGCATCCAACCAAAAGAGGCCACATTTCCTGTCGATGCAAGGATGTAAATTTGATCGGGAGAAACACCCGTCAAACCGTAAAATATAGAAAAATGACCATTTGAGCTTGGAAATGAAATTTTCTCCAAGGACAAAGAATTTAGAAATGTTACAAGGCTCAAATACGTTCCTCAGAGACACATCCATTCATTTTTCTTCAAGTATTTATGGTAGAAATGACAAGGATGAAAAATCCCGACTATGGAGAATGGAAATAATGGGAGAACCCAAGTTTTTGAGTAAGCAAAGAATGAGACTTAAATTTTCACAGTAAAGAAATTACGTGATCTTCGACCCAGGAACTAATTAAAAATGGCAACAAAGATTATAATGTAGGAGAAGGTAGAATAATGGATCAAATCAAATCTCATTTGGTTGTTAAAAGTAATCGAGATCATACATTAATGGAATCAAAGAAATTTTCCTAATTTTCACCCACCTAACATCATCAAAATTAAATATTCAGGCTTCCATGTCGTAGAAGAGGTCAAGACCTTTCCAATGGTACCAAATTTTTTGAATTTTGAGCACCGGATCGAAAGATTTTCTCATTTGACTACTTGAATCGGATACATACAAAAATGGCGAAAAACTAGTTTTGTAAAATGGGTCCGTAAGCCCGAAATTCATTTTGTGCCTTTTACAAAAAAATTACAAAAGTACAAAAACACTCCACATCCCCGAAACCTGAAATTCAGTTTTTCCCAAAAGAATCCATGCAGTCTCAGTAACCTTACATTTCACAAAACTCATCTTCGGGCCCGCCACCTGCACTTTCCACTTGGACGAAAACTCTTCCCTGTGCTTGCGCGGCCCATTTTTGGCAAAAATCCTTCCATGGCCCACTTCCTTGCATGTAATTTAGGCTTGATAGGTGGCTCCTCTAGGAGTCGGTGGAGGTACGACTTACTTTTATACTTTACGCCTTCTAAAAACTTCCAAAGATTCAAAGTACCTCCGGTGACCCGCCTTCCGAATTTGATTTGAAACATGGCCATGTGTCCCTTTTGTTTGGCGAGGTCATATGTTTGATCCCGGACACATGGAGGCTTAGCACGTTTGGGACATACCCTCGCATTTTACCTTTGAAGTTGTGTAGACGACGCACATGGAGGATTCTCACGCTGACCCTTCCATACTTAGTCAATTTAAATTGCCGGCTATGTCCTCTGCTCGGAATTTTGGACATGTGGTGAGCTCGCGCTTGTTTGGAATCGCTTTTGGGTTTGACCTTTTAAGATGCACCGAGTCAACACGTGGTGCCTTCCTTGATTCTACAATAATTAACTGATTAGGGACGATGCCTTTCTCAAACCCTAGACACATGGAAGCCTCGTACTCATTTTAGTCTCTACTTTGATTCACACCTTTGAATTTACGTTGATGAGACATGTGGCTCCTTCCACAGCTTAGCTCTATTTCTTTTATACTTAACCAATTTGGGCTTGGTGCCTTTCTCAGGTCCTGTCGACACTAAAATTTTCCTCCGTAATTTCTATTTCATTAATGTATGATGTTGTTAAGTATAATTAGTAGTAGCGTCTGATAGAAGATAATGGCGCCGTTAGTACGGTGCCGCCAATAATGTGGAGTACGGTAACAATCAAAGTACAATAGGAATGTTGTAAAAAGTAAATATTTGTCGTAAGTGGTCCGTAATGTTAAAATGTCAAAGTTTGGGTAATTAGAGAAGTAGGGTCTACGTGATTAGGAATTAGAAATATTATATTGGTAATAAGGACAAGGAGTGAGGTCATAAATATTTTGTGTATTTTATTTGTAAAAATTCTAAAAATGTGGAACCCATGTAAAATGATAAGGTTTATCTTATCTTAGAAGATAAGCTTACATGTACGAGATAAGAGTTAAGGTATGGAATATGATTCGTCGAGTGGATTTCTTATCCTATCTTAGAGATAAGATGGATAAGCCTAGAAGTTCTATAAATAGAGAGGCTACCCCCTCATTTAGCATAGAAAGAAGTAGTGAGAAATATTGTTAGAAGTGTGCAAAGGAAGCCATCGATTAAAGGTGTGTTGAAGAAGCCATCAAGAGGTGTAATTGTAAAGTTTCTCCCATAGTCTTGTTGAAGTACCTCATGGGTGAGATTGTAACAATTTCACGTTAATATTATAATTTACTTTGATATTTCATATTTGTCATCATTCCCTTATCATAGTCGATGGTATTCTTGTGTTCGGTTGTTGTTTTGTTTCCAGATTACATCCACCAAACTAAAGGTTGTGCATTAGTAAATAATCATAAAGCACGAGGAGTTCCTTGAAGAATTATCATAGTGCAGATTGGTGATGACATTTTGGTTCCGTTACGGGACCATTCCTCGTTGGTGGATTTTCCGAGAGATATTCCCACTTAGTCAAAAATCAATTAGAGGGTAACCTTTTTTTTATCGTGCGTATAGTAGTTACCATGGTAAAGTCATTTTTGCCATGAATAGTAGTTACCATGGTAAAGTCATTTTTGCTGGAATAGTATTTACCGCAAAGAAAGTCACTTTTTACCGTGAATAGTATTTACCACAAGAACTTCACTTTTTACCATGAATAGTATTTTCATGATAACTTCACTTTTTACCGTGAATAGTGTTTACCACAAGAAAGTCGCTTTACCCTAGTAAGTCAAGTTTTACCATAGTTTACCGTGGTCATTTCTATTTTACTGTAGAAAGGTGTAAAGTCACTTTCTAGTATAGTGATTCCAATTATTTGTGCACATAAGTCTTGTTGGTTGTATTTCACGGTGGTTACTTTTGAAAATGGGAAAGATTCCTGTTTTTTCAGCTCAATCTAATGAAGATGCTTCTTCTTTCATTCAAGAGTTTAAATGATCTTGTATTTGTAATGGCCTTATAAGAAGGGAATAATGGACTGAATTTTTTCCTACCTTTTTGGATGGTTCAGCACTTAGGTGGTTTGAAACACTAGGTGATAATGTGAAAAATTCATGGGATTTATTAACTGAAAGTTTTCTTGAAGAATTTGGTGAACAAAAAAAATATGCAGATCTCATGATCGAGATCACAAAGCTATCCCAAAGAGAGAAGGAGAAGATAAGGGATTATCATGTTCGTGTTCTAGAGCTAAGGAGGAAGCTCGATGCCCAGATCCGGAAGGAAGGACTAGCGGATGGGTTGATGAATGGCGTGGATAATCTCCTCTCGTAAGCACTTCATTCTTGGGATGAAGCCGAGATCGACAATGAGTGAAGTATGACCGCCCATCTACCATTGAACAAGCAAAGGAGATTGCAAGAAGGCAAGAAGAAAGCATGGAAAAGGAGCCCAAAGAAATTGTTGCTAAAGTAGAGCCCACACCAGCACCTTTGGTCCATAATCCACAACCACTCCCGTGAGCACAAATATTTCTCCTAGTACATCTACCGAGTATGAAGATCTGCTCAAAAATATGGGTCGATTAACTATTAATCTTCTTGAGGAAAGGAATTTAGTTCTCAGGGAGGAGATAGAGGTCCAAAAAGAAATATTTCTGAAGTTGTTTGTTATGGTTGTTATAAAAAGGGTCATTATAAGTATAATTGTCTAGATAGAGCTTCTACATCTGGTACAAGAGATAATGATAAAGGAAAAGCACCTGTGAATTCTCTTGATGTAGTAGATAAGAGTAGAAATAATGAAGTAGATGTGTTTGTAACAAAAAGAAAGAAAGAAAAAGATAATCAAGATGGAACTGATCCTAAGAAGATGAAAGGAGAAACTAGTAAGAAACATAGGAGAAGAAAGTTGGGTGTGCAGGATTTTCTGATTTCACAGGGGCAAGGACCATACTCCATCTTGGAAGATCTGTCCAAAAGGCCTCAAAATATTACATATGGTCAACTCTTGGCTATGGCTTCGAGAAGAGGCGGGAGTTACGAGGTGGACTCAATGCTCGAAGAAGGAAGGAGGTTGAGTTCCCTGCTTTGGAGGTGAGGAAGATCCCTATGCTCCACAAGCTGATGTATTATGTAATGGTATTTCAATTCATGATGTCTTAGTTGATGGAGGTGCTGCAGTTAATGTAATGACCGAGTCTCAGAATGAATATGTTGGGTTTAAAAATTGATCTCCCTTCAACACTTATGTTAAGGTCATTAAATAAGGGAAAAACTAAACCGAAGGTGTAGTTTCAAATGTGGCAATATCTCATGGGGTGTTGTATGTGTGGTAGACTTTTAGGTGATGAAAAATGGTACTGCTTATGCACCCAATGCTGCTTTGGGAAGACCATGGCTAAGGAGAGTTCATGCAAGAAACTACCGGAATGAAGGGTTCATGAAACTTGGACGTGGTAGAGAGAGGGTGAAGATAAACGTGATCCTCGACATCATAAAGTAGAACCTCGTGGATTCAAGTGATGAAACTGATGATTGGACATCCTCTCGATTACTCTAGTACCAAAGTGAAGTGGACACTAAAGATGAAGAAATTGAGGTGGATGTTTCAAATCATGGATATCCTTCCACCACACCAACTCATGACCCCATAAAATTATCTCGAAGAAGAAGTTGATGATCGTCTCCAACAAATAAAGATTGGTGATGCTTTGTGATGGAGAGTGAGAAGGAATCCTATCTCCAGGCTCTTACAAGGTACATACACCTATTCACTTTTGATTACAAGGAACTCCGTCAAGTAAGTTGGGTAGAACATTCTATTGAGCTGGTAGATGGTGCTAAGCCCATAAAGAAAATGCCATATAGAATGAATCCTAATTTTCCAAGACTATAAAAGAAGAAATAGATAAGTTGTTCGATGCAGGATTCATATTTGCTTGTGGAGAATTTAGAATGGGTTTCTCCCATTGTGATCTCAATAAAAAAAAAGGGAAGCTACGTATTTGTGTTGATTACAGGGAAGCTCAATAAGGCAACAAAGAAGGATCATTACCCTCTTCCATTTTCAGATTAGATCTTGGATGAAGTAGCTGGCCAGGAGTGCTATAGTTTTGCTAATGGATATAGCGGCTACAACCAAGTTTGTATAGCAGAGAAAGATCAGCTGAAGACCACGTTCACCACTCCTTGGGGAACGTTTGCCTATAGAGTTATGCCTTTTGGATTGTGTAATGCTCCAAAGAACATTCCAGCGTTTGATGAATAGGGTGTTCAAACCCTACATCGGGACCTTCATCGAGTATTTCTGGTTGATTTTTGCATCTATGGGAGCAAGTTGGACCACCTCGCACTGATGGAGACATCATTTCAAAGGTTAGATGAAGCACAAGCCTCACTAAACCCTACAAAGTGTGTCTTTGGATGTTCTAAAGGCGTTTTGTTAGGGCATGTTGTATCCGAGATGGTAGTGGTACTGATCCGATAAAGTTTCAAAATCAAAGATTTACCATTTCCTATGAATAGAAGTAAGTTGAGATCATTTTTAGGCTATGTGGGTTACTATAGAAGGTTCATCAAGAATTTCTCGAGATTACACAAACCACTAACCCAGATTCTTGAAGAAGGATGTTACTTATGAACCAGAAATAAGGCGCATGAAGCTTTTGGACAATCAAGGAAGCCCTGGTGTCTTCACTTGCTTTGAAGAATCCAGATTGGAGCAAGCCATTCATTGTGTACACTCGATGCCTTAGATCCAAAGACTAGGAAGTACTTTGAGCCAAAAGGATGAAAATGGGAATGAACATCTAATTTACTTTGGGAGCGCATACAAATGAGCAAAGCTTTGAGGTAAACTATCTGTCAGAATTGAAAAAGAGGCTCTGGCTATCATTTTTTTGTAAATAAGTTTAGAAATTACTTGCTAGGGCAGAAATTTCTAGTTGTAATGCATCATCGGGCTCAAAAATATATGTAAATAAGCCTAACCCATCGGGAGGATAGCAAGATGGATAATTTTGCTACAAGAATTTGAATTTGATATTATAGATAGGCCAGAAAGAAGCATGTCAATGCAGATGCACTCTCTCGAGCCTATGATGGTTTAGGATCATCTTGTGATGATGATGATTTTCCGATGCAAAGATTGTTCTCCTTGACACAATCCCTAGTGAATACATAGATATTTGGAATTATCTCAATGAATTCAAGTTTCTGATGGTGCCAATGCAAAGACTAAGAGAAAGATTACTCAAGCCACCATCCGTATTCTATTCTACATGGAGCATTATTTCGAATAGGACTGATGGACGGATGCGATACAGAGGGCAGTTGGATGTGATCAAGGAAAGGAGCTACTAGAAGATTTCCACAATGGTACATGTGGAGGGCACTTCTCCTCGACAACTTATAAAGAAGAAGGATCTTGGATGCAGTTATCACCGGCCCACTCTTTTTAAAGATTGTTATAATTATTGTAAGACATGTGATATTTGTCAAACACATGGTAACCGTAAGACTTCATCAGCTCCATTATGTCCTATTCTTCCCCTTGGTCCCTTTGAAAAGTGGGGAATAGACATTGTAGGTCCACTTCCAACTACATCACGCCAAAATAAGTATATTGTAGTTGCCACAGATTATTTAACCAAGTGGGTTGAAGCTAGGCCATTGAAAATAGCTTCCATGGATGAAGTGGCAAGGTTCATGTATGAACGCATTATCACTAGATTTGGTTGCCCATTAGAAATTGTAACAGATCAAGGAAGCCACTTCATTAATGAGGTGGTAGAAGCCCTAGTCAATAAGTTTTCTATTAAGCACAGGAAGGCAACAACATACAAGCCAAGCACAAATGGACAGGTGGAATGAACAAATTTTGTGTTGTGTCAAATTCTAGCAAAAGATGCAGCCTTGCAGGTACATAAATGGGATAAAAGGATTCATGCAACATTGTGGGCATATAGGGCAACATCAAAGTCAGCAACAGGATACTCCCCATTTCAGTTGGCCTATGGCATTGATCTAGTTCTTCCTATTGAGTTTGATATTCCCACTGTGAGAGTTATGAAAAATGAAAGGATGGATGAAAGTGATTCAGTAAAAGAAAGGTTTGTACATCTTCATTCTTTGGAGGAAATGAGAGAAATAGAAAAGGATACAAGCCATAAGAGGAAAATGAAGCGAAGGAATACTTTGATCAAAGATCCGGTGGTCTCCATTTCATGTGAATGACTTGGTTCTAGTATATGATTCTAGATACAAAAAAGAAGACAGAAAATTTCTTCCAAAATGGATGGGGCCCTACAAAATAAAGCAATTGTGCATGAAAATGCTACGTGCTGACCGGAGGAATTGGATGGCACTCCCATTACGAAATGGGTCAACCACGACAAGTTGAAGATTTTCCAAGCACCAAAAATAGTCTACTCAGGACGGAGTAGAAGGTAGAAGGGGAAGATGTCGACACTAAAATTTTTCTCCGTAATTTCTATTTCATTAATGTATGATGTTGTTAAGTATAATTAGTAGTAGCGTCGATAGAAGATAATGGCAATGTTAGTACGGTGCCGCCAATAATGTGGAGTACTAAGAATACCATCAAAGTACAATAGGAATGTTGTAAAAAGTAAATATTTGTCGTAAGTGGTCCGTAATGTTAAAATGTCAAAGTTTGGGTAATTAGAGAAGTAGGGTCTACGTGATTAGGAATTAGAAATATTATATTGGTAATAAGGAAAAGGAGTGAGGTCATAAATATTTTGTGTATTTTATTTGTAAAAAGTCTAAAAATGTGGAACCCATGTAAAATGATAAGGTTTATCTTATCTTAGAAGATAAGCTTACATGTACAGATAAGAGTTAAGGTATGGAATATGATTCGTTAGAGTGGATTTCTTATCCTATCTTAGAGATAAGATGGATAAGCCTGGAAGTTCTATAAATAGAGAGGCTACCCCCCTCATTTAGCATAGAAAGAAGTAGTGAGAAATATTGTAAGAAGTGTGCAAAGGAAGCCATCAGTTAAAGGTGTGTTGAAGAAGCCATCAAGAGGTGTAATTGTAAAGTTTCTCCCATAGTCTTGTTGAAGTACCTCATGGGTGAGATTGTAACAATTTCATGTTAATATTATAATTTACTTTGATATTTCAGATTTGTCATCATTCCGTCTTATCATAAAGCGATGGTATTCTTGTGTTCGGTTGTTGTTTTGTTTCAGATTACATCCACCAAACTAAAGGTTGTGCATTAGTAAATAATCATAGCACGAGGAGTTCCCGTGAAGAATTATCATAGTTCCGATTGGTGATGACAGTCTCTTACTACGTGGCGGGATGGCACATGTCGACTCTCTACTTTTGGTTATGCCTTTGAAGTTATGCCAATGAGACACATGGATGTTTCCACTGGTCATTCAATACTTAGCTGATTAAATGGCTGAATTTGTCCCTTTTTCGGACCTTGGACATGTGGAGGGCTGGCACTAGTTTGGGGGACCGCCTTTAGATTTGATCTTTTAAGATGCACCGAGGTGACACATGGTACCTTCCATTGGCTCTGCTCCATTTTTACTTTTCAACTAGTAACTCTATCTCCTTTTCGGTCTGGGACATGTGGAAGCTCTGCACTCATTTGGGATACCGCCCTTAGCTTTGACCCTTGAAGGTGCGTCGTTGAGACACGTGGTGCTTTCCTCTAGTCCTTTTATACTTAACCAATTCGGGCCCTCTCTAAATCATATGTGAATTTCGAAAGCTTTAAGCCTTTCCTATTTCCCTCCCGAGAGCATCGGCCTCCTATGAAATCATTTGATCCTTTGCCAACCCTTATCCTTCATTGTAGAGCTCACCTACCCCCGATGACTGTTGGATTTGAGTATGAGTTCATAAAAAGAGTCGAGCCTTAGATTTCCTTCTGCGGGGTCATGTTTGATCAATTATGCCGGGACAAAATTGAAAATAGTTTAGCAACTCACGTGACAATTGGCTACTAGATGAAAAGGCCAGGTTGCCTAGGAAGTATCCATTAGGAATGGAGTCTACCCTGTAATTTCAGAACTTGTTTGGAACTACCTTCTACTGCACACACTCTAAAATTTATGAGAAAATCTTGAGTCAATATTTGTGAGAGTAGAGAGTTGTCTCAAACCTAGAAACTTCTCCTCATTTGATTTTCCGCAAAACTGATATGTTTGGAGTGCAATGAAAACAACCAGACCTAATCCAATATGAATACTTTATGATTTAGTTTCTTATGGCCACAAGTCTTTTCCATGAGTGAGATGAATTATATACAAGCATACACCAGAAGCAATAGAGCATGTGCACCAGCACTTAGGGAAATTGAAACTTGAACTATAATAAGACAATGTGCATATGCACTTGGAGAAATTGAAAACATAGGCTAATATTTATAAGGGTGAGAAATTTTCCTTTTAGTAGCAATGTTTGAGGTAGATCCCATTGACTAGAATTTGTAATTCTTCACCATCTAACTTAGCCATCCGGAAGGCATTGCTACTTTTACATTTGTGACCATGTAGGGGCCACTCTAAATGGCATCAAACTTGGAATGCCTTCCTAGTTTTTCCCGATCTGCATCCCACTTTAGAACTAAGTCCCCCTCTTGAAAGGTGCTTGTTCATGCTTTCTTATCAAATCTTTCTTGATCAATACTTGATCTACATTTCATGTTCTCTTGTTTCTTCTACTCCCATTAGCTCTCATACATAGCTAATTTCCATAAGTTCAAACTTGGCCAATTCCAACTATTTCATGAGCTCCAAAGTGGGCAGCTCGAATGATATGGGCAATCTTGCCTCTTTTCTTTATACAATATTATATGCAGAGCTTCTTGTAGACCTTTTGGATGTGATCCTATTAGCCCATAGAGCTGATTTGAGCTTTGCATGCCAAGTTCTCCAATTTTCATCAAGAGTCCTTTTGATAATTCTTAGTAGGTTCTTATTTATGGACTCTTCTTGGCCATTACTTTAAGGGTAATATTTTGATGAAGTGCTTGAGGTATACACCATTCTTACAACCCATTCAGTGATTTTTTACCAAGGAATTTCAATGTGTTATCTGATATGATAGTGGCAGGGACTCCAAACCTGGTGGCTATCCTTTCATAGAAATCCAAGATGTTGGATTCATTTTCCACCTTAAGTGGCATTACTTCACTCCACTTGGTAAAATAGTCTATTGTTGTAATTATCAACTTGTGGCCCTGGCTTGAATTTGGGTTAATCACTCCAATTAAGTCTAATCCCCATTGCATGAATGGATGATCCAATGAAATTGGACAAAGGGTCGGGCTGCTAACTTTTCCTTCCCTGTGAAGAATGCACACTTTTTGCACTTATTAATCCATGAGTAGCAATCCCTAAACACCGTAGGCCAATAATAACCAACTTTCATGATTTTGAGAGCTATTACTTGAGGAGAAAAGTGGCCTCCTACTTATCCATCATGGAACTCATGCAACACCCTCTCAATTTGGCTGTCCCAATGCATCTCAATAGAACACTATTGATGTCCTTCTTAAACAAGACACCACCAATAAGCACATATGGGATGGCTTGTAATATGAAGTATCTCCTCTTTGCTTTGTTCCATTCTAGAGGGCACAAACATGTTTGGAGATAATACACCAAGGCTTGAGTCCAACATGGAATAGGTGCATCATTAGTTGGTTGTTCTTGATCATTCTGCAGTAGTAGGATAACCTCTTCTTCATCTGTTGACTCATCTTGTTGCTTGGAAGTGAGATGCTCACACAGACCCTTGCCACGAACCATCTTGGTCACTTTGATTTCAATATCATACTCCATTACACGAGTGATCCAACCTACTCTCTTCTCATTCAATTCCTTGTTTAGGAGAAAATCCTTGACACCAACATGAGATACTAGCAATTGAATCTTGTTGTTCGAGACCAAGTGTTTGAACTTCTTCAAACTCCTAATGACAACAAGGACATGATTTTCAATGAAATAATAATTTACCTTGTAATCTCCAAGCTCTAACTGAAGAAGGCTATGGGATGTTCTGAACCTTCCTTGTTAGGCAAAACCAATATAGCTTGAGATTGTGTCTGACCCTCAAAAACATACAACATGAAGTCCTTTGAAAAGTCTGGGTTAATAAGAGTTAGGGCATGTGATATTGTGAGCTTGATGGCCTCAAAACTCTATTTTCCTTTTGTTGTCCATTTAAATGCAAAAATCTTCTTCAACATCATTGTTAAAGGCTTCACAAGAGTGGCAAAATTAGGCAAAAATTTGTGAACAAAGTTTATTCTCCCCAAGAAGCTTTGGAGAGACTTCTTGTGTTGTGGAAATGGAAGTGTTCGGATGGCTTCAACCCTTTTAGGATCAATTTTTAACCCTTCTCTTGAGATAATGTGGCCCAACAATTTTCCCTCATGTGCCAAGAATACACACTTCTTTGGATTCAATGACACTCTGAACCTCTACACCTCTGAAATACCTACCTGAGGTGGAAGAGATGGTCTACAAAATTATTTGAGAAGATGGTGATATCATCTAGATACATAAGAACTATATTGTTGATTAATCCTTTGAATTCCATTTCCATAGCTCACTGAAATGTTGCTCCAAGGCATTGGACAACCCAAATGGCATCTTCTTGTAAGCATATGTGCCCCATTTTGTGGTGAAGGTTGTCTTGAACTGATCTTCCTCTTTCACCATTATCTGATTATAGCTTTGAGTATCCATCTAGCAATGAAAACCTCTCAGAGCCAACTACAACCTGCAAGATTTTCTCCATCGATGGAAGTGGGTAGTGATCTTTGAGTGATGCTCTGTTTAGATCATGGAATTCTACACACAATCTGATTTCTCCATTTCTTTTCCTCATAGGCACAAAGTTTGCAACCCAACTTGAATGTTTGATAGGGAAGATGATGTTGGCCTCAATTAGCTTGTTTAACTCTTTTCTCATGAGAGGTTCAATGTGAGGGTTTATTGGCCTTTGCTTCTGTCTAAAAGGCTTAGATCCTAGATCTAGCTCAATAGTGTGTTGTGCCAAACCTTGGGTTAAAACCTCTTAAATCCTTTTAATTCCAAGAAAAGACATCTGGGAATTCTTTACAAAGTTGAACGAACTCAATTTTTCTTGTTGGGTACTTACCTTGCCAATTCGCAACATTTTTCCTTCATTTATGGAAATGGGCTCTAAATCTTCACCCTTTACCTGAATATTTTCTTTCTCCTTCTAGAATTGATCATTTGGGTTGAAGATTGACTCCAAGGTTACAAGACCTTTTGGTAATTTTTTAGTTCTCAATTGCACCACTTGGTCACCATACCACTGTTCCAACTTGTCTTGGTTTCTAGAGAGAACTCAGCTTCTTCTTGTAGAAAATTGACAATTTTCTGATCATTCTTGAAACTTCTAACTTGTGTTATTATCTAGGACAGATGGACTCACAACCACCTTGATATGGGGCTAATATTTACCACTTTTTATACTTTCTATAACATCAAACACTTCCCCGATTATTTCTAGTCTGTATTTTCCATCATTCTTTTTCCTGGGTATGGACACAATGTTGAAAGCTTCAAAGTCCTCAATGAGGTCCCATACCTAGTTTTTATAGCTCCTGAGTAGGTCATTCCTTGCAGCATGTTTTCCTCTGACTTGGTTCACAATCAGCTCACTATCACCAAATATTTGCATATTCTTAATGCCTCTCTTTCTTTCCTAATGCAGTCCATGGATCAAGGCTTCATACTCTGTTGTGTTGTTCAAGCAAGAAAATTGGAAATGGAAGGTTGAGTAATATTTCATACCTTGAGGTGAAACAAGCATAGCTCCTCCTCCAGCTCCTTGTCTACTTCTTGAGCCATCAAATAATAACTGCCATACCTCATTATCATCCTTGTGGTCTGGCTTAGTGATGTTAGGAAGAGGATGATTCTCCTCATGCAAACAATAAAATCCTAGCTCAGATTCCTCCATTTCCTTGTAAGGGTCAAAAGCATGCCTCTTGCTTTCCCATTCATCAAGAGTCAAGTCTAGAATGTATTTGACTTTGGTATCAACTTCATGGGTGCTTGGATAATATTCTTGATCAAGGGCTGAACAATTTGCATTGATTGGACTCGGTGTATGAGGCTCAATATGGAAGTTTGCAATAGGCTCAGATCTGATTGTAGCCTTAGCTCCATATCTTGTTCTAAATAACATGTGTGACCAATCAACAGACAAATAACCTCTGATTTTAGTAGTGAAGTCCCTTGACAAACACAATGCAAAGTGTGGTGGAAAGTCTATGACTGATACGTTTTGCAAGATGGTCACATTGGGGCATGCGTGAAATGTGAGGCTCAAATCCTTTGATGACTCCAACCGTTGTTACCATTGTCCCATCCAATTACACTATGCCCTTGGAGATGAATTCATATTGAAGACCCAACTGATCGGCTATTTGCTTTGGCATGACTGAGCTACTTGCTCCAATCAATCATGCAATTATGTACCAATTTGTCCCCAATGATCAATGAAACATAGAATGGAGGGGGATTCAGATTCTTACCTTGTTGTCCTCCATGATTTCCTTCAGACGAGCTGCATTGGTAAGAACTTTCTCTTGTTGGTTGGGGGCTGATTTGAGGTTGACCAATTTTCCATAACGACTTTGAATATGAATCTTTTGTCTGGGATAGCCAACAACTCCACATTGAGATGTTTACATTTTTTTCTTCATTTTTTCAATGATGTTAAATGGGAATGAGCTATATTTTTGCTTCCCCTTTCCTTGCACATTCTTCTCTTGCACATGGTCATTATAACCAGCGCTTGAGTAGGTCTGGAAGGTGGCTTGGGCTAACTCTGCACATTGGGAGTTGTACCTTGATTTCCAATACCTTGTGGAGTAATAGAGGGTTGTGGATTACCTAAGTTTGATGATTATCCCTCTCCAATATTCCTTTTCTTGGACCATGTATTGGAAGATATACTTTGAGAAGGGGCTTGGTTAACTCCACAAAAGTCTTATGTTTGCCAGTTAACCAACATAGTTTTGGTTGGAGGTGTCTCTTGCTGAGCTTCTTGCTGTTGATTTTCCTCTTGACTAGGTTCTTGGACACACCAAAGGTCTATACCATCAAGGCCTAATTTAGTGCACCATTGGAACACGTTGATTGAAAATGAGGTAGTCTGTAGGGGTAACACTAGTCATACTCTTGTGCCATGTTGTTTTGTGTTGGAACTAATGCTTTTGATGTTGAAGCTGCATTTGGATTATATGGTCGAATGGCCTGACAACTTGAGGTTGTCCTTGGTTTGAATTTTGATTTGTGGCATGACTTGGTGGTTTGTTTTTCTAATATGGGGCCTACCTTGATATTGAGTTTGAGGTTGATATGGCCTAGAACTCTGAGCTTTGTTGTCTCTTGATAGTCACTATCTTGTTTCCTAGGTTCTGTAGTTGTTTCAAGACTTCTTGGAGCTCATTTGAGGAGCTAGAAGATGAGGTGGAAGCTTCAGCTAAACTCTGATTCCTTGGAGTAGGTATGGGAGCTAATGTGGGTGTTTGACTAGTGATTTGAGCTTCTAGTTCTGGATATAGAGGCATAGGTGGCCTAGGTGTAAGTTTACCAACTTGAATTAAACAATTTTCAGCTCTAATGGAAATGTTATAGGTTGTAGGTAAGGTTACACCTCCCATGGATTGAATCATTAAGGAAATATCAGAATTTAAAGCTCTAAGGAAGTATAGAAAATCACCTTTTCTTTGGTCTTACAACCACTATAATCCTATCCCACATCCTTGGAATCTAAAGTTGAAGTCGGTCAACCGCTCATTAGGAGTGCCCTCTTGATTATTGTCATTGTTCCAATAAAGATAGATTATCCCCCTTCTCTCTTCAAATTGATTGTGAAGAGCTCTACAAATATGGTCCCAATTTTGAATAGATCCTATTGTTAGACTCTTGAACCATTGCAAAGATTTACCCTTGAATGAAGAGGCTAACAATTTGACTACAATTTCCATCTCAACAATTTCATGAATTACACAGACATTTGCAATGTCTTGAATGTGGTCACTAGGAGTAGTCTAGTTCTCTCCAGTGAAATATGGAATGCTCTTCAATGTTGTAACTGGAACTAGATTTTGTGCATTGAGAGCGAGTGGGTTACTCAAAGCAAAGTTAACATAGGGATTGGGTTGTGGATGTGCCATTATGATTGGCCTAAGAACCCTTGTTGATTAAATGAAAGGCCTACCAGGGAGGTGTTGAAAAAGGTTCTATTTGGTGGAGATGGAGACCTTTGAGCTCTTCTTCCCCTTCTCCCTCTGTCTGGGGACAAGTGCAGATAGACAAATAATCCTTCTTCTCTAGTTCTCGATCTAGTCTTGATTCTTCTCATGAATTTGTCAAGCCTAGGCTACTAAAACCAATGGAATCTACCTCTTTTGAGTCACTACATGTGTAATTTCAAAGCTCCTTACAAGCTAAAAACTTACAACAAGTGCACATCAATATTTCCATATAAAAATGAAGACCTCTTTCTCCCACTCCATGCCAAAACTATTAGTGCAAAATCACAACACCCCTAAATGTCTTCAACTTGATGGGTTGAGACTCTCAGTGTGATAGCATAACATGGAGCATCTCTCAACGTGTGGGACTTTGAAATCAAGATATCTCTCGAGATGAAGGATCGGTTCTTATTCCTCTTTTCAGGTGCACACATAAACTTTGCAGAGGATCTATTCTAAAATCTATTTTAACTTGCCAAGGGGACAGGGTTAAGAAGATGCAATTAATCAAACCTAAACTAACATAGGTGATGCACCAAAGGAATGTTGAACATTAGCTTTGCTATCAAACACATACCATTAAAATGTAATATAACCACCATGCACGTATAACCAATATTGAAATGAAGATCGAGATAAAGTAAAATGAACATAAGAATAGGTTGAAATCATCCACAGACATGTATTATTGCTTCACAAATTTATACAGAGCATTACAATGACCAAGAGGCAAAAATTACATTACAGTCTTAATAGAAGGTTCGAACTCCATGAATTCATCTATAGACCGAGAAAATAAGGGAGTTTGCAAAAACCAAAATCTCCAACCCTTTACAATTATCCAAGCTCTTACCTCTATAGATGAAGTGAAGAGGGAGAGAAGAAAAGAGGCGGGAAACCTGATTTGGAAGCTCAAACCATACCATCAATGCCCTACAAATCCACCCACAATCTATCAAGTCCACCTCTCTATGTCTGTTTGGCATGTTGAAGAAGGAAGAATGGCGGATCAAATCAAATCTAATCTGGTTGTTGTTGAAGCAATCGGATAATACATTAATGGTATGAAAGACGTTTTCCTATTTTTCCCCCACCTAACCTTGTCAAAATTAAAGTTTCAAGATTCCATGGCGTAGATGAGGTTGAGACCTTTCCAATGGTACCAAATTTGTTGAATTTCGAGCACTGGATTGAAAGATATGCCCATTTGAATACTTAAATCGGATTCGTACAAAAATGGTGAAAAACTAGTTTTGCAAAATGGGTCTGCAGGCCCGAAATTCACTTTGTGCATTTTGCACAAAAATTACAAAAGTGCAAAAATCCATGCAGCCATGCAAACTCAAAATTCAAGTTTTCCCAAAATCCTCTGTGCATCCGCAACCTTACATTTCCCAAAATTCATCTCCGGGCCTGCCGGCCCACATTTTCCACTTGGGTGAAAAGTCTTCCCAGAGCCCACTACCCTGAATTTGGCCAAAAATCCTTCCAAGGCCCACCTCCCCACATGTAATTTAGGCTTGAAAATGGCTCTTCTAGGCTTCGATGGAGGTGTTGCTTCCTTTTATACTTTACGCATTTTTGAAATAAAATCCAAAAGATTCAAACTACCTCTGGTGACCCACCTTCCCACTTTGACTTGAAACATGGCCATGTGTCCCTTTTGTTTGGTGGGGTCATATGTCTGATCCTGGACACATGGAGGCTCAGCACACATTTGGGACCTGCCCCAATATTTTACCTTTGAAGTTGTGCAGATGAGACACGTGGAGGCTTCCGCTGACTCTTCCATACTTTGTCGATTTAAATGACCTAGCTCTGTCCCTTTATCGGACTTTTAGACACGTGGCAATCCTACACTTGTTTGTAACTAGAATTTGGGTCTAACATTTGAAGATGTGCCAATTTTACACGTGACACCTTCCACGATTCTCGTGATACTTAGCTAATTTAGGATGATGCCTTTCTTGAAGCCTAGACATGTGGAAGCCTTGCGCTCATTTGAGTCTCTACTTTTAGTCGCACCTTATAATTTACGCTGATGAGACACATGGTTCCGTACGTAACCTAGGTTTGTTTCTTTTATATTTAGTCGATTTTGGCTTCACTGCCTTTCTTCATCCCCGATTATGTGGTGGGCTGGCACATGTTTGTGTCTCTGGGTCAAGCTAAACCTTTTTAAGTTACGCTGATGAGACATGTGGAAGTTTCTGTTGGCCCTTCCATACTTATCCACTTAAACGGCCGAATTTGTCCCTTTTTCACCTTGGACATGTGGAGGGATGGTGCTAGTTTAGGGACCTCTTTAGGAGTTGATATTTGAAGATGCACCGAGCTTACGCATGGCACCTTCCGCTAGCTCTGCCCCATTTTGAATTTTCAACTATGACACTTTCTCCTTTTTAGACGTGGGACACATGGAATCTCCACACTCATTTGGAGAACCACCCTTAGCTTCGAACCTTGAAGGTGTGTCGTGAGACACATGGTGTCTTCCACCAGTCCTTTCATATGTAACCGATTTGGGCCCGCTCGAATTGTATGTGAAATTTGAAATCTTTCGAGCCTTTCCCCATTTCCTCCTGAGAGCCTTTGGCCTCCTTTGACATTGTTTGATCCTTCACCGACCTTGTTCCTTTATTATAGAGCCTTCCTGCCCCTTTGATTGTTGGATTTGAGTGTGATCTCGTAGGACAGAGCCAACCCTTACATTTCCTTCTTCGCATCGTCGTGTTTGATCAATTATGCCTTGGGAAAACATTGAGATAACTTGATAATAAGCGTTACCCTAAAAGATCTTGTAAGGAGGAGGTGGTAAACTTATTGTTTAGACAAAAAAATTTAGATTGCTTAAAGAGGGTTACGTACCCATGTTGCTATGAAATTTGGAAGGATGTGTTAATGCTAATTTTGCTTAAATGGAATTGAAAGTTAACAGGCTTTCCGTTCTCCCGTGCCTTGATATATTGAGTAACTTGGATGCTTGGAATGCCCTTTTTGGATTTTGTTAGCTATCATTTGTCTCTTATCATTATCCTTGTGGAGTCTCTTTTTTGATGAGAAAATATATTTTGGGTTGAATATAAGTTTTCAACTCCTTTGATCACGTGATGGGACTCCCTTTTTTTACACTCGTTTGGTTGTTTCTAACTTTTAGGCCAATGACCCCCCCTCCTAGAAGGATTGTTAAACTTTTTTGTTTTGTGTCTATGATCGTAACTAGTATTTTTTGACTTCTCTAATATTTTAGAGATGGATGGATTGAGTATTATATTTCAATCACGTAATCTATAGGATTACATGATTGAAATCCCAATACTCTTGAACTTTTGTTTCTAACTTATAAGGTCTACAGTCTTTCCTTGGTTAGTTGAGATATTGTTCATAACTAAAATATTTGGCTTCCTTCTTAGTTGGTTGGAGAAATTTTTCATCTTGTGTTAAGAAGTTGTTTGGTGGTTTGAGCCTCGATCCATTTCTTAAAATAGAATGTTAGCATACATTTTCAATTTGTAATCTTTGCATGCTTAGTTCTTTCCGAACTCGACTCAAGTTTATACTTGTGTAGATGGATTTTGTGAGTAGAAAAAGGAATTATTTGTAGAAGTTTCATCGGTTTGATTTATGAATTTCCTTGTACGAAGGCTTAATTTTTGATAGATCTTATAATGGTTCTTGTAGAGAAGGTTGGAGTTCCTTTTGCCTTGGGTTTTCGGTTTTTGAGAGGTAAGATTTTCTTAAACTGTAAAAATTATTGTGAGGAATAAAATTTGATCACCACTTTGTTATTAATTTTTTTATGATATTATAGCAATCTTGAAAATAGTGTAGCGTGGCTTGACCAATTTGGTTACTTTATTTTTCCCAATAAAGTTTAATCAAATATCTAGACACCTTTTGTTTGTGTGTCATGTTGAATAGAAATATTGTACACGGGTATAGTTTTTCTCTATAAGTTATGGAAAACTCTTCTTTCAAGTTATAATTTTTGTGTAGTAACCCTCCTTGGTCATGGCATCAGTGCAACTCTAGGTATATATTTTTAATGAGTTTGAAACCCTTTTTAAAGTTAATAAAAAATAAAATAAAATGAATAAATAGATAAATAAAATAATAATGAAGTTGTGATCTTGTAGATAAAATCAAGAGTCTTTAAGTGGAAAAGAAGGGAGTTATCTATTGTGTAAAAGAATCTACCCTTGCTAACCTTAAGCTACGAACTAAACTTTATCCTCATTGTTGTGAGACGTTAATTAATTTTAAAAGTAATATCATTTTTTGGATTTTGGGGATATAGTTAGATCTTAGTTAGTAGGGGAGTTTGAATAAGAAAACATTAGGTCTAATGCTTCCATTTTTAGAAACCCATGTGTATCCTTTTTACGAAATTAATGAAGAGAAGGTTAAATGAAGTTTTTACCCAATCCAAATAAATTCGTAAATCTCATTAAAATCCTGGTTAATAACTAATGATATATATTAAATATGAATCCAATTCAATCTCCTCCCTCTAACTACTTCCAAAGTGCTTTGTAATTTTCTCTTATTTTTTGTTAAACATTTGATCCTTGCACAAGGAGGTAGTAGTTCTGAACTAAATGGTACTTTCCCTCAATAGAGCTTCCGTCATCATCGCCTTGTGCAATGGAGATATGAAACAAGATTCGTAGCTTGAGTATGAATAAGTGACCTTGTGAGCAATGGAAAATTTTATTTTTAAATCAAATGAATTAAGCAAGTTATTGACATATTATAGATGACCCTCTTTCGTAAAACTTGATCTTAAGTGGTGGCATAAGACAAGATTTACATAATAATATTCATGAAAGAATAATTTATCATTCAATTCATTCCGATATACATTCATGATATATTAGCCATATATATATGCTTTTAGATAGGCATAACAACTTTAACAATGCATACCTATATTATCTCAACCACTCACTACTTACGTAAATTGTTATAACAATAATAACAATTTACTCAACCACATTATCATAATATATTCTCACATATATATTATGCAAAACCCTATGAGCACTAATCAAATTATTCCTAACATTACCACCCTTAGTTGCAAATAATGTAGAAAAAACACTTACACACTTCTCTCAGTATGCTCATCCCCGTGGCAAGTCCATCTCTATGACTCATGACCTTGATCCAAAATAAATGCTCTCTCCTTCCATGTTTTTAAACAGCTTTTACCACAAACATTGACATGAACAAGAACCCATCAACTGTTCACCTCATGTGGTTTTCTGGATCTCCCACAAACCTTTTCAAGATCCATGAACTGACTTACTTTGGTGCTTCTATTCGCCACTATGCTTATACATTAGGGAATTATATAGGAAATAGATCATACTAGAATATATTTCACACATAATGGAAATGGAATATTGTGTTCTATTTCCCCCCACAATGTGAAATTTCCATTATTCTAAAAATCTGTAAAACAGAACACTACAATGAATCAACACACTGGAAATGCTGAAAAAAAAACACACACACGTCACCAAATTTTTGCACGGCTCCATCGTTGATGACTGACGAGAGGACTCGGGTTGTCCTCCTTCCTCCGTTGCCTCCATCCTCTGATAACATGTTGTTAACTTAGTGGATTTGGATATGAAGCTCAAATATTTTCACATTGTTTATTATATCTTCCCTCTTTACCAATGTCAAACACTTTATTTTTCCTGATGTCGGGTAACACCGAAAATGTGTCTATGAGGTTATTTATTTTTCAGACTTTTTACAATTTTAACAATACGACTTTCACAATAATAATACTTGAATTCAATGACAATAAGACTTTACTTTTGATAATGACTCAAATTTGACTAATTGACAATCGAGAGATTCAACATAAAAATACTCTAGACTCTCGACTCATTTTATTTTTGACATTCATAAGACTACTAAATTTAACGACATAAACAAATGACTTATATTTGACTCTATCGATAATCGTTAAAATGACTTTAACTAGACATACAAAATTTCTAATGACTCTTGATTTTAAATGACATTTATTATAAAAAAATTATTTCCAAGAAATACATATAATAACAAAGATTCAAAACTTTATTAAACAAAAAATAAAACCAGACCGTAAATTTCCTATACACAAAGGAAATAAAGAATTTAATATAATTATAATGACAAGCTAAGTAAAATATTACTTTTCAAGGTACAAAAAGACTAAAACAAAATTATTAACTTAATGAAATGTTATTTTAATAAAATGTAGCTGCATAATTCAACTCTGATGTTGGCCATGAGAGCATCGTATCACATTGAAAGTGAAGCCAAGGTGAAATACCATGAATCTCCTTTGGACTAGGTAGGTGATTTGATGCAAAATCTTGGAATTTCCATGGAAGGGTTGAATGACATATCTCAGGAAGATGTTCAACCAAATCTCCTGAGGAATGGCACAACTGAGCACCTCCACTATCGTACAGAATTATTTGGAAAATGGCAAGACTTGTAGCCAATATTAATCAGATCATTCATGCAACACCGAATTCAACTCCACGACTAAGAAACCAGATCTGAATACATAGAACCCCATGCAAAATGTGCAAACCACTTACTATTTATATTGTTGTGCAGATTTCGAGTAAGCTGGGAATGCAATTGGAGGCCGTTTGAGAATGCATAGCTTTTCTGAAATTATTCAGAACCCTGTTTTGTTTTCTATTTTTATCAAAAATATAAACTGGGTTGTTTTGAAAATTTGAAAGTATTGTTATAGCAAATATAGCTTCAAACCCAATAAATATTACAAAACCCAGATCATACAAATAGAATTATGACCTATTTTGTAGATGGGTTTAACTAATTTGTCAAATAAGTTTTGCTCCCACAAAATTACCTACAAATAATTTTATCAAATAATGAACGCCATAGAATGGGGAAAACTACAGATAAATATTTTTCCCTTTGCATTTCATTTCTCCATTATAGGAAGAGAACAACTGTCACTCTGATGCCAAATGATGGCGTAAGACCAGATTTACACAATAATATTCACGGAAGAATAATTTATCATTCAATTCATTTTGGATATGCATTGACAATATATTAGCCATATATATATAGGCTTTTAGATGGGCATAAAAAATCTAACAATGCATACCTATATTCTCTCAACCACTCACTAATTACGTAAATTGTTATAACACTAATAATAATTTATTCAACCACATTATCATAATATATTCTCACATATATATTATGCAAACCCCTATGAGAACTAATAGGATTATTCCTAGCATTAAACTAATTAGTCAATAGTATAAAAGAAATAAGTTTACCTTTGTAGAAGAATTACTCGAGTCAAAACATGAATCTTCTAGATCGTAAATTCAAATCTTGAAAGAATTTTTTTAGTAAATACACAACCTTAAAAGTTTTTACACCATGGGATGTCATTAATCGTAATTCTATTTATTGTGTTTTTACTTTTACGTTATGCCTTGTCGAAGATAAAATTGAATTGTTCATGTTGGGTGTTATATGTTTCCTTGTTTCCTATGTGGTCAACATTGTGTCGAGCTTATTGAGAGTTTGTCATAACCCTTTATGATCAATTGTGTTGATGTGTAAAATCCAAGTAAGTAAGAAAATAGTTATCCGAGTTTTCGGTGTTGTATTTGTGTGTGTAGTAGTGGGTGTTACAGCTTGGTAACAGAGTGGATGTTCATGCTCTCAAACCTCTGAGACTTATTCGAGTTGTGATGGTGTTTTCTCGATGGTGGTGGATATTGGAAGAGTAATGTGATATAAGAGTGATGTGAACTATGTCATAATTTTGATATGTTGAGCGCACATGTTGTGTATATTACTTAATGTGTAATTGCTAGCATGTTGATGTGTGGAGATGAGAGTATTCTCTCTCTTTCTAATGAATTATCTTAGAATTCGAGTGTGAAACATTTTCTTGTTTTGTGTGTGAAAGGAATGAGATTTTTTTATTTTGGAGCGTTGGATCCTTTTGGAATTTGTGATGTGTGGGTGTGATGATATTTTGTACAACAAGGTTGATTTGTGGTGGACTGGACTTCATAGTGATGTCATTATCATTTGTATATCACCATGTCATATTGGAATTGATTGTATGTTGTAATTGAGATAATCATAATTGTAATTCATGTGATATGTAATGATTCATGTCATGACTTAGGGACATATGGTGGGTATATGATCACTATCGTACAGTGATTGCACTTTGGGTGTAGCATGTGGTGATCTGGTGTGTTGAAACTATAAATTTAATGTATCTAGTATACCTTGTATCAATACCATGTGTAAGACACTATGGTTAATGTGCATGAACCACCATTTTATTAGTGATGTAGTTGCATGTTATGTTGTGAACCTTATGCTAACCAACCCTAAGGGAAATCGGTAAAATTGTATGTTTGGAGTGAGGGAATGTGTACCATGGGCCAAGAAACTTGAGCTGACCTTAAGTTCAATAGATGAAGACATGTTATCCTCCTTCTCTCTCTCCTTGTGGTTGTTGTATGGATGCAACCTAAGTGTAGCTATGACTGTGTTTAGCCTTGTCGAAGTGGTGGCGAGATGATTCAGATAGAGATGATGATAGTTGTACTATTGATATGTTATTTTGTGAGCCGAGGATCGATGTTCCCGAGTTAGAAACTCATTGAGTAGCCCTTGGTGGCAGATAAGGCCACATAGTCATCGTAATGTGCTATTCTTATATATATATTTTATTTGTAAATTGAAATTTTTATTTTATTTCTGTAAGGACCAGTAGTTTTCTTGATTGCCATGTTTTATATTTTGGGCATTTCCTTGGTTTTGGTACTAACATGTGGATTTTTGCACTAACTATGGCTATTTGGCCATTTTTTTTACTTGGATTTGGGTATTATTTAAATTTTAAAAATTTAAAGCCTAGTCCAAGGCTTGTAATTTTCCACATGGCATTTGAATCAGATTGCTATGATGGTTTTGTTGTTGTGATGTGTGGAATAGGGTCATGGTATGCACCATGGAATGGTTTGACCTATGGACCCGCTTCATCGTGTGGGGGTACACCCCAAGTATTTATAGATAATTAGTAGGTTTTCAAACCATGAGTTATTATGTCACTTGGGTTAGGGGAGTTTGGACTCTATATTCCTAGGGCCATAGGAAACTAACCTCTTTAGGAAGTTAAAAGGAAAATTTATTTATTTATTACTACTTTAGGGAAGCATAATAGATTTGAGGGAGGAATAAGAAACTTGAGGGAGACATAAGAGAGTTGAGGAGGCATAAGATATTTGTGTGTATGATTGATGCTTCAAGATATATGTTGAGTTGTTGTGATGTCTTGGGAGTGGTGCTATGATGAATGTGTTACTCATGCTAGTAAGATATATTTTATGATATTTTGGATATGGTTTTCAAGCCCTACATGACACTATGTATATGATACTATTGTTCGAGTTATGTGAAATATTCATCACGTGGATTTGTGGGAATTTCTAGTTGTGTAGTACAATTTTGTTTGAGTATAATATTTTGTTCATAGACATGTGACATGTGCTAGGTTATGTGGACCGTGCCTATTATTTTGCATAATATGGTTAAGCTCTTGTGGTGTGGTACAATCATGAAAGTATAAAAAATTATGCTTGTGAATCAAAAGTGTTGTGATAATAGTTCATCTTGAACAAGAATAAATAAACTAAAACTCTACAACAATGAAATTTTAAAGAACTTGATTTAGGAATAAAGTAAATGGAAAAAGACTAATTAAATAATGAATAAGAGGGAATGCCAAATCTTAACGAGAACTTTGAAAGTTAAACATTCTACCAAAATGTTTCTAAGATTACCCCATGGTCATGCTTTAATGACTGAAATTTTAACCATAGGGTGTACTTTTGTCTTTATTTGTTCCTTGCTGCTTACCACTTTTCCTTCCTTCAGTGTATGTCACATCGAGGATGATGATTCCTTAAGGGGAGGAGAATGTAATGCCCTTTGGTCATAGAATTTTGTTTCAGCTTCCTTGCCCTATTGCTTTTCACGGAAGGTTAATTTGAGATCCCTTTTTGATCGTTAGGTGACTACGACCTTATTGCAGAGTTATTTTGGCATATTTTCTTCCCTTCTTTCATTTCGTCTCACCATATTGTTCTCGTGATAAGTGTTGTTTTATTGCGAGGTTATTTACTAACTCTCTTTTAGTGAGATAACCATGCTTTTTATAAGTGGAATGCATAATGACATTTTGTTAAAAGTTCTAATTGAATATTAAAAACTTTTCAAAAGTTATTTCAGGAATATGTTATTAAAAGGTACCTAATTGTTTAGCTAAAGTTTAACTAGATTGATCTTCTACTTAATGTCTTCGCATGTCGACACGATGGCCAGTATTGGCATGCATGGGAGTGGAAGGAATTTTTTGTGGTACCAAGTTTTGAAGGGCTATTAATTAAATTCCAAGTTAATGTTTTACCTACCACCTTTCTCTACTTTTGGTAGTGACCTGGTCTTTGTTTCGTGGCCCTTCACCAAATGGAAATTACCTCTGTTGGGTGTTGTTTCCTTACTTTATTTTGCTAAATTTTTGGCTATTAGCTCGCAGTTGGGTGAAAATTATGGCCATTCCTTTAAATGGTCTTCAATGCTTATTGATGGAAATGTGCACACGTTTTGTGGGTCTTGTGCACCTTTGGAAAGAAGGACACATTCTTGGTTTTGTTCCTTATTCTCATTTTCTAGTTTTCCCTTTTTGTTTAACTACTTATGCCATTTTTGGCATGTATGCGTAAGTTGGTGGAGGTTACAGATGGTGATTGAGGTGAAGAAGGCATTGAAACCTTCTTTCAATGCATGTAGCATGTGCTAAGTCCTCATCCATTCCTATTGCCTTCTTCTTCTTACCACACGTTCATGGGGGAGCCTATAGTGGTGTTTTGGGTGCCCAAAGAAGATTGTGGAAATTTTTTTTTTTGACTTGGGGTTTGGTTTACAATCCTACTTGGTGGATGGGAAAATTGTGAAAGCTCCATTCAGGCATGATAAGCCTAACCATTGCAATGTTTACTATCTTTAACAATTCCATGAAACGGACTTCTCTCTTTCCTCAAATGCGACATCTTGTATTAGATTTGTGATTATTTTCTTTAGTCACCTTGATCATGTTGGATGTCCCTCTATTGTTTCCCTATTTTTTATGGTTACGGATGAGTTTTCTTGCATAAAGAAAAGAAAAATAAAAATAAAAAGATGGGATTCCATTTTTTTACTCTGTTACATTTTGATAGTGAGTTGTATTAAACGGCTTGGAATTATTGTATTCATATTCCCTTAGGGAAAATTGGTAATGGTCTTATATGGTATAAATGCATAGCATATTAGAATGATGGTAAATCCTGGACGCAATGGGATAGGAATGTAAATAGACCTGTAATGTATTATTTTTGTAAATTTTCTTTCCTTTTTGCTTCACTAAGAATTGAGGAGTAGTAATTTTGATCCAACTTCCTCTGTTATCTATGTGTATGTGAAGTATGGGTGTGCATGGTTTGTTTGTATTTTTGGTGTGTGGATCATTTTAGGGATCATTGTAATCTGTCACTTTGGGAGGATTTGCGTAAACCCAGTAACTTAGAGATTTTCTAGTATACTATGTATTATTAACGTGATGTTAAGCTTACTTTTTTTTTTCTTAGTTAAACAAACCCCGTGTTTTGTTTATGGGTGTCATTTGGTATATATGCATATGAAGGGCTCACATATTTAAGGATGGGTTCTATATGACTTTTAATAAAAATATACTCTCTGGGTTATTAGAAAATATGTTAACTAGACTAAATATGTGAATATGGGTTAATGGATGGATAGATTTTGTACAACTTGTACCATTATTCTTGATCTAGAAAGGAAACAAATCATTCATACAGTTTTTCAAGTTGGAATATCAAGTCTAGAATATTTGACTCATTAGTATATCCTGGTCATGGTATTAAAATATCTAGGATATGACCTTTAAGTTTTTATGTCATTTGGTTTGCTTAGGTTAAAATGTTTATTCTCATGTCACCACCTCCATTTTTATGAATAATACATGGTAACTTTTAGGTCATAAATTTTATGGGTTTTATAGATGATTAACACCCCCTCCCCATGTACGTTTGGGGGTATGAACCAATATGAGAATTAATGCTCATTTTCTTTCTTGACCATGTTAGAATCTTGTTGAAGGGTTATTTTAAAGGAAGATATATATATATACTTTGCTATTTTAATTATTAGCATGTTATTGATAAATGGTTGGTTTATGTATATATATGGATATATGAATGCATTGTTAGCTTACATCAAAATGTTTTTAATATTACTAATTACATTTGGGGTGTTTTTTTATATTATTGATATGTTTTCGATTATGATTAGGATTGTTGTTCGAATAATGACTTTTGGTGTCATATCTAAATATGTTTTAAAGAGTTGTTTTGATTATGGTAATAAGTGTTACCCTAAAATATCTTGTAAGGAGGAGGTCATAATCCTCTTGTTTAGACCAAAAAAATTAGATTCTTTAAAGAGGGTTACATACCCATGTTGCTATGAAATTCGGATGGATGTGTTAATGCTAATTTTGCTTAAATGGAATTGAAAGTTAACAGCTTTTCATCGTCCCATGCCTTGATAAATAAATTAACTTTGTTACTTTAGCAATGCCCTTTTTGGATTTTGTTAGCTATCATTTGTCTCTTATCATTATCCTTGTGGAGTCTTTTTTTCAAGATGAGAAAATATAGTTTACGGGTTGAATATCATTTTTCAACTCCTTTGATCATGTGATGGGACTCCCTTTTACACTTGTTTGGTTTTTTCTAAATTTTAGGCCAATGACCCCCTCCTGGAAGGATTGTTAAACTTTTTTGTTTGGTTTCTATGATCGAAACTAGTATGTTTTGACTTCTCTAATATTTGAGATATGGATGGATTGAGTATTAGATTTCAATCACGTAATCTATAGGATTACATGATTGAAATCCCAATACTCTTGACCTTTTGAAGTATTAGTTTCTATAGGATTACAAGCTGAAATCTACCAATACCATTGACCTTTTGTTTCCTTGGTTAGTTAAGATATTGTTCATAACTAAAATATTTGGCTTCCTTCTTAGTTGGCTGGTGAATTTTTTTATCTTGTGTTAAGAAGTTGTTTGGTGGTTTGAGCTTCGATCCATTTCTTGAAATAGAATGTTTCCTTTCATGATATTGTTAAATGTTAGCATACTTTTTCAATGTGTAGTCTTATCATGCTCGGGCCTCCCAAATTGACTCAAGTTTATACTTGTGCAGATGGCTTTTGGACGAAAATAGAAAATGGAATTATTTGTAGATGTTGCATCGGTTTGATTTATGAAGTTCCTTGTACGAATGCTTAATTTTTGGTAGATCTTAGAATGGTGCTTGTAGAGAAGTTTGGAGGGCATTTTTCCTCGGGTTTGTTATTTTTGAGAAGTAATAGTGTATTTACCACCGCAACAAAACTTCTAAACATTATTGTGATGAATAAAATTTGATCACCAATTTTATGAGTATTTTTATGATATTATAGAAATCTTGAAAAAGTGTAGCGTTAGCTTGACCAATTTTGTTTTTGTCTAGTTCCTAGTCAAGTTCAATCAAATATTTTGACACCTTTGGTTTGTGTGTCATGTTGGATAGAAATGTTGTACCATGCGTATATTTTTTCTCTATAAGTTATGGTAAACTCTTCTTTCAAGTTATAATTTTTGTATAGTAACCCTCCTTGGTCATGGCATCGGTGCAACTCTAGGTATATTTTTTAGTGGGTTGGAAATCCCTTTTTAAAGTTAATCAAAAATAAAATAAAATGAATAAGTAGATAAATAAATAAATAAAATAATAATGAAGTTGTGATCTTGTAGATAAAATCAAGAGTCTTTAAGTGGAAAAGAAGGAGTTATGTACTAGTGTAAGAATAATCTACCCTTCTAACCTTGAGCTACGTAATTAAAATTTATCCTCATTGTTGTGAGACGTTAATTAATTTTAAAAGTAATATCATTGTTTGATTTTGGGGATATAGTTAGATCTTAGTTAGTAGGGGAGTTTGAATAAGAAAACATTAAGTCTAATGCTTCCATTTTGGGAACCCCATGTGTATCCTTTTTGACAAACTTAATCAAGAGAAGGCTAAATGAAGCTTTTACCCAATCCAGATAAATTCCTAAGTCTCATCAAAATCCTAGTTAATAAATAATAAGATCTTAAAGATGATTCAATTTGATCTCCTCCCTCTAACTTCTTCCAAATTTCTTTGTAATTTTCTCTTATTTGTTGTTAAACATTTTATCCTTACACAAGAGGTAGTAGTAGTTCCAAAACTAAATGGTACTTTCCCTCAACAGAGATAGGAAAAAAAGATTCAAGATGTAGCTTGAGTATAAATAATCTTATGAGAAATGGAAAATGCTTTGTTTAAATCAAATGAATTAAGAAAGTTATTGACATATTATAGATGATCCTCTTTCAAAAACTTGATCTTAAGATAATTAGTCAATAGTATAAAAGAAAGAAGTTCACCTTTGTAGAAGAATTGATCGAATCAAAACATGAATCTTTTAGATATGTAAAGTCAAATCTTGAAAGATGGTTTTAGAAAATACATAACCTTAAAATATTTTACACTATGGGATGTCCTTAACTGTAACTGTGTATTTTTTTGGAATTTTACATTGTGCCTTGTTGAAGAGAAAATTGAATTGTTCATGTTGGGTGTTGTATGTTTCCTTGTTTCCTATGTGGTCAACGTTGTGTCAAGCTTATTGAGAGTTGGTTGTAGCCCCTTCTGGTCACTTGTGTTGACATGTAAACTCCAAGTAAGTAAAAACAAAAGTTATCCAAGTTTTTAGTGTTGTATTTGTGTGTGTATTAGTGGCCGTTAGGTGTTTCCATCAAACAAAAAATCCTAATGTAACTTAGGCTAAGCTTCCATGGACATTGCATTGATGGTTTGAGCCCTCGTGGAGGAGGGCACCAATTTTCGATTAAGGTGATTATGTTTTAACCATGGTCTCTGTGTCATGTGATTATCAAAATGCTGAGCAATGATTAAGGTCTTTGACCTTAGTTTGAAAATAATGCAAAGAGGTCACCCGTCATGAAGGGGGACCAAATAATAAAACAAATGATTATTGTTTGAACTATAGTTTATGTGCCAATAATTAAAGGGAGCTCAAACCTTACGTAGTCCATTCCCATGAATAGACTTGTTGTAACCCCTTGTTATTATCAACTTTTTCTAATATGGAAGAGAATTTTTTTATTTTTGCACAGGTGACACTTCCAAAAAAAGACAAAATTATCATTGGCAAGTATGCATGTGGATCGCACGAATACAAATCACCTAACGAAGGCATAGATGTCAACTAATAATTCCAAAGAAAATTTGATTATTTTTAATCATGCAAAAAGGTGAATTGCATGAGGACATAAAAGATAAAGATAACAACTAGCTAGAAGATAAAATATTTTGCATGTAATTGTTGACTTGAATTTTGAGGCGGTGATAAAATAGAAGTAAATTATTCACCCGTTTACCTTAATCTTTCCAAATTGGGTCCACACACATTCACGTAGATTTGGAGGAAGTCTAAGCAATTTGACTAGGACTCCAAATCGGAGGAAAAAGGTATTTTTACCCTTTGGTTAACAAAGTATGTAGTTTTAAGCGTTGATTATTATTTATTCATTATAAAAGGATAAAATTACAATCCATGTATAGTTATACTTGTAGTCTATTTTTTAGGGGTGGGGTGAATAAATTTGAATTAATTGAAGTTTATTATGCTATTTACCTTGCTGCAAATAGGTTTTTATGCTAGTTTTAGTGTGTAATAATATGTTGTGTTATTGTGAGAAATCCCTTTACATAGCAGTGTTTTCCTTTGGGTTTAGCTGAAACCCATTAGATCATGTTATATTCAATCAATTCTCAATATATTGTGCATATTTATCACTCAAGACCTGACAAATTTTGGTGTATCACCCCATTTATTACATTTTTATCCATCTTTTTAACCCTCAAACCCCACAGTTTTAGTTTTAGGGATACTCCAAAGAAGGAACCGACCTTGTAATCCTAGAGATTCACCTCATAATAGGGAGACCCACAACCCATGAGGTGTCTCAATTGTATCTACAAAAGTGAGGGAAAAGCAAAGTTATAAGATCTTCCAACCCTCAACAAGGGTGCACTTATGAGAGAATAGCTTTTGGCACACATGGTGAGAGAAGAACAATTATTGACGAGTTCATGGAATTGTAAATCAAATGCATAACTTATCTAGTGACACCTGTAAAGCTGATTTCGAGACAAGTTTAATAGTATTCATCACCAAGGTGACATCAAATTTTCAGCTGCAACCTTTTGAGGTATTTTTCAAAAAATTCGGATATGTTATTTTGTTGTTATCAACCTATTTTCATGAGAAACAAACCTGTTTTTCCATTTTTACATCTTTGATGAGGTCATATAATCATGAAATCAATTCCTCAGTGGAATTATTCTATCCAAGAGTTGTATTTGTCATATCCACAACATGTTTACCCATATTCTCCTTTAGATCAGTATTATGACCCCTATCAAAATGAATATCCTCATAGCCCAAAATATGCATATCAATATGATTATCAGTATGATAATAATTATGATGTCCAAGACTAAGTCTTTGAAGATGTTTAGGCTAATTATACACATGAGGAAGAAGTCGAGGAAAAATTCATGAAATGGAGCAGATCATGCAATTACTGAAAGAGTAGATGTAAAGATTACAAGCTAAACAACCTAGTCTTAGGTATCCCTATCAATGGGGAGGTCCTACACCTAGTTGGCTTAGTCCACAACAAAGGCTTGAGGTAATGAGAGAATCTATTACCCAAATGGTTTGTTTTACTTCATCTTTGCAAGCATTATAAAATGATATGCATACGTTTAAGGAACCCCATCAACTGGATGTTCCCACTTACCTTCGCCATCAAAATCCAATGCCCACATACCTTCCTTTCCATCCAAAACATCTCATTTATAAATTTACAAGTTTTCAAGTTGATGCAAATTCTACCCCTTCGAGTTCCACAATCACTTAATGAAATGAGATTAAGTTTCCAAGTTTTCTTTCTGCTACTTTTCTAAAATTCCCCTTCCTCACATACAAATTTTGAACCCCAAACTTTTGTCCTAAAATTGTCAATTCAAGCTAAGGCCCACCCCACCCCTCTTCCTTCATCCGTAGTTCCAATTCAAGTAGATGAAAATCATAAAACCATTAAGGAGGGGAAGCCAATTAAAGAAAATAACAAGCTAGATTTTTTACATAATTTACAACAACATGTTTTAAAGTTTCATTTGATTATATTCAAGAGTCATAGAAAAACCCGCGTAAGAGGTAAATTCTTATTTTGCTACTGAGATCAATTAAAAGTGGAAGATGATAAAAATATTCATATTCCGAGTGTAGTGTGCATGAATTCACCATAATAACACAACTTACGATGCATCACAACTTGCAAAATCATCGAAGAGAAATAATCATTTTTGAATGAAGAAGAGTGCAAGGAGGTTGAGAGAGATAACAAGTCTCATGAAGAACATCAACATTTAAAGTAGATTAAATGAAATCCATAAAATCAAATCATTTGTACTATCCTATGCTTATGAAAGGATTGAATGGGCATTGCCAATTTCATGAAACCAAAGATACAACACATGTAGGTCAACGGTCTCGTGTGGTTCCAAGGAGGATGTCAAAATACTTTGAAGCGTGGGATGTTGAGTCACTGTCACACCACCGCGCCCCAACCCACCTCTAACATGCCTTCCATATATATATATATATATATATATATATATATATATATATATATATATATATATATTTTTAACCTTTACATTTATGATCAAACAATAATAATTTCATCACCGGTACCAAAGAAAATAACATACATTGGGTGGGAACTCAAAATAACAATCACATGTGACCATCATCTGAAATGTTCACCATGAGATTAGATTTATGTCTACTAACTTGATAGTTAAACAATAATAATTCAAGCTATACAAATTGAAATTAAATTAAAAAACATTGGCATATATGAAATACCTCAACATGGCATGGAAAAGTACCCATAAAAGATTAATTTTGAAGGAAATGGTGAAGATGTGTGTTCATTAGATTTAGAATGGAGATACTAGCGACCAATATAACAACTTCATACCAATGTATTATTTCGAAAGAGGGAAGGCCCATTATAGCAAGGTGTGACATGCATTTGAAGTGAGACACTTAGAAGGAAGTGTTTGTCTTTATTTGAAGCTTACAACCCCTGTTGGATTAGAGGGTAAAAACTAATTGTACTAAAAGAAAATTGCAGAGGGTTAAAATAAAAATAGGAAAAAGTGCTAAGTTGTATGTTTTTATCAATATTTCATTTATATGAAAAGGAAAACAATGAAATTTTAGGGTTTTTAGGTTATAGGTATTTTAGATTTATCCTCATCATGTATTCCATTATCAATATTTTATTAATAAGAAAATTTTAATGTAGGAGATTAAGGATATGCAGAGTTAAGACATATTTTAGATTGCTTTTAAGGGCATTTGATATAGGTATTCCCTAAAGTGATAAGATTATAGTTGAAAAGATATCATATAAATCATATAGATTCACAAGTATCATATATGTTATTTGTTTTTCCATGTTTTTAACACGGAAAAAATAGACCCATGTTTAACAAACCCACCAAATGGGTTAAGCTCTCTGCAAAACCCAAAGCGAGAACATACAGAGAGAAACATCCTAAGTAGAATTTTTGACCTGCCACTTTCCTTTTATTTGAGATCTTGAGGCGTTAACCATGTTGAAACCCAACTTAAAGTTGTAAACTTAGTTGTAATTAGATAGTTTCAGCAATAATTAAATTAAATAAATAAATAAAACATTACATGGAACTCGCTAAAAGGATATCTTACTAATATTCATCCTAAAAGCGAAACCATTATGGATTAAATAAGACCTGGTCAAGGATATTATTACGTAACCCTAATATCCCCTCATTTTTCTATATACAAATTTATTGATATGGATTTGTATTTTTATCTCAATCTGGTTTGATTGTCTCGAGAGGAAACTATTTCTTGCTATCATTTTTTTGTTTTTTGTTCTCCTTAATCCTCCCAAATCGCATCCAAATTTCTAAATTTTTAAGCAATTCTTAGGGGAAACAATTTACAAACACACACGTGTATAGTGGAAGTTAGGAAGAGAGCATTGATATGGTTGAAGTTGTCAACAACGAATTTTTCTATACTTACTTTTGTCTAAAATTTTAATTTAAAAGATGCTATTAATTTTTGACTAAAAATAGATGTGGTACAACATTATTCTTAAGATCGATACAATATTAATTTGATTAACTCGTGTTATTTTTAATAGATATAATTTTCAATGTTAGGATTGAAAGACCCGGGTGTGAATCTTTCGATCCATGTGCAACAATTCACTGTAAAATAAGAACAAACCAATAATTCAATAAACCTCCATTGCATCAAAAAAATGAAAACTATAAAAGTAGACACCATCACTTATATATACACAAAAAGGAAGGGTGACTACCAATTATCCATAAACAATATTAGACAATGCTAATTGTTGGGTTTGTAATGTTAACAAGTACTTACATTGATATCATTTTTTTCAAACTACACCAATGCGAGTAAATTATAATAATGCACAAATATCAATTGTCTTTAAAACCATAGAGTTTAAAATAAAACACCATAAATTATATACACATAAATTAGGATTCCAACTACAAAATATCTACAAACGGTACTACAAAATGGCTCGATAGTATTGTTTTAAAATATAAATATGGTATGAAATTCTTACAACACATAGATGTAAAATGGTTTCATACTAGCATCAAAGATGTTGTTTTCACCAAGATTAACTTGACCCATAAAATTTGTTCTATACTAGATTTTAATTTTCTTTTTGGATCAACAGAATCAATTGTTGTATTGAGGGTTCTTCGAGATCAACATCATATTGTATCATGGATCTTATTATGAGTATTTTGTTTCACATATGAAACATTCAGCATCTCCTTGCACTATTAATGCAATCACATGAGTTTTCATCGAGATTGAGATGATAAAGTGGAGTAAAGATAACATATATAATTTTGGAAGGAACAATTTGAGTCATGGAAAAAGTGTGTGACATACTC
Source organism: Taxus wallichiana var. yunnanensis (assembly GCA_018340775.1). Lineage (NCBI taxonomy): Eukaryota > Viridiplantae > Streptophyta > Pinopsida > Cupressales > Taxaceae > Taxus > Taxus wallichiana. The sequence goes on along the minus strand of CM031243.1, from coordinate 720,352,177 downwards.
AAATTTGTTTCTTGCCTTTTTCTTTCAAACATTTCACTCACATTTTCATCTTATCTACCAAATAAAATGTCCTCCAAAATCAAAATAGTGAAACCATAGAAAATAAAATAAATAAACAACAAAGCCATTTTTTCCATGTTTTTAACTAAAAATTTGTCTCTTTCGGGTGTTTAAGGGTCAAGTGGATTTCATTGTAGAATGTACAAAAACATTAGAAACACTTACTGAATGACCCCTCCATATAAATCAAATAAGGCACAACGAAACATTATTCTTAAGCTTGAAACTATTTGTTATTATCTTTACATATGTTACCTTTTGTAGATGTACTTGTCTTTATTTGGCATGGAAAGACCCCATGTGTGAATATTTCAATTCGTAACCTAGAAACTCTAGAGAAATAATAGTTTGAATAAATGAAGACCATGAAAGTAGACATCATCACCTATATATACAAAAACTAAACAAACATAGTAGGAAGAAAATATCCACAAATAATACCGCACGATGTCGATAATTGGATTTTTAATATTAGAACTACTTACGTTGATAGGAATTTTTAAACATATACCAATGTACAAAATTATGATAACAAAACATATACAAAAACCTTTGGGTTATTTTCTCATTATCTTATATCCATATCTATGTCCTGAATTATTTTAAAGAGATTTTCATTTAGGATAAAAGGTCCCACATAAGGTTCTTGTGTGCCTTTATATACCTTGGATTGTACCATTTGTTATATTTCTTGCCTCATTTTCCTCCACAGACAATTCGAACATGAATGACTCCTATCCTCCATGCAATTATGTTGGATTTGTGACAACAATAAATATCATGATTTTATTTACATTTTATTTTCAGATCAATATGAGTCGATCTTTGCATTGATGGTTATATGATCTTAAAATTCCACTTTTTCCAATGCCTCAAACATTAATCATGCTAATAGGAATTTCCAAATGTGAATCTTAATAGTTATACATAGCATGCATTACATGGATGAGAGTTTGTGGAATTGTTTCAAACTTATTTTAAAGACAACATCATCAAGACCGCTGATGAGGGGAAACCCTAATGAGTACATTAATCATTACTAAGAAACTTTGGTGTAAATGCCCATGAAATAAATGACATAAGGAAATCTAAACATTATGTTTCCTTATGTCATGTATTTAGAGTTTTGATTCAAAATTGTTCAGTTTCCCTTGGAAGAATTGATCGAACACATATGTTTTCTCGATAATTTATGTTCTACAAGCCATTTCACCTTCTAAGTATTAACAATTTCACACATGTTCCATATAGTTCTAAAAACAATTTTCGTGTAGGTGCATCCCCAACATTTTACACACTCGCAAACTTATCCTACCTCAATATCCATCTTCATCTCCCTTGTTCCTCCGATGTTTATCTCCCCCAATATAACTTCTTCCATGCATCCCCTTTGGCGTTTGCATTGGACATTCCACATGTAATTGCTAGTATATAAATTACTTTTACATAAATATTAAGGGATCTCTGTAACAATAACTTCAAAGGAAATAATATGTGTACATGAATTTGTTAATTTTAAGATAACTTATGTCCATAAAAGTAGAGAATGTTCAATAGATATGGACACAACAATATATTAGATGAATGGTTGAATACATCAATATCGAAAGATGGCCCAATAATTTGTTATAGCAAATATTTCTGCATGTATATAAATATGAAGAAGACACTAATATTAGAAAATAATATGTCGCCAAAAAAATTCAAATATCAAATTGGTTAAGATGAGAACTCTAAATAATTAGTAGTGTAAACAAGTTTTTAATAGAAAAAGAGGAAACTATGAACATTAAACATTTAGTGATGAGTGCCACAACCATCATAGGCAAAAAGAGGAAGGGGTCATAATTTTTTTCTCCTACTTGTTCCATTTTCTTGCACTATGGTCAAAACCCTATAGCTTGTTATTCCTATCATCATTATATTCATATTATTCATTGAAAGGATAATGACGACTAGAAATGGCCAAATCTAGACGAGTCATGTTCCATTATGATCAATCCACACATCTATGAGATATTTTCTTTGCATGGCCTTCACCAACACCGTGTTTATTCCCTAAGAGTTGTGATATGGATAAGGAAAATATGAGCACATGGATATAGTCTAACCCATTCTAAAAGAGAAATATTATCCATGTTATCAAAACCGAACCCTAAGTAAATGAATGGTGATAGGGTGAGTCTAAAGGAACACAACTAACAAAACAAGATGTGTTACCTCAATCATCAAGAAGATGTGATAGATGCACCTACTAGAGATGATGCTTTTATGATTGCTCTTAGGTATAACTTGTAATATTAGAAATAAATTGATTCTATTCATTGGATATAAAATACATCATAAGTGAAATTAGCCTCATTTCTATCTTTCAATTTCTAATAGATAATGTATAAACAAAAACATTCTAAATTAACATCTATATTGTAAAGAGCATGGTAAATTCATGGGAAAACTCATTTTTCATGATAAAATTTAATGGGGAAATAATATAGAATGGTTTTTATGTTATTCAAAGTGGATTGAATATGCTCTTGATATTTATTGAAATAGAAATATTTATTTTGATATAGGGGAAAAGGCGGGTTTTGATCGAGACCCAACCAAGCAACAAAAACGTCGGAATGTCTAGATATCGTTGACAATTTTTTCACTTGTGCAAAAATGGGCAACTCAAAACTTTGTTATGATGGATAACATTGGTGAACTATACCTAAGCTAGGGAGTTTCTTTCAGACAATATTGTTATTGTTGAATTAATTAATGATTACATGAAATCTGCAATTATGTGTGTTGTTGCAAAACATAATAGATCACATAGCCTATAATTTCATGCTATCTTTAGCAAAAGAACACAAGGCCATGAAAGACATATGTGTTGCCTCAATGAATGAAGTGTAAGGTGTTGAAGAAGTAATCATGAAAACATATTACTAAAATTAGAGTTCATTTCTCGATGTTACATATATTCTTTAATGTTATTTCCTTCATGATTAAGACATTCAATTATATTATTGGGTTGTTTAGTTCATCATACAATCCATATCAAAAAGCAGAAATGCGAGAAAAAAAATACACAATTCAATATTTTATTCATAAGAAATTTCAAATGTTCCCGCAAGTGTGGGATGTAATCGGGAAAGTAAAGTACAACTACAAACAAGAGGTACACATGCATGAAAGAGAAAATAAAGGAGTATGAGTGAACCCATCATTGCCTTGAGGTTTGTCTTTTGGTTGATGCATCCTCATCTTTAGCTTTGTTCCCTCTTCATCTTCATTGTTGAAAGCACCATACCTGAAAACAAAAAGAGAAAATCATCAGTTACAAGCTCAGGGTTAATCCATATTCCTATACTTTCCTAATTCATGCACATGGATCTCTTAATAATAGGAGATATAGATTACTTGAAGATCAAACAATATACATGATTTACTCACTCGAGAAAAAATAAAGAGAAGAAAAGCAAAAACATGGACATAGGAGAGGATAAAAATCCTAAATATTTTCTAACTATTTTCTCAAGTGTGCAAGTACAGGTTGCATACCAAGAATAAATAAATCATGTCTTACAGTCTTCACTATGGATAAAGATTGTAGAGTTCAATAATTTCTATCCTATGGTACATGAAGCAGATGAGTGACAAGTACATACTGGAATGAAGGAAGAATGCAACTCAAAGTTTAGTAGCTATTCTAGGGATAAAAGAAGTTGTAGTATAGAACAAAGGAGAGAATTGCAGACAAAAGTACATGTTTCAGATTACAACTAAAGAAGAAGAATCAGAATTTAAAGGGCTGAAGTTAACTAGAAAGATAAGATTACAGCTGAAATAGAATGAGAAAGAAATATGAGAAAATTTTGACAGGGCTTCGCCATGTAAAATGGACATTTACAACTTTCCATCATGTTGTTTTTAACTAATACATGCTTTAGAAGATGTATGTAAATCAAATAAGTGATATAGAGAAGCGAAAAGCATGCCATGATCAAGATAACAGTTATTATATTTCAATTTCCAACAAATCAATTTGAATAGAAAATTGATACATTTTGTATTCGAATTAGGAAATACATCTCATTTATAGCTCAATAGTGGTATAAGAAGGAAATTTGGGAAAATTTTGACAGGGCTCCACCATGTAAAATTGACATTTTATATTTTCCAGCATGCATACTAAATTTTTAATAACGATGAAATGTAATATTTAAGCAGAAAAGAAATGGGACTACAACATCTAGACAAAACTTCAATGTTTAGCATGCATGAATTGTGAACAAAAATTCACGAAATAACATATCCTATCCATGTTCTCAAACATGAAAGTTGGATAAAGGGCATAACATTGCTAGATCAAATTACAATTACACACTTTTAGATTTGTAATCAGAACAAATACAGAACATAATACAGAAATGCTACAACACCAATGGAGTATAGCTATGAAAAGCAAATTAAGACTCAGCTACAACATGAAGTTAACTGAAAAAAATGTTCAACAACTAGAGTTTTAGGTTCAACATTGAAATAATCAGATCAAGAATGATAAAGATCAAGCTCTTTATAACCAACTGAAGGAGACCCAATTTTCAGACAGTCATGCTTTAAGAAGTAGAATCAAATAGGTACAATTTGAAAACTATAAGTTCTACAAGAATGATGGCCAACTTATGACTAAGGAAATAGAGAGTGCAAGGTTGAAATATCAGGTCATGGCCGAGCCGTTCAAATTTTTTCAGCAAGTACATAGAAAATGGAATGCAAAACATAACCAAGAATATCCAAGGTTTCTGGAAAAGCCTCAAGGATTGATCGAAAACAAGCTTCAAATCGAGACACATGCATACCCAGTTCAATAGTCATGAAAACTCAAAAGATCATCAAGAAAGAGAGCTTTTCTACAACATAGAAGTATAACAGTCAAGATCGAAGGGAGAAATTTATAACGACTAAAAGCAAGTAGCAAAGTACAAAGAGCTTGAAATAGTCTTCCGAACACAAAAATCCAAAGGTGGAAGAGTGAATAATTAGAAAATGCATGCTTTTCCAAGCCAAATAAATATTCAAGTATTTTAGAAAATTTTCACCGCTTTGAAATCAGATTTAAGATGCAAGCATCGCAGGAGTAAAAGGGTAAAACCTGGTCATTGATAAAAACCCATTAATGGGTATCAATAAATCAAAGAAACGAGCAAGAACTCATTGATTTAATTGAAGATTTTAGATCTCGAAAGATCCAAATCTTTAGAAGCATCAAAGGAATAACGATGACCCGATTACATTTGAGATCTCGATCAAAGCAAAATAAAGAAATCACAGAACCCACAAATATTTTCAAAAGTTTCAGTTACATATCCAAGGAAGAAAATGAAAATGCAAGTGTACGTGTGCAAGAGAAAAATTAGCTCACCTATAACCACTCATGGCAGTCATCATCAAACTATGATTCACTCAAAAGAATTGAAAATAGATCATAAGTCTTGAAGAAAGAAGCTTAGGAATGATCAAGGAAAGGATACCATTCTATAGCCATGAAGAAACTCAAAGAATTTGAGCTCAGAACTCCAAAATAGAGGCCAAATAGCAAACTCAAGATGACAAAAGATACAAATGTTTAATCCCTTATGGCCGTAAGACATCACAGAACCAACACAAAAATCTAATAATCAAAAAATGGTTGCCATAAGACCCTGTAGAGAGCTCAATAGTAGCAAGGAATGACAAAAAACCATTCTTGCAGAAGAACCAAGCTTGAAAGATCAACAATGGTGTCGAGTAAAAAAATTTCCAGGGCTCCGCCCTAAAATTTTCTAAAATGTGAATAGTTAGAATGATGGGATTTGAGTTGATTTAACTCACACAACTTAACCATAGCTCAACCGAAGTCACTCCTGTGTTATCATCGACGATCAACGTTCAACCAAGTACATAAATTAACAATCAAATATCAATACAAAGTTCAAAGAAAACTACCATGGTTATGGTGACAATACGACATTAAATGCCGGTTAGAAACCCTACCCAAGGGTCAAAATCAACAACTATAGATAAAAAGGAAAAAAATCAATGGCCTGGAATCAATCACCAACTTTCAAAGAAAACTCGACCCAAGTTAGATGCCACCGCCAATTCAAAAGGAAGGGGTGAGTCATCATGAAGAGGGGGTCATCCCCATGTCTTTTAAATTAATCGCATTGACTTATCGAATGGTAATCCAAAATATAGTCCAACACCATGATGGAATGAAAACATCAATGATCATTCCAAAGGTAAGGTTTAACCTATATTCATCAAGTACTATTCAAAATACAAAAGTTGACAAGTAAGTTACAAGGCAGTGAAAATTACAAAGGTAGCGCACCTTATAATATACCATGTGCAATACAAAGGTGGCTGAATGTAATATGGTGACCCTTTTACAAAAAGCCCCTTATCATGTGTTTAAAACCATAGTAATTTGCTAAGTCCATAATAGTGGACAAACCATGGTGAGACTATTACTGAACTACAAATGTGGTCCCCACTATTGAAAGGGTTGGAGTTGATTTATAGTGTGCTATCTGTTGGTATCCAAATTAGTTCTCCTTTTCAAGCCAAGAAGCAACAAATATTTGACAGGAGCTTAGGGATAAATAGATCATAATCATGTCATTTTGTAGTCTGGGATGATATCTAACTAGCCCTTTGTTACTCGGGATATTTAGAGAGATGGATATCAGTTTTAAGAGGATTTGACCTATCCTCACTACTTTAGGCCATGCCTCTTCGACCGTGGTGAGAGGACCCTTAGTGTAACTCAGTATTTGATGAAGGATATGGAGATATCCTTCTTTTGTGCAAATTATATGAAGAAAACCTTGGGAAAATAGTGTCAATACTCCATGAGTTAAATCTTAAGAGTTTTCACTTCTAAACAATGGAGATACTTTACACACAAGGCTAAGGTTATTGAAGACATTAAGAAATCGTTATTGTTCTGCATATTTTAGTAAGTAGATTTTGTTCCTTTGTTCATACATATTGAAAATAGGGGTAGTTCAGGGTGGATTCATGTTTTTTGAATAATTTTGGTGGGAGATTAAGCGGGATAAAGTTGATTATACAATATCTTCAAAGGGACTTCACAATAATGAACAAATTCAACAACAAAAAGATTCTTAATAGTTAAGATGTTCCTTCAATGAGAAGGTGTGCTTTAATGGAGGCCCAAATCGTAACGTTTTCACATAATATTTGAGAATCTAACACGAAGTCTTGAATTGAAAGACTCAATTAAACACCAAAGTATCTTATCAATCATGCCTAAGGTACACCCAAGACTTACAAACAATCTTTATCAACAAATGATAGTGAATTGATTTTAAATTATTTTATCTCATCCAAGATAAAGGCTCTTCTTGAAATGAAATTGAAAATACCATTAAATTGTTATAGGGATGAGATTTTGTGTCATTTCATAAAGATTTAAATTTAAGATTGCAATAGGAATGAAAGAAACTATTGGCCGACATTTTGAAACAAAGAAAACACAAATTGCTAGAGATTGGACACCAATTAATTTCAAAATTGGTTAGATTCATCAACAGGGGAAATCTTCTAGAACAATCTCGAGTGTTTGTCAATGGCTATACATATGCAACCAACTTGACACAATATAAAATCTAACATAGAAGAAAATAACAGAGTTATCTCGGCTTGGTCTCTCAGGAGACTACTTTCTCAAATTTTCTCTTAAAAATTCAACCTCGACCTATTGCAAGAGTATTCTCATTGCATTTATACATTTTACTCACTCAATTTGCCCCCAAAAAAAAAGAATATTCAAGGAAACTTTTCTTGTTAACAATTTTCTTTAGAAAGCAACGTTTAACCAATTTAAATCCAAAAGCTGCCAGTGGGACCAATTGTGAGCTGATCAAATTTCTTAGGCCCTCGAATAATGACTAGGATGCCATGCCACAAATTTTTATCAACCCTTCTAATCATTCTAATTCTATCATGGGAGAAATCCCCTTTTAATCACTTTACGGAGACTCTACACAATGCTAGATATGACAGGTAATCTTTTTCTCTCTCAAGGCAACACCTTTTTTATTTTTTATGCCCGCATTTTCATCATTTCATCCCTTTTCCCTCTCTTTCTCTTTAATTTAGCCCCATATCCATTTCCTCTAGTAATTCCACTTTTGCATGAGTTCCCGAGCAATTCCTACTTTAAAATATCAACCTTAACAATCCTTGGACTCACAATTTAAGTTTCAAATCCATTCAATGACACCCTACAGATAGAGACAACAAGGAATTTCATTAAAGAATGATGAATAATAGTGTGTATTCATGTCTCCAGAGTCTTGGACCAAAAATGAGGGAAAACAGTGTGAAATCCATAGCAACCTATGATTTTTTCCCTTTTCCACTTTATACAGAGCCCTCCACGTGTTTCCTTGCACACCGCAAAGGAGAAGTGTAGAGGCAAGTCCCAAAATAGTGTTAGCCTTCCTCATACGCTAGGCCGAAGAGAAACACCTTTTGGCCTTTGGAAAGTCTCAACGTAAAAAGAGCCAGCAGAAGCCTCTATGTGTCTCTATTGCGCACTTTGAGATGGTCTTGTTATCCATATTTCACCCCGAGCTAAATATTGGATCGAATCACGATCCCGCATAGAAGGAACCCGAGAAAACTCATTTAGATCCTATAAATTGGTTGCAAAAATAACTTAACAATGAAGTGGTAGACGCCAAAGGGATCGAAAGGTCCTATACGTAAAATAAAATGAATATGTCGGTCTGCTTTCTACATCTAAATCCATTCTCCAAGTCATAGGCGGGAAGAACTATGAAATTTGAGGGTTAGATAATAAAAATCAATGCTCAGAGCAGCCGGGAAGCAAGAAAAAGGTAGAATGACAAAGATTCAAATTCCTTGGGCTCAAACGATTCAATAAAATGGAAAAAATGACTAAGTATGGAGGAAGCAGCGGAAGAGGCCACGTGTCCTTACGACACTTCTCCAAAGGTGAATCCAAAAAGGGGAGCTCCAACTTGTGCCAACCCTCCACATAGCAAGTGGTCAAAAAGAGTCAAGGGGTGGGCATAAAACTTCAACAAATGGCTAAGTATAGAAGTGCAAGTAGAGAGTACAAAAGGTGGAGACCCAAATGAGCGTGAGGCCGCCACGTAGCCCAAAATCTAAAAAGTAAGCGGGACCATTGAAAAGTTCACAAAGCAGTGGAGGTTGACGAGTGTCAACTCGATGCTTCTCTAAGGAAACTTTGGGTCAGATTTGTAAACAAGCGCGGTGCCTCCACATGTCCTAAAAGGAGGGCGGAGTTAGTTGAATAGTCAATACATAAGTGAGCCAATGAAAGTTGCCAAGTTTCCTAAGGAAGTTTTTCCAAGGGTAAAATGGAGAAAAGGTTCCCAAGCAAGTTCCAGAGTGACATGTGTCCCAAGGAAAGCGGGACATTGTGAGAAAAGTTAGTTTTTTCCCTTTGCCCCAAAAAGGTAAAAGTTACAAAGGGCCAATGACTCCGCCAAAGGAAAATTCAACACTTATACCCAAGTCAAAGCCAAAGTGGGGTGTCGGGAGAAAAGTGAAAAATTTCCTTTCCAAAATGCATAAAGGTAAAAATGGAAACACATTTCTCTGCCAACCAAAAGGATCCACGTGTCCAGCAGAGTTTCGGGGCTGCGGAGGTTTTTGAGTTTTTACATTTTTGCGCAAAAGACAAAAGACAATTTGGCTGCTATGTGTCCCAATAAAAAGGGGTCCCATTTTTAAAATTGTTTTCTCTCCCATTTGTACGAGAATCGATGCAAAACTTCAAGGGGCATATATTTCGACCCAAGGCTCGAAATATAGTGAATCTGACACCATTGGAAATATCTCAAAGGTCGACTATGCCATGGGAGTCCTAAACTTCAATTTTGAGAAGATTAGGTAGGTGAAAAATGGTGAAATGTCTTCAAGCCTTCAATGCAGGATCATCGGTCTCAATAACCAGATTGGATTCGATCTATTTCCACCATTTCCTCTTCCTTCAAGATGCCAAACCAAGGACCGATGCACGAAAAATATGGATTCGGGAAGATTTTAGTAGAAAGAATTAACAATGGTGGTTGAGCTTTGACTTGCATTTTCCTTCTTCCCTCTCTCTCTTTACTCTCTCGATCAAATCTATAAATGTGAAGGAAGGATCCATTATAAAGGGTTGGATATTCTTTGTTTTGCAGGCTCCCTTCTCCTTCTAGCAAAGGATTTGTGGGGTTCGGGCCTTCCATAAAAATGTAACATGTTTCGTCATTTGGCTATTTTGTAATGAATTGTATCAATCTTTGGAGGAATAAACTACGTTTGTGATCGATCTCGAGATACTTCTTCTTTCTTTTTCTTCTATCTGGTCTCTCATTACACATCCGCTATCTCTGTACTATTATTGTATGCATTTTATTGGTTTGTGTTGAAGGAAAACTAAGTATTCATCATTCTTTTTGGTACATCACCCGGTAGTCTAGTAATTTCTTATTTATGTTCCCTTTCATCCCCTGTCTCCTCGAAATTTTTAGACTAGGTATAGATATAGATCCTCTGCAAATCCTCACGTATGCACCTAAATAGAGGAATAAGGAACCAACCTTTAATCTAGAGAGATTTTTCAATTTGTAAGGTCCCACACCTTAGGAAAAGTTCCATGTTATGAAATCACACCAGATGATTATGCCTTAGAAGAACAGCCTATAGAAATCATCCGGTGCTGTGATTTCACACTAATAGTTTTGGCATGCCTTGTGGGACAAAGAAGTCTCCATCTTATTACAGTGGGAATTGATGTACACTGTTGTGATTCTATCTTTTAAGAAGTTTAAATTTGTACATCTTGTGACTCTGAAAGTAATAAATCTATTGGTTTAGTAGTCTAACCGAGTTCATGAGAAGGATAAAAAAATGGTCAAGATCCAGAAGAGATATTGTTTGTCTACTTAGACGTATCCTAGGCATGAGGGAGAGGAAGAATAAGAGTCCAGAGGCCTTTTTCTCCTCCAAGCAGAGATTTATCAACACCTCCTCCTAGCAGACCGTTCATTCAACCAAGAGGAGTGCTCAGACCGATCAGAATGGCTCAGCCAAATCCATATGTCAACTTCACTGGTAGTAGTCCACTTGCCTTGAATGCACAAAATCCAATTCCTATTGCAGCATTAAAGAGTATCCCATATTTCACTGGGGAGAACCAAACTTATCCTAGTGATCATGTCCAAGATATTGTAAATGTCTGCACAATTCATGAGATTCATGAAATGGACATTACAGTCAAGTTACTTACCTCTTCACTAAAAGGGAAAGCTTCACAATGGTTCAGAAGTCTTGAGGCAGGCTCTATTCAAAATTGGAATCAGCTATGCACAGCTCTTCATAACCAATTTGGAGAGAAAGGTGGCAATTTATATTTCTGGATAAAGTGAAAACTATCAAAAGAGTCCCAAATGAACAGCTGATATACTTCAACCTTAGATTGCAAACGGATTTGGGATAGGATTCAATAACAAGAAGACTACAAATGAAGGTGCCTTCTTGAAATTTCTTAGGGCTTTGAATTCTGATATTTCTCTAATGATCCATTCAATGAGGGGAATTACATTGCTAGTAGTCTATAGCCTTTCCATAGGAGCCGAGAACTGTTTGATTCAATCTGTAAAATTGCTCCTAGGCCATCCATGCCTCTCGTACTCGAGTTAGAAACCCAGAGATACTAGCCAAACTCCCGCAGTAGCTCATATACCCACCCCAAGAGTCAAAGTTGAGCTAAAGCTTCCACTTCATCATCTAACACCTCTAAAGAGATTCAAGAAGTGATGAAGTAACTGCAAAAATTGGGAAATGAACTAGTGACCATTAAAAGGTAGCAAGCATAGAGCTCTAGGACATATCAACATCAAAGCTCAATATCGGCTAGACCCCAATACCAACAAAATAGGCCACCACCTTAGACTACAAATCAAAATCAAAATCAAGGACATCCTCAAGCTACTAGGCCTTTTAGGTCTTCTCTCGATCCAAATACATGCCTCAACATCAAAAGCATTGGTCCCTTACATAGAACAATATGGCACAAGGATATGATTTTAGTTTTCCATGCATTCAAAGAACATAACCAATCCATGTGTTTTAATGGTGCTATGAATCAAGCTTTGATGGTGAAAACTAGTATTTTTACATAATAACCTTGCTAAGATGGAGATCGGTGAGCAGGGAGCTCAAAAAGTGAACCTCCAGGGAGAGATTATGCTTGTCAATTGATAGGTCAAGACTTATGTGGGATGAATAAGTCTCCTACTCAAGGTGTGGATGCCAAGATAAGGTCCAAAAAGAGGAGTATTGGAAAAGGTTAACCACTTAACTCGGTGACCCTCAACCTTCCATCAATCCAAAATTTCCCGGTTTTCCAAGAGTAACTCCCAACATGCGAGAACCAATCCAAGCCACCTCCTAAATCTAGTCAAGCACCGATTATAATAACCCATGTGTACGAAGGGAGTGTGTCTGGGAAAGGGCGAGAGAAATAAAGCTCATTCAATATCATTGAGTAGATGAAGAGGAAAAATGTGAACATTTCACTTTGAGAGTCAATGGTCATTCCAAGATAGAGAGATCTCATTACAACCGGCATGCAAAATTGCTTAAGCTTAAATCAACTCCCTAACAAGCAAGAGAGAGTACTTGCAATACAGTTCAACCTAAGAAGGACCAAGGAGAACAAAAATCTAAGAACTTGAGACATCCTCCATTCTATGTCTCATTAATTATTGGAGACAAATTAGTGCACAATTGTATGATTGACTCGGGGCTATTAGTTATGTGATGCCCAAACAAATAATTGATCAGTTGGGTCTCAAATATGAAGTTATCACCAGAGGAGTAATTCAATTATATGGGATAGCAGTGACCCGTGGGTATCATCCAACATCTAAGTCTCACTCTACATGCCTACCCCAATGTAATTGTCTTACAAAACATGTCCATCATAGATTTGCAAAACCACATTTTGCCTTGTGTCTATCTAGGGACCTCACTACCAAAATTAGAGGCTACTGTCCGCTTATTGGTCACATATGCTCTTTACAACAAGGTATGGGGAAAAGGCCAAAATCAGATCTGAACCTATTGATGACTATCATATTGAATCCTATGTACCTAGCCCAATAAATGCTAACTGGTCAACCTCTTATCAAGAAGACCTCCTAAATACTAATGAAGCAAATACCAAGTTGGGATGTATCCCTAACTTAACTCTAGATGAGTGGGCCAATAAAAGACATGCTTTTGACCCCTACAAGGAGATGGAAGAATCTGAGTTGGGTGTCTATTGTCTACATGAAAAGAATCATCCTCTTCTTGACCTAATCAAGCCGAGTCCCAAGATGACAATGAAATATGGAAATTATTCTTTGATGGCTCAAGGAGTAGACAAGGAGCTAGAGGAGGAGCTATAATTTTGTCTCCCAAAGGTATGAAGTATTATGTATCCTTTAGATTCTAGTTTTCTTGTTCAAATAATACTACAATATGAGGCTTTAGTCCAAGGTCTTCGTTGGGAAAGAAAGCCGTGGATCAAGAATTTACAAGTATTTGGTGATATTGAACTGGTTTCCAATCAATTCGAGAGGGATAAACACCGTAAAAAATGATCTGCTCAAGAACTATAAGAGTAGATTATGGGATCTCATGGAGGATTTCAAAGTGTTCGGCATTGTGTCCATACCCAAAAAGAGAATGAAGCGGTGATAGACTTACAACAAGCACAACAACATTTGATGTGGTTTAACACATCAAGAGACAAGGAACAACCACATATCCATGTGGTTATGAGGCCAATAGTTCTAAATAATAATACATTTTGGCAAGTGTTTTAGAATGATTAGCGAGATCATCAACTTTTGCAACAAGAAGTTGAATTCTTAGCCCATAATAAAAAAAAACTAGAGTAGCAAGAAGATGTGAACTAGATAATACAATTGCATACAAACAAGCTTCCCAAGGGCTTAGTGACACTGGAATCCATTTTCAATCCTAATGATTAGTTCGAAAAGAGAAGGCTAACATGCAGATCAAAGGAGAGGATTCGGTCAATCCCACTTGGAGAAGGCATAGCACTTCAAATTGGCAAGGTTTCCACCCAATCGAAAAGGTATGAATTCATACAACTTTTCCAAGAGTTCTCGATGTGTTTACTTGGAATTCGAAGACCTAAGGGGTTTCAATCGAAAAATAGCACAACACACAATTGAATTAAACCTAGTTGTTCATCCCATCGGTAGAAGTAGAGACTAGTCAACCCACATATTGAGCTTCTAATGAAGAAAGAGTTGAAAAATATGATAGAGGAAAGTATCATATTCCCAATTAAGCATTCAAGTTGGGTTCCAAATCTTGTCCTAGTCGAGAAGAAAAAATGGGGAAATCAAGCTATGTGTTCACTTTAGGGATTTGAAGATCCTCCTCAAAGATCACTACCCACTCCCTTCAATGGAAAATATTTTGTAAGTGGTGTCTAGGTGAAAGAGATTCTCTCTCTTTGATGGCTATTCTCGATACAATCAGATCATTGTGAAAAGAAGAGGATCAATTCAAAACTACTTTCACTACCAAATGGGGCACCTATGCATACAAAAAAAATCCATTTGGACTATCCAATGCTGGTGCTGATTTCTAAAGAGCCATGTATATGGCATTCAAAGGGATAATCAACAAGATAGTGTTGATCTATTTGGATGATATCACTGTGTTCTCCAAGAACACAACATACCACCTTTTTCATCTAAGGCAAGTGTTTCAAATATGTAGAAGATTTGGCGTATCTTTGAATCCCAAAAAATGCATATTCTTGGCCTATGAGGGAAAATTTTTGGGCCGCATTGTATCTAAGGAGGGTCCGACAATTGACCCAAAAAGAGTTGAAACAATAAAAACACTGCCATTGCCAAGTCACAAAAAGGCTCTTCAAAGATTCTTGGGGAAGATCAGCTTTGTTCAAGGTTTGTCCTAAACTTTGTTGCTCGAATAAGCCAATAACACTCATGTTGAAGAAGAGATTAACATTCAAATGGATAGCTAAATTAAAGGCAAGCATTGAAGCTATCAAAGAGGTCATCTCATAGGCCCCAACTCTTGTAAATCCATATATTTCCAAAGACTTCATATTGTATGCCTTTGCTGGCAATGACACTATCTCTAATCTTGGTTTAGCGAACAAAGAAAACTCAGAATAACCAATTACTTTCTTCAATCAGATTCTAGAAGACTATGAGGTGAGGTATTCCTTCATTGAGAAGCAAGTCCTAGTGATGATCAGTGGAGCTGAAGAAGTTTAAGCATTTAGTGTCAAACAACAAAATCCAACTATTGGTCTCCCATGCAGGAGTCAAAGAATTCCTCCTCAGCAAGGACCTAAATGAGAAACGTGTAGGGTGGATCACTCGTGTCATGGAATATGACATTGAGATTAAGGTCACCAAGCTGGTCTGTGGGAGGGGCTTGTGTGAGAAATTAGCCTCTGCTCTACAAGATGAAACAAACAAGAGAAAAGGGGTTGTTATAATTCTACAAGATGATCAAGGAAAGGAAAAAAATGATGTACTGCTCTCTGTTGACTCAAGAAAAGGTGCATTTCCTTAAAATAGGCTTGTGCCATCATGGGATGAATAGAGAAAAAGAAGACATTTCAGGTTACAGGTCATTCCATATGTTCTTGTTGATGGTGTCCTATTCAAAAGAGACATAAATGGCATTCTCGCCGATGCATCGGGACAGATCGTGTGGAAAGAGTGCTACAAGAATTTCATGTTGAAGCAGCTGGAGGCCATTTTTCCCCAAGAGTGATAGCACTCAAAATCATGAAAGCAAGTTATTACTGGCCCAAAATGTTTAGTGATTGTTATACATGGATTAAAAGGTGCAAGAGTTGTGTATTCTTCAAAGGAAAGCAAAAGCTAACAAAGACTTCCATTGCACCCGCCATTTCATTCGTCCAAACTTTCATGCAGTGGGGATTGGAATTCATTGGAGTCATCAATCCAAACTCAAGCTAGGGTCACAAATGGATCCTAATAGCCACAGATTACTTTACCAAATGGACTGAGGTAGTGGCACTCAAAGAGGAAAATGAGTCTAATATCCTAGATTTCTATGAAGGGATAGTGACCAGATTTGGAGTACCATCTACCATCATCTCATATAATGCATTAGAATTTATAGGTTCTAAAATCATAGGATGGGCTGTCAAGAAAGGGACCTACTTGAGTACTTCATCAAACTACTACCCTCAAGGTAATGGACAAGATGAGTCTACAAACAAGAACCTATTAAGGATCATCAAGAGAACTCTAGATGAGAATCAAAGGACCTAGCACACAAAGATCAAAACGACCTTATGGGTTGATAGAATAACACCCAAGAGATCCACAGGTGTATCTCTCCATTCAAGCTTGTCTATGGGAAAGAGGCAGTGTTGCCTATATCACTTGAGTTACCTGCATTAGAGCTCGTGAAGAAACTAGAGATGTCTAAGTTTGGACCAATGGAGGCCAGGTACATGGAGCTGATAGAATTAGAAGAAGCTAGAGAGAATGCTCTCCAAGCATTGGAGAAGAATCAGGCTTCAATCAAGAAATGATTTGATAAGAAAGAAAAAGCAAGGACTTTCTAGGAAGGAGACCTGGTTTTGAAGTGGGATGCAGATCGAGCAAAACCAGGGAGACATTCTAAGTTTGATGCCATCTGGAGTGGTCCTTATATGATAACAAAATGCAAAAGTAGCAATGCTTTCCAATTTTCCACATTGGAGGGTGAAGAGTTATAGATCCCAAAGAATGGGATCTACCTTAAGAACTACTACTAAAATGGAAGTCCACTATATACATATTAGTTTACCTTCTCTTTCCTCTAAGTGCTTCTACACATTGTCTTGTTGTAGTATAGGTTACTTTTTCCCAAGTGATTTTGCATGATCTACATGTTCTATTTGGAACATATATGATTTCAATTTTGTACATAGTCATGGTGTTGTTTTTTTGCTCTTATGTAGTTCACTAAGAGAAACAAACAAGACCCTGAAGTTGAAACAATTTCATACTCTTAGAAATCTTCATTTTGATATTTTCTTATAAAATTTGAGAATGCAAATGGTCGGGCTCATGAATCGGAGGAAAAATAGTATCCGATTGCTATTCTTGACACCATACCCAATAGATATGATAAGGAAATTGATCCCTTTATCTAACATGCAGATGTCCCCATGAGTCGCCAAATTGTTATCCATATTTCTCCCTAGGCTAAATATTGGATCGAATCACGACCCCGCTGGAAGGAACCTGAGAAAACTCATCCAGATCCTACAAATTGGTTGCGAAAAGATTCAGCAATGAAGTGGCGGAGGCCAAAAAGATCAAAGGATCCTGTACAGAAAGAAAATGACTTTGTCAGTACGTTTCTACATCTAAATCCATTCTCCAAGTCACAAGCGGTAGAAATATGAAATTCTAGGGTCAAACAATAAGGATCAATGCTACAAAGGAGCTAGAAGAAAGAATAAGGGAGAATGGAAAAGATTCAAGTCCTCTGCCTCAAACAATTCAAGAAAAGGGCAAAAATGACTAATTATGGAGGAAGCAAAGTGGAAGAGGCCACGTTTCCTTACAACACTTCTCCAAAGGTGAATCAAAAAGGGGAGCTCAAACTTGTGCCAGCCCTCCATGTAGCAAATGGTTAAAAAGAGTCAAGGGGCAGGTAGAAAACTTCAAAAATGGCTAAGTATAGAATTGCAGCGGAGAGTACCACATGTCAGCCATGGAACATTTCCAAGTGTTAGTTCAAAGGCGGAGACCAAATGAGTGCGAGGCCGCCATGTAGCCAAAAATCTAAAAATTAAGAGGGACCATTGAAAAGTCCAAAAGCGTGGAGGTCGAAAAGTGTCAACTCAACGCTTCTCCAAGGGTAACTTTGGGTCAGATTTATAAACAAGTACAAAGGCCTCCACATGTCCCAAAAGGAGGGCAGATTTAGTTGAATTTTCAATGCATAAACGAGTTGATGGAAGTCACAACTATCCTAAGGGTGTTATTCCAAGGCTAAAATTGAGAAAAGGTTCCCGAGCAAGCACCAATGTGACATGTGTCCCGGGGAAAGTGGGGTGTTGGGAGAAAAGTTAGTTTGTACCCTTTGCCTCAAAAAGGTAAAAGTTGCAAAGGGCCCGTGACTCCACCAAAGGAAAACGTCAAGACTTAGACCCGAGTCAAAGCCAAAGCAGGGCATCAGAAGAAAAGTGAAAATTTTCCTTTTGTCTAAAATGCATAAAGGTAAAAATGGAAGCACATTTCCCCCAACCAAAAGGAGCCACATGTCTAGGTGGAGTTTCAGTGTGTGGAGGTTTTTAAGTTTTTTGCATTTTTGTGCAAAAGACAAAGGTAAATCATGAACCCATGGACCCAAATTTTTGTTCCAATCATTGCCACATGTCCCAATCTGAAAGGGGACCCATTTTTCAACAAAATTTCCCACCCATTTGTATAGAATCAATGAAAACTTCAGGGGCATATATTTCGACCCATGGCTCAAATATTATGAATCGACACCACTTGGAAAGATCTCAATGTCTAAAACTTCAATTTTGAGAAGATTAGGTGGGTGAAAGATGGTGAAATGTCTTTGGGCCTTCAATGTAGGATCATCGGTCCTCAACAACTAGATTGATTTTGATCTATTTTCTCCATTTCCTCTTCCTTCAAGATGCCAAACCAAGGATCGATCTAGAAAAGATGGATTCGGGCATATTTTATCGAAAACATTAACAATGGTGGTTGAGCTTTGACTTGCATTTTCCTTCTTCTCTCTTTCTGTTTCTCTCTCTCGATCAAATATATAAATGTGAAGGAAGGATCCATTGTAAAGGGTTGTATATTATTAGTTTTTAAGGCTCCCTTCTCCTTTTAGCACAGGATTTGTGGGGTTCGTGCCTTCTATCAAAACTATAACACATTTCTTCCATTTGGCTATTTTGTAATGAATCGTATTAATCTTTGGAGCAATAAAATATGTTTATGATCAATCTCAGATCCTTCTTGTTTATTTTTCTTATATTTGGTCTCTCATTACATGTCTGGCTATCTGTTTTGTTATTCTTTGTATGCATTTTATTGGTTTGTGTCGAAGGCAAAATAAGTATTTATCATTCCTTTGGTGCATCACCCGGTAGTCTATTTATTTCTTATTTCGCACCCTTTCATCCCGTCTCCTTAGCAAGTTTTAGACTAGGTATAGATATACATCCTCTGCACATCCTCACGCATGCACTTAAACAAAGGAATAAGGAACCAACCTTTAATCTGAGATATTTTCCATTTTGTAAGGTCCCACACCTTAGGAAAAGTTCCATGTTATGCAGCTTACACCCAGATGATTCTGCCTTAGAAACACAAATCTTTAGAAATCATCCTGGGGTAATGTGATTTCACACTAACAGTCCCCAAAAGAAAAGACCCCAGAGCAAAGCACCGGCTCAACACGTGTTTAAGTCTGGAAGAGTTTGTTAAAATTTTTGAAGATTCACAAAGGCACCATGTGTCTATGGTCCGAGATAGTTTCTATTGGCGTTGAAAAATTCCAAGCAAATGAAAGAGTGAGAAGAAGCCTCCAACTATCCTCTTGACACTTCTTCAAAATAAAATGTTGGGGCCACTCCTCAAATAGGTGCGTCCCTCCACATGCCCTGTGCCTTTAGAAAGTTGCTTGAAAATTCTAAGTATGGGATGACCCGGCATAAGCCTCCACGTGTCTCCATGGCGCAACTTCGAGATGGTTCCCAAGATCGAGACCCTAAACAAGCACATGCTCACCATGTGTCCCAAGCCTTATAAAATTGCTTTTAAAAGTTTAAATACAAAGCGGAGCTGAAGCCTCCACATGGCTCCCTATCATAATTGTTCGATGGGACCCCGAGGTGGATCCTAAAATAAGGGTCACCCTCCATGTGTCCATGGTCCACCAAAATGGTACCAACTACATGAAAAAGTTTGTCTAAGTCTAGAAAATCAATGAGAACCTCCACATGTCCCCCAAAGACAACTCCAAGGCCAAACCAAAAGGTGAATTTTCAAATGAGCGTCGTTCCTCCATGGGACATGTTTTGGGTTGAGGTGAGCCTTAGAGTTTTAGAATGCCCCATCGAGCCACATTCAACCGTGTGAAGGGCCACATTTTCATTGATATCGATAATTAAATTTGACCTGAAAAAATACACCCGTCAAACCGTGAAAAATGCAAGAAAATCACCATTTGAACCTGAAATGAATCTTTGTTCAAGGAAAGATAATTTGGAAATGTTATAATGCTCAAATATGATCCTCCGAGCTATATCTAGTCATGTTTCCATAGGTATTTGGGAAAAAATGATAGGGACAACGAAATGTGACTCATGTGGAAAATGGAAGGAAAGGAAAAACCGAGTTTTACGCCTGGTTACAAACTCTTTCAGATGGAAAGAGGAATGAAAAAAAAATCTGACCTTTAAGTGATCCTCACCAAGGAAGGGACTGATCATGGTAACCAAATGGAGGACAAAGTAGTCTTAAGCACCAATACGGGAGATAGAAAATATGAAAGAGGCCACAAACTAAGGAATTTCAATGAAAATGGGGTGAGACTAATTTGAGCACCAACATCAGCTCCGAATCGAGGATGGGCACTCCTTGTGAGTGCCACAAGAACAAATAGCAGACCAAGTGCCAAAAATAGACCATTGGGCAACGGAGTCAAAGAATAAGCTTGTAGAGCAAAACAACCATAACCATCCTCCCGCAAATGAATCCGAGAAACCAAAGAAAACTAGGTCACCAAGGGACCGAACAAAACAAAAACATAAAAGAATGAAAAAAAAAAGAACTATACACTATACAATGAGTATACCTTGATTTTGAGAAATCAATCAAGGAAATGTTTCAAATGCCTTCCATTAATAGGCAATTCAAGTAGTTCCTCATCTAAGTCTTTTAGGAAGAAGGTATTTTCACCAATTCAAATATCAATTGAATAAGGGCCCATCCACAATGCATCAAATTTACCATGCTTTCCCTTATCTTCATGCTTGTTATCCCATAAAAGCACAAGATCCCCAATGTTGAAAGCTCTTGAGTCACCTTTTTGTCAAATAACTTCTTCAAATTTTCTCTGAACTTCACATGTCGTGATGGGATGCCCTTCTTTCTTCATCCAACTCAATAATCTAATTGATTCGAGCATCATATGGACTAACTTCTTGGTCTTCAATTTGTTGAACAAACTGAAATGAAGACAATTGCAAATGGAGGGGAAGTAAAGCTTGAGTTCCATATACCAATTCAAATGGGCTTTTACCAATAGCTCTTTTGATAATGATTCTATCAACCAAAACAAAAACTTCAGTTGCTCACCCCACTTCCTTTTGTTCAGCTCCAAGGTTCTTCTAATGATCTTCAACAAGTTTTTATTTCTCAGACTCATCTTGTCCATTTCCTTGGGGATTGTAGTTAGAAGCATATGTCAAATTGATTCCATACTTTTGCACATGCCACCAAAGGTTTGGCTTTGAAACTCATGGCATTATCAGAAATAATTTTAGTCTAGCACTCCAAATCTGCATATGATTTGATTCAACATGAAGTCCATGATAACTTGGTGTGTTTTTTCTTGGTGGGGATTGCTTCCACCCACTTAGTGAAATAATCAGTGGCTACAAGAATCCATTTATGACCAGCACTGAAGGATCAGAAATTTCCCCAATGAAATCCATTCCCCATTGTCTTGAATGGGGCTTCAACTGACACATAGATAAAGGAAGGGAGCCTAAAGCTTTCATTCTTCCAAAAATGATAGAAACTTTCACATTTCCTAACCAATAGAGTTGTATCCTTGAAGAGAGTTGGCCACCAATAACCAACCCTCAAGATTTTATGTGTTGTAACTCTTCCAACAAAATGTCCCCCACAAACTCCTCCATGGAGATCAACAATTATTTTGGGGGCCTCATCTTCAGTAATGCATCTCAAGAGCACTCCTGGGGTTCTTCCAAGCTAACCCAAAATCAGTAATGACATACTTTTGAGAGGCTAACTTAAGATCTCTTTTCTAATTTTTACTCAAATATTCAGGGCAACATAGATGTCTGAGATAAAATATTATATCTTTGTACCATTCAAAACTTACCAAATTTTCAAGGACATCCACCCTTTCTCCTTCTACTTCATTCACCTCAATAGTTTGCAAGTTTCTCTCAGCCATAAGTTTAGCTAGGCCCAAACCTCTTACCAATTTCATGGTTTGGATATCCATGTCATACTCCTACAACTTGTTCACCCATCTGCATCTTTTTCTTGAGACCTCCATCTCTGATAAGATGTCTTTCACCATGGTGTGGGGAACATAAGCAAAAATTTAGAGCTCAAGATGTAGGGTCTGAAAACCTTTTTTTCTTTCACCAAGGAAAATGCTTGCTTCTCCATGATGGTGTACTTCAACTCAGCTCCCTACAATGCCTTACTAAAAAGGCAATTGGTCTCTCACCCCTTCATCATCCTTCTTCTAAACAAAACAAATGCAATGGTGTTTTCTGAAGCAAAAGAAAACACTTGAAAAGGCTTCTTGTAATTTGGGGCTGCCAAAATAGGGGCATGCTTTAGTGCTTCTTTGATCCCATTGAAATCTTGAATGGAAACTTCTTCCCATTTGATAACTTGGTCCTTCTTCAACATGCTAGTAATGGGGATGGTCAGCTCAACAAAGTTAGACACAAATCTTCTGATAAAGTTTATTTTTCCAAAGAAGGATTGAATTCCCTTCTTAGTTCTTGGAATTGGAACCTTGCTGATGGCTTCCACTCTCTCTAGGATCTATCATGACCCCTTCTTTTGATACAATGTGACCAAGCATTTTTCCTTTTGCACTCCAAAGTGGCACTTCTTGGGATTCAATGATATGCCATACTCTCTACACCTTATCAACATTCTCTCCAAGTGTTGTAAGTGATCATTTCTATTTTTGGAAAACACAGTTACATCATCCTTGATAAACAACAATGAAATCATTGATATAACCAAAAATGCTACATCCATTTCTCTTTGGAAAGTTTCTCCAACATTCATTAAGCCAAAAGGCATCCTGACATAGACATAAGTTCCCCAAGGAGTAGTAAAGGCAGTCTTTATTCTTTCTGACTCCTTCACAACAACTTGATTATAGCCAAAGAAACCATCCAGAGTAGATAACAATTTAGAACCAGTTACCAATTGTAGCATATTCTCCATGTTTGGCAGAGGGTAATTATCTTTTAGTGATGCTTTATTCAGTTCCCTAAGTCTACGCATAGCCTTATGTCACCATTCTTTTTCCTACAGGCACTAGGTTTGCAACCCAAGAAGAGTACTCATGGGCTGAATGATCCCTCCATCCCTCAACTTCTTCAGTTCTTCTTGCATCTTCAAAGAAAGGAGTGGATTGATGGGCCTCTTTTTTTTTCCTAAAAGGCTTGGCATTAGATTCAAGAGGAATCTCATGTTGGAACAAATCTTCCCTATATGCCTTCAACTCAAAGTAAGACCAAGCTAGGCAGTCTTGATATTTCTTCAGCAATTGAATATAGGACTCGCTTCTTTCTCTTCCTTGCTGAGATTGCTTCCTAACCAAGATTTTACGTGGCTTTTCCTTTGTGCCCAAGTCATGCTCTTCCACATCTCTTGAAACCGACATACTCCTTTTAATAATGCAATCAACATTATCAAAGTTTGACTCAAGAGCCACCAAACCTCTGGGAATCATGTTTGTCTTCAGTTGGATGATGTCTTTTCCAAATAAAGTTTCCTTTCCTTCAACAACACACACCATTGGTTCCCAATCTATATTTTGGTCAGAAAACTCACCTTGGTTCTATAGAAACCATTTCACCTAGGCATCATCATCAAACACTTGCCAATTTTTAACGTTATCAGGACAAATGGCCTTGTTAGTATTTCAACATCATACTCACAAAATGGAGACACTATACAATTCCCAAATCTGGATCCTAGCACTGCTAACTTGTTTGCAACAACATTAAACTTTCTATCATGGTGCACAATATTAAAAGAGTCAAACATTTCAATCAAATCCCAAACTACATGCTTGTATTGTTTCATTCTCTAATTTTTAGTAGCATACAGTTTTCTAATTTGTTTGACAATCAATTCTGAATCCCTTTGACAATGATATCCTTTATACCATATTTCCATGCAATTCTCAAGCCTAATAACAATGCTTCATATTCAACAATGTTGTTAGTGCATTCAAAGTTAAGTTTGAAAGAAAAGACAAACTCTTCTTGGCCTGAGAGAAATCATAACAATGCCAACACCATTTCCAAACTTGGAACAAGCTCCATCAAATAACAAGGTCCAAGGTAAACCCACTTGTTCAAGACATTTACATTGATCAATCTTGTGCTCCTTTCCATCAAAAACCCCACAAAGTTATCTAGCATCTACATCAACATATAACACTTCATAAGAAGCATTATTTGGATCTTCAATGAGGTGCAACATTTTCTTCTCTCCATACAACTTTACAAGGTTTCCTTCAATTGGAATGGTGGAAAAGACATATCCATCTGAACACTTCCACCAACACTTGCAGCCCACTTTCTTGATAACAACATGCCCCATTTGGCAGGGCAATCAACAATGACAACATCAAGTTTTAGGTTCTTACCTGATAAGCTGCAAGTTGTACCACCAAACCTTTCACACACCCTACAACTAGGACCTCTCTAGAATCCATTACAATACACTTGCCATAAGTTGCTGTCACTTTAATGTTCAATTCATTCATGATTTCTCAGAGGCATAACATTGCATGATGCTCCGAAGTCAAACATACAATTGTGCAACAGTCTGTCTTTAATAATCAATGTTGTAAAAAATGGATCAACATTTAATTGAGACTCAACTAAAGATGTCCCCAAGTAAACTTCAGGTGGTTCACCTATCTCCTCTAATGCTGGTGGTTTTTCTAGGTCTGCAATGGTTGAGGAGGAGTATTTACATTATTTATATTTCTTCCTTGGGCACTCCTATCTTCCTCCAATCCCAAATACTCAAAATCCCTCTTCTTGTGCTCAGAATCCTAAGCAGTTCCACAATTGGGACAAAAATCTTGATCTGACTCAAGACTTGGGAAATGTCATAGGGAATGTATTTGGGAAAAGCAACATTTGGAGAAAGATTGACAAACTCATCAGATGGCACAAGGTTTTTAACATTTTGGGCATGGGTGGGAACACCAGTTCTACTTGAGACAACAAGGCCTTTTCCAGATGCATCTTTCTTTGGAGTCTCTTTTGGGACATTGGTGAGAATTGGGGTCTTTGGTTTGGCTTGAGGCCCTACCCCTTTGACAACTTTACTTCTTGTGTTATACTCTTTTTCTTGGGCCACAACAACATTCATTAGTAGTTGTCTATCCTCTTCTGATGGGATTCCTCCATCATACTTCTTAATCATTAGAGCTCTTAGGTACTCAAAATCATTATTAGGAAGTTCAAATGCTTGTACCATATCTATTTCTAAAGCATGAGAGGGAGGAAGAAGAGGTACCCGGTGAATGCAATCCCAAAACTTGCAGCAGTTTCTTGCACTTATTACCTCAGTTGAAGTTGCTCCTTGTTGTGAGCTTGTAGAGCAGTCCACCATGCATGCATCATCATCAATGTTATCATCATCATCAACTTCTTCAACTTGCTGATCTATTTCACATGGTGGGTGGGGTAAGAAGCATTTTCACACCAATCCATTTGATTTGTCTCTTCAACAACAACTCTGGCATTTAGAGGATCAAGGCACTACTCTATTTTCCCTAGCTTGGGGTTGTCTAGCTCCCATGGGTCCTTTACCTCTGTCATCAGACCTCTGATCATTTCTAGGATGATTTGCAAGTCTATCTTGTCCTTGTTGCCTATGCTGACCCTGAGAACCTTGTCCAATTCCTTTCTCTATCCCTAGCCAGCTTGTAAGAGATTTCTTTGATAGCCCCACCAAAGTCCTTACAACTTCCTCAAGATCCACAACCTTACTTGATTGAGGCTTCTCAGGGTTGATCAGTTTAACACCCTCCCTCTTAGGAGGTTTTCCAACTACTTTAATGTTGTTCTCAATTTGCAGAGCCATGGTAAAGGCCTACCTCAAAGTCCTAGGGTTCTTATCCCTCAAATAGTAAGCAAATTTCTTATCAAATGCATCTGAATACTTTATCAGACATGATTCATCACATGGCCTCAAATTAACAGGTAAGTCTTCTCAATGTTTTGTTAAATCTAGTATTGAAATCATGCACTGATTCATTAGGATTCTTTTTTATATTTTCAAACTCTGATAAAAGAAACCTAGGGTCTATTTTATCACCATACTACATTCTAAAAGCATTCTTCATCTCTATCCAGAGTCAATGGAATTATCTGGAAGAGATTTATACCAGTCCCTTGCATCTTCTTCTAGAGTATGGATAAATAATTTAATGTATACATCCTCAAACTCTATTTCAAAGTCCTCCATCATATTGACAAAGAGTTTCAAGTGTTGATCACCAGTTATTGCATTATTTCCTTGAAACTTAGGCAATCTATTTCTTACATCTTGTGGCACAACATTTGGATAGCCAACCATACCTCTAAAACTTGATGGGACCAAAAGTATTAACAAAAATGGAGGTCTAGGTGGAGGCTGAGCCATATTATTCTGAGGAGGTGATCTTACAGAGAGAAACAAAATGATGAGGAGTGAGGGGTCTGTGTGGTACAAGGATACAATTTTTAGAATGACTACCCTCTAAAGGCTCTATCTCTTGAAAACTCTATTAGATTTTGAAAATACAGGGGGTAGATTGAGAAGAAAATGTTTCAAATACAAATGAAGGACCCTCTCCAGATGGAGAATTCAATTCAACAAAGAGACTACCTGATTCAAAAGCACTTGAGGAAGTACTGCAATCTTCAATCACAGGCTGATCAGTTTCACCAATGGAGATCTCTTTTCTTGATGCTTGATCTCCAACAACCTTCCAAATTCTTCTTCCTTCTTGAATTAGACTTTCCCAACTCTTGAAACAACCTTCTACTAGGGTCCTTGGTGAAGAAATATCTTCTTCCTTCCAGCTTTGTAGATATTAATGACAAATCTTACTTGATATATGTTAAGACACTGGTATTTATAAAGAATTTAAACAACATGGAGTCACCACTAAGGATTTTCACCTTAGTTTGTGCAAATGCACTATGAAAGACCTATCAAATGTCTTGTCAATACTAGATTCATGCAAAGCTTACAAGATCTTCTCTTCTTTTACCAAATTTATCAATGATGATACAAATCTTAGTGCAATAACTATATAAGCTGGAAATATTACACTCAGAACTCACAACTTTGAACAATTCTTACAGATCTGAATAGATAATGATGTTTCAACAATGTATTTGCACTTTAAAATCTATAAAAAGCATTACTAGGGTCTGTATACATACACCTTTGTTCAAATACTTCAAAGAGTCCCCGAAAATGGTGCCATGAGTGTTGGTATCCAAATTCATTCTCCTTTTCAAGCCGAAGCAACAAAATTGACATGGAGCTTAGAGACAGATAGATCATAGTGTGTGTCATTTTGTAGCTAGGGATGAGATCTAACTGCCCTTTGTTACTCAGATTTGTGGAGAGATGGATAACACCTTTAAGAGGATTTGACCTGTCCTCACTACTTTAGGTCATGCCTCTTCAACAAGGGTGAGAGGACCCTTAGTGTAACCTCTGTTTGATGAAGGAGATGGAGATATCCTTCTTTTGCACAAATTCTATGAAGAAAACCTTGGGAAAATATGGTCAATACTCCATGATTTAACTCTTAAGAGTTGTCACTTCTAAACGATGGAGATACTTTCAACACAAGGCTAAGGTTATTAAAGACATTAAGAAATCCTATTGTTCTACATATTTTAGTAAGTAGATTTTGTTCCTTTGTTGATATACATAGGGAAAACAGGGGTAGTTCAGGATGGATCATGGTTTTTGAATGATTTTGGTGGGAGATGAAGCAGGATAAAGTTGATTATACCAGATCTTCAAGGGACTTCACAACAATGAACAACTTCAACAACAAAAAGCTTCAAAATAGTTAAGACGTTCCTTCAACCAAAGGTGTGCTTCAATGGAGGCCCAGATCAACACATTTTCACATAATCTTTGAGACTCTAACACGAAGGCTCAAATTGAAAGACTCAATTAAACACCAAAGTCTCTAATCAATCATGCCTAAGGTACACCCAAAGACTTACAAACAATATTTATCAACAAATGACAATGAATTGATTTTAAATTTGTTTATCTCATCCAAGATGAAGGCTCTTCTTGAAATGAAATTAAAAATACCATTAAACTATCATAGGATGAGATCCTATGTGATTTCACAAAGATTTCAATGTAAGATTGCAATAGGAATGAAAGAAACT
Organism: Taxus wallichiana var. yunnanensis; assembly: GCA_018340775.1. Lineage (NCBI taxonomy): Eukaryota > Viridiplantae > Streptophyta > Pinopsida > Cupressales > Taxaceae > Taxus > Taxus wallichiana. The sequence goes on along the minus strand of CM031243.1, from coordinate 720,323,571 downwards.
ATTTGCAGACATTCTGAAACAAAGAAGACACAAATTGCTAGAGATTGACACAAATTAATTTCAAAATTGCTTAGATTCATCAGCAGGGGAAAGCTTCCAGAGAAATCTCAATGCTCATCAATGGCTATACATCTGCAACCAACTTGACATGATAGAAAATCTAACACAAAAGAAAATAACAGGTTATCTCGGCTTTGGTCTCTCACGAAGATGATTTCTCAAATTTTCTCTTAAGAATTCAACCTCCAACCATTTGCAAGAGTATTCTCATTGCATTTATACATTTTACTCACTCAATTTTCCCCCAAAAAAGAAATAATATTCGAGGGACCTTTGCTTGTTAACAATTTGCTTCAAAAACATTTTTAACAAATTCAGATCCGAAAGCTGCCAGGACCAATTGTGAACTGATCACATTTCTTGGGCCCTCGACTAATGACTAGGATGCCATGCCACAACTTTTTGGAATCCTTCTAATCATTCTGATTCTGTCATGTGAGAAATCCCCTTTTTAATCATTTTCTAGAGACTCTACATAGCTGGATATGACAGGTAATCTTTTTCACTCTCGAGGCAACACCTTTTCATCTTTTTGCACTTGCACTTTCATCATTTCATCCCTTTTCCCTCTCTTTCCTCTGTAATTCTACCCACATCCATTTCCTCTGGTAATTCCCATTTTTACAAGTGCCTAAGAGCAATTCCCACTTCAAAATATCAACCTTAACAATCCTTGACTCAAAATTTAAGTTTCAAATCCATTCAATGGCACCTTACATAGATAGAGAGACAAAGGAATTTCATCAAAGAACGATGAAAAATAGTGTGTATTCACGTCTCTAGAGTCTTGAGAAAAATGGTAAAAAAATAGGTGAAATGCACAACAACCATTGATTCTTCCCTTTTCCACTTTATATCATAGCTTTCCACGTGTTTCCTCTTGGTGTAACTACAAAGGAGAAGCACAAAGAGGCAAGTCCCAAACAAGCGCGAGCCTTCCACGTACCCTGGGCCCAAGAAAATGCCTTTTGGCCTTTGAAAAGTCTCTAGTGTAAAAGGAGCCAACAGAAGCCTCCACGTGTCTCAATGGCACATTTTGAGATGGTCCCCAAAAGTAGAGACCCCAAACAAGCATGGCTCAACACGTGTCTCAATCCAAAGCAGTCTGTTTAAAAATTTGAAGGTTCAACGGAAGGCACCATGTGTCTAGGGTCCGAGACATTTTTCTTTGGCCATTGAAAATTCCAAGCAAAGGGCAGAGTGAGCGGAAGCCTCCAAGTGTCCTCCTAGTGCTTCTTCAAAATAAAACTTAGGGGTCGGTCCCCAAACAGGCATGGTCCCTCCACGTGTCCTAGGCCTTTAGAAAGTTTCTTGAAAATTCTAAGTATGGGAAGACCCAACGTGAAAGCCTCCACATGTCTTCATGGTGCAACTTCGAGATGGTGCCCAAGAGGAGACCCTAAACAAGCACGGGCTCACCACGTGTCCCAGGCCTTAGAAAATTGCTTTGAAAAGTTTAAGTACAAAGCGGAGCCGGTGGAAGCCTCCACATGTCTCCCTATCGCAATTGTTAAGGTGGGACCCTGAGGCGGATCCTCAAATGAGCGCCAGCCCTCCACGTGTCCATGGTCCACCAAAACTATACCGGCTGCATGAAAAATTTTTCTAAGTCTGGGAAAAGCAGTGAAAACCTCCACGTGTCCCCCGACGCAACTCCAAGGCCAAACCAAAAGGTGAATTTTCAAATGAGCGTCATTCCTCCACGTGGACAAGTTTTGGGTTGAAGTGAGCCTTAGAGTTTTTTAAAGTGCCCCACCGAGCCACATCCAACCAAAAAGGGCCACATTTCCACTGATGTTGAGAGATGTAAATTTGACCGGGAAAAATACACCCATCAAACCGTAAAATGTAGGAAAATCACCATTTGAGCCCGAAATGAATCTTTCTTCAAGGACAAAGAATTTGAAATGTTATAAGGCTCAAATATGATCCTCCGAGCTACATCCAATCATGTTTCCATAGGTATTTGGGACAAAAATGATAGGGACAACAAAACGTGATGTGGAAAATGGAAGGAAAGGAAAAACCCAAGTTTTACGCCCAAGTTACAGACTCTTTCAGATGGACAGAGGAACAAAAACAAATTCTAGACCTTTAAGTGATCCTCAACCAAGGAAGGGACTGATCATGGCAACCAAATGGAGGACAAAGTCTTCAAGCACCAATACGGGGAGATAGAAAACATGACAGAGCTGCAAATTGAGGAATTTCAATGTAATATTGCACGTATGCTTTTCTTAAAAATAGAAAATGATAGAATCGATTTCAATTTGCAAGGTTTGTTATGTAATCAAAGGCTATTAATGCCTCACCTTGACCGTATGTAATTATTAATTTTTTTTTTTTTATTCCTTTATTTATTATTAAATAAAGGATAAAAACAGATGCATGGGTGAGTACAACCTTAGTTTATTTTAGGAAAGGTGGGTGAATCGGCTTTTCTATATATTGTGTGACTTGGCAAAGCACAAAATGGGAGGAATTTTTAGATATAGGAGTGTTGAATCAATTTTTGCTACGCCAGCTTTTTCCTTTGAATGTGAAGTATTTTCTACCTTTCCAATTATTTGCACTCTTGTGCATGTTTCCATTAATGTCATGAATGTTGAATTCCACTGATTAATCGCCTTACCCTCTTGCAAATTTAGTATTTTTGCATGATATTAATGTTTCGTGTAACTTAGCAAAAGTATTGTGTGATTCTATCCCTCAATACATCAAAGTGTTTACCCTTAATTATCTTCAAAACTATTGGCCATGTATCATAAATTCATTCCATATCAATTGTGCATATACTCACCAAAACACTCATACAAGTTTGGTGTATCACCTTAGTTTTAATTCATTTTTAGATTCATCTTTTACCCTTAAACCCCGTAAAATTAGTTTAGGATACATCAATAAGGAACCGGCCTTAATACCGTGAGACTCACCTCAAAATTGGTATACCCACAAACCCGAGGTGTTTCCATTGTATCTATGAAAAGAGAGAGATAAAAATTTGTAAACTTAGAACACCTACAACCATCTCTCTATAGGGTGAACTTTTGATAGATAATAGTTATTGGCATGCTTGGTGGACAACGAATCGATCTCAGCATGTAACTTACACATATTTACAAATGATCTACAATAAATTATACAAGAGAGGTAAAAGTTACTTTCATACAACAAGCTGCAACATCTATTCTAAATATTTAAAGATCTATTTTGTGAATTTGTAGGGATTATTTTAGATCAGTATTCTAGCATGTTCCATGCCTAAAGTTACTAACAAGATCATTGGTAAGAGGAATTCCTCTTCGATTGCTTTACCCGTGAATTCTGCAAGAGAGGAGAAGAGTTGGTAATACTTTAACTTAGAATAGGCCTAGTTTTGATAACCCTCCTCCTAATATTCCTTCACCACATATCAATTCCTAGTCTTTCAAATGGATATTCAACCACCTAGGAATTTTGTGACCATTACTAATGGCAACCCATTAGTAATCCCGGATTACCATGACATCCCTAATGTTGCCATGAATTTTTTCCATCATTCACCGGAAAATCAAGTTACACCTACAGAGCACATTAAAGATGTCGCAGACCTTATGTGTAGTTCATAATATCACTCATGAGGATGCAACTTTGAGATTTTTAGCTACATCTCTTAAAGGAAAAGCCTTGTAATGGTATAGAAATATAGAGATTGGATGCATAAGAACTTGGGATGACTTAGGTGATAAATTTATAAAATAATTTCAAGATAATTCAGATCATTTATCTCTCATAGAACAACTTTATACCATTAAAAGAGATCCCAACGAATTTATGTCTAGTTTCAACATCCATTTATCCGTAACTTGGGAAAGAATTCTAAAGAAGTGTCAAGTCTCAAGATGACCACAATTTTATTTATTATCTTAGGGCATTAAAAATGATATTTCAACTATGATTCCATCTATGGGAGGATAAACTCTCCCAAAGAAGGCTATGATATTGTCATCTCGAGCTGAAAATAGTCTTATTCAAACTGCAAAATTAGCACCAAGGCTTTCAATGCCTTTTTGGAAGATTTAGCACCTATTCCATAGCTTATAACAATTATATAACCTTCTGTTTGCCCCATCGGATGGTGTATTTAAATATTTGTAGACTATGGGGAACAAGTTGACTTCAATTGAGAATAGGCTTGCATTACCTAACAAACCTTATCAGATCCTTATAAGAAAAATCATCTAAACCAACAAAATAGGTAGCCTTACCAATAGAATCAAAATTATAGGTAGCCTTATCAACAAAAGCAATTTGACCCAAAGGATCCTAGTTCATGTAATGCTTTTAGTCTTAGTTAATATGGCTATAGAAGAGTGGTGTTAATATTGTAATCAACCTCATTCAGCTACAAGTTGCCCAAATGATTTTTTTGAACATAAGTCTTGTTACACAACCTTAATCTGAGACTCGTTCATGCCTCAAATAGAGGGTGGGTAAGCAAGATACTCAAGTTCGAAAGGCACATGAACAAAATTTAGTCATTTTCAAAGTGAGGATGATTTCATTAGGGTTACTACTACGGCTCAGAAAAGGATACAGAGAGTAAAAACAATAGAATAGGCCTGTCCTACCTACTATCACCGATTAAACATCAACTATAAGCCCAAAACCAGCTAATAGTGCATTTGTTTCTCAAAAATAACATGTTTTATAGCTAGTAAAGAGCAACAAAAATAGTTACAAGATGATCCAAGAAGGTTATTTATACATAAGATATCAAAATCTGCTGAAGCAAAATCAGTTTTTGCCACAAAGCCTATGCTAAAACAATAGAATCTTCCTATAAAATTGTTGCTTCTTTTAACATTGTTGATGTAATGAAAAATCATAATGTTAGCATCTCAATGTTGGATGCTCTAAGTATTCCAGGACAACAAGATTTAATTTCTCATGAACTAGATAAGATGCAGATTTCTTCTAAAACATCATAAAAGGAAGTCCGTAAAAGCGTACATGGTCCTTGGAATAATGGAACAAGACCGCATCAAAGAGGTTAAATGGATGGTTTAGAAAGACTTAAATGCTCATGACATAAATAAGGAACCACCATTTTATCTATCACTTATTAATGGAGAACATCTTGCTCATAACTGACGTATGGTGGACATGGTGCAGTAGCATAGTTATGTTAAAAGCAATTGCAGAAAAACTAGGTCTGTAGTATGAACCTACGAGGTAAAAGTGTCCTACAGTTGGATGGAACCGTAATTAATATATTTGGTGTCATTAGAAATCTAGAGGTAACATTGCATGCTTTCCCAAATGTTTCCATCTTGTAAAATATTGTTGTTATAGACTTACCTTCTTACTTTATTATATGTTTATCAAGAGATTTCGCAAGCAAAGATAGGAGGCTATCTCTCTTCGATTGGTCTTTCTTGTTTTTCACTACTCATTATGGGATCAAGGTTACTATTAGTTCGTAATCAAGTGGCCAGATTTCACATTAAGACTCATGCTTATAATGCGGTAGTGAATTATGCAACCTTAGACTAGTCTCAATTTGATAATATAGCTCATGTTTTAGCATTAGATGGTGTTTCTAACCTATTTATGGATGAAAACACACATGAAGAACATTCTCGTGATCCTTTCAAAGAAGTTGAAGAGCATCACGTTTGGCGTGTATTTCTTGCATGAAGAAAATACACCAATTTAATTCTGTCCAAAAGTAAAATGCAATGGAAGTGATTTGGAGCTTCATTTCGATGGAGCTAAAAACAAGAAAGGACAAAGAGCAGGTTTGATTCTCACTTCCCGAACAAACGAAAGGTATTTCTTAGCTTTGAGTCTCCAATTTTCATGTACTTGCAACATAGCTAAATACAAAGAATTAAATCATGGCTTACTTTGGGCCAAAAAGAGAGGTATTAACATGATGTAGATTTTTGGTGATTCTCCGAAGTTGTTTATCAATCAAGTAAGAAATTTCAATGTTTGTAAGAATCCATTAATGAAGTCTTACAGACATAGATTTTTAGACTTCGTGGAAGATTTTGAGGCTATTAACATCGAATCTATTCTTGGAATATAAAATAAGCATGCAGATCGACTTGCAAAGACTTGGTGTTGTTGGTGATCAATTTGATCTCGCCCGTTTCCTCTAAAAATTCTTCAATCTATGGGCTCTTGTCATATTTTATTTTTCCTTGAATGGGTGCGTGAAAAATTTTCCTTCATTTTTATGTTGTTGAAAGATCCTTCTCCATGGTCATGGATCACATTTGGGTCTTGTATCATTTCCAAATTCTTTTCATTCAATAAAGATTCAATTTGGGTCCAAATGGTGAAGATCCCCTCCATCTTCTTGCTCGACAGGATGTTTTCCCTATCAAAATTTATCTCTAACATCTGCAGATACATGTTCATTCTTGATTAGATGTGGGTCGGTAGGGAATTTTGAAACTTTAAGGCCCACTTCAACTCAAAGTTTGTCCACGTGGAGGGCCAACGCTCATTTGAGGATCCACCTCTAGGTCCTACCTTAGTAGTTAAGAGACACGTGGACGTTTCCGTTGGCCCTTTTGCCCAAACTTAGACAGCTTTTTTCATGCGGCCATTGTAGCTTTGTCATACCATGGACATGTGGAAGGTTGGCGCTCATTTGAGGGCCCGCACCTACTTGGACCTATCCACGTACTTTACTTTTAAAGAAGTGTTGAAGGGACACGGGAGGTTTCTATTGGATCCTCTCTATACTTCAAATTTGTAAGAAAATTTCTTGGACCCTAGGCACATGGCACGTTCCCACTTTGGTCCTTAAACGTTTTCAACAACTCTGCTGCGAGAATGAGACACGTTGTTATCCCGCACTTGTTTAAGGTCTCGATTTTGGGCACCATATAAAAAGTGTGCCATTAAGACACGTGGGGGCTTCCCCAGTGCTCCTTTTTATACTTTGAAATTTTTCAAAGGCCAAAAGGAAATTTTCTTGGGCCTAGGGCACATCAAGGCCCATGTTATTTTGGAAACTTTCCTTTGTACTTCACCTTTGCAGTTGTGCCAATGAAACACGTGGATGACTCTAATATAAAGTTGAGAATGGGTAGAATCAATGGTTGTTCTAGCATCGCATCTGATTTTTCCACAATGTTTTCTCTAAGACACTGGGATGTGAATACGCATTGTTGTTCATCATTTTTTGATGAAACCCCATGTCATTTTTGTCTAAAAAGTGCAATTGAATGGATTTAAAGCTTAATTTTGGGCCAAGGAATGTAAAGTTTGATATCTTTAAGTTGGAATTGCTTCGGCACTTATAAAAATGTAAATTACCGAGAGAAGTTGGATGCGAGAGAAGTGTTGCGAGAGGAAATAATGGGGAAAGGATGAATGATGGAGGTTGCAGGTGCAAAGAATGAAAAATTTATTTCCAAAGGAGATGACTTGGTTCCCAGTTAAAACAATGATGGAAATATTTGCAACGATTCACCTTTATGAACAACTAGCAATTTTTTTGTAAGTCTATTAAACATCATTTTCTAGAAATCATGATCCAACATGTAGTAAACAAAGGTTCCTCGAATATTCTTTTCTTGGGGGAAGATTTAATGTAAATGACCATTATAAAAACCATTTTTTAGTCATGCAAATGGGTGGGGGTTGAATTCTTATGATAAAATTTGAGAAATCCCATCTTCCTGAGAGACCATTTGATAAACCTGTTAATATCTTATGTTTTAGATTTGATTGTGTCAAGTTAACTACAAGTGTACAACCATTAACAAGCTTTGAGATTGTTCAAGAAACCTTCCCCTGCCGATAAATCTAATCAACTTTGAATTAATCTGTGTTAATCTTGGGAAAATTTGTGTCTACTTTATTTCGAGAATTTCGTAATTAGTATTTCTTTTTCATATTGTAATCTTGTTTTAAAATCCATCCGAATCAAACAGATCTCATCCATGCAATAGTTTAGTGGCATTTGTACTTTCATTACAAGAAGATCCTTCGTCATGTAATGAGATAAATAGTTTAAAATCACTTTACTTGTCCTTTTGTTGATAAATATTGATCAGTAAACCTTTTAGTGTATCTTAGGCATGAGGAACCGAGTGGGTATTTAATGTTTAATTGAGTCTTTAGCTTGAGCCTTCATGTTAAATTCTTATAGATTTTTGAAACCGTGAAAATTTGGGCCTCCATTGATGCACACACTTCTAGTTGAAGGAATTTTTTAGCTATTCTAAAGCATTCTCGTCATTTATTTTTCCAAATGTTGTGAAGGTTCTCAAAGATCCGGAAAAATCAAGTTTATCCCGCTTAATCTCCCACCAAAAAATTATTCAAAAATAATGAATCCTAACCGAACTACCCTTGTTTTCCCTTTATGTCCACAAATGAATAAATTATACTTGCCAAAATATGCGTAAGCATTGAGGATTCCATAATGTCTTTAGTAACCTTAACCCCGTTTAGAAAATATCACCATTCTTTAGAAGTGACAACTCGTGAGAGTTAAATTTTGGTGCATTGATCATATTTTCTCAAGGTTTCCTTTCAAATTTGTGCAAAGAAAGATATCTTCATTGTCCTTCACTAACAGAGGTTAAAAATGGGTCCTCTCACCCCGCTCAAAAGGAATGACCCAAAGTATCGAGGATAGATCAAATCCTTTCATATGGTGTTATCCATTTCTCCATTACCCAAGTGAATGAAAGAGCCAGCTGAATCCCTTCCTGGCTATAAAAAAACTTATGATTCATCTATCTCTGAGTATCTTGTTGAATATGTGATGTTGTTTGGCTTCCAAGGGAGAATCAATTTTGGTATCAATAAGTACTAGTTTTGATGTGCTTTGGAGCAGATTGAAAATAGCAAAATTCAACCTCATATAAAGCTAATTGTCAAGCCTTTGATACATGATAATGAATTGAATTGGAAACTTTTTAAAGTGATGATTAAATCTGTAGGTTTTGCAGCAAGAATATGAATTTTTGTGGTAAATCAAGATAAATTACAATAGTTATATGGTGACCAAATTGTTTACTTAAAGACAAGTAAACTACCCCAAGGTATAGTCACATTAGAAGACATCTTCAAATACTTGACAATCGCTTAATGAATGTTAAGACTAAGATGTCAACACATGCCGACAACTATGAAGAAATCTCAGTTGATGAAGGGAAAAATTTGTTTCATGGAAATGTATGTTCTTTAGCTAAAAACCATTTGTTTATTAATCTCTATAAGGAATTTAAAGATGTTTTCGCTTGGAAAGACCAAGACCTGAAAGGATTTGATCCTAGTTTAGCACAACATACTATTGAATTGTAGTCAAATTACAAGCCAATTAGGCAAAAATGAGGCCTATAAATCCCAAAATAGAGTCTCTAATGAGGAAAGAGTTATCTAAGATGATTGAATTAGGTATTATCTTTCCAACTAAGCATTCAAGTTGGGTAGCCAATCTTATTCTTGTTAGGAAGAAAATGGAGAAATCATATTATGTGTGGATTTTAGAGATCTTAATAAATCTTCATTAAAAGATCACTACCCACTTCCGTATATGGATCATATTTTGAGAACAGTTTAGGTTCGATAGACTATCTCTTCTAGATGGCTATAGTGGATATAATCAAATTTTAGTCCGAGAAGAGGATAGGTACAAAATAACTTTTACCACTAAATGGGGTACTTATGCTTACAAAAGAATGCCTTTCGGCCTTTCAAATTCTAGTGCAACATTTCAACACGTAATGGACATGGATTTTTGTAGCTTGTTAAATAAATGCATTCTTTTTTATTTAGATGATGTTATCGTATTCTAAAAAAATATGAAGAACATCTAATACACTTGAGGCATACTTTTAAGTTATGCAAACAATTTAGGATATCTTTGAATCCGATAAAGTTCATATTTTTAGTACATCAAGGTAAATTACTTATTCATATTGTTTCTAAGAAAAGTTTAGCAATTGATCCTTTTAGAATCGAAGCCATATCACAACTTGTCATTGCCTCATCATAAGAAGGCATTACAAAGTTTTCTTGGAAAAATCAACTTTGTTAGAAGATTTGGTCCAGATTTTGTAGCATTGGTAAAACCATTGATGACTATGTTAAAAACATAGAAGACTATCTCTTAGACTAGTGAAGGGAGAGAAGGATTTGAAGCAATCAAAGAATCCATCTCTCAATATCAACTCTTGCAAATCCAAATTTTGATAAAATTTTTACAATGTATGCACTTGTAGGAGATGAAACAATCTCACCCATATTAACTGAGGTTAATGATGAAAATGTTGAACAACCAATTGCTTTCTTTAGACAGAGCTTACATGATTACAAAACAAGGTACACATTTCTTGAAAAAAGTTCTTTCAGTAGTCGAGGGCTATAGAATTTTAAGTACATGCTTTCAAACAACAAAATTCTTGTTCTTGTTTCTCATCCAAGTGTGAAAGCTTTATTGTTAAATAAAGAATTGAATAAGATAAGAGAAGGTTGATAACGAAGGTCATCGAATATGATGTTGATATTCATGTTGCGAAGACAGCCGGTTCGAGAGGAAAACATTTGTGTGAACATATAATTGCTTCTATGGAAAAAAAAGACTATAGAATTTGAAGATTCAAGACATCATGCTGAAATTACGTATCAGCAATCAAACGTTATGGTTCACCAAAAATCAGCAACCTAAACTTGCTTAGGAAATCTAGGAATCACGATGGATGACTGATTTAGTTAATTATCTGCAGATCGAATCTATCTAGAAGGTATGGACAAGAATAACCAAGGTATTTCAGATTACAATTTTTACCCTATGTTTTCATTGACGGTGCATTATTCAAAAAGGATATAAATGGAATCTTGACGCGATGTGTTGACTGATAAAATTGAGTAATTATTATCAAAATTCCATGAAGGACCTCATAGGAGGTCATTCTCGAACGTACCACTTCCTTAAAAATTATGAAAGCTAGTTACTATTGGCCCAAGATATTTAAGGACTATTTCAAATGGATTACGAAGTGTAAGAAATGTGCTTTCTTTGTTGGAAAAGACCATTTGTCTTTTCTCTTTTTCTGCAGCCTATTTCAGTTGATCAAACTTTTATGCGACCGGGGCCCTTGATTTTATTGGCATGAAACACCCACCTTCCTCATAAGGACACAAGTGAATTTTTACTATTATAGATTACTTTACACGCTGGACTAAAGAAATAATCTTGAAAGATGCTAATGAAACTTCAATACTATCCTTTTATGAAGGTATAGTTTACAGATTTGGTGTTCTAGCAACTATCATATCGATACAATGCTTTAGCATTTCTTAGTCCAAAGGTAACAGATTGTCTTGTTAATCATGGAATTTATCTAAGTTCTTCATATAACTATTACCCACAAGGTAATGGGTTATCTGAAAGTACTAACAAGAATCTTTTAAGGATCATCGGAAGAACACTCAAAGATAACCAGAGAGCTTTGCATCTAATGTGGAATTCAACACTTTGGGCTAATACAGTGACTCCTAAAAGATTAGTTGGAAATTCACCATACAAGCTTGTTTATGAGAAGAGAAGCAAGAATGCATATTTCATTTGAGTTACCCAAATTATATTTCCTACATCAAATGGAGTTGCTTGAAACTAAACCATTGCAAGTTCATTATTTAGAACTAATGGAATTACAAGAGTTAAGAGATCAATCTCATTTAAACATGGAAAAGAATCGAAATATAGATGAAGAAGAGTTTTAATAATAAAACCAAATTCATACTCTTCAATGAAGGAGATATTGTGTTAAAGTGGAATGTTGATCATGTAAAGCTAGGAAGAAACACGAAGTTCAATACAATATGGAGTAGTCCTTACATGATTTCAGCTTGCAAAGAACACAACGCTTTTCAACTCTTGAGGATAAATGGAGAGGAAATTCTCATTCCTGTGAATGGTATATTTCTCAAACACTATTATTGAAAATCCTACGATGTCTCGTTTAGAGTAGGATTTCCCTTCAATAAATGCAGTCCATGCACATTGCAATTTTTTTAATTCAATAAGTGTATCCGTGCATGAAATCTGTTTACCGAGATCCTTTCCTAGTTTTAGTTCATTTTGGAAGGGTTGGACCTTTAGGAAGGAAGATTTTGGTTACATGATTTAGACTCCATGCCTAATGGACAAGAGCAAGGCACTGTTTACAAGCTAGTAGGCAGCTTTCCCCACAGATCACTAGAAATGTTGACAATTTTGCACTTGTGCAAAAATGGGCAACTCAAAACTTTGTTACAATGGATAACATTGGTGAAGTATACCTAAGCTAGGGGAGTTTCTTTCAGACAATATTGTTACTATTGAATTAATTAATGATTACATGAAATATGCAGCTATGTGTGCTGTTACAAAACATAACAAATCACATAGCCTACAATTTCATGTTATCTTCAACAATAGAACACAAGGCCTTGAAAGACAGCTTTGTTGCCTTGGTGAAGACACTAAATTGTAGAATAGATAAAGTGTTACGTTTTGAAGTAGCAATCATGAAAACAAATTACGAAACTAGATTTCATTCGGATGTTACAGTATTCTTTAATGTTCTTTCCTTCATGATTAAGACAATTAATTATATTATTGGGTTGTTTAGTTCATCATACAATCCATATCAAAAATTAGAAATGCAAAAGAAATACACAACTCAATTTCACAATTCAATATTTTATTTGTAAGGAATTTCAAATTTTCCCACACAAGTTGTGGGATGTAACTTGAAAGTAAAGTACAACTACTGAAATAAAGGTTACACACGCATGAAAGATAAAATAAAGGAGTATGAGTGAACCCATCATTTCCTTGAGGTTTGTCTTTCGGTTGATGCATCCCCATCTTCTGATTTGTTTCCTCTTCATGTTCATTATTGTAAGCATCATACCCGATAAATAGGAAAGAGAAAATCATCAGCTTATAAGCTCGTGGTTAATTCATATTCCTATACTTCCCTAATTCATGCACGTGGATCTCTTAATAATAGGAGATATAGATTAGTTGAAGATCAAATAGTATACATGATTTACTCACTCGAAAATAAATAAAGAGAAGAAAAGAAAAAAACATGGACATAAGTGAGGCAAAAAAATCCTAAATATTTTCTAACTATTTTCTCAAGTGTGCAAGTATAGGTTGCGTGAAAGAAAGAATAAATAAATCATGTCTTATAGTCCTCACTATGGATAAAGATTACAGAGTACAATAATTTATATCCTATGGTACATGAAGCACATGAGTGACAAGTACATACTTGGAATGAAGGAAGAATGCAACTTAAATTTCACTAGATATTATAGGGATAAAAGAAATTGCAAGATACAAAATAGAGGAGATAATTATAGACAAAAGCGCATTATTCAAATTACAACTTAAGAAGAAGAATCAAAATTTAAAGGGCTGAAGTGAACTGAAAGATAAGATTATAGCTTGAAACAAAATGAGAAAAAAATATGAGAAAATTTTGACAGGGCTTCACCATGTAAAATGGACATTTACAACTTTCCATCATGTTGTTTTTAACTAATACATGCTTTAGAAGTTGTATGTAAATCAAATAAGTGATATAGAGAAGTAGAAAAGCATGCCATGATCAAGATAACAGTTATTATGTTTTAGTTTCCAACAACAAATCAGCTTCAATAGAAAAGTGATACATTCTATATTCTCAATCGGAAAGACATCTATTATAGCTAAAAAGGGGATAAAAGAAGGAAATCTGGGAAAATTTTGACAGTCTCGCCATGTAAACATTTTATATTTTTCAAAGATGCATAGTAAAGTTGTAATAACAATGAAATGCAATATTTAAGCATAAATGAAATGGGACTACAACATATCAACAAAACTTCAAATGTTCAACATGCATGAATTGTGAATGAAAATTCCGAAATAACATATCCTATCCAAGTTCTCAAATAAGAAAGTTATAGAAAGGCCATAATACTACTAGATCAAATTACAATGACACCCTTTTAGCTTCACACAACAGAAAAAATACGAAACAAAATCCAAAAATTCTATAGCACCAATGGAGTATAGCTATGAAAAGCAAATTAAGACTCTGCGACAACATGAAGTTAACTTAAAAAAATTGTTCAACAACTAGAGTTTTAGGTGCAACATTGAAATAGTCAAATCAAGAATAATAAAGATCAAGCTCTTTATAACCAATCAAGGAGACCCAAATTAAGATTGGGACGGTCATGGTTTAAGAAGTAGAATCAAATAGGTACAGGTTTGAAAAAAAGAAGTTCTCCAATAATGATGGCCGACTTATGACTAAGGAAACAAAGAGTGCAAGGTTGAAATATCAAGTCATGGGTGATCCGTTGAAATTTCTTCAAAGTACATATAAAATGGAATGAAAAACATTACCAAGAATATCCAAGGTTTCTAGAAAAGGATCAAGGATTGACCGAGAATAAGCTTCGAATCTGAGACACATGCATACCAAGGTCCAATAGTCATGAACCCTCCAAGGATCATCAAGAAAGAGATATTTGGTGCAACATAAAAGTATAACAGTCTAGATCCAAGGATGAAATTTTATAAGGACTCGAAAGGAAGTAACAAGTACATAGAGCTTGAAGTAGTGTTCGTAACATAAAACTCTAGCGGAAGAGTGAATAATTAGAAAATGAACACTTTTCCAAGTTAAATAAATATTCAAGTATTGTGGAAATTTGTCATTCCCATTAAAATCCTATTCAAGTCAGTAGTATCAAAGTAAAAGGGTATAGACCATGGTATTTAATAAAAAAACTGATTAATGGGTATCAAGAAATCAAAGAAATGAGAAAGAACTCACTAATTAAATCAAAGCTTTCAAATCCTCGAAAGATCAACATCTTCAAAAGCATCAAAGGAAGAATGATGACCCAGTTACATTTGAGAGCTCGGGAGTCAAGCAAGATCAAGAAATCATAGAACCCACAAATATTTTCAAAAGTTTTAGTTACATATCCAAGGAAGAAAATGAAAATGGAAGTGTACGTGTGTAAGAGAAAAATTAGCTCACCTATAACCACTCATGGTGGCCAACATCAAACTATGATTCACTAAAAACTCAAAAACATATTAGAAGTCTCGTAGAAAGAAGCTCGGGAATGATCAAGGAAAGGAGACCATTCTACAACCTTGATGAAACTTAAATAATTTGAGCTCAGAAATCTGAAATAGAGGCCAAATAGTAAACTCAATATGACAAAAGATACAAATGTTCGATCCCTTATGGCCACAAGACATCACAGAACCAACACAAAGCTCGAATAATCAGAAAATGGTGGCCATAAGACCCTGCAAAGAGCTCAATAGTAGAAAGGAATGACATAAAACCATTCTTGCGAAGAACCGAGCTTGAAATATCAACAATGGCATCGAGTAAAATGTTTTCGCAGCTCCACCCTAAAATTTTCCAAAATGCGAATAAAGGCGAGAATGATGGGGTTTGAGTTGATTTAACTCACCTAACTTAACCATAGTTCAACCAAACTCACTCCTGAGTTAGTATCTACGATCAACGTTCAACCAAGTACAAAAATTAACGATCGACGATCAACAAAAGTTCAAAGCAAACTACTATGGTTACAATAAAAGCTACCATATTAAATGTAAAGTCGAAACCCTAATTGAGGATCAAAATCAACAACTAAAGATCAAAAAGGACAACAATCAATGGCCTAAAATCAATCACCAAATTTCAAACCAAACTCGAACTAAGTTAGATGCCACCAACAATTCAAATGGAAGGGGTGATTCATCGTGGAGAGGGGGCCATCCCCATGTATTTTCAATTAATTGCATTGACTTATCAAAAGGGATTCCAAACTATAGTCCAACACCATGATGGAATGCCAACAACAATGATCATTCAAAATATAAGGTTTAACCTATAGTCATCAAGTACTATTCAAAATACAAAAGCCAACAAGTAAATTACAAGGCAGTGAAAATTAAAAAGGTAGCGGACCTTATAATATACCATGTACAATACAAAGCTTGCTGAATCTAATATGGTGACCCTTTTACAAAGCACCCCTTGTCATGTGTTTGAAACCATAGTAATTTGCTAAGTCCACAAGATTGGCCAAACCATGGTGAGACTATTACTCGAATCGCAAATGTGGTCCCCACTATTGAACGGGTTGTATATGATTTACGTATGCTATCCATGTGACCAAGAGAGACAAGGAATGTCAACATTAAAACTTGAGCTTGAAGTATTCCCCATTAAGTGAATATTTGGATGAATTATTTTGCGGGTATTGCAAATATTGTATTTGTGATTTTTTCAATACAGGAGCATTTTTGCATGCCTCCACAAAAGGACAAATCAACAAAAGGATATAATTGAATGCAATAGGAGAAGACTTTCTCATCAAGCAAGATTTATTATTAGCAAATTATTCACCCATGCTTTTCTTAAAAATAGAACAGTAAACTTTAGTTTGACTGTATGTAATCAAAGGCTATTAATGCCTCCTTGTACTAGTTTTCTTTATTTTATTCCTTTATTTATTATTAAATAATGGATAAAAATAGGATGCATGGGCAAGTACAACCTCAGTCTATTTCTAGGAAGGGTCGGTAAATCAATTTTTCTATATATTGTGTGCCTTGGAAAAGCACAAGAGGGGAGGAATTTTTAGATACAGAGTGTTTGAAGCAATTTTCTTCCAGTTTTTCCCTTTGAATGTGAATTATTTTTGGCTTTCCAATTATTTGCAATCTTGCGTATGTTTCCATTAATCTTGTGAATGTTGAATTCCTTGATTAATCATCTTAACCTCGTTAAAAATTCGTGTTTGTACATGATATTAATGTGTATGTGTAACTTACTAGTATTGTTATGATTATATCCCTCAATAGATCAAAGTGTTTACCCTTAATTATCTTTAGAAATCTATTGGCATGTGCATGTACTCGATGAATGACCTCATATAAGTTTGGTGTATCACCTTAGTTTTAATTCATTTTTTCCAAATATCATCTTTTACCATTAAACCCTAGAAAATTATTTTAGGATACATCAATAGGAACCGACCTTGATAATAGAGACTCACCTCAAAATATGTATACCCATAAACCTGAGGTGTTTCCATTGTATCTACGAAAGAGAGAGATAAAATTTGCATGCTTAGAACACCCGCATCCATCTCTCTATAGTGTTCACTTTGAGGGATAACAAATACAATTTAATTGTAACATTTTCCAACCATCTCATACATCATCAATAGGAAGCATGACTTCAAGAGATTTAATCATCTTATAAATACTTTAATTTAAGAAAAAAATTATTTTACCTCTTCACCGAACCTTCTTTTAACAATTTTGTTCGAGAAAGGAGAAATTGCTTTGAACATTCTTCTTAACCACATCATTGGAGTTATGCGTCTTAGAAGGTGCCACTAGCACTCTAACCAAAGTTGTTTCTGCATCAAACCTTCAAATCATGACATGAATCTAACTATAAATCTCGGTCATCCTTCATGTTATCGGCCAACTCAAAATGGAATGGGAGGGAATCATCCACCAAGTATTTCTTACATTATTTTTTTTTCTAACTCGACAATCGAACCAATATGTCCAAGAGAAAATCACCTTCTGCACCAAGGGAATTATGGAGGTTGGGTCCTTATGCTATCATGAACTCTAAGTTCTATATTGGTTATGAGGTACTTGGAGGTATCAATTTCAACAAGGATACATACATATATAGTTTGGTTATAACCCAAGGTGGGAGCGTCAACATTTAAGAAGGTACCCAAAGAATTTCCTATGTAAGCTAGGTGTTTTGAATCCCAAAATTAGAGAGGAAAATTGGGCATTCTAATCCAAACCAGTTAAGAAATATTATTTGTTCTATATTACATGTATTTTGTAATAAATTCCAAGTGGACTGAATAATATTATTTGTTCTTAATTTTTTTTAAAAAGAAATTCTTCTTTATATTAAATAATAAGATTGAAATAAGATCTTTGAAATCTAATTATTGAGGATGTTTATATTATAATTGATCATTAAAATAATAGTATTTCTAAAGTATATTTATATTTTTACTCTCTTCTAGATTAGGTAATTAGTTGTTTTTGAGGGGACCAAAAAACCCATCATTAGAAAAGGATAAAATATGAAACATCGAGGATCTAATAATACACCTCTACTACTCGCAGAAATAAACAACCAAGGGAAAACACAAGAAAATAAAAACAAGTCAAAATATCTTAAATTGGTCAATCATGAGCTAACGTCTCGAAGCCCCTTTAGAGAAAATCTATGTTATATCAGTTGAATGGACATATTTTTGAGATGGACCAAATTCCACCCTTCCCCATTAACCAAGGGATCTACCACCACCCTCATCGAAT
The DNA here is from genome assembly GCA_018340775.1 of Taxus wallichiana var. yunnanensis. Taxonomy (NCBI): domain Eukaryota; kingdom Viridiplantae; phylum Streptophyta; class Pinopsida; order Cupressales; family Taxaceae; genus Taxus; species Taxus wallichiana. Next base: position 720,305,114 of record CM031243.1, on the reverse strand, counting down.
CACCATTCTTCTCAAGGGCAACCACTAGTTGACCCTCCTCACAAAATTTCACTATCCTTCCATCCATAGTTGGGAACCCATCCTCATTAATGCAGGTTGAAATTTTGAATTTAAATTTTCCCACTCTATGGGTCCCCTTGACCTATCCAAGATAATACCACCAACTTGGCTAGATCTGTCCACACCTCTTTAGATCAGGAGCTAAATTTCTTCACATAGGATCTTATTTAAAACTTACCTATTTACACATTAACCCACATCCATAGGCTAATCGTCATCAAATCACCTTGCATACTAATGGACACCGTTAGGGTAACCATCATCAATTACCTATTTGTGATTTTTATATTTAAGTCACGGGAATTAGATGTAGTATTTGTTATAAAGTTGATATAATGGTTGTAAATGAATGGATAAAGTACCCTAAGTTTGTATAGGCTTATATAAGCTAGGAAAATAGGGTTAGAGGTTAGATTTGGGAGAATTGTAAGAAGAAATTCTTTGAGAGAGCTTAGAGAATATTTTTAGAGGAAAAGTATTGTTCATCATGTAAGTTTGTTGAAAATTACGTATATTCAATCAGTATCACCTTTGGAATAATGTATTGGTTATTTCTTGGTGGACGTAGTCTGTGGGTGAACCACATTATATCTTTTGTATTTTCTTTTTTTTGGTTAGTTACGTGCGTATTTCTTGTATGCTTTATACTAATATATATGTACAACCGGTTTGGTCTAACCCCAACAACTAGTATCGTATATTTGTTTGATGGTTTTATATGTTCTGCGCATTTACTCATATGGATTTCTCAATTAATGGGAGCACATCAATGACAAAAGATAGTAGTTACAAAGTATAAAAATTTTAAGGCCATAATTATCACTATAGAGGATGCACATGGAGGATTATCGTATCGTAGAGATCTATATTTACTATTGGGTGAGAAGGCAAGGCCTATAAAGATTACTAATGAAGAATGGAATATTCTTGATAGAAAGGCTCACATCTACAAGATTGAGCCCTGACAACATCCGTGGCTTCAAATATAATAGAAGAAAAAAACCATGGTAGAATTAATGAAATATTTAGCTAATTTATATGAAAATCCAAGTGCATCAAATAAATTTTATTTGATGAAACAATTATTTAATTCTAAAATGTAAGAATGTGGATCTCGTGTCTAATCATTTGAATTATTTTTGTTCTATTGTAAATCAATTAATATCCCTTTTGAGAATGAAGTGATAACATTTCTATTCTTGTGTTCTTTTCTAGATATCTCGGATAATTTGGTAATGTTTGTTAGTAATATAACATATGCTACCAATATATTGAAGTTTGATGATGTGAAAAGTATCATCATAGGTAATGCAATATTCCCTTATTCTCTCCTTAGAAAATAAAATTGAATCATGTGTTTTAGATTCAGGATCTTCTTTCCATGCTACCTCTAATAAGGGTTATTTTAGAAATTATGTCCATAGTAATTTTTGCATGTTTATTTTGGAGATTATGAACCATGAAATATTACTAGTAAAGATGAAGTTCATCTTAAATTGTAGAATGGAAATACATGGATATTGAAAGATGTGAGGCATGTGCTAAGCCTCGGAGAAATCTAATTTCGTAGACAACCGGGTGAATACGGTTGCATGGTTACATTCATAGCGATGCTTGGAAAGTTTCAAGGGAGATATTGTTGTAGTAAGAGGAAAAAATCTAGGAAATTTATATTTTTATACCTATATTATTCATTCCTATTCTATGTTATCTACTTCATATTCAAATTTAATCATCTAGCATAATCGGCTAGGCCATATGAGTAAAAGGCTTTGGATATCTTACGGGAAAGCGTAAGTTATCATATTTGAAAGATGTAGATATTGATTTTTGTGAGAATTTCATATTTATAAAGCAAATGAAAGTGAGGTATCTCAAATTTGGGGCAACTAATAAGTAACATAAATTAGATATTTTGCACTCATATGTGTCGCGACTAACCTAGGTAGCTTCTCGTGGAGGATCCCAATACTATGTGACTTTCAATGATGATAACACAAAAGAGGTATGAGTTTATTGTATTAAACGTAAATATGATGTTTTATAAACATTTAAAATATGGAAAGCCCTTGTAGAAAATAAAACTAATTTGAAGTTAAAGTTCCTTAGATCTGATCATGATGGTGAGTACTACAACAAGTTTTTCAATGATTACTTTCTCAGTGAATGGAATACGCAGAGAAATAATGATTCCAAAAAAATCCATAGGAGAATGGAGTGGTAGAAAGAATGAACGAAATTTTTATGGAACGTGCAAGAACCATGATGATACATGTTGGATTACCCTTAATGTTTGGAGCGAGAAATAGTCGATACAATGGTGTATTTGATCAAGTCACATTGTCTACGTTAAGTTCAATGAATGGTAGAGTACTAGATGAAGAAGGGATTGAAAATATGTAGATATTTAATTTCTTAGATTATTTGGTTCAAAATGTTTTGTGAATGTTATTAACAAAAATAAGAAGATGTCAGATGCTAAATCCAAGAGATGGAGTTTCATTAGTTATAGTTCCTGATTTCAGATTTTATTTTTGGGATTCGTAAGATGCTAACATTTTTAGGAGTCGAACATTGATTGGAATAAAAGAGAATGTACAGGGATTAGGTTCTGTACCCAAATATTAACGGGGTGAATAGGTTGTTGGGAAAAGTACATTATAAGTTTTAAAACAAAATTGCCACATACACTAGTGTTGGTCAAGGTGATCGGCATCTCACATTAGATTTAGACACAAATGTCGATGAGGTAAAAAATGAGCCTAAGGAAGCCCAAATTTTTGTAAGGTCTTGAAGAGTAAGTAAACCTAAAGAAATATTTACTCCTTCATTATTTTATTTTTATTGATCGATAGTGGTGAACCGGAAAGTTTTGAAGAAGTGATGTAGGAGGATACTCACATTGTGGTGGGACCATAACATAGATGACGAGATGGATTCCTTGAAACATTACCAAACATGGGATTTCATAAAGTTTCTAGTAGGTAAAAGGAAATTTTACAATAAATGGTTTTATAGGATCAACGGGGAAGAGGGTAGACAAAAATATCAAAGAAAAGATTGCAGTAAAAATGGTTTGCACAAAACTAGGTATTGTATTTGGTGAGATATTTTCTCCTATTGTTAAATTCACTTCCATCCATATTGTTCTCGAGTTTAATTGGAGTAGAAAATTTACATTTATAACATCTTGATGTTAAGACGGTTTTCCTTCATGGTGATTTGGAGGAGGATATCTATATGAATCAACCCTTGGATATGAAGTCAAGGGTAAGGAGAAATGTGTGTGCAGGTTTAAAAAGTTCTCTGTATGGGCTTAAACAAGCTCCAAGGAAATGGTATATTAGGTTTGATAATTTTATGCATGAGAATGGATATATGAGATGTGGATCGACCATTGTGTTTATTTAAAGAAGCTTGATAATGGAAGCTAGATTATTTTGTTACTATATGTGGATGATATGCTTATTTAAGGATCTAGTAAGTAGGAAATTGGTGACCTTACGAATGATTATCTCACACATTTGCAATGAAGGATTTAGGATCTCTAAAAGAAAACCTTGGCATGTAAATGGACATAGATAGGAATAATGAGATATTTTATTTGTCTAAGGAAGATTATATCAATAAGGTGTTGAAAATATTTAAAATGTAGGATCTCAAACCTATAGGTACACCTATTGTTGGACACTTAAAATTGAGTAAAGATCAATGTCCTACATCACATGAAGAGGTTGAATACATCAAGCATGAGTTCCATATGATATTAAATGAGCAAGATTAAACAAAAACACCTGGAGTAAAATATATTGTTTATTCAAATTATCCAAGATATAATTACTATGTAAGAACTCCATATATATAGGAGTATTCTCATAACAATATCTCCAACAAAATTTGTACACGTATACAACCATATACCGGTATGTTTTTAAGCACTCTTCAATAGAATAATAAAACAAACTAGTTGTTTTATTATTTAACTTACTAACTTACCACATACTAACCACCACTAACAATTACATTTTACATTTACCTAATTACCAACAACAAATATGAATAGATATGTTATGCACTAAACTAAGGATATTCGTAATATTCCCCCTTTGGTGTGTTGGTACCCAAATTTAATCTCCTTCAAAGGCCGAGCAACATCATGGGTTTGACAAGACACTCAAAAGCAGATAAATGATTATGTATGTAATTTTGTAGCTGTGGAAACAATTCTATCCGAATTTTTAGCACTCGGACTTTGAAAGGAGTGGGTAGACCTTAAAAGGATGTGATCTCGATCCTAACTATTTTAGGTTGTACTTTCAACCAACGTAATATAACCTATTTCGTAACCTTTATTATTGAAGAATGCTAGTAAATCCTTCTTTTACACAAATTTTATAGAGAAGACCTTGGGAAAATATGATCAACACACCAAACTCGACTCTCACGAGTTGTCACTTCTAGATTACGAGATATTTTCAAAACAAGGAAAAGGTTACAAAAGATATTTTGAAACCTGATTTCTTCGCATGTTTCGGTACTAGAAACTATAATTAGTATACACATAGGAAAAATAGGGGTAATACGGGTAAGATTGGATGTTTTAAATGGATTTTTGTTTTTCATTTTGGGAGGTGAGGCAGAGTGAACTTGATTTACTAAATCCTTGAGAGCTTTTACAAAATGGAAGACTAAACCAACAAAATGCCATAGAACAGCTAAAATGTTTCTTTAACCAGAATATGTGCTTCAATGGAGGCCCAAATTAGCACTTTTTCATATAATCTATGAGATTCTAACACAAAGGCTTAAGTTAGAAAACCCAACAAAGTATCAAGATCTAAGCCCAATCACGCCTGAGGTACACCCTGAGGCTTACAGACAATCTCTCACAAACAATTATATGAAATAAAAGTTATTTTAAATCATTTATTTTACTCCCAAAAGAAAGATCTCCCGAGAAATGAAATTATAGATGCCACTAAACCGTCATAAGGATTGAGACTCGTCTGATTGAATCAAATTTTAATACAAGATTGCAACAAAAACAAGAAAAACTACTCGCATACATTCAAAGATGAAACAGACACATTTTGCTCAAGATCAAAACAAAATAACTCAAGTTTGATTAAATTTATCAAATAGGGAAAGTTCTAGAATAGTCTCGATCTTATCAATGGTTGTAAGACACTCACAACCACCTTGACACGATAAAATTCCATACAAAAGAGATATACGGGCTTCTCAAACATTCTCAAAAAGATGGGCCCTATCAAGCATTTTCTATTAGAAAAAATCAGTCCCGACCCCTAGACTCCAACCATTTACATGATAAATTTGTAAATTTATAACATTTACAAAAACCATTTTTCCCTAAAAATATACACATGGAATTCCCTAAGTGTTTTCCATGATCACGATCACGATTCCCATAATCGAGATCCTCGTAAAAAGTCACCAGTGCTCAAAGGCGATCTCTTTGAATATTTCCCGCATTCAACTCCTTTCTCTTGAAACTCACTATTCCTTCTATTTAACAACCACTTCCACCCCTAATCTATCACATCTAGTTCCTTGTGTACTCGGGAAAATAAAAATGAAAAATCATACCAAGCCCAATAGTTAGACCATTTTAATGGCGAAAGACATCTCTAGATCTCCCCACAAAAATTAGATATCAAAATGAAATCTCCTCTCTCTTTAGCGTGTAGGAAGTACTAAGAAATCTTGAAGACTCGCACTTCTAGGAGCTTTTAGTAAAAATTGGGGAAAATCAGATTTAGACACACAATTAACGTTAATCACTACTTAAATTTGGGCCATCCATGTGGAAGATTCAATTCAAAATGGGCTCGGGGATTCCTTTTTAATTTTCATGACCCTTTGACAAAATGTAAAAAATTTCACATTTTTCTCCGCACCTCCACCCTTGAGAAATGATCGTGATACGTGTTGTAAGGTGGGTCCCAAAGGAACCGCGAATAAATTTTACCATTTGACCCATTTTTTAGAAAAGAATTTTTCCAAGTTTCCCCGTAGCTCGCCCTTCCGCTTCTAGTTTCCAATGTGGGACCCAAATGAGAATCACACTCCCTTTTATACTTTTAACTCCTTTCTCCCAAAAGGAAAATTTTCCAAATTTCCCCCAAGAGTCTGCACCTCTCCATTACCATTGACCGGAGCAAGCTTTGACCTTTCTTCATCAAGACCATGGGTTATTTTTATGATTTTAGTCATTTGAATATCAAGGGAAAAGAATCCAAAGTTACCCATGATGGTTTGCCTCCGTCCCATTTGACTTTTCAAACTGCCATGTGTCACAATGGCGCACCTTGAGATGGTCCCCAAAATTTGAGACCTTGAATGAGCACGGGCTCACCACGTGTCGTGGCCCGGTTAAATTGTTTAAAGGATTAAAGCTCAATAGAGGTGTCATGTGTTAGGATCCAAGGTAGTCTCCATTGGCCATTGAAAAGTCAAAGCAAAAGCAAAATGAGCAGAGGCCTCAAAGTGTCCTCCTAACGCTTCTTTAAAATGGACCTCAATAGCTAGTACCTAAACATGCACGGTGCTCCACGTGTCATAGGCCTCCCAAAACCCTTTTAAAAAAAAAAACAAAGTATTGGAAGACACATGGAAGCCTCTGTTAGGAAATAAGGGATAAAATATGAGGAATAATCCCTCACGTAATCGCAACAATAGTAGAAACTAATATGCGAAATTATTACAGATCTCAAATAAAATTAGAATAAAATAACACAACACAAAGAGACAATATTTAACGTGGTTCACCCAATTTGGGCTACGTCCACCAAGAATCACTTGCTCATATTTTATTACAACCACTTCTCTCTCAATACAATTCCCAGATCCATTTGGAGCTATGCTTAACAATCTCTATAGAATTCACACCCGAATTTAAAAACACATATGCATACATTTGCTTGTACATCTATCATATGCATAAGACCATATAAATAGACAAGCTTGCTTAAGTAGTTTTACAAAACCCGTGGGTATCAAAACCATGGGAAAAATCCATCCCATAAACCTATGGGTCAAAAAACTTCGCCCATATGAGAAAAAGCACGTTTCCCGATATGTCGGGTGCATTTTTCGAGGCCAAAAATTTTACATCAAATTTTTTTTTTTTTCGGGGCTGCCCCGAACCCACTTCTGAACCCGACCGAACCCCGTGAGGATACATGAAAAGTGTACAGTACTCTTAGTGTACGATCTTGAAACTTTCACACATGAAAATAGGCTCCACAACCTAACAATCTCCCACTTGGAGACTAGTTTTCCTCTGAGCAAGCTTCTCAACCCTTCACTAGTTTCTGTGAAGACCAACCAAAGTTGAACACAACTTTAGTTTTCCCTTGTGACCACCTTGGTCATCATGTCTGCAGGATTCTAACTAGTATGAATCTTCTCCAACTTCAACTTCTCTTCCTCCAAAGTTGTCTTGATGAAATGGTACCTTAACATGTATATGATTTGTCCTAGAGTGGAAAGCAGAGTTCTTAGCTAGGTGTATAGCACTCTGACTATCACTATGTAGCTTACATTCCTCCTGCTTATGCCCTAAATCCTCAAGCAATTGTTGTAACCAAATCATCTCTTTGCTTGCCTCTGTGGCAACAACATACTCAGCCTCTGTGGTTGACAAAGCCACCAGCTTCTGTAGTCGTGAAATCCAACTCACTGTTGTCCCACCTACAGTGTAAATATAACATGTCGTGATCCTCCTACATCTACATCTCCGGCCATATCTGAATCTACATAACCACATAAAGTGGTGTTTGATCCTTATAGTAGCACAATCCTATCCCCATGGTCCCTCTCAAATACCAAAGGATCCACTTTCTTTGCCACATGCTCTTTACTGGATCACTCATAAATCTACTCACGACTCCCCACTGCATGGGCAATATTAGGCCTAGTGCACACCATAGCATACATCAAGCTACTAACTGCCGATGAGTAAGGTACCTTGGACATCTGGTTTCTTTCCTTCTCTGTCTTGGGACACTACTCCTTTGATAACTTGAAATGGCCTGCCAAAGGAGTCCCAACCGGTTTAGCATCCTACATATTAAACCTCTCCAAGACCTTCTTAATGTACTCTTCCTGAGATAAATTCAGCTTCCATTCCTTCCTATCCCGAGATATCCTCATACTAAGGATTTGTTTGGCTGCACCCAAATCCTTCATAGCAAATGATTCACTTAGTTTTTCTTGAGTACTTTTATTTCCTGCATGTTTTTACTGCAACCATACATGTCATCAACATACAAACACAGGAATAATATAACTTCCATCCTCAAATTTCTTTGTATACACACAATGGTCGAATGACATCTAATATAACCTTGCTCCATCATGAAGCTATCAAATTTCTTATACCATTGACGTGGAGCTTGTTTGAAGCCATCTGAAGCTCTTCTTCGGTTTGCACACCATCTCCTCTTTACCTTTGACCTCATATCCCTCTCGGTTGCTGCATATATAGATCCTCCTCCAAATCACCATGGAGAAATGCAATCTTTACATCTAACTACTCTAAGTGCAAGTCTTCTTCTGCCACTATTCCAAGAAACAGATTCTAATAGAATTCATTTTTACTACGGAGAAAAAAATCTCATCAAAATCTATACCTTTTTCTATGCAAACCCCTTGACCACCAACCGGGCCTTGTATCTTTTCTTGCCTCCTTCTTCCTCTTTGACTCTAAACACCCACTTATTTTGTAATGCTCTTTTTCCTTCGGGTAGCTTTACCAAATCCCATGTCTGGTTCTCCATGAGAGCCTTATGCTCCTCATCCATGGCTTGCTCCCACTTCTTCTTGGCATCTACTGCATTACTTCATCAAAGCTCTCGGTTCTCCACTATCGGTGAGTAATAAATAATAAAGAGAAGGAGAAAAACGTTCGGGTTCTCTTTCTTACCCTAGAATGCCTCCTCACTATAGGAGTTTGGGGTTCCTGTTGAGTAGGTTCCTGAACTGATTCATGGGTCACTTTCCCATCTAGAAGATCCTCTACCACTGCATATTCTTTCTTGGATTCTTCCTGTTTTCTTGCAACTGTTGCTTATACATGACTTTCTCATTAAATACCACATCCCTAGATCGAATGATTTTCTTGTCCTTAATACTCCAACATTTAAATCCAAAGTCATCACCACCATAACCAATGAAATTACATTTTTTTGATTTAGCCTCTAGCTTGGTCCTATCATCCTTGTCTATATGAACAAACACCTCACATCCAAATACTCTAAGAAATGAATAATCAACTTTCTTACCATACCAAGCCTCCTCAGGTATGCCTCCATCCAAGGCACTTGAGGGTCCTCTGTTTATCAAGTACACATTTGTGCTCACCGCTTCTGCCCAAAAAGAAAGAGGAAGTCCTGCATGTAACCTCATGCTCCTAGCACATTCCATTATTTTTCTGTTCATCCTTTCTAATACCCCATTCTATTGCGGAGTTCTTGGAACCGTCTTTTGCCTACTGGATTCCATTCTTAGAACAATAATCATCAAATTCATTGCTTCTGATACTCCCCTCCATTATCGACTGAGACATTTTAGCTTAAGACCTGTTTCATTCTCTACCAGGCTTTCCATTTAAACAAAAGTGTTAAATACATCAGATTTGTTTCTAATATAATAAACCCAAACTTTCCTTGTTGCATCATCAATAAAGTAACATAATAACTTGAACCCCAAGAGATGATACAGTGGCCCCACATCGAATGCACCAGCTCTAACTTACTCTCTTTCTTTGTAGGTCCAACCTTGAGAAACCTTACTCGCTTTATTTCCCATATATGCGGTTCTCACGAAAAATCAAACATGTTTTTGTATATCTAGGAAAATTCCTTCTTTATGATGTTCATGCCCTTATGGCTCATATGGCCGAGCCTATAGTGCCATAATGTTGTATCTGCATCAAAGCCACAAGATTACAATCATTAGTACTATCGGTGGTTAAATACAAGGTTCCAACCTTCTTACCTCTTGCCACCACAAGAGCACCCTTGGTAACCTTCCAAGAGTCTGCTATAAATATCACAATACAACCATCACTTCCCAACTGCCCTACCGATATCAAATTTTGTCTTAATGTAGGCACATGTCGACATCCTTGATAGCCAAGTATTCCCATTCTACATCTTAACTGACAACAAAACCTTTTCCAACTATGCTGCAAGGCTCATCATCACCAAGAAAAACATGCCCAAAATCTCCTTGAACATAATCAACAAAATAATGCCTATGTGGAGAAGCATGGAAAGAAGCCCCTGAATCTAAAACCCAAGATTCAGTAATATTGTGCAAAGAAAGAATCAAAGCATCTTGACATACATTACCCGTTGCCACATTTGCCTCCTTGTTTTCTTCTTGTTGTTTCTTCTTATCCCGAAGCTCCCAACAGTCCTTCTTTGCATGCCCAGGCTTTCCACAATTCCAGCATACAATCTTGTTCTTGGATTTTGACCTTGCCCGATCTTTTGATTTTCCATGGTTTCCTCTATTCTTCTCTCCCTCTAGTTTCCACTTTGTTAAAAGCATTCCCTAAAGTAGAAGATTCCCCAGAGCTTTTTCTTCGCATTTCCTCACTTAGAATCACCCCTACAACATCCTCAAACTTCAACTTTGAGTTAGATGGAACCGAGTTACTTACCGCCATTACCAGGCTATTCCAACTCTCAGGTAAAGAGCACAAAATTAATAAAGCCCTAACTTCTTCATCAAATTCTATTGTAACCGAAGCTAGCATATTCACAACCATATTGAAATCATTTAAATGATCTGCTACTGAACTATTCTTAGACATCTTCATATTAAACAAATTTTTCATTAAAAATATCTTATTAGAGATAGAGGGTTTTTCATACAACTTCCCTAATGCATCCATTAGATCTTTTGTAGTCTTTTCCTTTGAAACATTAAATAATATCGAAGATGCAAGACTCAACCGGATCGTTCCAAGTGCCTTCCGATCCAACAAATCCCATTCCGCATCTGTCATACTCAAGGGTTTGTTCACCTTCTCAGACAACGGAGTATAAAGATCCTTCTGATAAAGGTAATCTTCCATCTGCATCTTCCAAAGACTGAAATTCTTCCCGTTGAATTTATCAACCCTAGATATTCCTTCATCTGCCATAGCTCTAACTCAAGCTAAAAATTTCCTACGATTCAACACTTCAGCAAACCAAACCAGGCTTTGATACCAATTGTTAGGAAATAAGGGATAAAATATGCGGAATAATCCCTCACAGAATCGCAACAATAGAAACTAATATGCAGAAATTATTACAGATCTCAAATAAAATTACAGAATAAAATAACACAACACAAAGAGATAGTATTTAACATGGTTCACCCAATTTGGGCTACGTCCACCAAGAATCACTTGCTTAGATTTTATTACAAGCCACCGCTCTCTCAATACAATACCCAGATCCATTTGGAGCTATGCTCAACAAACTCTATAGAATTCACACCCGAATTCAAAACACATCTACAATACATTTGCTTGTACATCTATCATATGCATAAGACCATATAAATAGACAACTGCTTAAGTAGTTTTACAAAACTGTGGGTATCAAAACCATGGGAAAAACCCATCCCATAAACCTATGGGTCAAAAAACTCGCCCATATGAGAAAAGCATGTTTCCGATATGTCGGGTGCATTTTTCGAGGCAAAAAATTTTACGCCAATTTTTTTTTCGGGGCCGCGCCTCAACCCTGTGAAGGATAGATGAAAAGTGTACAATACTCTTAGTGTACAGTCTTCAACACTTTCACACATGAAAACAGGCTCCACAACCTAACAAACCTCCACATGTCTCTCTGTCTCGCCAAACCGTATCCATTTGCATAAAAATCTATCTAAGTTAAGGCAAAGTTGTGAAACCTCCACGTGCCCTCCCAGCCGCTATTCCAGTCCAAACCGAAAAGAAAATATTCAAATGAGTGTCGTTCCTCCACATGGAAGAATTTTAAGTTGAGGCTATTCATAGAACTTTTGAAGTACCGAAAGCAGAGCCACGTCCAACCAAAAGGTGCCATGTCCTCTATCGATGCAAGGATGTAAATTTTACCAGAGAAATGCCCATCAAACTGACAGAAAAATGACCATTTGATCCCGGAAATGAAATTTTCTCCAAGGATAAAGAATTTAGAAATGCTACAAGGCTCAAATACGTTCCTTATAGTTATATCCATTCATCTTTCTTTAAGCATTCATGGCAAAGACAACAAGGACAAAAATCTCTGATGTGGAAAATGAAAGCAATACGAGAGCCCGAGTTTTTATATGAACAAAGAATGGGAGATCCAAATTACAGACCCTTTCAAAGGAACAAAGAAACAAGGAGACAAATATGGACCCATATGTGATCTTCAGCCTAGGAACTGATTGAAAATGGAAATAAAAGAAAAGTAGAGACCTCTCAAGAACAACACAAGGAAAATAAAACATGACAGAGGTCATAAATCGATGGATTTCAAAGGAAAAATGGGGTTAGACTACTTTGAGCACCAATAGTATGAACATGCGGAAAACCTCCATACTACACTGCACCTGATTTCATAATCATGTGATTTTATTTTAGATTATCACAAACCACAAGTTGGTTTTCCATCGGTTAACCAAAAACTGAGAGTGAGGTGGTTTTCCATTAGTGACCACAAACCACAAAGGGGTGAAGGTTTTCAAATGGTTTACCTACAACCATATCACAATGTGCCAGTGCATCCTTCGACCCTCATCATATCTTCACCTTCAGGAGATTACTTCGAATCCATAATAGTGCAAACATAACAATCCACACATACAAACTGAAGCATTGTGTCATTTCCCCCACACCCCACAATGTGAAGTTTCCATAACACATTTATTCTGAAAACACCACACTGAAATAAACACACACTCACACATGTCACCATAGCAAGTATGGCCCCATCATTTACAACTTAAGAGAGGACGATATTTTCCTCTATCCTCTTGTATCCTCTAACCTCCAATAAAATACTTCTTAATACAAGAATTCTTCAGACACATATCCACATTCATCTGGTTCAGTTCCTCTTCTCTTGATGATTCTTCATCTGCTGCTATATTGGCTTCATTGCCAATTTTTCCACTTAGCACATCTCGAGCACGAGCTTTATGAATGAAGAAGTATGCCCCTTCTTTTTGCAGTAGTAGCATTCAACTTCTCCTTCATTTTTGGAAAATTTCTTATACTTCTTTCTACTATATAGAGATTTTTCTTCATCTGTGTCTTCTTTGGTTCTCTTTTCTTCAGCTAGGAGCTGAAATCATGTCCTCTAGAGTTTTAGAAGACATTTGACCAAGTGTAAACACTACATTACTGTACTTGGGAGGAAAACTATTCAGTAATATGGATTTTGCATCTTCATCATCAACAGGAGCACTAATTTCTGCTAATTGTCTAGTGAGAGATCTGAAATCATTAATATGACTAGACATGGTGACTCCATCATCCATTTTGAATCTAAACAATTGAAGTTTTAAAGAAAAATTTGCATTGACAACTTTGCCTTTGAACAATTTATTTAGATTATCCCACATTTCCTTTGATGATTTCTCAAGATCAACATAGTGCAATTCAGTATCTGAAAGAGCTAAGCCTATAATGGCTTTGGCTTTATCATCTCTTGTTTTCCATTCTAATGCTTTTGTTACATCTGATGGTAATTTTTCTTTCCCATTTACAATCCTCCACAAATTCTTATTCATGAGTTGCATTTGAATTTTCACTTTCCACGTATGAAAGTTAATTCCATTGAATTTATCTACCAAAATTGCTGGTGTATCCATTGATCAAAAAAATATTACGAACTTACTGATATTCAAATCGTGTAGATCAATACCTTGGCAAATAGAATACATGAAACAATAGACCTGTAAGTTTTTGTTAATGATTTTTTTGTGCAACGTAACCAGTAAACCGGTTTTTCCAAGTTTTTGACAGAACATGCTTGGAATATGAATTAAAAACCCCAAAAATGTATACGATACGGTATCTTTTTTTGAGAATATGCAATTTAACAGTCATATTTTTAAAGAAAAAAAAATAGAAACCTTTTATTGCAATTTGAATGTTGCTTTTAACATCCACGCTTCCACTGAGCTGCAGCTTCAGGCAGATACACTTTTTCAAGAGCCAGATAATTTTAATGATCAGAAATAATTTCTGCACCTCACAAATTCTTATTGATCCATACGTGCTCTGATGCCACTGATATTAAATGAGCAAGATTAAACAAAAAACACCAGAGTAATATATTGTTTATTCAAATCATCCGGGATACAATTACAATGGAAGCACTCCATATATATAGGAGTCTTCTCATAAAAAAATCTCCAACAACATTTGTATGCATATACAACCATACACCGTATGGTTTTAACCACTCACCAATATAATAATAAAACAAACTATTTGTTTTATTATTTAACTTACTAACTTACCACATACTAACCACCACTAACAATTACATTTTACATTTACCCAATTACCAACAGTAAATATGAATACCTATGTTATGCACTAAACTAAGGATATTCCTAACATCATATGCTTCAAAGAGTTGGATGTATTATATATCTTATGGTTTGTACTGACCAGAAATTACACAGTAATTGGACTTGTGAGAATATTTATGGCCAATCCATGTAAAAAAATTGGAAGAAATTCCAATGGATTATCGGTATTTGAGAGGGACATCCGACATGCAATTATGTTATGGAGGGTCGATACTACTTTATGGGGCTATGTTGGTTCAAATATGGCTATAGATTCGGATGATAGGAGAAACACCACTATATATATTCATAGTAGGTGGCATGATAGTTAATTGGATTTCAAGATTGCAAAAGGTTGTGGTGTTTTCTAATACAGATGTTGACTATGTTGCAAACTATAAAAGCTAGCAAAGAGATGATATAAATTATGAGTAGGTTCATTGAGAATTTGGGAAAGGAGAAAGAGGATTACAGTTATATAGTGATAGTCAAAGTGTAATTGATTTGATAAAGAACTCAAAGCATTTTACCATATAACAAAACACATTCATTTGAAATATCACTTCATACAACAAGTGTTGCAGGAAGGGTAGCTAAAGTTAGAGAAAATTCATACGAATGAGAACCACCGTAGATATGCTAACAAATCTATTGAAAATGGAGAAGTTGGAGATACACTCCACTTATGGCTGGTCTTTGAGTTTGAGAGTTGAAGAGGAAGAAAAAATCTAGGAGAGGAACCAAGGATGGAGTTGTGTGGGATAGTGAAGAAATTCATCTCCACATTGGGAGATGGTTGAGATTGTGGAGTTGAATTGATTCATAATGGAGCTTATTTACAATTTGTAGGTTTACACAAGAACCAACATCGGTCCGATGACTAAAGTAGGTCACCTTACATACTAACCGGCATCGCTTACCTTTGCATGATTATTTATATTTAAGTCACAAGAATTAGATAGAATCTTTGTTATAACGCTGATTTAATGGTTGTAAATGAATGGTTAAAGTGCCCTAAGTTCTTATAGGATTATAGGTTAGATATGGGAGAATTGTAAGAAGGATGTCTTAGAGAGATCTTACGAGAAGCTTTTTAGAGGAAAATTATTGTACATCGTCTAAGGTGTTGAAGATTATAGATATTCAATTATATAACCTCTGAAATAATATATTATTTGTTTCTTGGTGGACATAGCCTACACTAGGTGAGCCATGTTATATCTTATGTATTTTGTTCTTTTGGCATCACCCCAAAAATCCTGACAAGATCCTCTTCTTTTGGCTTTCCTAGCAACCTTACAACATCAAAAACAACCTTGATCACATCCACCCACTAAAGGTTCTAACCCCCAAACCCATTCAAATGCTTCATTAAACAATAAGAAAAAAACCATTGTCGTGAATGAAGTGCACAATCAATCAGGGTATCTCACCCATATATATCCCCTCATCTAGCCATGTGGGAGTATACATATTCACCAAAAAACCTCCCTATTATTCTAATAGTAACCTTATAAGAACCATCATCACCACACAACCCAACCGCCTCAACCTCATCGAATGTGTACGTAATAGCCTCTTCGAATTCCTCCGTGTAAACATCTCTAAAAAAATATTCCTCATATTCTCAATCATCATCCATTTGAGGTATACGTAACCAATGAAATCCCTTTTCTTCATCCTCTATCTGGGTTGGTTTAAAAACATTATAGAAAGACTTTTCATCAAAATGAACTTTCCTACACTTATCACATATAATCCTTGGTTTCTCGGTTGATAAATTTTTCACACTTTCCATAAGAAGATACCATAAATATACTCTTATGAACTATGGTCCTAACCAATATGTTGATACATAGCCTTGTAAAAATAAATATGGACTGGCATTCATAAGCAGGTCAACAACAATGAACACACCCATATCTCTTGATATCCCAAAAACACCTTCAGCTCCCAAATCTCCAAGGGGGTGGATGGGAGGTGAATTAAAATAGGTATTTCAAGGAAATTAATCTCCATAGTCAACCCCGTGTTTCCATCACATCGGACTAAGAGCCACTTTCCCATAAAACCAGGTGCCCCTTGAAACACCCTTTATAGGTATAATTCTTCCTGAAACAGAAAGGAAATCATCCTTCATAAGAACCTTGAAATCAAGCTTGGATGCCCACTTCCTTTGTAAAAGCACACACAAAGTCTATATTAGAATCTATTCTTGGATCTAACAAGAACATACACCAAGATATCCAAATGTGGATCATGTTCACTCCATGAGAGAATTAATTTAACATGCTCCTCGTGGGCATCTCGAAAAATATTTATGCCCAATTTTGTCCCACAAAAGAAGGATCCAAAGCACCCCCACGACCTGTAGTCACTATCCCCGATCATCTATGCCCCTTACTCAACTTTGAATGTCCTCGCTTGCCACTTATCGCATGCTCTCCATCGTCCTCCCTCTTAATTTTATTTTATTTTCACACTTTCAGTTGTTACATTAGTATTGAATTATAAAATACGCATTGTAAATATTATCTAATATATTGTATCTTATGATTAGATGCTTGTGAACTTGTAAAATAACAAGAAACTAGAAGCCTTTATAAAAGATTTACCACACAACAGAGTGAGTATTTTATAAAATCTAGACAAATTATTAATAAGGTGAGATAAAATAAGTTATTATCAATCACATATTTAAAAGAACCATTTTGGTTGAAATTATGGATTTGGAAAATAAATATCACTCCTATGTATGCTTCTTACAGGAGTCCAAAGATATGTAATAATTTGGCATGAGGGGAAACAATACCTAAGTAGGCCCATAAGGGAATTTTTATTCATACGTATAATTAAAATCATGATAACATATTGTATGAACATTGTATATTTTAATTGATGCATTGAAAAGTTAAAACTCCACATTATTTTATCCAGCTACCAACAACTCAAATGTGGAAGGTTTATTTATATAAGGTGTATACCTATTAATTACATTTTGGGAAGTTATATTAATTGTGATAGGATATATCAATTACATAGGATCATAGACATGACTTGTAATACCTAATTTTTTTATTAATGTTGAAAGTGGATTTAGGGACCGTACTTGTATTACAATACTAATGGAGACAAATATTTGACATTTAGGATCCCAAAGGGTCAGCTTCTACAAGCAAAGAAAGAAGGCCAACAAAAAAATCCAAACTAATAGCACAACAAAAAAGGAGTTTAAAAACCATCAGCTATCACCAAGAATCCTTCCCATTGATCTTAAATACATCTTAAGGGATTCATTAACAGGCTTTCTAATGTAGCCAAATTCTAAACAAACTCAATATACCTAAATAATATAAACTCCAAAGAAAATAGATCTCATTCTTCGTTATTGAATCATGAATAACAATGTTTCCGAAAGAGAAAATAACTCCCAACTCAATTTTCCAAGCAAACTCTAACTAACTTTGACTAAATCTACTCTAGGTGGTGGAAATTACTATGTTTAGCGCTTTACTTAGAACCGCTAATCTTAGTAATTTTGCATTCTTATTCGTATCGGCACAAAATTGCCATGCATATTCTACATGCCTAAATAAGAGGAATTTACAACTTTCCAAATCATAATGCAACTAATAGACTAAAATTAACTAATGCCCTAAAATAGGAAAACCAAACTAAAACTTAAATCCTAATTTTTGGCTTCAAGATGGTGGATGTTTGGCCCAAAATGTGCCTAAATGTGCTCCAACCAAGTAGGGAGAGTTGATCGTAGTGTTCATCTCATTGAAATATAAGGTTTAAAAAACGAACTCATACGAACACCCAGCACAAGTTATGACTATTTCAATTTGCTACTAATTGTGGAGCATTAATTTTTACTTTCTTCTTTTTTCACAAAGAGTCCAATCATCACCGGTGTTTGGATTTACACTATCACTATTATGAACTAGTATGATAATTTCAAAATTCTCCTATCCACATGATTTTGGATCACAAGATATACAAGAGGAAGGGGAATAGTTTCCACACTCTCCAAACTCAAGAGTAAATCCTTTTCTACATTAGTAGATGAATGGATGACCACATCATTCCTAATAACAACAATTTTCTCATTCGTAGAACTCACTATCTGAGTGACTATCAACAACCAAATGACTAGGATCAGAATTATTCCACCAAGAAGATCAACTTTTGACTTGTTTCTTCCCAAACTTACAATCTGAAGCTAAGTGACCAAGAGAAAACAAGTCTTACATCCGAAGGGATACCCCGTATTGTCTTCGAGTTTTGAGTTTAGATTTAATCCTCAACTTTAAGCTCAATAGAAGTCATAAAATCCATTGAGATATTCATATCTACCAAGGTATAAGAGCATAACTTGATATAATCATATAAGGTCATCTTTGGGTCAATAGCCAAGATTTTACCCAACATATCCCCAATGGAATGTAAGAATTTCTTGCTCCAAAATTGCAGATGCAGATATGAAAACCGGATCCAAATAAATTTAACATGGAAAGTATCGGTGAAAGAATTTGAAAAGTGGAAACCATGGTTTCATAACTAAAAAGTGAGACCGAAAATCACAAACTATATAAAAATCATATCCGAATCATGGGAATAATTAAAACATGGGTTGTGTGTTATAAACTTTTATCACCATTCCATATTTCTCGCAACTCTCACTACCGTGTATGAATATACTATACAAAATCTTTTATATTAATTCCCTTTTCCATGCCCTTAAACGTCTAAAGGATTAATAGTATTTATTTTTTTCTTCCAGTGATTTACGACATTGGTGTTCCTATCATATTTCCTTTAATTAATGTTGGAAGCTCCGTAATATATATTCTTTTAGTATTAAAATATAAAGTCGAAAAAACACTTTACAATCATCATATTCACGAATTTCCTATTATATTAAATTTTTACAATGATAACATTTCCTAAATTTCATTCTATTTTCATAATACTAAGTTATTGCTAGAATTTAAGTGCAAATTTTTTTGTACATATGCTACATGCATTATTCTACCTTACATTATTTAAACATGATTACTTATGTAATAATATGGAATTATGATCCCTTCAAAAGTGAAGTGAGCAATTAATAAAATATATTGATTCATTTTTAATAAGACCTTGAGAAATATTTTTATATATTTAAATTTTCGAAATAACATTTTTGTTTCATTAATGAGAGATATAAAGGACACACCTATACCTGCAATCTAAGAATCCTTTTAGAGGTATCATTTGGTATGATGGTAAACTACTATTTAAGGATCCCCAAAAGTTTATTGTGTATTAAGAAAAAGAGTTGTGTTTCATTTCGTGTAGTCATGATCCATCTCTAGTTAATATGAAGATTTGTAAATTTATAGGGTAGGTGTTTGATATTTTTGTTGTATGTTAAAATTAAAGCATGGAAAAATGTGCATTTTTAATCCATCTAACCCTCTTCAAATGTCTGAGCATGATTTAAACAAGGTTCACACTTGTTGATTGAATTTAAGCCAACAATACAATTCCACATGTTTATAAGAATTCTTTCTTCAACATGGTGACAATCCATATATTTTAGCACTTTTCATATACCAATAGAATCACAACATTATCTCAAGACTTTTAGAAGATATTTAAGTGAGTTATGATGTACTTTTAAAAATAAAATTCAATATGGTGGTGAATGCTTCACAAGTTTTATTTTTTTCATTCCATAGTGTTTCGAGAAATTATGCGATATAAACATTAATTCATATGTCTTGACAAGTTTTATACGATTATAATTAATATTGAAGTTATAAGCAAGTAGTGCTAGTAAAAATCCTCATTTGTAAGTTATACTATTTGACAAAATAAAATTCTATACGAGTTTCAAGTTCCATATGAAAAAAACTACATATAATTTATGAATTATTTTCTAAATAACAATTATTATCTTAAATATTAAGACTATCAATGAATACATTATTATTATAAATATTTTAAGATGGGAGAGTGACATTTTATATGATGTATGGACCCCTGTATCTTAAGGTCAACATTCTTTTCATATTTTTTCACACGTCCTTCATCGTATATGTAGTCAATAAATATTAAATTCTATATATTTTCATGTACGAAACGCCTCATTATTACCACACTCGATAGTGTGAGAAATAAATTCAATGTGAACTTAAACACTTTTGTAAATCTCTCCTCTAAATAATCTCTTTCATATGAAATGTAAGCTTATGTCAAATATTTTTTAGGAAGGATGAAGAAAAATCGATAGGTTTGACATATGAACAAAAAATAATGGGAGCATTGCTAGGATACATGATCAAACCATAATAGTAATATTGTTAGCGATGAACTCTAAGAAAACATATAAGTCATAACAATATTTCAATATACATACATATTGTTAGTGCAAAATTACAGCACCCCTGGACGCTGATCAGATTTCTAGGTTGATCACTCTTGCATCCAGTGTAATTACACAACATGGAAACCTCTCTCCAAGTGTGGGACTTGGAAACTGAGAGAGGAATCTCCAGATTAGAGGCTGGTTCCTCAAACTCCTCTGATTTAGATCTATATTTTGCAAAACTACAGAGGTTTAGATCCTAATCCTATTCTAACTTGCAAGGAGACAGGGGTAGAAGTGCAAAATTGAAACTAACTAAAGATGGTGATGCACCAAAAGGAGTGGTGAAACATATTAGTCATGCAAATAGACACAGATCGAGGTTCACAACATAAAACATACACAGACTGATAATGTATAATTTAGCATCTAAAATCAAGCAAATAATACAAACAGAGGATTGAAACCCATTCACAGAGCTTGCATTATCAATTTAATATCAAAATACACATTACACCCTCGAGAGGTAAAGAAAACTATTACAATCCTCGAGAGTTCTCGATACTTGATCAATCCTCAAGAAGGTGAAAGAAGAAGTCTGCTATGCCCAAAAGTTCCCTTTGAAATGAGCCCAAACTGCGGCTTTTTAAAATGCAAGGGTCGAACCCAGGGAACAGGAGACGTACAAAGGCATGGGAGCCCATTCTTTCTTGACTGCAGGTGTATTAAAACGGCATGGAGGACCTTACAAACCCATACCCTGTCATTTTGACCGGATTGCAGGAGAATGCGACCCATTCTGCATTAACTCTGGTCGCTGGAATGTCATTTCCGGCCATGAATACGCGTCAAATCCATTTCTCGATTTTCCTCCCTCTAGACTGCTCCAAAACACAATATTGACCCCGGAATCGTGTAGAGAATTTCACCAGATTTCCGTTGATGTAAAGAACGTGCAAATCCGAGCTCTGGATCAAAAGTTATGGCGATCTGAAGATCTAGGGCACAAAACAGGCGAAAACGTGTTTTGAAATCCTTTCCGCCGCCCTTCCGCCACTCGGGCGACACGTGGCACGTGCTGATTGGACGAGAAATTCTCTCTCCTCCGTCTTTCGCGGGCTTTCATTTTGAAATTCGCTTGTGGGGCCCTTAACTGGACACGTGGCACTATTTCATTGGTTCGGGCTGACCTTTTTAAAACTTGCCCTTTGACCTTTTTGACCCTTTTTCCTTGAGACACGTGGCGGCTTCTGAATGGTTCTCGGCCCTGCCGATTTTTCGCGCCCTTCGCGTCCTTTTGTCCCAGACATCCCAATTGCTTTTGGGCTGCCTGTGCTCATTTCGGCCGAACCGGCCGGTTCGCGTCCATTTGCCCCGGATGTCCCAATTGCCTTCGGACTGTTTTGACCTCTTTCGCCCGGTTCGGCCGGTTCGCGCCTTTCCGGCCCGCTTGTCCCAAGCTGCTGCAGCAGTTAGTCGATTTTCTCTCGGTCGAACCGGCATTTCGCGCCCACCGCGTACTATCGTCCCATTTGTCCCATTTTCTTTTGGGCTGCCTGTGCTCATTTCGGCCGAACCGGCCGGTTCGGGCCCTTTTGTCCCGAACGTCCCGAGCAACACTTAGCCAATTTTTCTTCCTCTTTCGGCCGGATCGGCTTTTCGCGCCCGCCGCGTACTTCTGGCCCGATTGTCCCGAATGCAATTTGGGCCGCCTAGAGGCTTTTCGGCCGATCCGCGCCTTTTTGTCCCACTTCTCCCAAATGCTACCTTGAGCAGGACTTAGCCAATTTTCACACTTTTTCCTGGATCAACCTATTTGCCTTTCTGCAACCTTTTTTGCATTTTCTCAGAGCTTGCTCCCTGTTTCTTCGGCTAGGGGAGTTAGAAAAATACCTGAAGGGACCCTAGAAACCTGATTTTGCTCTGAATCAATCAATTTGCTTGGGATTTGAATCTTTCGATGCATATGTTATCAAAATTTACCCTAGGGGGGTGAATTTTGGATAACACATATGTGATATTAGAAAAAATATTTAATAAATCAATAGTTAATGCATTTAATTTTGATAAATTCACGAAAAAAGAATATAGAACACCAATACATTCAGTCCTATCTCATTGTGTTTAACCACTCACTCATACTACAGATCTCTCGTAGAAAAACATGTTAAAATAAAAAGAACAACTATATAGATATTACAGTAATGCTTCAAGTTAATGTCTTAAGAATGTGTAATGTTAAGGAGGTGGTTTCAAATAAAAATCCACATGGAAATCTCTTACATCTAAAATATAGTATTGTGTAAAAATTCTTGACAATAACTTAAGATAACGATTTTGAAACATGTTGTAAAACTACATGACTAACCATGTTTTTCATTATCAAATTCAGTTATTACATCAAATTGACATTATCCCATGTCCCTTCCACATTTATGCATATTAAAATTTCACACAACATGAGCAAAAACATTCCTCTTAAACTTTTTGTACTCTAAAAAAACCAATAATTACCAAACATAACTATTATCATAGGAATCAAGAATTAGACTAAGGATCCTAATAAGTGAATCTCTAACTCTACGTGGAGTGTGTGACACCCTAAAAATGACGTTCTAGAACATGCTAAAACCCTAAACACTTAACCCGAAAGATTGCGAGTAATATTTTTTTGTTTAAGTTGAAAGGTTACAAAGGTGTCAACCCTTAGTGTGCATTAAATTTATTTTCACCAATAATCTTTACTTTACAAGGGATGAACCAAGTCTAAGTTAAATGATTAAATATTCTTAATTTATCTCTAAGGTCAATTTATTAACATTCAACTAGGAAGGTGCCATAATTTAATTTACTTGGTTTAATGTTTTATTCCTCCACAACTAACATTCACACCCTAAAACTTTACCTTATATTTAGTTACTATAGTTCCATTATTTAATAACTTAAGTGTCCATTTCATTATTTTTCTAAAACATGCTAGGAACTAGATTAGAGACTTTGCACACCAAGGTAATTAAATGGCCCCATTCACCCATCTACACATACCTTTAATTTTATTTTATTTATTTATAGTTAAAACTTCTATAAATATATTCCTACCAAATAAAAGTAGGGTTGATCCTCAATCGTTAGATCAATTCATTCGTAATAGATCTCGTGGTTCCAAACTAACCCTAAATATCCTTATGAATTTTTATTTAATCTCTTTCTTTACCCAAGTCTCCTCATTTGGTCACTTTTCCTTTGTTTAATTTGCAGGTTGAAGAGAAGGAAGCCATGGGAGAAAGGAAGGAAGAACTATGGAGGAGTCTACAAGGAAATCAAGCTTAGATTAGTTTAGATTGTAGATTTATTATTGTAATTTCTTTCATTCAAGGATTGAAGGGATTTCCTTTTTAAAAATCTAGTTTTATTTCAAAACTATTTGTATTTGGAGTTCTCCATTTTGGGGAAAACCCTACCTCTATTAAAATATACAAGTTTGAGTACTTTGAATCCACCATTTGAAGATTTATGTGCTTTAAACAAGGAGATTAGCCATTATTTGTTTGCTGGAGGTTTCCTCTAAGTTTTTACATGCTTAAAATTTTATTTTGACCAAGATAAAGTTTACACAGGCACAAGTTTATGTTTTTGTAGAAAGTGACATAATCACCACCCGCAGTAGGTCGCCTAATTGGGTGATGATTCACGAACCTCCACCTTATTAAGCGGTAGTTTTGAGACTACCACATTTTTCCTCGAGCAGCGATTACATTAGACCGCCACTCGCATAGGGTGGTGGTCCTATTCCTTAGAAATAGAACATTAAAATTTGAGATTTTCCAAAAAACAACAGTTACTATAGTGTTCTAAAATTCATTCTGAACTTGATTTTATTCACCTAAAGTTTGCATAAGCTATAAGATATAGTTGCATTTATTCATTCCTTAGTTAAAATTACTCATTTTAAAGCATTTTCAAATCCAATAGTAGCCACAACAACTACAAGTTCAATTCCATTTTATTCAACTAATTCTCTTTCAATTACAAGAGTAAGAAGATTTAAATATACTTCTATATTATTTTTTTCTTACTACAAATGCAATATTCCAACATAACAATATGCCTCAAGGTTTTTGTCTCTTTCATTTTCACTACAAGTTATATGTTCAAAATAACTATGAAAACTTGGTTCTACATTCAAGTTTTCCAAGCATACACCATACTCATATTTTAAATTTCTAGATTTTTTACTTTTCTATTCACAATACTAAAACTTCAAATGAAGATAGTAAACTTTCTTTTCTATTTCACAAGACTAGCTTTACAACACAATCTTTCTTTCTCTTTTCAATACACAATACAACATTCGTATCCAATAATTGAATGCAAATTTTTTTCTCAAGATTATTACAATGTCTTCCACTTAAAGTGGTAAATACAAGGTTACAAGTTCCTCCACCCTAAGTGTGAACAACAATAAGGATTCTCATAAGAAGGGATTTCCTAAGGACTCCAAAAAATCTCCAAGCTTCACATCACCAACAAAATAGATTCTTAATGATTTTCTTGATCCATAAAAATATTTGGGGAGAGGAAACACTCTCCACCCAACCAAAGTATCCAATGAGGAGGAGAATCCATCCTCGCTATTGCCCCTAGCTCGAACCACATTGTAATGAAAGGTGAATCCAACACATGGAAACATACATACAACAGAAAATAAGAACATTTAATCAAGAGTATAGCTCATACCTTTTCATGGTAGAGCTTGATCTAAGAGTCCAACACCAAGATTCTTCAAGCCCACAAACATCACCAACAAGCTCCAACAAAAATCCACAAGAATTCCAAAATCCTCTAACTCCAAAAATGCAAAAGAACAAAAGAATGAAGTAACCCCAAACAAGCCAAAGAACTTGAATATATAGAAAAGGGAGAGAGGAGGGTGAGGTGGCTCCATTTAGGATGCTAAATCACACATCCTCAACTCCACCTCACAAGTAAAACCTCAACCCCAATCCACCATAAATTTTTGGGTGAGAGGAATGACAATTTACTTACACACACAATCTAACCCCACACCCCCTAAGGACACAATTAATTACATGAAATAAAGTGTAATAAAATATTACCTTTTCGTCTTCCAAAAACACATAATGGGGTCTATTTTTGACTCCTGAATCCATAGGTAGGCTTGCAATAGCAATTTAAGAGGTGTGGAACAAGTTTTCATTGTCCTACAAGCCTCCAAAATTGGCCCCCAAGGCCAAATTCGAATTTCCATGAAGCGGTAGAGTCTACAACACTCAAGATCACAAGCACTCAACTCACAACAAAAATCTAAGAGCCATCTAATGTAATAAATACATTCCTTGTGAACCCATTAAAAATTAATTGAGGAAAGGTTAATTTACTAATAGTAATTAATTAAAGGAGAATACATCGCTAGAAATCGCATACTAAAATAAACAAAGGAAACTAATAATGAGAGATAACACACAACCCCTTGGTCACAATTAGAGGTAATCCCCCATGGGAACCCCTAACAATAATTCAAACACACATACACAAAAATACATGTTTCCATGGTGACCCTTGTTGAATTCACCTAGCATTCCAATGTGGTTGGTCTCCAATCCCCATGTTGTTTGTTGTGAATATATTTACCTGCAAAACACATAATACATCCTTCACCTCATGGCTATATCAAAACATCCAAGATAACATGAACAATTTAAATCTACAATCATCTACGGATGAATCAAATCATCATTTAGGCAATTATGATATCATTTACAATTCTAACAAAATTTCTATTCTACATTTCATCCATGTCAAAATGATCACAACATTAGTTCAATTATCAAGGGCTACTTAGTGTGATGAAAATATCGCATGTCAAAATATATATAACCATGTCAAAATGTCTCTAAAATACGACACACGTCATACTAAGAATTGAAAACCCACAATAGTCTCAATATCTTTAACATCTAACATCATGCTAAGTCAGAATAATAAAAAATGTCCATAAGCATAACCAATGGTATAAGAATCAATAGTAATAAATGTCAAAGGGAAGTGGGCACTTCAGAGTGTAGTACACCATTCATAGTTTCATAATTATATTGATATTAAAAATGTTTTACGTAACTACGATGGATGCATGCACGAGCCCAGTTGTTGCTGCAGGTAAGCCCATCCCGAATCCGAAAAAGCTACCTGGGCAGTAAGACTCTTTGATCAGCTCATCCTGAACACCCGAAGCTAGTGCCCACGTGGAATGAGGATATACCACAACTGGAAGTGCCGGTTAGTGTGGTTAACAGAGCCAAATGCACATACAAACACTCCATGGTTGGATGTTTCGCGTGTATTAGGCCTAATATAGATTTTTTAAGGGAATGATCCTTAAGGAAATGGCAATGCAACCTGGAGGTTAGAGCACTTACTAGAAATGGATTTCTTTCCGGACGGGAGAGAGTGATTTTGGAATCACTTTGGTTTTTTCGTAAAGCTTCTATAAGCCTGTGTCAATGGAGAACTAGGTTTAAATAATACAACTTCATGAAGTCCCAGTCTGTAATCGGCTTCCGGTATTTCCACTGGAGTATTAGGAACCATAAGAATTTTTGGCATAGCTAGATCCTTCTGTGTGCTTATAACCATTTATCCCAAGACTAAAACATGCTCTAGACTTGTTTGTGATAAATTGTGTATTTATATACTAGAGGGCATGAAGATCCCCACAAAAATCTATTTGCATACCCTGAAGGATGATTGCCAATAGGAAATAGTGGTACAATAATATCATTCCTTTTGTGAAATCTTCCATAGAGTCACAAATACGTCAAAATGTGCTACAAAGGCAAGCGGCTGTCTCAGGAAGAAGATGAATCTCAGGGAAAATGTCAAACAATCTCACATATTGATGATGAGATCGATGAACAAGCGATGGAGGAAGATGAGTCAAAGAAGGAGGACGAGGAGATGGTTGGCTCGCAGAGATCATAGGTGAGCTCAGTCAACAGAAACATGAAGCAGGGTAACGCCACCATGGAAATGCAGGGATGTAAAGAAGATGATGTGGATGCTGAGAAGGCAGAACCATCTTCAGAAAGTATTTCAAAAATTTAGGTCGATGACACAAAGATGGGGGTGCTAAGGTGGCCCAATAGTCCTCAAAGGATGGAGTAAATGATGTTGCTAACCTTGGCTGTTCACCCATCTCTTGAGGGTGGGATTTTTAAAATTCATAATCCAGCATTAATGTGAGTGTCGCTTACTGCGGACAAACTTTTTACCTCTATGTGGAGATGGATACGATGGGCCCTTTGTGTGGTGGACAAATTTCCAAAAAAATGGTTCTCGAGTCACGCAGAGTAGCTCTTGCGGAACTTCGGGATTTTTTCTTGAGGAGCTCAGTCAAGCTTGTTTGACAAAGATTTTTCATTTTTGGCCAGCATAGTTTATTGGGTTAAAATTCTACGGGTTGACCTGCTGTGTTTTTGTGGGTCACTTTGTTATCTTTTTCAGCACTAGTAGAGGCGTCTTCATGTTTCCTCATTGTTATATATTTTCTTCATTTGTATTATTGGTTTTTGTGGTCCCATCAAAACCTCACAATCACCTAATCTAAAAATATAAGGATTGTGATGAAGAAGGCTTTTATGTATTATATATATTCAAATTACATTACATAAATGATATGTGAATCACGCACGTTTTCTCTTTCAAATGATTGACAAGAATTAAGAGTTGCATATAGTGACCCTAAGTTTCCCCACCCCTAGACATATTCTCGCCAAGTCCCCTTCTTCATAGCATCTCTTCCTATTAATATGTTTCAATCCTTGAAGTTTAACTTCTTTAATGAATCCTTATCAACATCTCGATTGCACCATTCACATAGAATTGTTAGCAATAAAAAAAAGACTTAGTTATAACAGAACATTACATGTTTTTTCTTTCTTTTATAAGGTATTGTATTTGATTGAAATGTACCTTTTCCTTGTAGCTCTAGAGAACATTAATACTAATTATCATAATTAATAGATTGTATTGATTTTTAAATTATGCAAAGATTATAAGAGGGACATATATGATAGTAGCCACTCAAAAATCATTTTGAATATCTATATTTTATATAAAGTCGAGTATTATGTGTAGTAATGAAGGGTCTCAATGTCCGCATCCTAGAGCTAAATAGAATAATTATTTTCATTGAACACACATTATTTTGTATCTTTATTTTCCTTTTTTTCTACATTTCTTAGTTTTGTACATACATATTATTAATAAATCTAGTTAATTTTTTAGAGTGTATATTAGTATCCAAGAGAAATATATATTTTTATCGATGAAGTCGATGGATATACATACTAATGCATTCATATAATTCATGATTTTTATTTCAATGTTTTTTATTATTAATAAATGGTTTTTTTCAAGGACCATACCCCAAGATACAACAAAGCATCAAAACCCAAATACATAAAAAGAGCACAAAAGAATAGGTCCTCAAGACCTAGATATTTAACAAAACCTACGGATATAAAACAACAAACAAAGGGGGTCTTTAGTCAACCAACAACCTGCTCAAGCAATAGAAAAAGAGTCCATAAACACCAGTGCCACTAGCCCAGATAAAGAAATAAAATCATAAGATAGGAAAAGACTCAAACCTTATCTCAAACGATGGTAGGATTTATTTTATTGTATCCTTTCTTCCTTTCGTCCACCAATGTACATTCCTTACTACCATATTTTACATAACACTTCACATGTGACACTTCACATGGGCAAGACGCACCAACCATCCTAAGTTTAAAATCAACTCGCTTTGGTAAAAGAAATCGAGCTATCCAATCGATACTTATAGATTAGAATGTGAATCCTTTTGGATTATAATCGTCCCTGAGGGGTTTCCTCCACCGGATCTCGCTAGGGGCTAACCATAAGATGTTATGGTAAAGAATCCTTCCACCACGCTAGTTTTTCTTTGCATTTCTAATGAGCACATGTACATCCAAGAGATGCCCTATTTCACAAAATTACCCTGCATCCAAATGTTAAACCCTCATAGTCAACATACGAACCCAATGTATGTCACCTATTCGCAAGATAATTTCTACTGAGGTGTAGAGTCCACTCATCTTTAACATTTATCTTACTACGATTTTTACTTACTTTGGATTAGAGGCCCAGCACGTTGTTATCATATTTGATCATTAGACATTGATAGATGAACATTATTATATTTGATTAGTATTTTGATAAACATTATAGATATTTTTATCATGGATATTTTGGGACTCAGAGTGTGAATTATATATATGGATTGATATTTCAGTATTGATGATGACCTAGAGTTTCTACTTTATATGTATACAAACACATTATATTTTGATACATAGATTTTGTTAGATGATCTAGCTAGTCTTGTGATTTCATTGTTGATTGATGAAATGATAGAATTGAAACATTTTGAAATTGTGAACAATTGGTGAAATTGATTGATTTTAGTGATGATTTAGTTATGATATTTAATGATGTGAATTGATACATGTATATGTTTTTATTGTTCTAATGTCATTGATATGGCCACAAGGATAGAGAGGTATTTTTTTGATTCTTGCAGGAAATTGTAACACAACAAACAAAAGGGGATAGCAACGAACAACGAAAGAATTTTTGTATTAAGAACAGTCACCTTGGCGCACTTGTGTTTTTGTATGTTGTTTTATTTTATTTTAGATATTATTTTAGGGAGGTCCCTTTGGGGGTGGCCTAAAAGGTCATTGTGGGAAAATATGTTGTTTTTCATTTTCATTTTAATTATTTTGTGAGTATGTGATTTTATCGTAATGTGCTCCACTTTTTATTATCATTAGTTAATGTGCTCTATTTAAGTTGATTAATCTTGCTAATTATTGTAATTTGAGATGTGAATAAGGGGTATATAATTTTGGTATGGTCTCATTGATTTTATTTGGTTTGAAGAAAGGATTTTATTGGTATTAGTGTTGTGTACTCAAACTTTAATATCAAACTCATATTTTGGCTTAAGGCCCATTTTTGGAGGCTTGTGGTACAAGTTAAGCTTGTCCTACACCTCTTAAATTCACCTAAGAACAATACCTATGGGATGAGGGTTAAAAACTATGCCCCATTATGTGATTTATAAGGTAAAAGGTGATATTTATTGCACTTTCTTACACGATATTTTAATTTTTTTCCTTTTAAGTATGGTTTTTGGCTTTGTGTGTGTAGTTAGAACTTGTCACATTCTCATCCACCAATTTATTGAGCTTTGGGTTTGGTGTTTGACCATGTGATGTGGGGCTGAGGAGAAGTGATGTGGTATCCTTCATGGAGCCACCTCACCCTCCACTTCTTGTTTTCTATTTATTTAAGTTCATTTGATGGTTCTCAATTACATGTTTTATTTTCACTCTTGCATTTTTGAGGTGCTTTTTTTTTTTTTTGAGCTTTTTCAAGCTTGAAGATTGGTTTGTGATTTATTTCGACTTGGAATAGCTTTGAGCTTGTGTCAGTGGATTGCATACTATTGTAATGGCAAGGTAGGGACTTCACCCATGCATTTTTATTTCTTATTTTGTGTGCAAATGGTTTGTAAATGGATGAGTGTTATATGCCATGATCACATTTATAATGTATTAAATAATTTAAATTAAAATAATATATCTTATTAATAATTTTTTTTTAAATTCCTATATTACAAATATAAAACTAAAGAAAATATTAATTATCATTATTTATAATTAATAATTAAAATTTAAATAAATATCAATTTTTATCTTATGTTCAACTATTAATATATCTCTAACTATATTTACTTGCTTTATATTATCATACTAATTATCTAAATTTTAATATTACTTTTTATTTTAGATAACTATGAGCATGGATTATTGTTGACTACGATTCATATATGATGCATGATGATTATTAGAGACATTTTATATATTGAGGTTGATATATTGTCCATGGTTACATTATAGATGTGTTCGGACATGTGATATTTGATATTTTGAGTAGACCTAGAAAATGAAAATTGATGAAAATTGATGATATATAGTTGTTGATGAAATTTTAAGTGACACTCATTGATTGGCTTGATGATTGTTGTGATTCACATATATATTGATGACTTTGGAAATATATTATATTCATTTGGATGTTTTGATGTGGCCATGAGGCCAAAGGAGGTATTTGTATTTTTTTGTAGGTTAAAAGTATCACAACAAACATTGGGGATTGGAGACCAACCACATTGGAATTCTAGATGAATTCAACAAGGTCACCATGGCAACTGTATTTGTTTGTGTGTGTTTGATTGTGTTAGGGATTCCCATGGGGGGGATCAC
Organism: Taxus wallichiana var. yunnanensis; assembly: GCA_018340775.1. Taxonomy (NCBI): domain Eukaryota; kingdom Viridiplantae; phylum Streptophyta; class Pinopsida; order Cupressales; family Taxaceae; genus Taxus; species Taxus wallichiana. The sequence goes on along the minus strand of CM031243.1, from coordinate 720,272,750 downwards.
CTTTGAAATGTGACCAAGGGATTTTATGTATTTTTTCTTTTATTTGGTTCCTTTGTTAATGTTTGCATGTGTTTATTTAAGTGATGTGTTTACCCCTTTCATTATTTTTTAATTGTGGTAAATTAATGTGAGTAATCATATTGTTTAAAAATTAATTAATCAAATTGGGTCATAAGAAAGTAATTATTAGAGTTGTTGGCCTAAAATTAAAGTGTTGTAAGAAATGTGTAAGTGATGTGTAAGTTGATTTTGGAGTATAAAACACTCTGTCTTCTTTGAAATTTGAATTTTTCCTTGGAGGCTGATTTTGGAGGCTTGTGGGAGGACAAGTTAAACTTGTCCCATACCTCTTAAATTTGTATACCAACCTTACCTATGGTTGGAGAGTTAAATTTAGCCCTTCTTTATGCATTTTTGTAAGTCAAGTTGAATGTTTTTATTGCACTTTTCTTACATGTTTTAATTTCAGTCCTTATGGGGTGTGGGCTTGCTTGAGTGTGTAAGTAAAACTGTCATATTATTCACCCACCTATTGATTATGCATTGGAGAATGAAGTTGACTTTTGTGTTGGGGTTGAGGATGTGTGATGTGGCATCCTACATGGATCCACCTCATCCTCTTCTCTTCCCTCTTCTATTTATTGGAATTCCTTAGCTTGTTTTTGGGTTGCTTCACTTTTATCACTTCATTTTGGGAGACTTCTTTTGGTCTTGAGAGCTCTTGCTTTTGGAGAAGATTGGAGATTGTTGCATGCTTGTGGATTGTTGATCTTGGACTATTTTTGCATTGGAAATTGTTGTTTTGGACTTGGGACAAACTCCATCATGGAGAGGTAAGAGCTTGGCTCTTGGAAATGCTCTTCTTCCCTTTTATGAATATGTAAATGTTTGTATGTTTGTTTTTGTTTGTTGGCTGGTTGGGTAGATGGCTTAGGGATGGTGTAGGAGAAGACTATGGGGTACTCTTGAGGGAGGCATAAGTGTTTTGGGGAGGTATAAGTGTGGAGGAGTTGGGATTTGGGTTCCACCTTGTAAAAGAAATAGATTGCATTTATTTACTCGTTATGGGGTGCCATAAGAGGTTGGGGAGGCATAAGGAAATGTGAGGAATAAGGGTACTTGGGGAGGCATAAGGGTATGTCAGGGATTTGAAATGATATGTATTTTGGTGGTTTGTTCTCAGGTGGTGATACCCATTTCCCCTTTGGGAGACATAAGTAGCATCCCCCATAGTTTCTTGCTCCTTTGGCTTGCGTGATGAAGAATAAGTCTTGTTTGTTATGCTTTAATGTGGTTGTAAACTACATTCTGTTTTGGACTATGTTTTTAATGTGAAAATATTTCTTGTGTGTTTGTGGAAGCTTGTTGTTGCCATGAGTTGAAACACATCTTCTATTGCATTGTGGTTGGGGCTCGGGGGCCAATGAAGAAGGATGGATTCTCCTTTCATTGGATGTCTTGGTTGGGTGGAGAGTGTTGCCTTTCCCCTGCCTTTGTTGTGATCAAAATTGAAATAAATGGAGGAATCTTCATGTTGCTATTTGGGAGAAAAGGAAAAGAAAGTTTTGACAGTCCTTGAGATTATTATTTATTGTAACCCTTTTCCACTTTGAAGTGGATGACCTTGTATATTATATCGATGGAAAGATGTTTTTTATGGCTATGAAATTTGAAATTTTAAATGTGAAAGAGATGAATTCGTTTTCTATTTTTATGAATGTATGAGAAGGAAATTGTATTTTGTATATTGAAATTGAGGAATGAAATAAGAAATATGTAAAGAAATCATTTTTGAATTAATGGAAGTTGTTACCTTGTTCAAATGATTTGGTGTTCATTGAAATTTGTGTTTGAATGTATTATGAAACTTTGTTTGGAAAAAAAAGAAAAGTGAATATGTATGTTGAAATGTCATGATGCTCTGTTTTGTAGAAATGAATGTTTGGAAAATCTGAAGTTGTAAATTGGCATTTGAATACCTTGTTTGAATCAAATTAATAAATTAGAGTGTTTTGGAATGAATTTATTATTGAAGTTGGTAAATGTAAAAAATCTATTTGTTTTGGATCTCTGTGTTAGATGTTTTCAAAAAACTCTAAATTTTTATTAAAAATGCACAAAATGAACCCTACTGAACATGAATAAGAAAATGAAACATTAAATTGAACTTAGTAGGATTAAAAATCCCCAAAAAGCTAAACCACTTAAAAATGGTTAAGAATCCTTTCAAATTGAACAAAGGAAAAACTTCTCACAATATTTTCTTTGTCAAAATTGAAAATTTCAATTAATATTCAATCCAAAAAAATAAACCCTTGAAATCCATCCTAAATTCCTCTAAGAGCAACCCTCCATGTCTATTTGGCATGTTGAGAAAGGAAGGAGGTCGAATTGAACAAAATTTTATAAGTCAAATGTTACCAGTTTTCATTTTAAAGCCTAAATCCTGTACGAGCGTTTTCTCAAAATTGACCCTTAAAAAAATTTATCAAATTAAATTATTAAGGTTTTTTACAAAGAGGGCATCAGAGATATTTCCAAAAGTCTCGGTTTTCCAAAAAAAAGCTCCTATCAAAATTTATGGCCTTATGAAGTTCACGAGGAAAAAAGAAAAGCCTCTTGCGCTTCTTGCGCACCCAGAGAAAAATAAGCTCACACCCATCTTGCACTTGGGAGAGAATGAGTCTCTTCCATGTTTGTCTTGTACACCTAAGAGAATAAGAGTTTCTCTGCCTCTCTCTTCACACTGCCCAAAGAAAGGTTCATTTCCGCGCCTCTCTTCCACACTTGGGGAAATTTTCTTCCATGCGCCCCTGCAAGAGAAGATAATCTATCTACACTAGGGATGAATTTATCTCTCCTAGTGTTGTGTAGGATGTTTGATAACTATTGTAATGGACTCTAGAATTTTGTTGGGAACACTTTAAAAAAATAATATTCCTTAACTTTTCCTAACTAAACCTAGGTTGTTCTTGGTCTCGAGTGGGGAGAATTTAGGAGGCATTACACTTGGTATCAGAGCCATGGGTTCAAATCTTGGACCCTTGGGCACACTAGAAAACTTGAGACATGAACTATAAACCTAGCACACTTTTAAATCTAGAAAACAACCTTGTTTAAAAAAATTGAACAAAAATACGTATGAAGAAATATTACATTACTCTGTTCATTTGAACTACCAGAATTAAAATCATAATAAAATAATAAGTTGTTTGAGTTGTTGTGCTTGCTTAGTGGCATTTTTTCTAAACCCGGGTAACTAAGAATGTTAAATTAAATTGATTTTTGTGAACTTCTAGTGTAGTGGAAACTTGGTTCTCCTTTGAAAATGTGTTGTTTTACAAGTCCTAAATCTTGATTTAATTGTATGATGCATTAAGCCCTTTTAGACCCTTCCTTATTAGAGTGGTTGGAATGATAAATTGTATGGTGTGATTCTTGTGGTTGGACAATAGTGATTGTGATCTGGGGTTGAGAAGAGTTAATTAAAAGTTGTTTAGAGATTCCTTCCTTTAGTGGTTAGGAAAGATGGTCTAGTTGTCAGTTTTCCATTTTGTTACCCATATGGGAGAGTGGACATTAAGTCTAAGTGTCAGCCTATAGTTGGACCCAATCTGCGTATGTGTCCTTGGAACTGACCTTGAGGCAGAGTACCCCTATTGGCGGCCATGAAGGGCTAGAGTGAATGTGGTGTTAAATTTTATGTTTTACATTCATAATCTTGTGTTATTTTATCAAGGACCAACATCTTATTTTATGATTGGATTGAGAAGCTCTAAGGCTCTTTTAGTTATTTATATTTTTGTGAGAATTTTCAGACTTTGCAATGTGGCTACTTAGCCACTTTCCTTGATTGTAGACATTTCTTGGATTTTATTTTGATTGGTGACTTGAGCTCATTATGTTGTTGGCTATTTAGCTAAACGTTACATGGTTCCTTCTTGCATGATGATGAGCTAGTTCTATGCTTCTTGTATTGTGACATTTCATCATATGGGGGTACACCCTTTAGTGTCTTGAATGTCTTCTTAGGTTCTTAAAGTTATGCCTTGGTTTTGGATGCACGGAACCTTGAGGGTGTCTAGGATCTTAGAGTGACTTTTTATTGCTCAACCTTGCTAGATAGAGAGTCTTGTGTGTTGTGCATTTCTAGTTGGCAGTCTGTTAGCGGTGGTGGTGATTCTCTTACAATCTAGTAAGAGCTTGAACCTCGTCAGAGTAGAGGTGTTTAATTGTGGGCTGATGAATTATGTTAGGATCGGGTTGCTTTTGGCTGGCTCTGGATGTTAGTGGAAAAGTGTGTGTCTGGTAGTGGCTTCTTTTCGATGGCATGCTAAGTTTTATCAGGATTTCCTTATTTCATTATATAAAGTAGTGACTTGAGGGTTGTATGCATCTTGGTAATTATGGTTATAATTAATCCCATTCGAGTATTGTGTGTGTAAATTAAGTGTGTTTTTTTTCCCTCTTGACCTATAAATAAGCCTACCCTTTCCTTAAACATTTTAAGTTACTATGAATAACACTCTATGACCTATTAATTTTGAATTACGTGGAGACACTTATGGATGCTTTGAGTCTTTTGGACCATGCCACTAGAGATATTAGTGTAATTAGACCTTGATGATTTAATCTTGGTGGTATTTTATAATGTGATCCTTCATGCGAAACTGTAACTCTTGGTCGTAAAGCCGTGTTGAATAGATAGCTGATTGGTTGCTTACATTTGATGCTTTCTAGTGAGTATGTGGTGTTCTTATAGTTAAAATATTTCCTTGTCATTCTGATTGCTTGGTTGATGGTATCCTGTGGTAATATGGGTGTAGATTTGAAAACTTTCCTTGTCTTATCATGTGAGTAAAGTGTTTTCACCGAAACAAAAAACATTGTTAAACCCTAGTAGATCAGTAAAAGTAATTATGCTTCTTAAATGGGCCTTCCTTGTAACTTATTTTGAGAACTTGTAGAACCCACTAGGAATGTTTTAAGGTACTTGTAATTAGTGGAAAAATATCAAAATATTGTTGTGATCCATGTTGATTGATTGTTTCCTAGTTCTTACAAAATTAATAATGTGTTGCTATGTTGAATGCCTCTTATTCCTTTAGAATTAAAAATGTGATATGTTGTTTTCCATAAAAGTAATAGTGTGATATGTTTACCCTTCCTTCTCATTAAATTTTTAATTGACAAGCTGACTCACCCAAACATCATAAAACTATAATTGAGGAGTTTTGGCATGGAAGCTTAACAAATAAACTCAAACATAGAAAGAGAAAATGGTCCTTGCTTTAACCTTGGTAGATTAATAGAAGAAATAAAAACCATGTAGAAGAACAAAAAGGGAAAAATTTGTCCATCTACCTCCCCTAGGAGTAAGATAAACACTTTTTCTTTTTACCTTTACAGAATGGTGAGATATCATGCCCCTTAGTGGTCCTTATAGCACAAACTTGTGATGTCATAATAGGAGGAAGTTTAATTAAGAAAACTCGTAAAGGAATGTGCTTAGAAAATGAAACTACAACTTTTGACTTATTTAGTTGAGTTATAAAATAAGTAAGATTTATGTGTATTGAGTGCAATGTATAGTTGAACCTGTGGTTCTGTCACCTACCCGAATTGTGAAACACCTAGTGGTTAGTAATGTGTTCTAGTTGCTTAGTACTTTCTTGTTCATAGATGTATGTGCCTTTCTTGTGGGATTTTTGGGTCATCATACCCTTATCATCCCGTAGCTCAATGAGTGTGAGTTGTGGTATTTTTGGATTGAGACTTACCTCTTTTTTGAGAAGCAACCTCCTTGCATGTTGTCTTGTCCTTGAGACCTAAGTTATTGTAATTTTAAGGAAACATATGTTAAGGATATGACATAACTTTGGGAAGTCTTCTTTTCTTCTTGTTCTTCTTGAGACACATTGTTGTTGTTGCCTCTCTTGTCATTGGGAAGGAAAGCACAAGATGTTTTCGTAAGTTGTTACTCACTTTTGATATGATGCACCTTGGATTGTAGTTGGACCCCATGTTACTTGTTCTTCTCCCTAGAGACCTTGAGTGCTCTCTTGTGTTACGATTTATGCTTGTGCTCTCTTTGTGGTTATTTTGAGCTTGATCGGAAATAAGATAAATGAATCCCATTGTATTATTGAGAATGGTACTTCTTGTATTGATATGTTAGTTGCTAGGGGATATATATATATATATATATATATATATATATATATTCATTTTGCTAAATGGTTGACGTCTCTAGATTTGGTTGGTGTGGTGTGTTCGATTCTTAAAACAAAAGTGTAGAAAAAAAATCAAACTATAGGAAACCTTGTGGTCATGGAATTGCTTAATTTTACCATGAAAGTTTGACTATACCCTATCGAGTTATAGAAGTGTTTTCCATAAATAGTTCCTCGATTGTAAATGCTTGCTGATTTAGGTGTCCTTCCTTGTTGATTAACCTCATCTTGTGTGACCTCAAATTGTGGGAACTTGAGTAAACATGTCTCTCGTACAAATTTTTGGTCTTGGTTGATTCTGCTAGCCTTGCCTAAACAATGAACTATGAAAGCATAATTTAACCTAGTGGAAACCTTAATTTTTATTATTATAGTATGTTGTATTCCTTGGGAAACTATGTGGTCTTTCTCAACTCATGGAATTCTCCTTATTATTCCGCTACTTGGTGGTTACTCTTAAGATTCTTTTGAACTCTTCATGTTATATTGCTATGTGTTGTATCTTGGTTGATAGCGTAAAGTTACTCTCTAGATTTAAATGTTCATAGGCTTGCATGCAGAAAGTTTAGAACTCATCCCTTACAATCTCCCTTCTTATTGCTGAATTGCATTGGACCAAACTTGGGTTCTATAGACCCACACTTGTTTGAAGCAAGAAATCCCATAATGGAGTGATCCTTTTTCATTGCATTTGTTCCCATCTCTCTTTCCTGTGACTTCCAGGAGGAAGTTGAGTCTAAGGGGAGGGGGATGTAGTGCCCACTTCCCTTTGACACCTTTTGATACTGATCATGACATTGTTGACTATACCATGGACATTGTTATAGTTTTGATTTAGTATGATGATTAGATGTTAGAGCATGGATTATTGCTGACTCTGATTCATATATGATGCATGATGATTATTAGAGACATTTTATATATTGAGGTTGATATATTGTCTGACATGGTTACATTATAGATGTGTTCAGACATGTGATATTTGGATATTTTGAGTAGACCTAGAAAATGAAAATTGATGATGATATAGTTGTTGATGAAATTTTAAGTGACATTGTTGATTGGCTTGATGATTGTTGTGATTCACATATATATTGATGACTTTGGAAGTATATTATATTCATTTGGATGTTCTGATGTGGCCACGAGGCTGAAGGAGGTATTTGTATTTTTGCAGGTTAAAAGTATCACAACAAACATCGGGGATTGGAGACCAACCACATTGGAATTCTAGATGAATTCAACAAGGTCACCATGGCAACTTGTATTTGTTTGTGTGTGTTTGATTGTGTTAGGGATTCCCATGGGGGGATCACCTTTGAAATGTGACCAAGGGATTTTATGTATTTTTTCTTTTATTTGGTTCCTTTGTTAATGTTTGCATGTGTTTATTTAAGTGATGTGTTTACCCCTTTCATTATTTTTTAATTGTGGTAAATTAATGTGAGTAATCATATTGTTTAAAAATTAATTAATCAAATTGGGTCATAAGAAAGTAATTATTAGAGTTGTTGGCCTAAAATTAAAGTGTTGTAAGAAATGTGTAAGTGATGTGTAAGAGATGTGTAAGTTGATTTTGGAGTATGAAACACTCCATCTTCTTTGAAATTCGAATTTGTCCTTGGAGGCTGATTTTGGAGGCTTGTGGGACAAGTTAAACTTGTCCCATACCTCTTAAATTTGTATACCAACCTTACCTATGGTTGGAGAGTTAAATTTAGCCCTTTTTATGCATTTTTTGTAAGTCAAGTTGAATGTTTTATTGCACTTTTCTTACATGTTTTAATTTCAGTCCTTATGGGGTGTGGGCTTGCTTTGAGTGTGTAAGTAAAACTATCATATTATTCACCCACCTATTGATTATGCATTGGAGAATGAAGTTGAATTTTGTGTTGGGGTTGAGGATGTGTGATGTGGCATCCTACATGGATCCACCTCATCCTCTTCTCTTCCCTCTTCTTTTATTGAATTCCTTAGCTTGTTTTTGGGTTGCTTCACTTTTATCACTTCATTTTGGGAGACTTCTTTTGGTCTTGAGAGCTCTTGCTTTTGGAGAAGATTGGAGATTGTTGCATGCTTGTGGATTGTTGATCTTGGACTATTTTGCATTGGAAAGCTTGTGTTTTGGACTTGGAACAAACTCCATCATGGAGAGGTAAGAGCTTGGCTCTTGGAAATGCTCTTCTTCCCTTTTATGAATATGTAAATGTTTGTATGTTTGTTTTTGTTTGTTGGGTTGGTTGGGTAGATGGCTTAGGGATGGTGTAGGAGAAGACTATGGGGTACTCTTGAGGGAGGCATAAGTGTTTTGGGAGGTATAAGTGTGGAGGGAGTTGGGATTTGGGTTCCACCTTGTAAAAAGAAATAGCTTGCATTTCTTTACTCATTATGGGGTGCCATAAGAGGTTGGGGAGGCATAAGGAAATGTGAGGAATAAGGGGTACTTGGGGAGGCATAAGGGTATGTCAGGGATTTGAAATGATATGTATTTTGGTGGTTTTTTCTCAGGTGGTGATACCCATTTCCCCTTTGGGAGACATAAGTAGCATCCCCCATAGTTTCTTTCTCCTTTGGCTTGCGTGATGAAGCCTAAGTCTTGTTTGTTATGCTTTAATGTGGTTGTAAACTACATTCTATTTTGGACTGTGTTTTTAAATGTGAGATTGCTTGTGTGTTTGTGGAAGCTTGTTGTTGTCCATGAGTTGAAACACATCTTCTATTGCATTGTGGTTGGGGCTCGAGGGCCAATGAAGAAGGATGGATTCTCCTTTCATTGGATGTCTTGGTTGGGTGGAGAGCATTGCCTTTCCCTAGCCTTTGTTGTGATCAAATTGAAATAAATGGAGGATCTTCATGTTGTTGTTCTAGGAGCAAAGGAAAAGACAGTTTTGACAGTCCTTGTTGAGATTATTATTTATTGTAACCCTTTTCCACTTTGAAGTGGATGACCTTGTATATTACTTTAGTGATGGAAAGATGTTTTTTTATGGCTATGAAAGTTGAAATTCAAAATGTGAAAGAGATGAATTCAGTTTTTTTTTTGGAATGTATGAGAAGGAAATTGTATTCTGTATATTGAAATTGAGGAATGAAATAAGAAATATGTAAAGAAATCATTTTTGAATTAATGGAAGTTGTTACCTTGTTCAAATGATTTGGTGTTCATTGGAAATCTATGTTTGCAATGCATTATGAAACCTTTGTTTGGAAAAAAAGAAAAGTGAATATGTATGTTGAAATGTCATGATGCTTTGTTTTGCAGAAATGAATGTTTGGAAAATCTGAAGTTGTAAATTGGCATTTGAATACCTTGTTTGAATCAACTTAATAAATTAGAGTGTTTTGGAATGAATTTATTATTGAAGTTGGTAAATGTAAACAAATCTATTTGTTTTGGATCGTTGTTAGATGTTTTCAAACTAGAAAATGTTTTTATTCAAAATGCACATAATGACCCCTGAAAATGAATAAGAAAATGAAACATTAAATTGAACTTAGTAGGATTAAAATGACCCCAAACAAGCTAAACCACTTAAGAAATGGTTAAGAATCCTTTCAAATCGAACAAAGGCAAAACTGATAGTTGTTTTGCTGTCAAAATTGAGAAATTTTGAATTAATATTCAATCCAAAAAAACAATTGAAATCCATCCTAAATTCCTCTAAGATCAACCCCCATGTCTGTTTGGCATGTTGAGAAAGGAAGGAGGTCGAATTGAACAAAATTTTATAAGTCAAATGTTACCAGTTTTCATTTTAAAATCCTGCAAAGAATTTTCTCAAAATTACCTTTAAAATTTATCCAAATTAAATTCTTAAGGTTACATGCAAAGAGGACATTGAGGAAAGGTTCATTTATGTGCCTCTATTCTACACCCAGTGAAATTTTCTACCATGTTCCCTATAAGAAGATAATCTATCTCATGCTATGGATGACTATCTCTCTCCTAGTGTTGTGTAAGATGTTTGATAATTGTTGTAATGGACTCTGAATTATGTGTTGGGAATACTTTAAAAAATATTAATCTATAACTTTTCCTAACTAAACCTAGGTTGTTCTTGGTGTTGAGTGGGGAGAATTTAGGTGGCGTTACAAATCTTTGCATGATTTTCTGGATCCATTTATAAATCTTTCCATGCATTGATATTAAATGGGCAGCCACATTAGATCCCGCATGAGGTTATTTTGAAGTTTTATTTTGGGGGAGTGTCGATGCCTCTAGAAGATGGAAGGTATGCGGAAAGAAGATGGAAAGTATGCAGAAGATATGATAATGGATTTTCTCGCATCTTAATTCTATTTTTATATTGAGTCAGGTGGATATGGTTATGTATGTTCACATGAATAATTTTAGGTGGATTAACTGTAGGGAAGATGTTAAATGTGGATTTATGTGGTGGTGCACATAAATTTATTTTAATGTCTGGTGGTATGTAGATAAAGATGAAGATTTTTGTAATGGTAGCGCTAGTCATTTTATTTTTATTTAGTTCATACATACCACAAATCTCAGCTATAACTAGGCTACGCACATTTTACCATACTTTGATCCCATCATCCATCTCATCCATTTCATATGTAAAAACACAAGATTTCTTATATACACGCATATGTACAAAATAGAAAATATATACCCACATCTGTACAAAATAGAAAATACAGTTGATTTAAACATGTTCATCTACCTTGTCTTAACTCGTACATTCTTTATAAAAAAGCAAAGAAAGGATATTTTTTTGTGAATAAGCTTCTTCACTGGGTGGACTTATTTTTTGGCTCCTCATTTTCTAGCATGTTTAAATTTGCTTTGGGCTTCTCCATGGAATGCGTCCTACAATCAACACCCACCTGCAATTTATTGATATTAATCACCATTATTACCTACATAAAATCTCATAATAAAAGACAATAAATGAAGCCTACACATATTTTTTTTTAAAACTTAAAACAATTTAGTAGATATGAGTTATGTTTCATATATTACCATTTGACTATGGTATATAGGTAAAGCAAAGATATGTTAAAAATAAACTTCATAGATATGCAATGAGTTTCAGTAATTCCTCGGAGAAATATGGCTGAAATTTCATAAATAACGACAAAATTTTTATTCTTTCCATAAGTAATTTTAAAATGTAATCCCTTTAATTTAGTTAATAAGTGCATATATTTTCAAAGAAGAAAAGTTCTTTCCCTTTCAAGCAAGAGATAAATATAATTAAATAATAATTAATAATAAAAATTATTACAATTTTTTTCTATTAATTTTTCTTATTAGTGAAAAATAATTTTAAAAATTGAATGAATTTTAAATTGTGTTGTAAATGTAGACAAGCTAAATATAAAATTATCTAAAGGAATGTAAAATTAAGATAATAATAATTGTAATGTTTCTATATTTTTAAAGAGATATGTCACAAATCATTATTGTGGAAATCAAATTGTAGCTTCCACCTACAAATTTGTTGTGTGGTAAACCTTATTTTGTAGAAAAGTATATTGAAAGTTTTACATATATTACTTTGATAAAAATTATATTTGTAAATTGTGGAATAATTCCAAAGAGGACATATATAAACAAACTACAATTTTTGAAAAATATGGGAAATCAACAAAAATAAAAATTGTAGGAAAGTTACAAACATGAAAAAAATTGTGGATTTATATACAATTAAAAAATTGTAGCTTAGCTATAAATTTTTAAATTGTGGTCTATATGTGATCTAACTAATTGTAAAAAGAACTACAAAACATTTCAAATAGAGGATGAGCTACAAATCCAATGCAACGTTTTATTTTTTTGGAAAACTTTGTAACCACAAAACTATTCTTGAAAATTTTGGCATAAGAGAAATTGAGGGTGGCATAAGAGTCTTTTTGGTATGTGATTTGAAGTTTTGGAGGCTTTTAAGTTAGACACCTAATCGCATTGGAGACATAAGTGAAAATCCATGTTTCTTTTTTCTCTTTGCTTGATTATTGAGTCTTTGTGTTTGGAAATTTTTTTATGTTTATTGTGATTTGGTATAGTTCTTATTGTGTTAAAAGTTTGTATGAATTATTATTGTTGAAGCCATGTAAAAATTTCCTTGGTTACTTGTTGGGTGGAGAGCATTGCCTACTCCCTCTTTGTGTTGTGGGATTGGATTTTGGAGAAATGGAGGATCTTAAGTTGCTACCTTAGACAGTGTTGTGTTGAAGAATATGCAAGAAAAAGATAGTTATCTTTGTAAAAAAATTCCATGTTGTCTCCACCTAAGTGGAGGGCTTGTAACTTGAATTTAAAGAGTTCCAACTTCTTATAAATGTATTATGTAAATTTGATTTTTATTGATTATTAAAAATGTATATTTTATAAAGGAGACAAGAGAAGTTGCATTTTTTTGCTATGATAATTCCTTCAAACTTGTAAAATTTTACCAAGAGTGCATTTGATATAATCTTGTATTTTATTGGGTTAGTTTTTGGAAATTAAAACTATGAAGACTTGTTTGATTTAAGTTGAAGTATGGACTTTGAAAGGGTTTTGTATTGAAAATAGAGTTCTCCCTAATATAAACTTTTATCTAAAAATTGTATTATAAATTGGTTTTGAAACAATGGTGTTCATGAATGGAAGTATATGTTGTTTTCTTTCTTACATTATTGGTAAACTAGATTGAAAAGAAAATGTATAAGTTTCATTATGAATACTTTATTTTATATTGCATTGCAATTAGGAATATGAAAAAGGAATAATTGAGTTAATCTCTAATCAATTTTTGCAAAGGAAACTATTACTACTATCCCACATATTTGAATTGTAATGAAATTTAACAAGTCACATATATCTTATACTTAATTTTAAAATAAAGTAATTGTAGTGAATGTTTGAATTAGCGAATAACAAAATACACAACTAGGAGTATATATATATTTATATAAATTTATATATTTATTTATATTATAATTATAACTATATATTAAATAAAATCATTATCTTATATGATATATATAGTATTAGTAGATATATATATATATATATATATATATATATATATATATATATATATACATACATACATACATACATACATACATACATACATACATACATACATACATACATCTATACATGTATAGATGTATGTATGTATGTATGTATGTATGTATGTATGTATTTCTTTAAACACAATCGCCAAATTAAAAATACCCAAATTTAATTATGGTGGCCTGATAAATAAAAAAGATTAGGTATTTATTTTTTCTCTTGGATTGAATATTGAGTCTTTGTGCTTGAGAAAAATTGTATGTTTGTTGTGATTTTGTATTGTTCTTATTGTGTTGAAATTTTGTATGAATGATTGTTTTTGAATCCATGTAAAAAAATTTGGTTACTTGATACCTCATATTGCTTCATTGTTGGGGCTTGGGGCCAATGAGGAGGAGGAATTCTCTTTCCCATCAATTATAGGTTGGGTGGAGAGCGTTTCGTACTCCCTCTTTGTGTTGTGTGATTGGATTTTGGAGAAATGCAGGAGCTCAAGTTATTACCTTGGACAGTGTTGTGTTAAAGAATATCAAAGAAAAAGATAGTTATCTTTGTGAATCTTTTGCATGTTGTCTCCACCTAAGTGGAGAGCTCAGTAATTTGAATTTAAAGAGTTCCAAATTCTTGTAAATGTATTATGTAAATTTGATTTGTATTGATTATCAAAAATGTATATTTTATAAAGGACGCAAGACAAGTTGCATTTGTTGCTATGATAATTCCTTCAAACTTGTAAAATTTTACCAAAAGTGCATTTGATGTAATCTTGTATTTTATTGGGTTAGTTTCTTGAAAATTAAAACTATTAAGACTTGTATTATTTTAGGTGAAGTATGGACTTTGAAAGGGTTTTGTATTGAAAATAGAGTTCTCCTAATCTAAACTTTTATCTAAAAGTTGTATTATAAATAGATTTTGAAATGATAGTGTTCATGAATGGAAGTATATGTTGTTTTCTTTTCTTGCATTATTGTAAACTAGATTGAAAAGAAAAGGAATAAGTTTCATTATGAATGCTTTATTTTACATTCCATTGGAATTAGGAATATGAAAAGGAATAATGGAGTTAATCCTAATCAATTTTTGCAAAGGAAACTATTACTATTATCCTACATATGTCGATAGAAATGAAATTTAACAAGTCACATATATCTTATACTTCATTTTAAAATAAATTTGTATTGAATGTTAAAATTAGCGAATAACAAAAATACACAACTATGAGTATATATATTTATATAAATTTATATTATAATTATAACTATATATTAAATAAAATCATTATGTTATATATATATATATATATATATATATATATATATATATATATATATATATATATATATATATATATATATATATATATATATTATATTGAATAGCAAAACCAGAATGGCTTATAACAAAGTTTGTTTATATCTAAAATAAAAATTCAAAAGTGTTTAAAGCCAAATGGAGCGCTGCAGCCTATGGGTTAAGATCATTTTAAGTGGGTTAGGGAGAGGGTGTTGCCCCACCCCCAACCATACTATTTGACCTGAACAAACTTTTAAACGCTATATATATATCACTACAACAAACAAGGTTATTTGCCACAAATTTTCAACAATATTTTTGTGGTTACAAAGCTTTCAAATAAAATAAAATGTGGAATTGGAGTTGTAGCTCATCCACTATTTAACATGTTTTTGTAGAAATTTTACAATTATTTAGATCATGGATAGAGCACAATCTATAGCTCATCTACATTTTTAATTGTATATCATCTACAATTTTTATTATTGTTGATTTTTCACATTTTTGTTAAAATTATAGTTTGTCTATATATCTCCTCTTTGTAGCTACTCCACAATTTACAAATATGTATCCCTCATCAATGTGGTATTTGTGGAAATTTCAATTTTATTTTCTACAATTAAGATTATCACAATCAACTTGTAGGTGGAAGCTACAATTTGATTTCCACAATAATAATTTGTGATATATATCTCTTAAAAATATGTAGAAACATTACAATTATTATTCTCCTAATTTTAAATTCCTTTCTATAATTTTATATAGTGTGTCTACATTTACAGAATGCAATTTAAAAATCATTCAATTTGTTAAAATAATTATCATTCCAAAAAAATATTTAAAATTATTATCAATAAATATATTCAACTATAAAATATTTGTGGTAATTGTTAACATTAATTAGAGTTAAATATTATGAAATATAAGTTAGGAATGATTGAGCTACTAGAAGTCAAATGCATTTTTAAATTTATGTTGAATGAATGTTAAAAAGTAACAATTAAATTGAAATAAATTAAAAGCATGTTTCTTTATTCTTATACTTTCAAGACCATTTAGTGTGGTTCAAAAATACAACTTTTTGAAAACAAATAATTTTATAGATATCTATTGAAGGGATATGTAAATCATCCACCAAAAGTCATAGATATCTAAATACATGATTGTAAATGGGTTTCACTAGGGGCCAAATTTTAACCGTCACCGAAAGGAAGGAACCCATTTCGTAAAATATCATTACGAAACTAAGAATATATAAATATTTGAGAGCCAAAATTTCAGTTTGTGGTTACTATCGAGTCTTGGCTGATCTAGACATTACCAACTATAATTTCTGTGCAAACCCAAAACACATCTAAATACTATTAAAAAAAGTCATAATAGAAAAGAAAGCGTAGTAAATACAATGCAAAAATTAAAATAGAAAGTGTTTGGGTGGCTGGACCTTTCAACTAGGGTCCAACATAAGGGATTAAAAATAATACATTCAAGTATAATGATGATACATCCATATGATATAAATGAATTCTATGCAGAGAAATTAAAAACCATATGCTAACACAGTTCCACCAAGCATGGCACTATTGGATGTCACATGTGCATTAATTATTGGTTTTCTGTGGAGAGTTACATCTGATATATCACTATCAAATTGTACTAAAACCTTGAAGTGGCTGAGAGAAAAAATCTTATCATATAATGAATTTTTTTCTTATAAAGTGAGTGAAACACTCTTTCACAAACATGGTTATACATCGGTGAGGAAGTAGACATTTCATACTTATGGTTGAATGATGGCAGATAATGGATATAAAATCATCGATAAAGAATCGAGATCAAAGAAGATCTGTAATGCCCGCTAAAAACAAACCACTTGAGACCCAAGAATAACCTAGGATCAGTTAGGAAAATTATGGAATAATATTTTTTGTTGTTTAAAAGAGTCTACAACCAAAGTTACAAGACAATAGTTGTCGTGAGTAAGTTTCAAAGCCAAAAACTATTAATAGCTTATAGTTTTATTAATACGACGATTATAAAAGATCACAAGGTCCAAACTTAGGGTTGGATTAATCAATTAGGTTAAGATGGTAATTTCTCACTATACAACTCTCTAACAGTTTAAAATATTCAACTTGATTTTTCTCAAAAGTAATGCACTCAAAACTTTCCAAACACATTCCCATTAGATAGGAAATTTCCTCACCTTTCCAAAGATCTAAAGAAGTCCTCCAAACTCCTTATATTTCTCAAGTTATGCGACGACGGACCTTGGGAGAAAATTTTTCCCAAGAACGGTCTGCGGGCCTAGGGGAGAAAATTTTCCATGTGTGGGCTGGAAGAGGAAATTTTTCCCGTCACGCAGCTATAGAAAGAATTTTTTCCTCAGTGCGGGCCTATGGGCTGCTTGAGGACAAATTTCCCCAAGGGCGTCTGTTCAAGATGACAGAGCTGGAGGAAAGTTGGATTCTTAGCGCTGGGGCGAAAAGCACACTTTACCCCACGCCCGAAAAAGATATTATACGCCGTGCTGAGGATACAGCACGTTCTAAGCCAACGCAGGGAAGCGGGTTAGCAGGGACAAATAGGAATTTTTTCCTAAGGGTTAAAAAGGTGCATGGGATTAAAATCCACCCGCTCCTCTGCGGTGCCCCTCTAAGCCATGTGTCGGCTTAATGATTGGGTGCCAGCTAAGCGAGGATGCGGGAAAACCTAGAATTTTTTTCATTTTTATTTTTTTGTGATCTTAGATTATTTTTCATTGCTTCGAAAGATGGTTTTGGTTCAACATTGCATGGTGGGAAACTTCGTGATTTTGTGCTTTTGAAAAAAATAAGTGAAAAGGTAAGTTTTGAACCACGGGTCCACCTAGCAATATTTTATTAATTAAAGTTAACAGTTAGAAAATTTTTGAAGCCAAAATGAAGTGAAAACTTGAGAAATGGGCGAACGTTTGATTAGAATCTCGAGTTTTGGAAAACGATAACTTTTCAAAAGTTCTCGACATACTCGCACAGGAATCATTAATATTTAATTTTGGTAATGATTAAGGGTAAATTTAATGAAAACTTTATCTGCAAGATTTTAAAATTCAAACCGGTAAATTTTAACTTATGAAATTTTAATCAGTTGATCTTCTTCCTCTCTCAAAATGTCAATTAAACATGGAGCATTGTTCTTAGATGTATTTAGGATGGATCTAGAAGGTAATTATGTTTGATTGATTCCCAAATTAAAAAAATACAACTTTGACAAAAAAATGACAAGAAAGCGGTTTGAGCCCAATTTTGCTAAGTTTCCTACGAAATTCCTTAAGTGTTTTTCTCCAATTGAATTCATTTAGGGAATACTACTTCAATTAAATTGTTTAATTTGTTTTTCATTGCTATAGGTTTGAACTGTATTTTGGATAAAGTATTTTCCAGCTTGAAAATACAAAATAGAGATCAAATTTTAAAGGATCTATTGTACCCAAAATTAATCCCCTTCAAAGGCCGAGCAACATCATGGGTTTTACAGTAACACCTTTCGAAGCGATAGATGATTGTGTATGTCGTTTTGTAACTGTGTGAAGCAATCTATCTAACTTGTTAAGACTCAGGTTTTGAAAGGAGTGGGTAACACCTTAAAAGGATGTGATCTAATCATAACTATTTTAGGTTGTGCCTTTTAACCAAGGTAAGAGAACCTATTTTGTAACCTCTATTATTGAAGAATCCGGTAAATCATTATTTTGCATAAATTTAATAGAAAGGACCTTGGGAAAAATATGATCAACACACCAAATATGACTCTCACGAGTTGTCACTTCCCGCATCATGAGGATATTTTCATAAGAAGGCACATGTTACTAAATACATTTGGGATCGTGATTTTTCTCGCATGTTTAGGTGATGGGGATTATGCATTGGCATACACACATGACAAACATGGGTAATACTGGGTAGGATCAGTTGTTTTGAATAATGTTTTTGGTAGGAGGTGGGGCCGGATGAACTTCACTTGTCGATCCTTGAGGAATATTACAAAATGGAAGGTTAAAAAAACAAAATGCCACAGAACACTTAAATTGTTTCTTTAACCAGAATATGAGCTTGATGGAGGCCCAGTTAGCACTTTTTCACACAATCTTTGAGATTCTATCATGAAGGCTTGAGTAATAAAACCTAACAAAGCATCAATATCTAAGCCAAATCACGCCAAAGGTACACCCTGGAGGCTTATAGACAATCTCTCACAATAGATGAAAGAAAAGTGATTTTAAATCATTTATTCCAATCCCGGATGAAATATCTCCCGAGAAATGAAACTCAGATTTCACTAAATTGTCACAAGGATTGAGACCTATGTGATTGAATTATATTTTAACATAGGATTGCAATAGAAATAAGAAAAAATACTGCATACATTTAGAGATGAAACAAACACTTTTTCTCAAGACAACACAAAATAACTTGAATTTGATTAAATCTATCAAAGAAGGGAAAGTTTCTAGAATAGTCTCGAGAGAATTTCAATGGTTGTACACTCAGTAACCACCTTGACATGATCGATTCAATACACAAGAGATATATAATCCTCTCAAACAGATTCTCTAAAATGATGGTCTCTCAAGATTTTTTCTATTAGAATAATCAATCCCGACCCTAACACTCCAACCATTTACACAATAGACCCATTCCCCCAAAAAAAAATCAAGACATTGAGTGCTACTAGTGCTTGCCATGATCACGATCGTAATTACTAGAATCGGATCCGTAAAAAGTCACCAAGTGTTCGGGGCGGATCTCTTCAAATGTCTCCTCGCATTCAACTCCTTCCTCTAGAAAGTCATGATTTCTTCCATTCGCCGACCACTTCTTCCCCTAATCAGTAAATCTAGCTCCTTGCGTCTGGGGGGAGAAGAAAAATGAAAAATCAGATCGAGCTCGATAGTGGACCAATTTTAATGGTGAAAGATATCTATAGATGTCCCCACCAAACTTAGATATCAAAATTAACTTGCCTCTTTGTTTGGCATGTAGAAAATACCAAGAAATCATGAAGGCTCGCACTTCCAAGAGATTTTAGTAAAACTGGAGGAAAATCAAATTTACACACACAACAGCCGTTGATCTCTACTTTGAATTTGGGCTATCCACATGGAAGATTCAAGAATGGGCTCGGGGCTTTTTTTTTAATTTTTACGACCCTTTGAAAAAATGTAAAAATTTCACATTTTTCTCCACACCTTCGCTTCGAAAATGGGCTCGACATGTTTCCTAAGGTGGGTCCCAAAGGAAATGTGGAAAAAATCTTCCATTTGACATCCTTTTTGAAGAAAGAAAAATTTTCCAAGTTTCCCCGCAGCTTCCGCCCTTCGCTTCTAGTTTCCAAGGTAGGTCCCAGCGGAACCTCGCTCCCTTTTATACCTTTAACGTAGGTCCCAGCGGAACCTCGCACCTCCACCCGAGTGGAGACAGGTTTTGACCTTTCTTTTGTTGGGTTTTGCATGGGCCATTTTTTATATTTTAACTGCTTTTTTTTTAGATGAAGAGGCAAAATTTTTAAGCTACCCCGATGGTTCGCTTCCCGCCCCTTTTGAATTTTCAAAATTCCATGTGTCACAATGGTGCACCTTCAGTGGTCCCCAAGATTTGAGACCTAGAAAGAGCATGGGCTCGCCACGTGTCCTAACCCGAAAAAAATTATTTGAAGGCTTGAAGCCTAGCGAGAGGGCGAATGTGTCGGGATTAGCGGCGTCTCCTTTGGTTGTTGAAAAGTCCAAGAAAAATGCAAATTGAACGAAGGCCTCTAAGTGTCTTCCTAGTGTTTATTTAAAATGAAACCTAAGGGCTAGTCCCAAACTTGCGTGGTTACTCCACGTGTCCCAAACTTCCCAAAAAAATTTTTAAGAAAGCCTAAGTATGGGAAGACCCGACGGAAGCCTCCATGTGTCTTTGTCCCGAAACCCCCATGTGTCCTCCCAAAGTGCTACTCCAAAGCATTGTTCCTTCACATGGACAAATTTTTAAGTTAATGTAATTCATAGAATTTTTTTAGTACCCATTCCAGGTTGCATCCAACTAAAAGAAGCCACGTTTCATGTTGATGCGAGAATGCAAATTTGACTGGGAGAAACACCCACAAACCGTAAAATACAAAAAAATGACCATTTGATTGTGAAAATAAAAATTTCTCCAAGGAAAAGATCTCAGGAATGTTACAAGGCTAAAATACATTCCTAAAAAACACATCCATTCATTTTTCTTCAAGTATTTAGGGCCGAAATGACAAGGAAGACAAATCCACATTTGTGGAGAATGGAAACATTGGGGAGTCCAAGTTTTGAATGAGCACAGAGAACAGGAGACCCACATTATAGACCCATATGTGATCTTTGACCCAGGAACTGATTAAAAATGGCAACAGAGACTAACCAGGCACAACACGGGGAAGTAGAAAATGACAGAGGCCGTAAATCAATAGATTTTCAAAGGAAAAATGGGGTGAGACTATTTTGAGCATCAACGGGATCTATTTTCCATTTTCATCTTCCAAGTATTAGAATTCATTCCAATTCTAATCTAATACATTTAGTTTATTTAAATCAAACTATTCAAAACCAAAATGCAATTCTGATTTCCAATCTTACACATTTAATAAGACAAGGTTCTATATTTTCCTCACACGCATTTCTTCCTTTCAAACAGAGATTTCAAATACATTTCAAACTCCTATTTTAAACAAAAATAGTTCCAATTGTGAAAAATAATGCAACTTTTATTCAAAAGACAAGATTTCTTTCTTTTTCTGACTTCTCTTTTCTATTTTTTTCACAATACAATAATCAAAATACATCTCTTTCTTTCAAAACAAAACAAAGTATATTTCTCCTTTACATTTAAAAATTACAACTTTCATATTCAATACAACATAATTCCATTACAAAACATATACAAGTTCATCCACTTTAAGTGGGAAGGTTACAATAAGATTTCTTTTCAACAAGGGACTCATGAAACTATTTTCTTTCTCGGATCCGAGCAACAACAACATGCAGGTTTATCATTCTTCCAATTCGATCACAACAAGATCGGGGAAAGGCAACGCTCTCCACCCAAACAAGACATCTAATGAAAAGGAGAAGCTATCCTTCTTTATTTCCCCTGAGCCCCAACCACAATACAATAAAATTTGTGTTTCAATTTATGGCAACAACAAAGGCTTCCACAACCCTACATGTAAATTTCACATTTTAAACACAGTTCAAAATGAATGTAGTTTACAACCACATTAAAACATAGAAAACAAAACTCGGGATTCATCATGTAAGCAAAGGGGAAAGAAACTATGGGGATGCTACTTATGCCTCCCAAAGGGAAATGGGTATCACCACCTGATTTCAAACCACCAAAATATAGTGTATCAAAGCCTTGACATGACCTTATGCCTCCTCAACCTCTTATGGCACTCCATAACATGTAAATAAATGCAAGCTATTTATTTGTGACGTGGAACCCATATCGGAAATCCCTCCAAACTTATTCCTCCCCAAAACACTTGTGCGTCCCATAAAATGAACCCCATAGTCTTCTCCTACACCATTTCTAGGCCATCTACCCAACATCCCAAAAACATGCAAAATCATTCACAACAATAACAATTTCATAAACAGAAAGAAGCATTACAATATCCAAGCTCCTACCTCTCCATGATGGAGTTGTTCCAATTTCCAAAACAACAAGCTTTATCCCAAAGCAAGCAATCCAAATCAGCCAAGCACAAGAATGCGACAAACTTCCTCAAGACATCTCCAAGAAAAACATCCAAAACAAAAATAATTCACCCCAAAAAGAGTTTCCCAAAAGTGAAGCCACCCAAAACATGGTAAGCAATTAAAATTTTATAGAAGAGGGAAGAGAAGAGGATAAGGTGGATCCATGTAGGATGCCACATCACACATATTCAACCCCAACCCAAAAGTCAACTTCATTCTCCAATGCATAATAAATAGGTCGGTGAATAATATGACGGTTTTCTTACACACTCAAATCAAACCCACACCCAAAAGGACTGAAATTAAACCATGTAAGAAAAGTGCAATTAAAACTTACAATTGTCTTCTCAAAATGCATTAAAAAGTCTAATTATAACACCCAACCCATACGTATTGTTGGTAGGTAAATTTAAGAGGTATGGGACAAGTTTAACATTGTCCCACAAGCCTAAAAAATCAGCCTCCATTGAAAAAATCGAATTTCCAAGAATGTGGAGTGTTTTACACTCAAAAGTTAACTTACACATCACTAGCATATTACTTACTCCTTCTTACAACACTTTAACACATAACCAACAACCATATTAATTACATTCTCATGATATATTTTAATTAATTAACTTAGCAACATGCTTACTCACAATATTAACACCACATTAAATACATAATGAAATGGGTAAGTGCACTACATAAAACACATGGAAACATTAAAAAAAAGGGACCAAATAAAATAAAAAACATAAAATCCATTGGTCACATTTAAAGGTGATCCCTCCTCATATGGGAATACCTAAAGAAAAAACCACACAAAAACAATACAAGTTCTCATGGTGACCTTGTTGAATTCAACTAGAATTCTAATGTGGTTGGTCTCCAATCCCTAATGTTTATTGTGATATTTTAATCTGAAAAACACAAATACCTCCTTGACCTCTTGGCCATATTAGAACATTCAAAATAATATAAATAAAATTCCAAAATATCTAGATATATGAATCACAACATCATCCAAGCTACCAATAAGATCATTTGCAATTTTACTCAACAACTATATCATCATCAAATAATTTCCATTTCTAGGTATACTCACAATATCCAAATATCACATCTCCAAACCACATCCATAATATAACCATGTCAAACAGTATATCATCATCAATATACAAAATGTCTCTAATAATCATCATGCATCATAATTGAATCAAATTCAACAATAACCCATGGTCTAACATCTAACATCATACTATAATAAAGTCCAAAATCATCTGTCCTCCGATATTTTCCATACAAAATCATACTATAATAGTGCAAGAGAAACCATTTCCTCTAACCTATCACAACTAAGAGTTGTCCTCCGCTCTCTACCATAAAAAGCTGAAAAGGAGCCACTATAGAACTACGAAAACTATTATTCTAGGAAAACTCTACCAAGTACATTTACTCCACCCATCTAGACTCCTGATCTAGCACATACATCCCGAGCATGTCCTCTAAAATCTGATTCACCCACATAGTCTATCCATCTCGTCTCGAGGTGATATGGTGTGCTGAAGTTGATTCTCATCCCGAGGGCATACTGCATGGTAGTCCGTGAAATGGGAAGTATGCAAAGGATCGCAGTCCTCACAAATAAACTTCCGCGATCTCGTGCAATGTGACCAAAATATCATCCAAATATACTTTTTCCCTACAATAGCTGTATAAGTGGTTTTCACCAAAGAAAAGTGAGCCACTTTTATCAATTTATCAACCGTGACCATGATGGTGTTGTGGTGATATCTTGACATCGGTATCCCAACAATGAAGTCCATGGAAATGGTGTGCCATTTCCACTGCAGTATAACATGAGGAAAGAGAAGGAAAGCATGATGTTGATGCTCAGCCTTCACTTTCTCACATTAAACAAGTGTGACACAAACCGAGCCACATCTCCGTGAAGTCCTCTCCAGGTGATACAACTATCTCAAAGTAGCACTTGTGTATCTTTACACCCTAATATGGGTTTAATAGGGTGCACGATGTGCCTCTTCCAATATGTCCTACCTCAAGCCTCTATCTCTGGGAACATAAATCCAACCTTTGTGTCGAGAAGGCCATCTACCTCTAGTGAGAAATCATCAAACTTCCATTCAGGGGTCTCCTGGGACTCGATCTCTACTCGAATCAAGCAATGTAGAAGTTGTCAAGAGGAAGCTACTAAATAATCCTTCTCTGTAAACTCTGTGCTCACTAAGGTGGCCATAGCCACATGTCTCCATCTTCTAATAGCATCTACCACCACATTCTCCTTCCCCTTCACATGCTCTATCTCCATATAATACTCACAAAGCAACTCCATCCAACGCCGCTGAAAAGTGTTGAGATTGGGCTACGTGAAGAGGTGGCGAAGACTCAAGTGATCTATCACGAGTGTGAATCTTGAGTCAAGCAGAAAGTGTCTCCATCAAACCAAAGCATGCACAACTACATGCAGATCAAGATCATGATTCGGATAACTAAGCTCATAATTTTTGAGTTTGTGAGACTCAAAAGCCACCACTCTTCCCTCCTGCATCAACACACGTCCAAGTCCCGCCAAAGGAGCATCTCGTGCATATGAAAAACTCACCCTATGGATCTAGCATTGCCAAAATAGGTGTTGTAGTGAGGCATTACTTCATTTTCCTAAAGGCTTGCTCACACCTATCGACCAAACAAATCTTTTCCCTTTCCACTCAAGGAAGTGATGGGGTGCTTGTGAATCGGGGAGAAGTCTGAACAAATCTTCTATAGTAACTTTGATAATCCCATGAAGTTGGACACCTCGGTCACGGTAGTGGGTGCTAGCCAATCCATGATGGCCCTAATATTGGAAGGATCGATGGCGATACCTTCCCCTGAAATGATATGACCAAAATACCGCACCTATGTCGGAAAGAATGTACACTTCTCTAGGTTCTCATAAAGTTTACGCTCATTGAAGACACTAAAGAACTTGGTGAAGATGGCCCTCATGCTCCTCACGCATTCGTGAGTAAATCAAAATGTCATCAAGAAATATGAGCATGAAGTGATCTAAGAAGGCCCTAGACACCTCATTCATCAAACTCATAAACACTGCGGGGGCATTCGTCAACCCAAAAGGTACCACTATGAACTCATAGTGGCCATATCTCGTACGGAAGGTGGTCTTATGAATGTCCCTCTGAAATCCTTAGCTAATGGTAGCCTAACTTAAGGTCTATCTTAGAGAAATTTGTGGCTCCCTTCATCTGATCAAACAAATCATCAATGCACAGAAGGGGATAATGATTCTTGATCATTACTTTGTTCAGCTGGCGGTAATCAATACACAACCGCAAGGATCCGTCCTTCTTATTTACAAAGATCACCGGTGCACCCCAAGGGGATACACTAGGATGAATTAGGCCTTTCTCCAGAAGACCCTCAAGCTCTGACTTAAGCTCATAGAGTTCGGGGTAGTCATCGATAAGGTGCTCGTGAGATAGGATTTGCTCCCATAACTAGATCTATATGAAAATCTATCCCCCATGGGGTGGAAACCCCAGTAGATCCTTGGAAAGACATCGAGAAAACTCTCTCAAATGGGATGGTCATCTAGAGATGGTCCACTAGACCCATCCTCTCGATCGACATTCTTCGTGACAAAAAACATCGACAACCTCGTCACACACAGCATAGCTTAAGATGTATAGTGGAGATGGTCCAAATAGAAATGGGTCTCCGACCCCCGCTATCACTTTCTTAACTCCTAGATCATCTATACAAGATATGATCTTGTTGTAACAATCCACTCTAGCTCTATGTGTAGATAACTAGTCCATGCCAAGATGACTCCATAGGAGCCCAATGGAAGGATATGAATATCTTAGGTAGTGGTGAAAGGTCCCAAATCCACTACACACTTCTTAACTAAGGATTCTAAAGAGATCTTAGCTCCGAAGCCATCTCAACATCCCAACTATGACCCTACCTAACTACTGACCAGCTTGCATCACTCTACTTAGAGATGATGTAATGAAAGAATCGAAGAACAACAAGAATTAAACAAAATGGAGGTAGGAATGCCACCAATACTACATCTTGTCTCAATAACTATGCTCTAGATGTGTGGCCTAGCGGTTCTCAACTACTACATAAATCCCGTGCAATGCACCCCATGTCACCAAGAGTAGATTCTCATATTTTCTCTTACCCTTGTTATTAGTGTTTTGTGGGTGTTCTCTCAAAAAAATGTCAGAGTAACATCACAAAAAAAACCACATGATCCTCTCCCTGTGTAGTAGTTGTGGCGATACTGCGGATGTATGTGGTGTGGATCATGATGATCTTGTTGTGAGTCTGCTAAGGTATCGTGGGTGAGCTCTACTAAGTGAGCTCTACTGGGCACCCTATGTCTGATGGGACCCCTAGGAGGAGGTTCCATACTTCATCCTCTCTATGCATCCAACCTCTGTGGACTTCTATAAGGTGGGCGAGATTACTTTGCTTACTCTTTGTTTGTGGTGTAAAGATGACTATGCTTTGATACCTATCCACCATGAGAAAGAGTGCGACCGCCTAGATCTGCTATCCTGCATCTCGATGTATGCAGCTCGAACTCGAGTCTCCTAACACAGTAGGTATTTTCCCAAGTCTCCTCTACTATATAGGCCTTCTCAATGACCTCGAGATAATGTTTGTGGACAATGGATTAAATCTTTGCACCTCCAATGTCTAGATTCGACCCCTGGATGAACACCGTGAATCCATACCTACTCATCCCGCACATAATCAACATCTTTGGAGTAGATCTAGAGACACCTAAAATATGGTTACACTTAGCATTTCCTTCAATTGAACTAATTGACGATACTTCATTAACTCCCTATTAAGATTTTTTAGCTCCATTCTCGGATTCCCCTTTTATGACACTTTTGTTATCACCGAATCACAAAGACCCCTAGATATTGATCGATTTCTAGTTTGATCATTCTACGCATCCAATGTGATGGATAACATGGGTACTATCACCAACTTGTGGGACTTGCAAGTACTTGAGATAGACCTCCAGAGAAAGTGCTGGTTCTTGCTCCTAAACTACCTGCCACAATCTACTCTAATGCAGGGGAAACTAACTATTCTAATCTAAATTTCCAAGGGACCAGGGAGAGAGAGTGCATAAAATGAAATCCTACACTAAAGCGGTGATACACCAGAAAAGGAGGGTGTGAGAGTAGTCTCCAAATGTGTGAAATACAAAGAAAAAGTACACACTAGAAGAGGTGATGACAGTTCTCCATAATCTAGCAAAATGCATTCACAACAATATTCCAAGCATACACAATGATAATGGATCCCTACAAGAACATAATAATAGACACAATATTCTTGTAGAAAGATTAAAGGGGAAAGAAGAATGCAAGAAAACACAGCAGGGGAAGATACATCCACAAACTGATATTTTATTGCTTCATGATATGCATAGTTCAGTCTATTACAAGATAAGGGCCTGGATCACCATGCAAGGAGTCCACTACAAGGGCCTGCAACACACTAAGCTTCACAAAGAATTTTGGCAGAGCTTTGCTACCAAAAAAACTCTCTCCTTTACAATGATCCCAACACACCAATTTATAGAAAAATGAGAAGGAGAAGAGAAGGAAGGGAAAATGGAAATCCCAAAATCTGTCCTTCAACCACCTATAAGAGGCATTAAATTGAGTGAAATGATTGTACATTACTTGCAAAAGGCTCCCATACTGTTCCATGTGCTGCAGCTGAAAATAAAGAATGATGACCATGCCTCTTAATTGCACTCCCAAATTACCAAATAAAACACCTTTATGAACCCGGCCATGTTTTCTTAAAACTATCCACCAATTGCTTATCAAATCTATAATTTCTTTTTTTTGTTGGTCTTGGAGCCACGATTAAAACGGTACAAATTTTGTGGAATTTTGTTAAGGAATGCAAAAGTTATGGCCTTAGTGTGGGCAGCTATTTGGGGTCTTGCAGGGCGTTTTTATTCATTTGACGGGAATGAGCATTAACTTGACTAGGATGAACACGTTTCCTTCATTTAAATATGTATACCCTCATTAAAAATAAGAAATCCAGTTTTTAGGCGTAGAGGACGTCGTGCTTGTTCGAGAAAGTCCAATTTTATGAAAATCGAGCTCGATTCAAAAGTTATGGCCGTTTGAAGTTTCCTGACCAAATGTTGACTTTTCTTCCTTCTTTGCGGCAAGCTTGGCTTTCCACATCCCACGCGTCCCTTTGGCACAAATTTACCAGTGAAAGTCCTCTGCTTTTGGCTGAACCGGTCGGTTCGCCCGCCGCGTACTCTTGTCCCGCTTGTCCCGGACTACTTAGGCACAAATTCTTGATTCGCCTAGGTTGGCGGTTCGCGTACTTTTGTCCAAAGCTGTCCGTGCGAAAGTTCTCATTTCGGCCGATCTTGCTGGTTCACGTACTTCACGTACCTTCGGCCCAGCTGTTCTGGGCTGCCTTAAGTCTTTTCGGCCGACTTGCGTCCTCCGCGTACTAATTGCCGGATGTCCCAGGATCGCTGTTTTAACAGTTAGTCAATTTTTCAAATTTTACGATATGGTTGGGATTTCCGGCGTCACGCGTCCTTTGTCCCAACTATCCCAAATGCTCTGTGCAGATCGCCCTGTGGCCTTTTGGCGGTTCGCACCAGATGTCCCTCATGTCCCGATGCTGCGAGGACTAGGACTTAGCCATTTTCATGATTTTTTTCTGCCCGAGCTTGTTTTCTACAAATTTTCACCTTTTCTCAGAACTTTCTCTCTTCTTCTTGGATAGGGAGTTAGAAAAATCGAGGGGACCCCAGAAACATGATTTTTTCCTTGAATCAATATAATTTCTTGGGACTAAAGAATTTGATGCATGTTATCAAAATTACCTTGAGGGGTGAATTTTGGATAACAATTTTAGCGACTTCAGTGGGGTGTCCTGCGGATGAAGAATGGCCAGCTGCTTGTAGCAATCCATTGGGCATGGAGTCTGTTTGATAATCTCTCAGCTGATCTGAAATTTGAAAACATGTCCTTGAGCCATCGAAACATTCGTTGAGCTGGTTTTCCTATGGCTGCAAATTCTTTTCCAGGAGATTGATGAGCTGCAAACATGCACATACTAGAAGCAATAGGACATGTGCACAAGCACTTAGGGAAATAAAACTACTCTAACAACAGTACAATGTGCATAAGCACTTAGAGGAATGGAAATTCTAAATTAATATTTACAAGGGTGAAAATCTATCTTTCTAGTAGCAATGTTTGAGATAGATCCCATTGACCAGAATCTGCAATTCTTCACCATCCAACTTAGCCAGTCGGAAAGCATTGCTACCTTTGCATTCAATGATCATGTAAGCCACTCCCAGATGGCATCAAACTTGGAGTGCTTTCCTGGTTTTGTACGATCAAGCATCCCACTTCAAGTCAAATCTCCAGTTTGTAATATCCTCTGGCCTTAGCTTTCTTGTCAAAACTCTTTTGACCAATGCCTTATCTTTTTCTATGGTCTCAGCATTTGCATGATCTCTTGTCTCTTCTAATTCCATCAGCTCTGCATACCTGATTTCCATAGGTTCAAACTCAGCTAGTTCCAACTGTTTCATGAGTTCCAATGTTGGCAACTCGAGTGATATAGGTAGAACTGCTTCCTTCCCGTACACAAGCTTGTAAGGAGAGCTTCTTGTAGACCTCTTGGGTGTGATCCTATCAGCCCATAGGGCTGATTTGAGCTTTGCATGCCAAGTTCTTTGGTTTTCATCCAGAGTCCTTCTGATGATTCTTAGTAGGTTCTTGTTCATAGACTCGGCTTGGCCATTACCTTGAGGGTAATAGTTCGATGAAGTGCTGAGATACACACAATTCTTGACAGCCCATTCAGTGATCTTTGTGCCAAGGAATGCCAATGCATTGTCTGATATGATAGTGGCAGGGGCACCAAACATCGTGACTATCCCTTCATATAAATCTAAGATATTATATTCATTTGCCTCCTTGAGTGCCACTACTTTGGTCCACTTGGTGAAATAGTCTCATTGGCGTATTAGTATCCACTTGTGGCCACTGACTTGAATTGGGATTGATAAATTTCAATTAAGTCAATCCCCATTGCATGAATGGCTGATTTAATGAAATTGGATGAAGGGGCAGCGCTGCTAAACCTTTCTTTTCCTACGAAGAATGCACATTTCTGCATTTCTTGACCCATGAGTAGTAATCATTGAACACAGTAGGCCAATAGTAACCAACTTTCATTATTTTGAGAGCTGTCACTCATGGAGCAAAGTGGCCTCCTGCTTCCCCGTCATGGAACTCGTGTAAGATCTTCTCAACTTGACCTATTCCAATGCATCTCAATAGAACTCCATTGATGTCTTTTTTAAACAAAACTCCATCAACAAGCACATATGGAATGGCTTGTAATCTAAAGTATCTCCTCTTTGCTTTGCTCACTTCTAGAGGGCACAAGCTTTGTTTGGAGGTAGTGCACGAGGTCTTGAGTCCAAAATGGGATGAGTGCATCATCAATCGGTTGGTCTTGATTGTTACCTGTAGTAGCAGACAACATCCTCTTCACTTTTTGACTCTTACGGTTGTTTGGAGCGAGCTGCTCAAACAATCATTGCTTCTGAACTAGCTTGGTCACTTTGATTTCAATATCATATTCCATCACACGAGTGATCCAACCTGCTCTCTTCTCATTTAAATCCTTATTTAGGAGGAAGTCCTTGACACCAGCATGAGACACCGGTAGTTGAATCTTATTGTTTGAGACCAAGTGTCTGAACTTCTTCAAACTTCTAATGATGGCAAGGACATGCTTTTCAATGAAAGAATACTTTATTTCATAATCTTCCAAGGTTTGATTGAAGAATGCTATGGGCTATTCTGAACCTTCTCTATTCATCTGTGTCAAGATAGCTGAGATTGTATCTGATCCTCCAAGTGCATACAACATGAAGTCCTTTGAAAATTTTGGGTTGATAAGAGTTGGAGCTTGTGATATTGCATGCTTGATGTTTTCAAAACTCTCTTTGCCTTCTGCTGTCCATTTGAATGCCAGACTCTTCTTCAACATCATAGTTAGAGGCTTCACAAGAGTGGAAAAATTAGGCACAAATCTGCAGACAAATTTTATCCTTCTAAGAAGCTTTGGAGATATTTCTTGTGGTGTGGCAATGGAAGCGTTCGGATGGCTTCAACCCTTTCAGGATCAATTGTTAGCCCTTCCCTAGAGACAATGTGGCCCAACAATTTGCCTTCGTGTGCCAAGAATACACACTTCTTTGGATTCAATGACACTCAACCTTCTACACCTCTGAAACACTTGTCTGAGGTGAAAGAGATGGTCTGCTGCATTCTTTGAGAAGACAGTGATATCATCTAGGTATACCAACACTATATTGTTGATTAAGCCTTTGAATGCCATATCCATAGCTCGCTGAAATGTTGCTCCGGCATTTGACAGTCCAAATGGCATCTTCTTGTAAGCATATGTGCCCCATTTTGTAGTGAAGGCCATCTTGAATTGATCTTCTTCCTTCACCATTATCTGATTATAGCCTGAATATCCATCTAGCAATGAAAACCTTTCTGAACCAGCTACAACCTGTAATATTTGTTCCATTGATGGAAGCGGATAATGATCTTTGAGTGATGCTCTATTTAGATCACGAAAGTCCACACACAATCTTATTTCTCCATTTATTTTCCTTACAGGCACTAGGTTTGCAACCCAACTTGAGTGTTTGATGGGGAAGATGATACTGGCCTCAATAAGCTTGCTTAACTCTTTTCTCATGAGAGGTTTGATATGAGGATTTACTTTCCTTTGCTTTTGCACTCAGCATGGGCTTGATTCTGGATCCAACTCAATAGTATGTTGTGCCAACTTTGGGTTGAAACCTCTTAAATCTTTGTAAGTCCAAGAAAAGACATCTGGAACTCTTAACAAAGCTGAACAAAATCAGATTTCTCTTGTGAGTACTTACTTTGCCAATTTGCAATGTCTTGCCTTCTTCTACTAAAATAGGTCGAATCTTCACCCTTTACTTGAATGTTCACTTTCTCCTTCAGGCTGATCATTCAGGTTGAAGATTGACTCAAGGTTATGAGGCCTTTTGAAAATTTGTTAGTCCTCGGCTGCACCACTTGGTAACCATCTTGCTGCTCCAGCTTGTCTTGATTCTGGTGGAGAACTCGACTTCTTCTTGCAAATTAACAATCTGCTGATCATTCTCGAAGACTTGCCAACTTGTGTTGTTATCTGGAATAGATGGTCTCACAACCACTTTGATATGAGGCTGAGACTTCTCACTTTTGATACTTTCTACAACATCAAATGCAGCCCCAATTGCTGCCGAACCTGTCAATGACTTCATTCTTTTTCTTGGGATGGAATTGACTAAAAGCTTCAAAATCTTCAATAAGATCCCATACCGATTTTTGTAGTTCTTGACGAGATCATTTTTGGCAGCATTTTTCCCTTGACTTGGTTCATGATCAGCTCACTATCACCAAATACTTGCAAATTCTTAATGCCTTTCTTCTTTTCCCAGTGCAATCCATGAATTAAGGCTTCATACTCACTGTGTTGTTTGAGCAGAAAACTGAAACGAAGGTGAGTAATACTTTGTACCTTGCGGAGAAATGAGCATAACTCCTCCTCCTGCACCTTGTCTACTCCTTGACCCATCAAAGAACAATTGCCATACTTCATTCTTGTCTTTATGATCTGGCTTGATGATGCTAGGAAGAGGTTGATTCTCTTCATGTAAACAATAAACTCCTAGCTCAAATTCTTCTATTTCTTGATAAGGATCAAAAGTATGCACCTTGCTTGCCCATTCATCAAGAGTGAAATCTGGGATGCTTCCAACCTTGGTGTCAGCTTCATCAGTGCTTGGATAATCTTCTTGATCAAACGCTAAACAGTTGGTATTGATTTGGCTTGGAGTGTAAGGCTCAATATGAAAGTTTGCAATAGGTTCAGATCTGATTGTGGCCTTAGTTCCATATCTTGTTCTAAACAACATGTGTGACCAATCCGCCGAAAGATAGCCTCCAATTTTAGCAGTGAAGTCTCTTGACAAGCACAATGCAAAGAGTGGTGGCAGGTCTATGACTGACACATCTTGTAACACTATTACATTGGGACATGCGTGCAGTGTGAGGCTCAATCCTTTGATTACTCCAACCGTTGTCACTTTGTCCCGTCTAATTACACTACACCCTTGGAGATGACTTCATAGTGGAGTCCCAATTGATCTGCTATTTGCTTGGGCATTACTTTGAACTACTTGCTCCACACCAATCATGCAAGTATGTACCAACCTATCTCCTATGATCAATCAAACATAAAATGGAGGGGGCTTCACATTTTACCTTGCTTGTCCTCCATGATTTCCTTGAGTGGCAGCATTTGTGAGTACCTTCTCTTGCATTTGGACCTGTTGATTAGAAGTTGACTTGATCCTTCATGGCGATTGTAGCAAATCTCTTTGTCTGGGATGACACAGTGATTCCCACATTGATATGTTTACATTTTTCTTCTTCATCCGGTAATGATATTTTTGAATGGAGATGAAGTATCCTTCTACTGTCCCTTGGCCTTAGCTGCACATTCATTCCTTGCAAATGAGTGGCAATAATGGCATCTGAGTTGGTTTAGGAGCTGGTTTGGATGCTCCTTGTATGTTTGGAACTACAGTTTGCTTGCCAGCGGCTTGTGGAGTGGTAGAAGGTTGTGGATTACTCGAAGCCAATGGATGTTCTTCACCCAAATTTCTCCTCTTTGACCTTGTGTTGGCTACAACACTTTGAGAGGGTATTTGATTCATACCACAGAAATCTTCAGCCTACCAATTGACAAGAGTAGTTTCGTTCGGAGATGTTCCTTGCTGAGGTGCCCCTTGCTGCTGGTCTTCTTCGTGGCTGGACTCTTGTGACCCACCAATGGTTTGCACCATTAGAGCCTGATTTAATGCACCGTTAAAGCACATTGATTGGTTATGTGGCTGACTACACGGGAAACACCAATCATATTCTTGGGCCATGTTATTTTGGACTGGCACTAATGCTTTAGAAGAAGATACGACATTGGGGTTATAGGGCTGAAATGGTCTATTAGCGGGAGGCCTTACTTGGCTTTGATTTTGATTTGCAGCCTGAGTTGGTGACCTATTTTGTTGGTATGGGGCCTAGCACTGTCATCTGCGCTTGAGGCTGATACGGTCTAGCACTTTGAGCTTGCTATCTTTTGATAGTAACCAGCTCATTTCCCAAATTTTGCAATTGTTTCATGACCTCTTGGAGTTCATTTGAAGCACTAGAGGATGAAGTAGAAGTTTCATTTGAACTTTGATTTCTAGGGGTGGGAATAGGAGCCAAAGTGGGTGCTTGACTAGTGCTTGGATTTTCTAAGTTTGGATACAAGGGCATGGGAGGCCTAGGAGCCAGTTTACCAGCTTGAATAAGACAGTTTTCGGCTCTAATGGAAATGCTATAAGCAGCAGGTAAGGTTGTGCCTCCCATAGATTGAATTAACATAGAAATATCAGAATTCAAAGCTTTAAGGTAATATAGAAAAGCACCTTCTGTTGTTGGCCTGACTGCCACTAGAATCCTATCCCAAGACCTTTGAAATCTGAAGTTGAAGTCGGTCAGCTGCTCGTTGGGGGCTCTCTTGATAGTTGTCAATTGCTCTAGAAGAGACAAGTTGTCTCCCTTCTCTCCAAACTACTCATGGAGAACTATGCACAACTGATTCCAATTTGTGATAGAACCGGCTGTAAGGCTCCTAAACCATTGCAATGCCTTCCCTTTGAATGAAGATGCCAGCAATTTGACAGCCACATCCATTTCATTTATCTCATGGATTGCACAGATGTTAGCAATGTCTTTGACATGATCACCAGGAGTGGTATGATTTTCTCCAGTAAAAAATGGAATGTTCTTCAACGCTGCAATTGGAACTGGATTCTGTGCATTGAAGGCAAGTGGGCTGCTGCCAATGAAATTGACAAAGGGATTTAGTTGTTACGCCATTCCGATTGGCACGAGAACCCTTGTTGATGCGATACAAGGTCTACCAAAGTGGAGGTGTAGAAAAGTTCTATTAGGTGGAGACGCAGATCTTTGAGCTCTTCTTCCCCTTCTTTCTCTACACGGAGATAGGTGTAGATAAACAAACAATCCTTCCTCCCTAGTTCTTGACACAGTGCAGTATTCTTCTCATAAATTTTCCAGGCTTGGACTGCAGAAACCAGCGGATTATGCCTCTTTTGGAGTCGCCATATGTGTTATTTAAATCCCCTTCAAAGTGGAACTCACAACAAGTCCACATCAATCTTGTTGCAATGAAATTAAAGACCTCTAAGGTCCCACCGGTGTGCCGAGAATCATTATCACAAAATCACAGCACCCTTGGATGTTGATCATATTTCTAGTTTGGTCATTCTACGCATCCAAAGTGTGATGGATAACATGGGTACTATCTCCAAGTTGTGGGACTTGCTACTTGAGATAGACCTCCAGAGAAAGCTAGTTCTTGCTCCTAAACTACCTACCACAATCTACTTTAATGCAGGGGAAACTAACTATTCTAATCTAAATTTCCAAGGGACCAAGGAGAGAGAGTGCATAAAATGAAATCCTACACTAAAGCGGTGATACACTAGAAAAGGAGGGTGTGAGAGTAGTCTCCAAATGTGTGAAATACAGAAGCAAAGTACACACTAGAAGAGGTGATGACAGTTCTCCATAATCTAGCAAAATGCATTCACAACAATATTCCAAGCATACACAATGATAATGGATCCCAAGAACATAATAATAGACACAATATTCTTGTAGAAAGATTAAAGGGGCAAGAAGAATGCAAGAAAACACAGCAGGGGAAGATACATCCACAAACTGATATTTTATTGCTTCATGATATGCACAGTTCAGTCTATTACAAGATAAGGGCCTGGATCACCATGCAAGGAGTCCACTACAAGGGCACGTAACACTGGCTTCACAAAGCAATTTTGGCAGAGCTTTGCTACCCAAAAACTCTCTCCTTTACAATGAGCCCAACACTCCAATTTATAGAAAAATGAGAAGGAAAAGAGAAGGGAAAATGGAAATCCTGAAATCTGTCCTTGACCACCTGTAGAGGCATTAAATTGAGTGAAATGATTTTACATTACTTGGAAAAGGCTCCCATCTACCGTCCCATGTGCTGTAGTAGAGAAAGAATGATGACCTTGCCTCTTAAATGCACTCCCGCCTACTAAATAAAACATCATTTATGAACCCGGCCACGTTTTCTTAAAAATCTCAATCAATTGCTCGGCAAAATGTGGAATTTCTTGATTTCTATTTTTCAGGGCTCGAGCCATGATTCCAACGGTACTAATTTTGTGGGATTTCGTTGAGGAATGCAAAAGTTATGGCCTTCTAAGTGGGGAAGCTATTTGGGGTCCTAGCGAGCGTTTTACGTCATTTGACGGAATGAGCATTAACGACTTGGGATGAACACGTTTCCTTCATTTAAATATGTATACCCTCATTAAAAATAAGAAATCCAGTTTTTTTAGGTGTAGAGGACGTCGTGCTCATTCCGAGAAAGTCCAATTTAATGAAAATCGGAGCTCGGAGTCAAAAGTTACGGCCGTTTGAAGTTTCCGAGACAACGTTGACTTTTCTTCCTTCTTTGTCGGCCGCTTGACTTCGTGTCCCACGCGTCCGTTTGGCCCAAGCTTGTCCCCAAAGATCGAAATTCCTCTGTTTCAGCTGAACTGCCGGTTCGCTTCCATGCGCGTACTCTTGTCCCGCTTGTCCCGGACTGCTTGGGACAAATTCTTCCGATTCGCCCGGTTCGGCCGGTTCGCGTACTTTTGTCCCAACTGTCCCATGAAAGTTCTCATTTTGGCCGATCCGGCCGGTTCACGTACTTCACGTACCTTAAGCCCAACTCAGTCCTGCTGCCTTAAGTCTTTTCGGTGACTTGCGTCCCTCCACGTACTAATTGCCCATGTCCGGCATGCTGCTGCTTCAACGATTAGTCAATTTTTCCACTTTTCGGCGGTTCGATTTCGTGTCGACACATCCCTTTGTCCCAATCTGTCCCAAATGCTACGCACCGACCCTGGTGGCCTTTCAACCGGTTCATGCCTAGATGTCCCTCATGTCCCAACTGTTCTTGGGGATAGGACTTAGCCATTTTCATGATTTTTTCGGCCCGAGCTTGTTTTTGCAAATTTTTCACCTTTTCTCAGAACTTGCTCTCTTCTTCTTGGACATGGGAGTTAGAAAAAATCCGAGGGGACCCCAGAAACATGATTTTTTGCCTTGAATCAATATAATTGCTTGGGACTAAAGAATTTGATGCATGTTATCAAAATTACCTTGAGGGGTGAATTTTGGATAACAACTCTCTCGATCGTATTCCACTTATAATCATTTTATTTGGCTAATATCTCTCTTATTAGAAAAACATTCCTCCTTTCAACCATTCGAGAACCTCCTAATCCATTCTCGACCACTTCTATTGGCTTCGTAGGCTATCTATCGATCCACCGATTGGTTATCCAGGACCCCTCCCACTCTTAATGAGTCTCTAATCACTTGCTAATCAAGTTTAACTAGCCTAAACCCTAGTTAATTAGCCTAAGCCAAGTTTAACTAAGACTAAATCATGTTTATCCTAATCTAATCTAAAAGTGATTTTTGAGGTTTAGTCCCACATGCACCCAACTTCCAAACTCTCCCAATTGGAAAACTATAAATAGAGGGTCATCCCTCCCTCTAAAAAAACACACCTTGTTTACATAACAAAATCTCTCTCACATTTGGAGATATTGGAATTAGAATTCATTTGCATTAGCCAAGGTAATAGGCATTTGATCTTGGTTATCCTCCATTGTTGAAGCTCCCCATCTTCCATCCATTCTAGATATAGTTAGTAAGGGAAGATCTAAAGCAGCCATGTAGCCAACTTTGAGAGATCTCTTCACTATGTTTAGGAGTAAACAACACACAATTTGATTGCTTAGACTCTAACTAGGTTCACTTTCATTAAACTTTCATAGAGTGGAGAGTAGTATACATGTTAGTTTTGATGTTTTGGTCAAAGTTATAATGCTTGCATGTTAGTTTCTATTGTTTAGCTTTAATCTCATGGTGCATTGATGAATTAGCAAAACTTTGAGGTTCTTTAGCCTCATTCCATAGCTTTTACAACTTTCCATTGCGCACATTTGGCACACCTGGTGGGACCCTTAGTCCATCCTCCATTAATGGAGTCATTTTGAAGCTTTTATTTTAGTTTCTAAATTTTTAGTTTCAATGTTTCTAGATTTGTTTCAAACTTTCTAGATTAGTTTTTCAAAGATTTATACATTAGTTTCAAGTTTTTAATTTCACTAACCTTTCTTGTATTAATGGATAAATATCAAGTTTCTTATCTATTTTAGCTAGAATTTTCTTGTTTTGTGCTCTTTACGGGATCAAAGGAGGTGAAGTGCTGCCAAAATTGAACCAAATTGATAAAAAAATTGAGATTATTTTCAAAAAATCACATGTTTTTAAGCCACATACATGAATGAAGGAGCACACATAACATTTTGTGTGCATAGGCACAAATCTAGCTTGTCATTTTTGGCACGAGGCATGCACACACCAAATCCATGGTGCAGGTACATTGGCCAAGTGGCACAATTACACTAATAGTGGTGCAGGGTACACTATTAGTGGCGCAAGTACACTTACATTAGCATAGGTACACGGCGGTGGTATAGGTACAGCGATAGTGGCATAGGTACATTGAAATTGGTGCGGAGTACACTAACGGTGGCACATGTACACCAACATTAAGGGCGAAACACACAAATCTTAGCGCATGTATCATTAACAATCTTCTAGAGGCCATAAATTTTGGTCCCAAACTCAAAATGAATCCATTTTTGTTGCGTTGGAAAGGTATTGAAGTGAAATATACAATGAAAACATAAACTTGGGGTTTTAAGTTACCAAAAATTCAAGGTTTTCATTTTTATTAAACTACTCATTTCTAACATGTCTAAATGCTTTGGAAAATTTGGTATTTGATGTTCTAACACCATCCAAGTATTATTTTTAATCTAACTTCTATTTTGTATGGTGTTTTTACATGTTTTATGGTGATTTTACTTTTTTAAAAGGTTATTAAACATTTCATGTTTAAATCGTGAGATTAGAGTTGTGTATGCTCTTCCTTGCACCTTTTAGGTGATCTTGGGAATCAAAAATGATTTCTATGTCTCTTTTTTTTTTTGAAAAATGATTTTTCTTAAAAGAATGAATGTCAAAGTTTGTTAAAAAGAAAAAATATTTCATATGAACTATTTTTTTTTTCCATTTTTGATTTCATATTTGGATTCTACGTTGCGTATGCTCTTCTCTTTGCGTCGTAGGATGATCTTGAGAATCGAAATGATGTTTTATCCCCTTTAGTATTTTTATGGAAAATTACTAATTCGTTGTGCAGAAACCAAAAATCTTGTCAAAGAAAGGTGGAATCGAAACAAATTCTAATTACTAATACAATTGTCGTACGGAGTTGCAAAAAGGTGTTCAAGCAAACCACATCAAAATTAAACAAGATAAAAAAGAACACCATATTTAAAACAACATTGCAGGCTTTGGAAAAGGGTACATCCCTATCCGCTCAATTGGAACATAACCCCTTTGGTATAACACCGTAATCAGTAAAGAATGGGGGTGGTTTCAGGGAACCCTAAATTAGTCCACCGCTATGTAACCTCGTGGATGAAACAGGAAGTGCCTCGCTTACCCACCCGACTAGTTTTCCTTGTGAGTTAGCATTACAAAATTTTCCATATCATGACCACCTGGCAAGAGTACACAATGGATGCAATTAGTGACTACCGAACATGAATGGGAAGCAACCGAGATATTCCCAAATTATTCGGTGTGACTTTTTGGTAAGTCATGCCCTCTCTTAGATGACTTTGTAACACCTAGTTGAGAGATCTCTTTAAGGAGGCAATTTTGTCTTGAGGCCTACTATACTAGTCCTTTGTCACGTCTTGGTCATCACGAAGTGATAACTTGTTTGACTCGAGAACCTTGTTTTTAAACAAGGAAAATAATCCACTTACGTTATATCTAAGTGCCTTTCATCACGGAAAATGGACGAAGTTTCACTTAGCTTAGGTTCTTTCTCACCTTCGGATGAGGTGAAGCTTTGCCCAAGTAACGGTTAGTTAATTTCCATCTTTTGATCCACACCTTTGCATTCTTGTTTCCCATTTGGGGCAGCGAGAA
The DNA here is from genome assembly GCA_018340775.1 of Taxus wallichiana var. yunnanensis. Taxonomy (NCBI): domain Eukaryota; kingdom Viridiplantae; phylum Streptophyta; class Pinopsida; order Cupressales; family Taxaceae; genus Taxus; species Taxus wallichiana. Next base: position 720,232,100 of record CM031243.1, on the reverse strand, counting down.
GGCATCTTTTCGAATGTTGTCATAGATAGTGTTCACCACTTTTTTGTCCATTTACGCTCATCCTGTTTCGCATTGAGTTGTTAAACGCGTCTAAAGTGCATGGATGCATCCTTATATATTTGATGGCTACTTTATCTTGATTTCAAGATCATCATCATAGTTAGGATTGATTCATCATTTGATCTCCCTTTGACATGTTACCTCGTTTGTATTGTCTCGAAATAATTAAGATACTTATGTCATGTTTTTCGTAATTATGATCTAAGTGTCCACATTGTGGAATTAAATTTCCTATGTTTTAACACATCCTTAGTATACTTTGACTTAGTTTGATTTCAAACATTTTCCCAAATCTTCAAAGGTTTCACTTAATTTTTTACGTCATTTCGATACCACTTTGACACTAATATCTCACTTCTTTGCGAGGCTTGATAAACGTGCCCAATTGGTGTGGTTACGTGGCTTACATTGGTAAACCTCACCCTTTAACATTTATGTCTTGTTGCTTGTTGAACTTTTCGTGGTATTCATTGGTTGGGAGTTGCATCTACCCTTTGTTAATATTTACGCCTTGTTCATTTTGAGCTTGACGTAAATATTAACATTGTGTTGATCACCTTTGCATCAAACTATCACTTTGCACACGCATTTTCATATGGTGTATTTCCTTGTTGATTGGATTTGTGTTTCACACTTGCATGATTGTTCCTTGTGATTATTCATTCAGAAAAATTATTTTCTAGGACAATCCCTTTTGATCTCATCAATATTGTATCATCACGATGTCTATTTTCCTTAGACCTTCTTCAAAAATCATGCACGCATATCAATACTTATGAAATGTCTAGTTGGTTGTCATTATGCTTCCCTAAATCAACATGTCACTTCCTTCCCTTTGAAGGAGTTCCATCACACTGTCTAAATCTAGAAATTTGTGCTTAAAATGACACCAACAATGACTGATTATCGCAAGGTTCCTTATACATATGATAATAAGGAATCAAAGTTTTGGTGTACAAATCAAAAGACACCCATCATGACCAAACCTCGTTTGGTTCTTCATGCTAGAGAACCCATTTGGGTAACTCATTCCCCACCTTCATCTCATAGTCAGTGGTATGATTTGGACGCTTCTGATCCAAATTATTATTCGAGTTCCCCCACTCTTCTTCTAATTCTAATCCAAACATTTCCTCTTCTTCCGAGGATTTCAATCCAAATATTTCCTCGACTCTTCCGATGATTCAGAGTCCAAACTACTATTCGGATCAAAACTATTATTCGATCTAAAGCTGTTATTGATTCATCTACTTTGACTCCTAAGTCATCTAATGTGACCCTTATGTCATGGTCCTCATTATCTTCACAAGAACCTCTTCATCATACAATTAATATGACTCCTATGTCCTAGTCCTCCCTTTCTTCGCAGGGACCCCTTTTATCATTGACTCAACTACGTCTTCTAACTTTCAAGATATGCACGACTCCAAATCCCTCTAATAAAAATATAATATACTTCTTGAATCACGGTCCTCTCTTTCTTTTTATGACCCTTGTTATTATTCATCCAACATGATTCTTGAATTATGGTCCTCCCACGCTTCGCAGAGGACCTTCTTCATCAATCACCCCCACAAATTCTTCCTTCTTTGAAGATTCGTGTGACTCAAATTTCTTGTAGTCAAACATCTGAATTGACCCATGTGTCACAATCTGTAGACTTTGGACTTAATCCTACTAGTTTGTAGACAATATACCATCATATAGGTAGGTCCACATCACCTTCTTCTACTCATGAGACATCTAGCTACACATCTTCTTCGTCTCTCATGTCATCTTCTTCTATCAATCATCATCAAACATCTTCTAAGTCTTCCACACCAAGTGAACCTATTTCTTCCAATCAACCCCTAGTGGTCGATCAACAACTCATACTTGATTGATCTCTTTTAGAATGAAGAAACAATCAGGGCATTTATAGGGGCATATGAAGATATTCCTTTAGCAGATTATGAGAAAGGATTCTCTTAAGAATTTGATACATCTGCATATTGTGAGGAAAAGGTTGATTCCTTTTATCAAGAAATGGAGGAAGAGCCTCAGATCATGCAACTTTATCCTCCTCGTATTCTTCCATCTTCACATTCTTCATTATGTGATGTAACTCCTTATCGCATTGATATGTGGCCTATCTTCTCATCACCCAATAACTCTTTGTCTACATCATAATTCCTCAATCACAATCTCTTATGGGGTCAACGCCAAATATCCCTTCATCTTCATCTAGGTGTGGGTCACCTTCTAGTAGCCCTCCCTCTGCTATTTATGGGACATTTTTGAGTAGTCCACTATCTTCTATTCTTGGGGTATGCCCAACTAGCCCCTTGTCTTCTAGGTATGGATCACCCCTGGGTAGTCCATCATCTTCTATACTCTGCCACATCCTATTATCCCATCATCTTACATCTATGGGTAACGTCCTAGTATCCCTTCTTCTTCTATTCTTGGGCCACATCCTTTTGCAGCCCTTTGTCATCTTTTATCAATGGCTCACTTCACGGTAGCCCATCCTCTTCAATTTTTACACCATATACTTTTCATCCATCACATGTTTGTTCTATCAATGGTTGTGGAAATCCCAACATAATTTCTCTCATTCCTATCATCAATCATAAACGTTCACTTTCCTCTCTCACTTCTTGGGATCGAGACAAGTCACGCGTCGCACTTTTAAGAAACCCAAATAGTTTCTTAATCAAGCTTAGATCAAAACCGCAAAGAGCTCTTTATCTCCAAACAAATCAAATGCAATTCAAGATCACACATCAACGTAACCATCAAGTATGGCACAAAGTGTAGAAACCTATAGATAGGGAACTTAATCTCCTGGATACGAAATCCATGTTTCAAGACAAATCACAGTCATTTGTTGAGTGTGAACTCACCACGATCATCGAGATTGGGAAAACATGACTATTGATAAACAAATGCACTTAGTCTCTCTTATCAAGGAAATTGCAAACATCGTTGTTGGATCCTATCACATGGAGTGACTGTGTATGTCCCACCTTTCCAAATAACTATATAAAAAAATAATGCAAAAATACAAAAAAAAAAAGAGAAAAATTTCAAACAATCAAAGGTACAAACATTAAACATTGCAATCGATCGGGCATTGTGTACACATGGATGTTTCTTTCTTCCCTTCCTTTCTTTTCTTTTGCAAGTCTTCCTACCATTTTCATCCCTTCATTGATATTTTGATTAGCCTATTTACACACATTTTTGACATTTATCTCGTATGGTATCCGTTTGACCACCGGTCTTTTATCACCTTGGTAAATTAAAGAATGATAGACCTCTTAGAGATTCATATCACTATTCTCATCTAATAATATTTTTCGGAGGAAATTTTGGACATATTTGTTGACACTAGAAAATTTCATTATCGCAATCACTTCCATATCATTCCATCAAGCCATATATGGTTCTTAACCCCTTGTGAAAAAGAGAGCTGAAATAAGTTTTGAGAAAGCAAAAGAATCAAAATCAATCAAAATCAAAAGCTAAAAGCTAAGAGCTAAATAAAATTAATACATAACTCTCTCTTGGGGTATTTCCAATAATCTTTATTGGGGCTATGGGCGTCGACTAGTAGTAGAGAAATGTTGTGATTTGAATCAAATGCATCTCCATTGGGGCTATGGATGCCTGGGCAAGAGATGAGCAATGTGTGGTTATCCTTCCACCCTTCATTCACAAATCACCTATCACCAATCAAAATAAAAATTCCTACACATTGGTTATGGTGTATTCACTTATTGTCTATTAAATCTTCCCTTCAAGAGGTAATTAAATTCCACGTGCACACACTAGATCTCTATGAGTAAGGCGGATTAGTATGTTACCAATTCTCTTTTTATTTGACCTTGTTCAAACTCCTTCTCTAGTCCATATCTCATCTCACAATTTTTTTCCTTTTGCTAATCACTTCTTCATCATGAGGCTTCTAAGTTACATTCATATCATTCAAATCATTCTTCTAATTCATTCAAAACATCCATGTGTATAAGATTAATTTTTTTCCATGTTTTCAGACACCTTTATACCCTTTCACAAAAACAATCCTCTCCTTCCTTTCTATCATGTGATTTTAGGCCAACTTACGCTAGGGGCATTCTTGCTTCTTCTCGGACCTTCACTCATTTACGTTCATCATCATGTTGAACCTATCCATAATGGCCTTGGGTCTCACTTCTAGCCATGAAGATTTTTCCTTTGAATACTCCCACCTAATCGTTGGGGCATTTTTTCATCTTCACCTTTCTCATACACGCGTGGCCTTTTATCCTTGTAAATCCCATCTATCTCTAGGGGCATCCAAATTTCCTCATATTCCCATAGTTTCGAAAAAACCTTCAAAATCATAAAAACATTCAAATATGTTCCAAAAACATCAAAAACAATATAAATCATCCTACAAAACGTCATTCTTTGGTTCTTGCTTATTCTCATCATAAATGACTCGTGGATCATCTTGATCTACCTCCATCAACAAAAGATAGGTTGCTTACTTTGTCTATACTCTAGGGCACAATGAGTTGCCTAGTATTGTTTTGTAGTGCACATTACTTTTTCATTGGACCGAAGTGTCCTCCATTATTCCCCTTGCATGTATCCTTGCTTAGGGGCACCATCATAACCCTTGTCGTTAATTTGCACAAGTCGAATCAAGCTCAATAAAAAAATATTACATCTTGTTTCTCTATTAGTTTAGCTTGTTTACTTTCTCGTATTGCATTACATTTTGTATGTTGCATGGAGCTAGGCATCTTTTACTTTCTCGTATTTCATTGCATTTTGTATGTTGCAAGGAGTTAGTTTATTTAGCAATGGACATTTGTTCATATATGGATTTTCATGTCATACTACACTTTTGTTCATTCTTTTTAATAAGGAGCGATGATGAAGATCATTATCAATATGATGAAAAATAAATTTGTTTAAAAGGAATTAGATAGATGTTAGCTCATTCCCCCTTCCTCATTCTCCTTTTCTTCTATATCCCCTTTCTTCTTCTTCACGCTATTCTTTCTTGTTCTTTTCTATCACCCCATCGACAATTGAGGAGGCATCCTTCATCCCTCTCTTTTTTGTTTTATCCCTTAAAAAAATCTACTTGTATATGCTTGTCTACTTTCTTTGAAGTGATTTTACTTACGCCGCCTTAAAGAGGGGAAAAATGTAGACACCTAAAATATGCTTACAATTAGAATTTCCTTCAGTTCAACTAATTGACGATACTTCGTTAATTACCTATTCTTCACTCCATTCTCGATTCCCATTTTATGACACTATCTTAGTTGTATTCCTCCTATAATCATCTTATTTGGCTAATATCTCTCTTATTAGCTAAACATTTCTTCTTTCAACCATTTTGAACCACCCTAATCCTATCTAGACCACTTCTATTGGCTTCGTAGGCTATCTATCACTCATAATTGGTTATCCGGACTCATCCCAACTCTCAATGAGTCTCTAATCACTTGCTAATCAAGTTTAACTATCCTAAACCCTAGTTAATTAGCCTAGGCCAAGCTTAACTAAGCCTAAAGCATGTTTATCCTAATCTCATCTAAAAGTTCTTTTTGAGATTTAGTCCCACATGCACCCAAATTCCAAACTCTCCCAAGTGAAAAACTATAAATAGAAGGGTCACCCCTCCATCTCAAACACACACCTTGTTTACATAACAAAATCTCTCTCACATTTGGAGATATTGGCATTAGACCTCATTTGCATTAGCCAAGCTAATAGGCGATTGATCTTGTTTATCCTCCATTGTTGAAGCTCCTCCATCTTCCATCCATTCCAAATATAGTTAGTAAGGGAAGATCTAAAGCTTGGACATGTAACCAACTTGGAGAGATCTCTTTACTATGTTTGGGAGTAAACAACACACAATTTGATTGCTTAGAATCTAACTAGGTTCACCTTCATTAAAATTTGAAAGAGTAGAGAGTACTATACATGTTAGTTTTTGATGTTTTTGTCAAAGTTATAATGTTTTCATGTTAGTTTCTCTTGTTTTGCTCTAATCTCATGGTTCATAGATGAGTTAGCGAAGCTTTGAGGTTCTTTATCCTCATTCCATAGCTTTTGAAACTTTCCATTGCGCATTTGACCCTTAAATCTACTCTCATACACTACTACCTTAAGAGATGCCTCGCGATGTCACGAAAATCATCTATCCACTTTGTTGTATGAGCCTCATGACCAATATCTACTCTTGAATCACTCCTCAAAGAGATCCTAGGTAACTATCTCAAAATTAACATGGAGCTTCTGCTCCTCTGTCCACCACTAGACACCAGCTCCATCCCTCAATAGATGGATCACAACACAAGATTCTATGTTGCTTATAACAGGATAGAGCTTGAAACATCTACTCAATCTCACCAACTAGGCCTCTCGCCTAAAATCCACATGTGTCACGAGAATAATGTGATCATCAAAGCTTCATGATCTCCCCGATGTGATCTGCAGCTATGGTCTAATGGCCTCTAGGCCTCTCTATATGCTCATCCCTAATCCTAGGGCTTTGACACCTCTCTATATGCCCTGAAACATGGTCTCCTATCCCTTTGTCGTGACTCTGCTGTGAATCGAATCCTCATGGGAGTTATCTCCTCTATGCTCCTCACTATGTCGATGAGATGCACAAGCCTCAATGGATGTCACCCTATCATGTTTGACTGAATGAGCCCCTATGGTCCCTCTGCGTAGAGCGACATTAACATCCTGAAGAGTCTGTAAAATATATGGTAGGATGGATTCTACAACATGATCTAGAGGTGGTATGCCTAGGTCTATGTGAAAAGGCTCCTCATCCTATCTCCTCCTCCTGCGCATAGAGCAAAAAGCGAGAGTTAGCTCCTTATTCTAGGTCTTACTTAGTTTCTATGTTTACTAAAATATCCAATTTCTAAAATAAGTTGTTTTCTATATTTAAAAGTGTGTTACATTTAAAATTCATGTCTCAAGTTTTGCATAGGTGCCCAATGGCCGAAGATTTTGAACCACTACTCTAATACCAAGTGTAATCACTTTTGTTAAAAAAACCCACTTGAGACCTAAGAATAACCTAGGATTAGTTACGAAAATTATGGAATAAATTTTTTTGTGTGTTTTTATAAGAGTCTACAACAAGTTACAAGACAACATATGTTGTAAGTAATTTTCAAAGCCAAGAACTATTAATAGCTTATAGTTTTATTAATACGATGATTATAAAGATCACAAGGTCCAACTTAGGGTTGGATTAATCAATTAGGTTAAGAGGGTAATTTCTCTCTATACCACTCTCTAATAGGATTAAAAGATTAAAATTGTTTTTATCAAAATTACTGCACTCAAGACTTCCCAAAAACATTCCCATTAGATAGAAATTTCCTCACCTTTCCTGTGATATAAATAAGTCCTCCTAACTCCTCATATTTCTCAAGTTATGGGCCAGTGGACCTTGGGAGGAAACTTTTCCCAAGAGCGGGTCTGCGGGCCTAGGGGAGAAAATTTTCCCATGCATGGGCCTCAGCCGAGTGAGTGAGAAAATTTTTCTGTGCATGGGCTGCCTCGCAGCCGTGGGTGGAAATTTTTCCGTGCATGGGCTGTGGACCATGGGAGGATAAATTTCCCCATGGGCATTCAAGTCAGCGAATTGAGCTAGGGAGGAAAGTTGGATTCTTAGTGCTTGGGGTGAAAAGCGCACTTTACCCCCACACGCCCGCGAGTCTGCGGCGGGACTCTGCACCCAAAAAGATATTATAAACCCATACTGCAAGGGACACATGGCATGATCTAATCCAATGCGGGAAGCGGGTTAACGGGAAAAATTGGCATTTTTGCCTTAAGGGTTAAAAAGGCACATGGGATTAAAACCCCACATGTGCCTCCATCGGTGCCCCTCGAGCCATGTGTCGCTTAATGATTGGCTGCGACTAGCGGGGATACAAGGAAAACTTAGAATTTTTTTTGAGTTTTTTTTTATCTTAGACTATTTTTCCACCCGAAAGATGGTTTTGGTCTAGCGGGCGGTGAGAAACTTCGTGATTTTTTTACTTTTGATGAAAAAGTTAAAAGGTAAGTTTCACCCGTGGTCCGCCTAAGAATATATTTTTAATTAAATTTAACAATTAGAAAAATTTGAAGCCAAAATGAAGTGAAAATTTGAGAAGGCCATAAATTTTGAATGGAAACTCAATATTTTGGGAAAACGAGGACTTTCCGAAAGATTTTGATGTCCTATTTGCACATGAATCATTAATCTTTCATTTTGATAATTTTTAAGGGGTCAATTTTATAAAAATGATATACGAGGATTTTAAAAGGCAAATCGGTAAATTTTAACTTATGAAATTTTAATCAATTGATGTTCTTCCTCTCTCAACATGTCAATTAAACATGGAGAATTTTGTTTAGATTGATTTAGGATAGATTTGGAAGGTAAGTTTGTTTGATTGACTCCCAATTTTGAAAAAATAACTTTCACAAAGACAAAAGCGAAAGCAAAATGGTTTGAGCCCTATTTTGCTAAGTTTCTGATAAATTCCTTAAGTGGTTTTGTCCAATTGAATTTTTTTAGGTATACTACTTCAATTTAATCGTTTTATTTATTTTTTCATTGATGCGGTTTGAACTATGCATTTTTTGATAAAGTATTTGCCAATTGAAAATACAAAACAAAGATCAAATTTCAAAGGATCTATTTTCCATTTTCATCTTCCAAGTATTAGAATTTTTCTAATTCTAATCTAATAAATTTAGTTGATTCAAATGAAACTATTCAAAACCAAAATGTAATTATGATTTCCAATCTTACACATTTAAAAAGACAGGATTTGTATTTTCCTCACACGCATTTCTTCCTTTCAAACAGAGATTTCAAATACATTTCAATCTCAAATTTTAAACAACAAAGTAGCTCGATTGTTAAAAGTAATGCAACTTTTATTCAAAATACAAGATTTCTTTGTTTTTACAACTTCTCTTTTTTTGTTGATTTTCACAATACAATATACACAATACATCTCTTTCTTTCAAAATATAAATAGAGTGTATCTCTCCTTTACATTTCAAAATTACAAATTTCATAATCAATACAACATACTTCCATTAAAAAACATATACGAGTCCATCCACTTCAACTAGGAAGGTTACAATAAGATTTATTTTCAACAAGGGACTCATGAAACTTTTTTCTTTCTTAGTTCCAGAACAACAACATGCAAATTTATCATTCTTCCAATTCGATCACAACAAGAGTGGGGAAAGGAAACACTCTCCACCCAACCAAGACATCTATCTTGAAAAGGAGAAGCCATCCTTCTCCATTTCCCCGAGCCCCAACCACAATGCAATAAAAGATGTGTTTCAATTCATGGCAACAACAGGATTCCACAAACATACATGTAAATTTCACATTTTAAACATAGTATCACAATCAAAACATATGGAAATGTGAGGAATAAGGGGTACTTGGGGGAGGCATAACGGCAGGTCGTGGATTTGATATACTATATTTTGAGGGTTTGATATTAGGTGGTGATACCCATTTCTAGTTTGTAACCACATTAAAACATAGCAAAAAAAAATAGGGCTTCATCATGCAAGCCAAAGGAGTAATAAATTGTTTGGGATGCTACTTATGCCTCCCAAAGGGAAATGGGTATCACCACCTGCTATCAAACCCTCAAAATATAGTATATCAAATCCCTGATATGCCATTATGCCTCCCCTAAGTACCCCTTATTCCTCACATTTCCATATGCCTCCCAACCTCTTATGGCACCCCATAACGAGTAAGGAAATGCAAGCTATTTCTTTGTAAGGTGGAACCTAAATCATAACTCCCTCCACACTTATGCCTCCCCAAAACACTTGTTCCTCCCACACAACTAACCCCATAGTCTTCTTGTACACCATTCCTAGGCCATCTACCCAACATCTAGAAAACATACCAAAACATTCACAACAATAACAATTTCAAAAACAGAAAAGAAGCATTAGAAGATTCAAGCTCCTACCTCTCCATGATGGAGTTGTTCCAAGTTCCAAAACAACAAGCTTTATCCCAATGTAAGCAATCCAAATTAGCCAAGCACAAGCATCCAACAAACTTCCCAAAGACTTCTCCAAGAAAGAGCTCCACAACAAAAATAATTCACCCCAAAAGGAATTTCCCAAAAATGAAGCCACCCAAAACAAGGCAAGCAATTCAAATTTTATAGAAGATGGAAAAGAAGTGGATGAGGTGGATCCATGTAGGATCTCACATTACACATCCTAAACCCCAACCCAAAAGTTAACTTCATTATCCCATGCATAATAAATAGGTGGGTGAATAATATGACAGTTTTCTTACACACTCAAATCAAACCCACACCCAAAAGGACTGAAATTAAACCATGTAAGAAAAGTGCAATTACAACTTATAATTGTCTTCTCAAAATACATTTTAAAAGTCTAATTTTGACCTTGAAACCATGGGTATGGTTGGTAGGTAAATTTAAGAGGTATGGGACAAGTTTAAATTGTCCCACAAGCCTCCAAAATAAGCCTCGAAGGACAAATTCAATTTCCAATAAGGTGGTCTGTTTCACACTCAAAAGTTAACTTACACATCACTAATATATTACTTACTCCATCTTACAACACTTTAACTCATAAACAACAGCCATATTAATTACATTCTCATGATATCTTTTAATTAATTAACTTAACAACATGCTTACTCACAATATTAACACCACATTAAATGAATAATGAAAGTGGTAAGTGCACCACATAAAACACATGTAAACATTAAACAAAATGGACCAAATTAAAACAAAAACATAAAATCCCTTAGTCAAATTTAAAGGGGACCACTCCCTATGGGAATCCCTAACAAAACAACCACACATAAACACTACAAGTTATCATGGTGATCTTGTTGAATTCATCTAGAATTCCAATGTGGTTGGTCTCCAATCCCCGATGTTTGTTGTGATATTTTAACCCGCAAACACAAATACCTCCTTTGGCCTCTTGGCCATATCGAATATCTAAAATAATATAAATAAAATTTCAAAATCATCTAGATATATGAATCACATCATCATCCAAGCTATCAACAAGATCATTTGCAATTTTAATCAACAACTATACCATCATCAAACAGCTTCCATTTCTAGGTCTATTCACAATATCCAAATATCACATGTCCGAACCACATCCATAATATAACCATGTCGAATAGTATATCATCATCAATATCCAAAATGTCTCTAATAATCATCATGCATCATAACTGAATCAAAGTCAACAATAATTCATGGTCTAACATCTAACATCATACTATAATAAATTGCACAATCATGTCCATAATATAATCGGTAGTATCATGATCAAGTGCATCAAAAGGTGTCAAAGGGAAGTGGTCACTACAAGATCTGATCTAATTTGAAATTTGTTTAATATTTAATCACTTATCTATTCAATTGATTCGATGTAAACTCTATAATAGTCAAAAATACAATATTGTGGAAGAGTGAAGCCATGCACCAAGGCACTCTTAGGTGAATGAAATTTTCTTACCACAAAAACTGAATCACATTTTAATATAAATTGCAAAAAGAAGTGTAAACGCGAAAATTTATTTAATTGCTTTGTTGCATCCACAAGAAAGTGGCCACAACATGCTTCATTACATCATACTCTAAATACATGATTGCAGTATGCAAGATGGTCAGATCCAATGCCCATTTCTTTTGAGATGAATCAAATGGCTCCTTTATTAACATTCCAACACTACCACTATAAAAAAACTAATCTCCATACCACTATAAAAATCCTAATCTACAAAAATGTTCTCTTCAAAAAAAACTTCATGAAAAATAAAACACAACAATCTATAAAAATATTAACCATTTCCGAGAATCATGCATAGATTTGTTGACATGAATACAAAAAAGCGTGGAAATATTCATGGATGGTAAACCAAAATTCATGGAATGATTTGAGGACCGAAATACAAAAAATTTAGCAAATATTTATGAAAGGGGATATAATAAATCTCATGCAAAATATTTGTCAATCATGCAAATTGACTTGTCCACTAGTACCAGAAAATAAATACTCATAAATTACATTTAAACTTTAGTTGGCACGATTAGATATATTTATTTATAATAAAATAAGCAATTATATTTTTTAGAAAAAAAAAAAAAAAAATTGGTAAAAAATAATCATGATAATATAAATAATAAATAATAAGTAAATGTAATTTTAAATATATTAATAATTGTATGTAAGATAAAAAAGGATTATTACTCATCTTTAATTATTGATTTGAGACAATGATGATTATTATTTGTTTTAGTTTTGTATCTAATTTTGAAATTATTATTAATTATATATATTATTGTAATATATATAATATATAGTGATGAATATATATTTTTGATAATTTTATATTAATCATATTAATATATATGAAATAAACAATTTTTTTAGGAAAGTGGAATTTCCATATTATTATTATGTTATGTTATTAATTTTGAAAATATGAAATAATTGTAGAAGTATAAAAGGTGGGTAATTACATATAAAAAAATAAATTTATTATTTAAAAATTGTAAAATTTGTGTTAAGAAGGGTGGGATATGTGAATTATCTACAAATTATTATCACTATATTTAAATTGTGGCATCATATATAAAATTCTAAAAATGAATGAATTACATAGCCATAGAGATGCCACAAGTATTCTACAATTCATTCAAATTATAGAAAAGGAGCACTTGTTGGATTGGTGTAAAGTTAGATTTCCATGGTATTTTAGATTTAATTTTATATAAGTCATTTTATAATATGTAAAAAATATAAGTTTTTGATAATGTGGCATTTCTATAAACTATTTAATGTGGAATTTCAACATTGATTTATTAGTCTTCTTAAAATATTCCATAAGTACACATGTGATGGATAATTTAATAATATTTTTTTGTTTAATATTTTAAGAATTGTGGATTTTCTATAATTTAAATTTGGAGATGCATTTTTGTACAAATAACTAACATTGTGTTTGAATTGTGGAACATCCACAATACTTAAGAAATAAAAACTTAAATTGTAATAGAGATGCCACAAATATTCTACAATTCTCTCAAATTGTGGAAATTTTGTGGAATAATTGTGGTAAAAAAGGTCATTTTGTTGTAGTGTTAGTTTTGACTTTATAAGGATTATCCAACCGATTTTTTATGCTTAGAAATACATTACCACTATGTCTTAAAAGGGTTTACAACTCAAGAATTTGTCTCAAGAGAAAATGTTATCATTACTCATTTGGAAGATAAACATCGTTACATTAAATCCTTCCAACACGATGTGCATCCCAAAGAAACCAACCAACTCAAAAGAAACCCGAGGCAACTCTCCCTTTTCTACTCATGAAGGCCATCTACACATTTATAGCCTGAGTCAGTTTGCGAGAACTGAGCATGATAAAAACTAGACATAGAAATCATATGCTACCATTACAATAACACAAAAATAAATGAACCTTTCAAAAATAAAAAAATTGCTAAAATTTAACCCATTAACGACTTCTTTAATCATGCCGAAAGATTTACTATTTCAAAATAAGGGAAACCATAAAAAATAATATGTTATGAACATTATATCGGAAACAATAAGGAGACTACTATCATTCTAGTAGGGATCGAGGACCACATGAGTTCGATAAGAGTGAAGAGTGTATTGGGATTTAAATCATGTAACCATATAAATTACATCATTGAAATCCAATACTCAACATGAATCAACATTCCTAAAGTCATAAGGTTTAATAGGTTTAAATTTTGAACCTTAACATCACATACTAACCACTAAAAGCCCCCTTTCAAAGGAAAACTTACTTTGCACAATAAGCCTACACCTAATTTATTGCAAGGGACATAACTAGTAAGCTCTAAAAGAAGAGTTCAAAACAAAAGAGCATGTTACCATGTAATGTACAACGAAAAAAAATTGATTAAAAAAATAACACATACTTAGTACATCAAAAATTAAAATGAATCTAATACCATCATCTTACCAAGATTTCATTTATAGTATAATGAAGTTAGTTATAAATAGTAAAACACCAATTCTTCTAAAAAATAGTACTACCTTCTATTATCACAAATAAATCATGATTCTTCCTACTCATAATAGCTGGAGGGGTAACCACCCCTATCCAACCTACTAGGTAAAGGAAAGCCTTAAGTTATCACAAGATGGCAACAATGATTCCCGACCATTAAAATGAACAAAAGAAGATAATCAACCAACATCCTTTTGTAATAAAAAAAGACTTAACCATTATCCAGGACTCTTCTTATCATACCACGAAAAGGTAAGGTGTTAGCTAAGAAGAGGCATCCCGCTCATTAAGATTCAAGTAGCCAAGATAGTTAGACCCCCCTTAGAAGATACGAAAGCATCTAACTCACTAGCTATAACCCGAGTCCTATGGATCCCGTTGTCTTCATGATAATCTGACTTTACACAGTCAAAGGAGAGTATACGAGGGTAAGCCCTACAAAACCTTGTTAGAAATTACCAAAACACCATGGAACTCAACATGCTTACCCCTCCATAACAAATAACTCTGAAACCCAAAAATAAAAATAAATAAAGAAAACCGGATTTAGACTACGGCACATAAACCCCTCAAAATAAATTACTAATGCGGGTTCACGAACCTATTGGACCCTCCTAAGTGGAACTAAAAATTCCTACGGTCGAGGATAATATTATCTCTCATGTTTATAAAGAGGGTTAGAGTATCCAAATCCTTTGACAACTCACACCAATAAAGTAAATACTCATTCCCGTAATTCAAGAACCCAAAATTAAAGTGCACTCTCTATTATTTTTATCGGTTGAAAAGATTCGAATCATCATTGAAGGGGTATTCATTCCTAAAATATAACTCCTATAATCTCTTATCATCCTTCCTAGACTTAAGGTAAGGTATATCAAACTGAATTCTCACATAAACAAAACATCCTTAAAAGTGAGATACAATGATCAAATGGTGATCATCTAAGGGACGTGACTAGAGTTTAAAGTTTTCATCCCTAAGAAGAAATCCCATGGAGAGTCTAAAATCCCCTAGGGCATCACATATTGGTCTCAAAAGTAAGGGTAGGAAATGCACTCATCACAAATTCATGAAAAAGAACCCAGCAAGCTAGTCCTTAATATTTTAGTACTACTTAAAACGTAATAACAAGAATAAGGTTAAGTATCCTTGCAACCATTGTATACAGTCAACAACAAGAATAAGAGAGAATCACGGGCAACTCCACCCAACATGCAAACTTTGTAATCAAAAGAACATTTTGTTTTGGGTCTAGGCAATCACAGGGAACCCAGAATAGTAACATACATGGTAAAATGACTATAAAATGTCCATATAACTCAAAGCAATTTACCATTTCAACAACTGAAAAACAATTCGTTTCATGAAATTGTTAATGCTGGCATATAAATCAAAGGGGGTAGTATTCATCATGCCTAGAAAAATCGTCCACATATTCCACACATATGGCAAGGCCTATGACACAAAAACCTTGGCGAATCATCCATGTTCAACTTGTTGGACATCTAAACACAATTCACAGCTCACATTTACATAGGCAGGGGATGTTATTGAAAATTCCTTCTCAAAGGGCACGTCCAACAAATGTTCTTGACTGAAACCACCATGTCAAAGCATGAAAAATCCTCCAGTTGCTTTTATCCATAAAGTTTCTGACCCAGGGGATAATAAAAAGAAGCAAGGCCAGGATTTCAGGAGCGATGAATACAAAAGTAGCCTCCACAAAGTTAAACAACAGATTCTTTTCCTTGGCCATCCATTTGAAATCATGATTTTTCTGTTTCCAAATCTAACTATAGAGCACAGCAAATAGGATGGTCCACACTACTTCCACAATGGTCTTTAATAACATTTGTATTCCTTGTAGTGGAGTTTCTCTTGAAACTAAATTGTATTGTGTGCCAGCATCAAGCAAAGATTGTAGAAGCCAAAGGCCTACCCAGGTTATGAAGACACTAAGCATCTTAACTTGTCCATTCATTTTTTCTTAACACTACCCAAGGAAGTCCCTTTTCGTCCCATGTGTAACATCTCCCAGCGCAATCCTCCACCAAATATACTCACGCAAATACGGAAATGTGCATACTCAACCACCAAAAGAAGAATGCCGAGCAGATAGACTTCAAGTTTCTTTTTGGAATTTCCTTCCATCAAGTCGAGAGCCAAGGCATGGCATGAGAAAGGAATAAGGAAATAAATGCTGCAGGTCACCAAATGAGCAGGGTAGGTTTCAGACTTCTGACATCGCTGCAACTATCCAACCACTCCCAGACCATCACGTTGAATTGGTTCAGATCAGTCAAGACTTATGGAACTCAAGTATTGCTTGTATTAGCGTGACAAGGAGTCAAGTCAGAAGGGACGTTGGGGAGGAGTCACCTCACACTCACAGCCAACAAAAACATTATCCTTCATGATTTGCATGGAAGGGAAGAACTATATCCCTATGTCCATCAACCATTCCTCACAAGAAATAAATTTCCTTTGCTCCGGTAGAAAATCTCCATACCCAACGAAACATTTTCCATAAAGAAAATATATGCATTTTTAATATTATTTTAATTAATAGATGTATATATAAATATTGTTTTACTTGTTAATAAATTTGTTTTTGTTTAGCAAACTATTTATGTTAATTTATTTGTTTAGGTCGAGTTAAAACTATTTAATTAATCTATATATCATGCTTGAATTTGTATAGTAATCTCCTTATTGTAAGTATTCAACCCATGCAAATAAAGGAAATGATTAACTAGGGTGAAAGTTGGTGTCCATGGAGGTCCTCAAAGCTTTAGTGAGATAAAATGACTTGGATCCGATACCACCATGAACATCCGAGAAATAGGAGGAGTACGCTCTTGCATCGACAACCAGGTGTGAAGGTGGAATACAAACTTCATCGGTTGAGGGCAATAAAGTGGGGCATTAGATTATTGATTTTTAATTACATGTATTTTCCATAGTAAATTTATATTTTAAATAATTTTAGATAACCCACATCTAGAAATTTTCATTGTGTAAATTCTATAGTTTTTAGACAATCGTTTTTAAAATTTATTATAAATATCATCCACCACACTGTAACGTAGATTTATGTAGATTGATATAAAATCATAATATTGTAGAAACACCACATTAAATAGCTTAGATTTTATTTAAAGTTTTACATATTTAAGAAGACTAATATATAATGAGGAAATACAAATTTACACCAAATATATGTGTATTATAACATATTTTAAGAAGATTATGATAACATAAGTTGACTATAGATATTGGATATTATACATGCATTTATTGTATATTCTAAGAAGGCTAGTGTAAAATTATTTTAATGTGAAAATTCAACATTACTTTGAATTTAATTTTTTTACGATTTAAGAAATCGACATGAAATTAAAATTGTGTGGACATGTTACATTGCCCAAAGAATATATTTATTATTATGTATGTTTTATGTAATAGTAAATAATAAAATACTATGGAAATACCACATTAAATAATTCAAAAATGTCACATCATCTAAAATTTAGAAAAAATATGTAAAATTTATTATAGTTATTATATGTATTGAATTTAAATTTATAACATATTTAAAGTAAACTAATTTTAAAATTATAATTGTTTTGAACTCTTATATTATTATATTTTTGGGTATATTTTCAACGTGGAAATTCCACATTAACGTTATTATATATAATACGTTATTAGTTTTTATTCTTAGAAGAGATTATTTTTATAAAGTCATTTATTATTATATATTTTAAGAAGATTAATCTATGAATTTATAATAGTGTGAGAATTCCACATTGAATAGGATGGAAATATCATGACATTATCTAAACATTATTATTTTTACATATTAAAAAAATTAATACAAAATAAAAATATTATAGAAAGTACACATTATTAAACACACACACACACACACATGTCATTTGAATTTCTTGAAATCATATATGAAACTATAGGTTCCTAATTTAAAGTTATGGACCTATAAATACATAAGTACAATTAGGTTATAATTAGCAAATGAATAAATCATTTATATGAGTGAAAATATACCATTGTCGACAAAAAGTATCTACAAGAATGTAAACATATCATATTGAATTTAGATTTTAAGTGGATAAGAGCATTGAAATTTATAATATTTACACACTTCTATTACATTGGATTAAGATCTACATTATTTCTTGTGTGTAGTCTTCAAGGAACATATAGAGTATACTAGTTTACTCAAATGAAAATGTTAACCCAAATACCAATAACGATTATTCTATTGTGAATAGAAGAAAGAGATGGAAGGTTAATGACTCCCTTAAGATTTTTCTTCGTTCCCATGGGAATAAGTCTCATGGTTAGTGTTCCTTATGTTTTTTTTTTTATCAAGTTAGTGGGACTTATGCTTGTTGTTTCTCTATGCCGTTGGAAGAGGTAGCCCTTCATGTTCCTCATTACTATATCCTATGTCTCCACTTTCTCTTATTCTAATGGGTAGGACCCCAACCCTTTTTACCCTTAATAAAAAATGATATATATTTATATCATCTTTCACATATTATCAACATGAATACTAGAATAATTGAGTATAGGAAGGGTTGTTAGTTATTATTGTCTCAACCCAAAAAATAACATATAGCTAAGATTGATGGATTGTCAAAAGCCTTCTATCAATAGTTTTTTTTAAAAATTAATTTAAAAAAACATAAATATAATAAAAAATTAATTAAAAACCAATACAAATATTGATGCATAATCACAACACCCCTAAATGTCTCTGTAACTCGATGGGTTGAAACTCTCTGTGTGATTGCATAGCATGGATATTTTCCCAAAGTTTGGGACTTTGAAATTGGGAAAGATCTTCGGATTAAGGGCAGCTTCTTATTCCTCTGTTGAGATACACACATTCAAATGTGGAGGATCTATCCTAAAATCTACTCTAACTTGCCAACAAGACAAGGTTAAAAAGATACAAGAAAATAAATCTAAACTATCAAAGGTGATGCACAAAAGGAATGTTGAACATTTTCTTTTCCATTGAACACAAACCATTGAAATGTAATAAAACCACCATACATAGATAACCAAGATTGCAATGACATATCGTAGAGGTGCAATGATCACAAGAGAGGGTTGAAAATCATCCACAGAGACATGTATTATTGCTCCAAAATTTTGATACATTACACGACAATTTGCTGAGGCCCAAACTTGCATTACGGTTTGAATGGGAGGTTTGGACTCCACAATTTAAATTGTAGGCCGGAGAACAAGGGAGGGTGCAAAGCCAAATTGTCCAAATTTTTTGAAAAATACCCCTGTTTACAATATATACGGGAAGAATGGGAGAAAGAGGAGAGAAGAAAATCTGAAATCCAGCTTGAACCACCATAAAAATGCATTGAATTTACCTATAATAGTGATATTTGCTGCCATGAAAAAACCCATACCTCAACTGTACTATGCCTTGTTGGGCAAGAAAGGAAGCTCATACCTTCATTATGGTGGTAGGTGAGAAAATTTGGACACCCTTTTAAAATGGCGGATTTGTATTTCTTTATTTTTAATAACTTAGTCTCACTTAAATTAAGTTATCAAAAGCTTTCAAAAAATTCCTCTCTTGCTCAAATTTGAAATAGGGAAGGTTCCAAAAAAATGTCTGAAATCACTGATCTCACGAAATTTGAAATTTCAGATTTTCAAGTTTTGTGGGTTTGGGTATCTCAAGAAGTGGAAGAAGAAAAGGTCTCGAAAAGTCCAAAATATCAAACTCACTGAAAATCAGTAATTTTGGACTTTCGGGTTTTCAGTTTTCAAACTCTTAGAGAAAAGAGTTGGAAAAAGGCCCCAAAAGTCCGAAATCATAAATTCAAAAAGTCTCAAATTTTAAACTTTCGAGTTTTGGGGTTTCAAATCTTGTTGACTGTGAAATCATGGTTTTGGTGTTTTGGTTTTGAACTTTTGTCTTTCACGTTCACCGAGACTTTCAAAACCCCGAAACTGAAATTCTAAAATTTCACACTTTCAGAGTTCGTAATTTTGGACTTTTGGTGTCATTTATCCAACTTCGCACTTCAAGACTTTGAAACCCCAAAACATGAAAGTCAAAGTATTTTAGACTTTGTTGAGTCCTTTATCGCTCTCGCTTATGAAGATCCTTGAAACCTTGAAACCTAAAAGTCCAAAATTTATCACTTTTGGATTTCGGGATTTCAAATTTTTTTTTTTGGAATGTTCCCTATTTCGGACTTGCTTTGTCTCCAAAACTCCAAAAATTCTAGGTCTAAGAACTTAAATCATTTTTCCATTATTTTCCCTCGAGCTCTAATATCCTTCATTTTTCCTTTGGCCATTGATTTTCCGACCTTGCATAACCATTACCAACCCCACCCAACCGACACCACTATCTAATCCCGAAACAAAAGATCCCATGGCGAATGAATCCTTCCATTCTCACACGGTGTGTAAGTTCGTGTTTAATCAATTTTGCCCAAGGGTCAAAATTGGATAACAAATACTTAATAAACATTTTAAAATATCTACGAGATATATTAATAATTATAATTAAATGTAATAATAGTAAACTATAAATGTATATAACTTTAAAATCGTAACTACTACATGTTTGTAATTTATAAATGACTAAATATGCATAAATATGTTCCAATATTTCCACTTTGGATGCGATCAATTGTAATAAAACTTCATGATCACATGAAATGAAATATTGAAAGGAAAAAATTTTAGCTTGCTTATTTTTTTCCCTAATTCATTTTTTATTGTAATAAACAACATGTGATATATGTAATGCCCACTTCTCTTCAAGACTAAATGAACCCCGATTATCTTTTCCAAATTTTTATAATCGTAAACCTTGCTGCTTTATTCTAATTAGCATACTAATAAGATGTGCGGGGCATCATGACTCCATTGTGTTTTGGTTATCATTATTTTAACTATATGTCATACTCGTGGACATGAATGGGCATTAAACGATAAAACAATTATCTAGAATTGTTTCATTGTCGTAATTTGATTGTGATAGCATTCTTGTAATGCCCACTTCCCTACTTACACTTAGTTGATTACCATTTTGAGTTATGCGGACTTTGGATATGGACATGTTTTATACTTATGTTGATTAGCATGATGTTTTGTGACTAGATGCATTTGGATTATGATTGGATTTTGTTTTCGTATGATCTACACCGACTCATGGATAGACTATTGATTCCGATATTATTTTTATATGGATATATTGCATGTGTTCTAACATTGGATTTCTTCGCCATGTTGAGTAGAATGTAGTTGTTGAAATTACATTTCTATAATTTTGGATAATGATGAAATGCATAATTAAGTTGTGATTCGACCTAGAAATGATGATTGCTTGAATTACGTATAGATGTTAATAAATTTCATGCATATGGTTATTTTAGATATTTTGACATGGCCGCAAGGCCGAAGAGGGTATTTTGTATTTTGCAGGAAACACAAAGATGATCACAACCATGAGGGGGATTGGGAACCAAACACAACAGAATGTCGAGTGGTTACAACATTGGTCGTCAAGGCAACTAGTAAATTGTATTGTGTTACCTTGATTCTTGTATGTGTTAAGAAAATTTCCATGAGGGGGAAATTTTCTAATGTGACCAAGGGGGTAAGAATTTTATTTACTTGTTTTAACTTGCTTTAGTAGGTGTTTTTATTTTTTGATATCTTTTTAAAAATTTCTTTTGCTAAGTATGTTTAGAATTAATTTAACATCTTGCTTTAAATTTTAAGTTTTGGAGGGAAGTCAAGTGGGTGTAATAAATTTTGATTGTTGGCTCCTTGAGCCTTGTGTGTCCTCTTGTATTGAATGCTTGGTTTTGAGTGTTGACCACTCCATGTTCTTTGAATCTCGAATTTGAGATTGAGGGCAATTTTAGGGGACTTGTGGGACAAGTTAAACTTGTCCCACACTTCCCAAAACCCCTTACCAACCATATCTATGGGTTGGGAATCCAAAAAGGGGATTATTTATTGTTTTGGGAAGGGAAATATGACTTTGGAGTGCACTTTTCCTCATTTTGCATTTAATGGTGCCTTAAGGCACATGGGGAAGGGATGGTTTTGGATTGTGGATGTCATTCAACCCAACCACCCATTTATGGTGTTTTGGGATTTGAGTTGACTAAAGGGAGGTGGTCTTGAGGATGTGTGATGTGGCATCCTACAAGGAGCCACATCACCCTCACTCTTCCTCTTGTCTATTTATGGAAAATTCCTCTTGTTGAGGGGTTGGAGTTTTGTTTTTGTTTTGTTGAAGAGTTCTCTTTGGTCATTTTGGGGAGAAAAGAGAGAAAAGAGAGTGCTTGGACTTGCATACTTGGATTGATTTGGGAAGGAGCTTGGACAAATTTCTTGGTTTAGGCTTCTCAATGGAGAGGTAGAAACCCTCTCCTTTGTTTTGCTTTCATTTTATTGTTGCTTCTATGCTAAAATTGTGAAAAATGCATGTTTACTTTGGTGTATTGTGAAAATTGGATAGAATGCTTATTGTGTAGTATAGGAGAGGTCTATGGGAATACTCATGAGGGAGGCAAAAGAGTAGATTAGGATATTGTGGAGGGAGTTTGAGAGGGATGCCCATCTTGGGTAAGAATGTTTACATTCTACCTTGTCTTTGAGGGAGCCATAAGAGGAGGGAGGCATAAGAGTATGGGAGGAAAAAGGGGTACTTGAGGGAGGCATAAGAGTCATAGGGGCTTGTGTTTTATTGTGGAGGGTTTTGGATGGGCATCTCATCTCAATTGGGAGGCATAAGGAAAACATTCCCATAGTTCCTTCTCTTGTTGGCTTGGATGAAAGCCTTTTGTGCAAAATATTGTGTTATTTGTGTTTCCTTGTTGTTTTCTCTTTTACCTTGAATGTTGTGAATGAAACTTGTATTGTGGAAGCAAGTATTGTTGCCTTGAGTTGGAGACCATCCTTCATTGTGTTGTGTTTGGGGCTCGGGGGTCAATGGAGGAGATTGCTTCTCTTCTCCATTGAGTTTTGGTTGGGAGGAGAGTGTTGCCTCTCCCCCTATCTTGGTTGTGATTGGAAATACTTGGAGCTTGGAGCATAGATGAAGAACACCTTGGAGCACAAGAATCTTGTTGTTGACAATGTAGAAACATCATGCATTTACCCACCTTGAGTGGAGGAAAATGTAATATTGCCTTGTTTTCTTTAGCATACATTATTGCAAATTTGTTTCCATATGAAGTAGAAAGTGTTGTGACAAATGTTGAATGAAAGTTGTTCTTTTGAAGTCCAAAATAAGCATGTAAAATATATAGAATCAAAAGTTGAAAGGATGACAATCTATCTATTCTCCTTCTTACTTGATTTGGAACTTCTCATGAGTATGTCAATTTTGTTTACATGTTAGTTGACCTTGCTTTAAAATTAATGGAAGTAATTTTGGAACCCTCTTGAAGGGTGTTGGAAATTGGTACAAAATATATGTTAAATTTCATCTTATTACTTGAAGGAGAGGTGTTGAATGGATGGGAAAAATAGTACTTATTTCCTTCTTGTATACTTGTTGGAAAGACTTAAGTTGTTAATGACTTGTAATATGCCAATAAAAACTTTCAAGCTCTAGTTCCTTTATGTTTTATTCATCCTTGAATTTATTGTAAAATCCATTGCGAATTAACAAGAAAATGAATTCGAATCTCTTAAAATACCCCTGCTATGTCTATTGAATTGTGTGGAAGGAGATTGTAATACAAAATTCTAAACTCATCAAGTTCAATGCCCAACACCCATTAGTATCTAGCAAGAGTATTAATAGGTTTGAATATCTTTCTTATCTAAGTAATACTAAAACTAATGAATCTATTAATAATAAATTTTAACAATATTAAGGTACTATTAATCATTATTTTGTTATATATCCACTATAACACACTATCACTAACACATATGCAATAAACCACCATCCAATTTAACAATGTCAATGTATTACATATTTAAACCTACGTGGTCTCCATACTTATAGTATTAAAGCATATTACGCCCTGTATATTCTGGCATGAAACCGATCCACCTCTGTCAGATTTCCTCCCGGGGTGACTTTCTCACTGTCCCCAATCGACTCTGCATTCTTGTCATGCGCCTTCTTGTCTCTTAATTGATTATGTCATAGGTTCCGGGAGGCGGACCACGTCTTTCTCGAGGATGCATCCGATACTAAAAAGATGTCGATATAGTGGGTAATCTACTTGCAATAAGCGCCTAGAGTAAACGAACGCTTCCTTGCAAAAAGTCTTATCTTTAGTTCGCCTTCACCCCTTTACTCTGTCCGCAATCTTTGAGAATGCATTCGATCCTGTGGCAAATAACAACATAGTTGAACAACCTTGTTGGAATCGCCACGGGCCTCCTCATACGCTCTTGCTGGTCAATGTTGTGCAGGCCGGGGCCGCAATATCTCGCCCCTTCTTGCTCGTAGCGCTTTCTATTTGTTCTTGCACATGCTGGCCAGGGGCCTAAGGATCTCACGTCTTTCCCCCATTTTTACCGCCCACCGTAAAATACAAAGCCCTACGCATATATACAATGCAAATAAAAAAAAGACAATAAACACGACTTTGTTTGCGTGGCCATGCAAATAAAGCGCGGTCACTGTAAAGTCGGCCTCCTCGGCCTCAAAACGTGGGACTGTCCCTCTACGCAAACATCACTATGGATCCCCGCCGATGCATACACCTTGCTGCAACCAATGAAGGTGGAAGTGCTCGCCTCCTCTCGCCAAGAACAACACAAAGAATAAAAGAAATTTAAAAAAAAGGATGAATCCAAAGGTGAATCCACCGTTAAACTCACCTGTACCCACGTGGCCTGGGCGACTATGCAATGTCTCCATGTGCTTTTTAACATGTTTCAATGTCAGGCGAAGGCAAAGGTAGATAAGATTTGCAAATTTTAGTGAAGTTAATGGATGGGGCGGCCAGTTAGTTTTTTGCACGCTAGGAAGAAGTCATAATGGTGGACGGGTGGTGGTTGGCACCCACCGTCCAACCATAGCATTTATAGTTATGTTGAAAAGCTTTCCCAAGTCGACTCTTGCCTCTCTATACAAAAAAGAAATTTCAATTTAGGTTTAGCGCTATATATATAATACAATAAAGCAAAGTGATAGGTAGTTAAACTTTCTTATACGCATTATAGATAAGTATGGTAGTATGTATATCTAAGTATATTAACAATATACAATGCAAAAAAATAGATCGGTATCAAGTACATACCGAAATGGGTGATCCCTATATAAATATGTATACATATCTATACGTATGTAAATAAATATATATATATATATATATATATATAACTACAATTACATATAATGTAATGTATTAATTTCGAAATATCGTAATATAACAGAATGATAAAGTAAGTATATATATATATATATATATATATACATATGTATATTAAAATGTATTAAATTTTGAAATAACGTAATATGACCGAATAATAAAGTAAGAATAAAAATCGAAGTGGTTCATGTATTCAATTCAAAATAAACTATATCATCCTCTTGGGTTACCTTTCAGGTATTTTGTCAACACGATATTACCAGACATTAAACAATCTAACTCGCATGATGACCCTGCAAATCTCTGTGGGGCGTCGAATGAGATAGATCCAAATATCTCTGCCTTCGAAGCACCTTCGTGACCGAGGTGGTTTTCAACCCTGTTCCGAACTCGCCCGATGTAATTAATACTCATCGAGCCAGGTGGAAGCAACTCGTAGGTAAATAATTCGCCATACAACAAAAAAATAAATAAAAATTGTCGCAATTTTTCGCCTTGGTTGTTTATGGCGCATCATCCTCATTCTTTGTCATGAGTGTGGCGTCGGCATTTTTTTTGCAAGCGTTACAATTACTTTTTGATATTGTTTTGTTGTATTTGGTTTATCTCTATGACCGGACACATAGACACTATTGCGCATTATTACTTGTTAGATATTAATGACAAATGACATTATGACATTGTGATATGGGAATTGAGGGATAGACATTCAATATGAAAGAAAATGATATGTTGTCAGATAAATATATGTCAATATTTCAAATCATTTCGTATCGATTTTATTATGATGTTCAAAGTTATTTTTGTGATCTCTTTGATATTGGAGGTTGCAAAATTGGGAATGAGTGAAAGTATTTCTTAAATCTGATGATTCAATTGGGTTTTGATCTTAGTTGCAAACTAATGTATGAGTAGAATCAAAATGTTGAAAATTGGAATAATTGTTAAATTACTTGGTCTTAGCAATAGTAGTTATGATATTTGATGTTGAAATTGATAGTTAGATGTAAGTGTTTTATTACTTCGACATCGTTAATATGGCCATGAGGCCAGAGGGGTATTGTGTGTTTTGCAGGAAAACATATCACAACAAACAACGGGGGGATTGGAGACCAACCACATTGGAATTCTAGATGAATTCAACAAGGGTCACCATGACAACATGTATTTTGTTATGTGTGTGTGTTTGAATTGTTGTTAGGGGGTTCCCATGGGGGAATCACCTCCAATTGTGACCAAGGGGTTATGTGTTTTCTTTCATTTAGTTTCCTTTATTTAATTTTAGTATGTGAAATTATAGTGATGTATTCCCCTTTTGTTAATCACTTGATTTATGTCTAGATTAGTAAATTAATTAGTTTACTAAATTAATTAAGAATGGGTCAAAAGAATTCATTTATTGGATTTGATAGCTCTTTGGTTTATGTGTTTAAGTTGAGTGCTTAAGATCTTGATTTTTGTACACTCCACCTCTCCGTTTAAATTAAAAAAATTCCTTAAGGGAAAATTTTGAATACTCGTGGAACAAGTTAAACTTGTCCCACACCTCTAAAGTTAAATTATTTTAATTAGGTAAATGTTATGTGATTCTTCCTTGCATATTGTTGAGCTTCTTCTACACTATTTTTATGGTGATTTTCCATCGTATGGGGTACACCCTAGGTGCCTTGAATGTATTCTTAGGTGCTTTAAGTTATGCCTTGGTTTTGGAAAGATGGAATGTTGAGTGTGTCTAGGATCTTGAAGAGTTCGTTTGTGTAGTGCGGTCTAGTTGGTAGTTGTTAGTAGTGGTGGTGATTCTCCCTACAACCCGGTGAGAGCTTTTATCTTCGTCAGCGCAGATGTGTTTGGTTATCGGTGTATGGATTGTGTTAGGATAAAATTGAATTTTGGATTGAATGTGGATGTTAGTGGAAAAGTGTTTGTTTGGTAGTGACATTTCATTAATGGCATGTTAAATTGTATCATGGCTTCCTTGTTTCATCATAGAAAGTTTTGACTGGTGGATTATATGCATCTTTGTAATTATGGTTAGATTTAATTCCATTTAGGAAATGTGTTTAATTAGGTGTGCTCATTTTTCTCTCTTTGAACTATAAATAAGTCTACCTTGCCTTAACTTTTAAATTATTATGAATAAGACTCTATGACCTATTAATATATGGGTTACATGGAGATAGTCATGGATGCCTCTGGGTCTTTTGGACCTTACCCTTAGAGATATTAGTTGGTAGATCTTAATATATTAATCTCGAGGTGGTGCTTCGACAATGTGCTTCTTTTTTAAAACTATAACTCTTAGTCGTAAAGTCCATGTTTGGATAGATCAGTTGATTGTCCTCTTGAATTTGATGTTATCTAATGGGAATGTGGTGTCCTTGGAGTAAAATTTGCATTTTCATATTGTTGATTGGTTGGTGGTATCTTGTAGAAATATGAGTGTTGATTTGAAAACTTTCCTTGTATTATTATGTGAGTAAAATGTATTGAGCCTAAACAAAAACATTATTAAACCTCTTAAATTCGTAAAAGCAAAAATATACTTCTTTAATGGGTCTTTCCTTGTAACTCCTTTTGAGGCTTGGGAACCCCACTAGGAATGTTTAATGACGCTTGTAATTATTCTGTAAACCCTCGAAATATTGGTGTGATGCATGTCGATGGATGGATTCCTATTTCTTAAAAAATTAATGATGGGTTTTCTATGTTGAATGTCTCTTGTCACTTTAGAAATAAAAACATGATGTGTTGACTTACCTCTCTCTCACATAAAAGTAATAGTGTGGCATATTTTGTTCTTCCTTCTCATTAAAATTTAATTAATAAGGTGACTCACTTAACATCACAAATCTATACTTTAGGGATTTGACTTTGAAACTTAACAAAGAAACTGAACCTATAAAAGGGGAAAAGGTCCTTGTTATAACCTTGGTAGATTAATAGAAGAAATTAAAAAAAACACCATGTAGAAGAATAGAAAGGAAACTATGTCCATCTACTTTCCATGTAAGTAACATAAATATTTTTTCTACCTATGCAAGATGGCAAGATATCATACCCACCTTAGTGGTGATATTTATGATGAAAACATGTGCTATCATAATAAAAAGGAAGGTTTTAATGAATAAATATTGTAAGGAATGTGCTTATAAGTAAAAATATAAATTTTGGCTTAATATATGGATTTATAAAATAAGTAAGATTTATGTTTGAGTGTAATGTATAGTTAAACCTTTAGTTTTTCTCGCCTACCCTAATTAAGAAACACCTTGTTGATGTTTGCCCCTTTTTCCCTTGGGAAGGAAATCACAATTTGTTTCCCCTAAGCTATTACTCATGTTTGATTCGATGCACTTTTGGATTGTAGTTGGACCCCTCTTGTTACTTTTTCTTCTCCCTAGATACCTTCGGTGCCCTTTGGTGTTACGATTTATGCATCTACTTCTTTATGGTTATTTCAAGCTTGAGAAGGATGTAAGATAAATGAATCCCATTATGTTATATTGAATGGTTCTTCTTGTATTGATATGTTAGTTCTTTAGTAGAGATATTTGCTAAAACGTTTGGACGCCTTTAAATTTGGTTAGTGTCATGTGTGTTCAATTTTTTTAAGTGCAAAATCGACTATAGGAAACCTTGTGGTCATGACTTTGCTTAGTATTACCGTGAAAATTGGATTTTACCCTCTCGAGTATATAAGTGATTCCCATGAATAATTTTCTTGATTGTAAATGTTTTGCTAATTTAAGGGTTCTTCATGCCTTCTTGTTAAACTTCATCTTGTGTGATCTCAAAATTGTGAGACCATTGAGTAGACATGTTTATTGATGGTTGTGGTTGATAATTTCTAGTCTTGTCTAAATGATGAACCTTGAAAGCGTAACTTAACCTTAGTGGAAGCCTTAACTTGTGTTGTTACAGTATGTGGGATCCATGGGAGACTATATGGTCATTTCGAGTTCACGAAATTCTCCTGGTTATTCCTTTTCTTAGTGGTTATTTTGAGACTCCTTTGACCTTTTCATGTTTTGATGCTATGTTTTGTAGCTTGGATGGTCATGTAGAGTTACTCCTTAGAATTAAATGTTTGCAACCTTACTTGAAGAAATTTTAGAGCTCATCCCTTACAATCTTCCTTCTTCTTGTTGAATTGCATTAAACCAAACTTGGGTTCTGCAGACCCACACTTGTTGAAGCAAAGGAATTCCATAAATGATGTGATCTTATTTCTTTTTCTTTTTCCCCTAACCCTTTCTCGGTGAATTCAGGAAGGAAGTCAAATCTAAGACGCAGGGGGATGTAATTCCCACTTCTCTTCACTAAATGAACCATGATTATCTTTTATGAATTGTTATAATCGTAAAGCTAGTTGATTTATTCTAATTATCATACTAATAAGATGCGGTGGCATCATGAATCCATTGTGGTTTGGTTATCATTATTTTAACTATTTGTCGATCTTGTGGACCACGATGGGCATTTAAGGATAAAACAATTAGCTAGAATGGTTTCATTGTCATAATTTTATTGTGATAAAGATTACTCTTCAATATTGTTTTGTTGTATTTGGTTTATCTATGTGACTACACACATAGACACTATTGTGCATTATTACTGGTAGATATTAATAGATGAATGACATTAACACATTGTGATATGGGAATTGAAGGATAAACATTATTGTAACCGAACTAATTAACTTTTGATAGACATTCAATATGGAAGAAAATGATGTGTTGTTAGATAAATATATGTCGATATTTCGAATCATTTCGTATTGATTTTATTATGATGTTAAAAGTTATTTTTGTGATCTCTTTGATATTGGAGGATTGGTGAAATTAGGAATGAGTGAAATTATTTCTTAAATCTGATGATTCAATTAGGTTTTGATCTTAGTTGCAAACTGATGTATGAGTAGAATCAAAATGTTGAAAATTGGAATAATTGTTAAATTACTTGGTCTTAGAAATAGTAGTTATGATATTTGATGTTGAAATTGATAGTTAGATGTAATTTTTTTATTACTTCGACATCGTTAATATGGCCATGAGGCTAGCGGGTATTGTGTGTTTTATAGGTAAACATGTCACAACAAACATCGAGGGGATTGGAGACCAACCTCATTGGAATTCTAGATGAATTCAACAAGGGTCACCATGAAAACATGTATTTTGTTATGTGTTTTGTTCAAATTTTTGTTAGGGGGTTTCCATGGGGGAATCACCTCAACTATGACTCAATGGGTTATGTGTTTTCTTTCATTTAGTTTCCTTTATTTAATTTTAGTATGTGAAATTATAGTGATGTGTTTTCCTTTTGTTAATCACTTGATTTATGTCTAGATTAGTAAATTAATTAGTTTACTAAATTAATTAAGAATGGGTCAAAAGAATTCATTTATTGGATTTGATAGCTCTTTGGTTTATGTGTTTAAGTTGAGTGCTTAAGATCTTGAGTGTTGTACACTCCACCTCTCCTTTGAAATTCGGATTTGTCCTTAAGGGAAAATTTTGGAGGCTTGTGGGACAAGTTAAACTTGTCCCACACCTCTTAAATTACTATACCAACCCTACCTATGGGTTGGGGGGTCAAAATTAGACCCCATTATGTGTTTTGGGAAGACAAATTGTAAGTTTTTATTGCACTTTCTTACATGTATTTATTTTTAGTCCTTAAGGGGTGTGGGCTTAGATTGTGTGTGTAAGTAAAATTTCATTTCTTCAACCACTTATTAATTTTTCTTTGGAGTATGGGGTTGACTAGGGTGATGTGGAGTGGAGAGGAAATGAGGTGGCATCCTACTTGAGCCACATCATCCTCCTCTCTCCCTTTTCTATTTATTCAAGTTCTTTTGCTTGTTTGGGGTTACTTCATTTCTTTGTGCTCTTGTATTTTTGGAGAGGTAGAGGATTTGGAAGACTTGTGGATTTATTAAAGATTTTGGGTGATTTTAAGACTGGAATAAGCTTGTTTTGGAACTCTTTGATCAAGCTCTACCATGGAAAGGTAGGAGCTATACTCTTGTAAAATGTTTTCCTTTTTATATTGTGTATATGTGCATGTTTTTGAGTGTTTTGGTATGTTTGTTGGTTGCTTGGGTAGATTTCTTAAGTGTGGTCTAAGAGGAGGCTATGGGGATCATTCATGTAGGGAGGCATAATAGTTCTTTCCATGTGTTGGAGGGAATAAAGCAATGTAGCCAAAATCTAAACAAAGTTGATATCTCGCTAATAACATGAACTCCCAAAGAAAATAGATCTCCTTCTTCATTATTCAATAATCAATTACAATATTTCTTAAATAGGAAAAAAAAAACCCAACTCTATTTTCCATGCAAACACTAACTAACTCTAACTAAATCTACTCTGGGTAAGGTGAATTTACTATTTTTAGCGAGTTTACTAGAACACTCGCTATTTTTAGTAAGTTTGCATGCTTATTCGTATGGACACGAGAAATTGCTACGCATCTTCTACATTCATAAATTAGAGGAATTGAATTTTTTTAACTCATAACACAACTAATAGACTAAAATTAGCTAATGCCCAAAAATAGGAAAAAACCGAACTACAACTTAAATCCTAATTTTTGGCCTTAAGATGGCGATTTAGGGCCGAAAAATGTGCCAAAATTTTCCCCATCTATTAGGGCTAGTTTTTGATGCATTCATTTCATTGAAACATGTGCTTTTAACAAAAAACGGACTCAAACGGACACTCGGAGCTCAAGTTATGACGTTGTCAACTTCTTGTTAATTTTGGTGCATCAAGTTGGGATGGGTGTCCCACCTTGGATAAGAAATTGTTTGCATTTCTTTCTTGGTCTATTTTATGAGGGAGCCATAAGATAGTTTTAGGGAGGCGTAAGATAATGTGGGAGGTATAAGAGGTATAAGATAATGTGGGAGGTATAAGAGGGAGCCATAAGATTTCTCTCTTGTTGGGAATGTGAAGTATGGAGCTTGGTTGGCGTCCTCTCAAGAAATTTTTCCTTGTGAGAAAAATTTCATGTTAATCACACTTAGGGTGGAATAATTTAATATTGCATTCATTTTAGCTTTCATTTTTGTAAGTTTTTCCCACTTTAAGTGGAATATGTTGTATTAATCTTTTGAAGGAAAGTTGTATTGATTTTTACTATCATAGTTGTGATGTATGTGGGAAGGAAAGACTCTTTAGTGAAGCAAGTTTGGATAATGAAAGTATGTTGTTCTAGTTTCAAAAAAAAACCTATTGGAAAGTTATTAGCTCTCATTTTAAGATTCATGGAGAAACTTGGTTATATTTGTTTGTGTGAATGCTTGAAAATTGTGGTTTAAAAAAAAGAAAGAAAATGAATTTTTACTTATTTTGTATTCCATGAGTTTTATGAAATAGTGAAAGGGTCATATTTGTTTATCCTCTTATAGTGCTTGAAAGATGTTTTAAAATTTGTATGTTGAAATGGAGAGAACTTAAGTGTTAGTGATCTTTTACTTGCTAAAAAAAAATAGATCATCTCCTAGAACTCAATTGGCAATTGTCTTTTACTTGGTTAATGAAGAAATTAATTTCCAATGCTAACTTGTAATTCCCATTTAGAAATGATTACAAATCTACAAAAAAAATTGATTAAGGAAAATGAATCTATTTTCTCCTACCTCTTATTACAATATCAAATTGTATATATAAAAAAATATTTAATGCAAAGACTTAACTTGCTAACATTGGTACATATGAATCCATTATTACTTACCGTAATCTTATTACCTTGAGTATTATCATATTAAATATTATTAATATTAATAATAGAGTAATATTAAAATACTATTAATCTTTATTATAAGAATCTAATATTAATGTCCTTATATTAATAAAAGTACCCTTTTAAGTCAAATATTGTTCTTTGAAATATATATATATATATATAAAATATTTGTTATAATTTATAAGTACTATATAATATAAGTTTTTAGTAAAGTAAAAAAAAGAGACTTAAGAAAATTTACATGCGTGGGGAGCAATGTTGTGGCCTCACGGTGGGGGTGGGTGGGGTCAGCTACCCCACCCCTATACTATAAAAAAAAAATCAAACTCCATTCACTTAGCTCCTCCCCAATAAAACAAAACTATCTCCAAGCCCGCATTCTTTATTAAAATCCTACACATTTTTTTAGACCACAGCGTACACATTTTTTCCACCTTTGCACATACATATGCACACAAAAACACACACACACACACACACACACACACACACACACACATCGATTTTCTATTCCGGGTTCTTTAACACGTCTAATATATATATATATATATATGTACAAAACATAAATACATATGTAAATGTATATATATTCTATTCGAAATGAAATTAATTATCAAATGTAGCCATTTAAATGAAATGGGGCAAATCCCACAAACCCCTTTGGGAAAACCCTACAAGAATGAGTTAAATAAAATATACAAATGCTTTTAAAACCCTAGGAGAGGGTGTGAACAAAATAAGAAAAATAATAAAACTTGCAAGCCTCTCCAAAAGCTTAAGAGTGCCTCCAATGGCTTCCCTTCCTCCTCCTTTAACCTGCAAAACCAAAGAAAGAAAATGAACCAAATGAAATGAGAAAGAATATTTCATAAGGATTCTTTACGGACTAGTTGCCCTTTTTCCACATCAAGGGCCCTAATTGAATCCATCCAAGGGATGAGATTCATCCCTACAAAAAGTAGGTGGTGAGTGGGTGAGTGGAAATTACCTAATTTATTTAAATGTTTTAATTTCAAAACATGGGTTGACTTTTTAAGGGGTCACTTATGGGGTAAGGGAATGTTTATTACTCTAACCTAATATTAAATGAGGGACCTTTCTAGTTGTTTCAACTTTGTAGAAATTAAATAACCTTATTATTTAATTATTTTGGCCTTTTTTATCATTTACATCCCATGGAAAACGATATTTAACTATTGTAGGAATTTAATTGTTTATTAATTAACACTTAGAGAGAATTTAACCATGCTTGGACTAAGTAACCTCATTAGAATTTTAATGTGGGTTAAAAAAATTTTTTATAACGGGAAAATGTTATCCATTACTTATAATTTCCTACAAACATTATTGATGGAATCGTTGTTTTCGAAACCTTTTCTGGGCATGCTTTTCAAAAAATATATTCCATAATTTTTCTAACTAACCCTAGGTTGTTCTTGGGTCTTATGTAGGTGTTTTTAGTGGGCGTTACAATATAAGTGTTGTAGAAAGATTTTGAAGACTTGGATGTTGAGAAAAATATGGGATATTCATGACCATGCATTGGTGGAATCCATACTACATAGATACGAGTCAAATAAATCTTAGCCACCTAATGAAATTAAATCTAATGGTGAGAAATTAAAGACCCTTACCCCATTAACGGATTTTGCAACTTTGTTATAATCACAAAATCTTAGCAAAACACATCTGATTTTTTTATTTTGAAAGCAATAATAGCTGATTTATCTACCTGATATCCATCGATTACTATAGCTTTACCACGCTTTTCACCGTATATTTCCATATCATCAACCAAGTAGATGATTTTTCTTGAGAAGTCCTTGGCTTGGGATTTTGAGCAAATAAAACATATATCTTGGTGCATGTTGTTAGGATGGATGGGGAAAATGCAATATAATCTTAATGAGCTGATGTTAATTGTGTTGTATGCCCCACCTAATTCACACAATAGATCAAATTATGGTGCATTCAAGGAAATCCATCATTTAAATACTATGCATGAAAAATATTGTGAATTTTTTAAGGAACTTTTTAAATTTCATTACCATGTGTAAGACACGCAAGATATATGAATGATTCAATCTAGCTCCTTTTTATTTCTATACTCTATTATTTTATGCTTATTACCATTATTTATCGCTCTATTGATTTTAATTCATTCTTATACGATCAAAGCATTTTGTTAATCATAATTGATTTTTAATTCATTCTTATACAAAGCTTAAAGTTTTAAAATTATCTGTGAAAATAAGGTTCACAAATTTATATTAATCTTTTATCCATTTTATATAAAAATATATAGAAATGCAATCACAAAGTTTTCAAATGATATAATACAATTATACATTTGCATTTATGCATAAATGAAGCAATTTAAATAAATTAAAGGATCTACATAATGACATTCAATATAAATATTAATAAACCAAAATTTAGAAAATGGAAAAAAATCCTACTAAACCATAGCAACATGGAATAATTGTTGGTGTGTGTAGCATTTCCTTCACCTCTTATTTATTTTATTAGGTGGATTGCCACCTCACGGTGAGATCATAGGTCTTAGGTGTCATATTAGTTATGAAAGATTCTCTTACAGAATCATCATATGTGTAAGTTAAGTTGTGTCAGGGAGTTACATTCCCATTTGGGAAAGTAACTCCACTTCTCCATTATGGAGGAATATTTTCTTACATGGGAGTTACACATTTACTCTCGTATATGTATACACCTTTCCTCATCTATGAACAATGGAGTATGGACATCTTTTGAGCCATTTTCCCTCAATGCATGCACATTACTTTTCGGTGAGTTTTTCTTTGATCTTGAAGCTACGCCATTTCCGTGTTTGAGTGCAATGTGTCGATACTCATGGATTCCCTCCCAATCTTCATCATTCCTCCGACATGGTATCAAATCTCGGGATTAGAATTGTGTTTCTCATGATAGTTGCTTACTACTCTCCGTCTTGTAGTTTCTTGTGCAATCTCTCCTTTGCATGTGCTCTTCTTGCATTGATTTCGGGAATTTATACCTTGTTTGGTTTGCTCGTGGTTTCTGGTTCGTGGGTTCTCAAACCTTCTACGGTTGCATGCAGTCTCTGATTGCAGTTTTCAAGGTTGCAGATCAATTTTCTGTGCTAGTGTTGAGGCCGGTTAAAAGGTGCAAATCTAGGCATATTATACCTCTGGCTCGCATTGGGTTGCTGTGTTTCTTTTGGACTCTTTGACCCTCGAGGTGTTTCTACTCATGCATTGGCTTTATCGGGCTCTGGTCTAAAGGTTTTTTGATCAGTCTTGGCTGCATTTTCACCCCCAAGCTCTATCTTGTACTCTGCATTATCTACTGCCTCCTAAAATCTGCTCACAACCATTTAGCTCCTCGAGCTCCTTTCCCAAATTTTACATTGCCCACCTACCACTTTTTGAGTTCCTATTTGGTCTATAATTTGGAATCTCCCACTTGGCATTTACCTGGAGCTTGTATCGTTAGATTCAACATTCAGTGCCCTGTTGTGCCTTTCACATCGTTAAAACCTATTGTATTTCCCTCCAAATTTACATGCTCCAAGTGGAGGTGTTCACTGCACCCTATTTTATTTGTCATTTGAATGTGGTGGTGTTCACCATTTGAATGTGTCCACCAGGCCTTTTGCACCTGTATTCGATGTCACACCAGGTTAAAACTATTTCTCTTTTGACCGGTTATCCCTGCTATCCCCGTGTGTTACGCTTTTTGTGCTCGAGTATTGCTTTAGTAAACAAACCCTCCTGCTTGACTAGTTTGTTGTATCCCTCAAGACGAGTTCCTACCATTGGCTCCAATATGGGTTGTTTACATGCATCTCTGGTTTATTGATTGTTGGTTCACCGTATGCGGTCTCCACTGGCATAGGATGACCATTACAATCTCCCGCCGATTACATTCCACAGTAGACACCTCCTCTACAAGAAGCTAGAGCCATTTACAATCTGCCCCCACCACATGCATAGCTCACCAAACAAATTTCCATGCTCATCTTTGCCCTTTTAGAATTGTTTGGTAGTAAAAACAATCCTCCGTTTTAATTTTTTGAGGAAAAACTTCTATTTCATGGAATTGTAAATTTTTAGGCTATTTTGGCTTGTTTTAATACCTTCCTATGCTTGTTGAAGACGGAGGGAAAGGTTCGGGGTTTGCAGAGGCTAATCCCCCTTGCAGAAAAATAAACTATCTTGAGAATTTGATGTCGTTTCCAACAAGTACCCACCACGATACCCTTTGCACCCATTTAGGGAACTTTTTAAATGTGTTTCTAGCATTTATTT
Source organism: Taxus wallichiana var. yunnanensis (assembly GCA_018340775.1). Taxonomy (NCBI): domain Eukaryota; kingdom Viridiplantae; phylum Streptophyta; class Pinopsida; order Cupressales; family Taxaceae; genus Taxus; species Taxus wallichiana. The sequence continues at coordinate 720,194,493 of CM031243.1, read as the reverse complement.
GCATTTTCTCATCATTTACGGGAATTGTTTTGTCTTATAACGTTTGACTAGTTGTTCGGATCTGAGCACTTCTTTAGTCAAAGTTGTATGTTTTTTTCGCATTCTACATGATGGAATTATCGATTTTGTAAACATAATACTTTATAAAGTTCCACATTCTGCGAGGTTGATTGTACTCTTGGGTTTTCACACGTAGACACATTATCGACCGGTCCGACGTCTTGCTTTTGTGCATCTTGCATTTTTCGTCATGGAGAGTCCTATTTCCAGGACTTAAGCATCATAGGATCACCTTTACACCTCCACCACTTCTTACCGGAGAGGGAACTATTTCACTTGGTGTGCTTCCATGGAACGTTACTTCACTCACAGGGTCTTTTACCCTTCTTGCTTGGGCCGAGCCTGCACCCACTAATCATCGTCATCTAGAGGACTTCCTCGACACTTGTGACCATATCTTTGGTAACATGATGATGCATGTCTCTCATTCTCTTTAGTTTCATGTGGCACACTCAAATCCACCTCATCATGTCTGGAGCATTCTTTAGTCCCTCTATGGAGACCCTTCACATATTATCGCCATTATTCTTTTATTGTTGATTCATTTATGTCTCCTCTTCTTTGTGTGATGACAGTTCAGCTGACATAGACTCACTTAGTTATACTTCGATGATGAGGATTGTGCCCCGCTCGATGTCGAGAGCATTACGAGAGGACTCTTCTCCTCTTTCTCTCACTATTCTAAAGAGTGTTGACACATCCCACATCTCATCAGATATCGAGTAGTCTCTACTCGACCTCATCAATCATTACACCACCTCCTTTCCACTTCTAGTATGCAGGCCCCTTGACTCATCTACCTTCATTGGATGACTCATACCTATTTGACATCACTCTTCTGCATGCTGAGCCCCTCATTGGGACGAGTATCTGCCTAACCTTAGTCATCTTTTCGCAGAGTCTACTTGTGATGCACTATAGGTCCCTCATCCATCTACAAGTGTTTCAAAGGAGTTCATCATCTCTGTTGTTGGGAGTGCCCCTTTCGGGAATCATGTCACTTCCACATCTCCAGATACCTTCATTGATCCACCCTTAGCTGTGGATCCCTTTTTATTATGCGGATGTTTTGTTCCCTTCACATCACTTGGACATCCTTTCTACGGGTGTTCCTCTTTTCACTTTGACAGTTCTACGCATGTGGCATTACCTTCGGTTCCTTGGCACTCACTTGCTAGACCTATGTCACACTTCCATGCACCAGACTCAGATTTCTTTGTGTTGCTACCTTTAGTTTCCTTTGTGGAGTGGGTGAACTTTCGGCATGTCATTTCTATCCTTCTAAGGGCGAGGCGAAACTATTCGGTGCAGTTGGCTCTTCTTCGATCTAGAGCGAGAGGATCTCATCATCAACATTCTTTTGGGAGACCTCTTAGAGCTGCGAGTTCAAATCCGTCCATGGCATATTTTGCATTCCTCTCGTCACGCTCTTCTTCTTTCTTATAGATTGCCTCCTTGTACATGGGTACCCTTTCGGGCTCTGCATGGTTGGAACCCATCTTTGGAATATTTCTTAGATTAGAGAGTGTTTTGTTTTCTTTTGGTGGATGTTTTTCCCACTAGGTTTTCCTTCACTTTGCTTGGGACTTCTTCTTGTACATGGGTACCTCATAAAGCCTTGTGTTGGGACCCACTTCTCATCTTTGACTTGTCGCCTCATCCTAAGTTATGATGAAGGGGGTGTTGGTGTGTGTGGCATTTCCTTCACCTCTTATTTATTTTATTAGGTGTATTGCCACCTCATTAGGTGAGTCATCTCACTTAGGTGAGATCATAGGTCTTATGTGTCATATTAGTTATGTGATTCTCTTGACTTAATCTGTCATATGTGTAAGTTACGTCATAGGAGTTACATTCCCATTTGCGTAACTCCTCTTCTCCATTATGGAGGAATCTTTTCTTACATGGGAGTTACACATTTACTCCCATATATGTACACACCTTTCCCGACCTATGAATAATGGAGTATAGGCCTATTTTGAGCCATTTTGCCTCAATGCATGCACATTGCTTTTCGGTGAATTCTTTCTTCGATCTTGACGCTACACCATTTCCGTGGTTGAGTGCAACGTGTGAATGCTCATGGATTCCCTCTAGATCTTCGTCATTCCTCCGACAAAGAACTCTCTCCCACAATTGACAATTTGCCTTTGAAAATTAGTATTTATAATTTAAATAATTTAAATGAAATTAGATTTCTAAAAATTTATGAATTTAATGATGTATTTATTATATGCGTGCAATATATATATATATATATATATATATATATATATCATAGTTACTTTTTTAAAGCTATGAAGTTCAAAAAATAGATTCTTAAAACTATTTTTAATTTACAATAGTTATTTATTTAAAAATGGAAGCTATAAATATATATTTTAATAAAATAATATATTATATTTACAAGAAAATTTTTTAATGATAATTTTTTTAATAATAAAATTTTTTATTTTTATAGAAAAATATTCATATTTTATAATAAATTTATATTTGTGTCTTCCAATGTAGACAATCCATATAAAGAATTATCTAAATGAATGTTAAATTTGATGTTAATAGTAATATTTCTATATTTTTGAAAATGATAATTCCACATTATTGTGGCAATCAAATTGTAGCTTCCACTTACAATTTTAATGTGGTAACGACAATTGTAGAAATAAATTGTTGAAATTGCCACAATATAATATTAATGAGAGTTACAAACTATAAATTGTGGAACTTCTAAAAAGATGTAATATTTAGAAAAATAACATTTTTGAGAAGATTGTGGAATACTAAAAAATACAAGAATTGTAGAAATGTTACAAAAATTAAGAAATGTAGACTAGCGATGGTATAATGAATTGTGGAAAAACTACAATAATATATCAAAATGTGTATTAAATATAATTCACATTTAACAATTTTATTTTGGAATACCATATAACCACAACAAATTTGTTGAAAAATTGTAGCAAAATGCCATGTTTGTTGTAGTGAGGCATGCGAATAACACAACATAAATATTAAACACAAGTTGTCAATTTGGCCATGTTGTAAACTCCCACATTATTCTATTGTAATGCCTCCCAAATATTCCCCACTCGAGACCAAGAACAACATAGGTTTAGTTAGGAAAATTTAAGGAATAAATTAATTTTTTTAAGTGTTCCCAAACAAAATTCTAGAGTCCATTACAACGGTTATCAAACATCCTACACAACACTAGATGATAGAGAGAAATTCATCCCTAAGCGCGAGATAGATTATCTTCTTACGAGGCACGTGGAAGAAAATTTCCCCATGTGTGGAAGAGAGGTGTGAAATGAACCTTTTTCTAGACATGGAAGAGAGGCATGGGAGAAACTCTTATTCTCCCGAGTGCACAAGATGGGCATGGAAAGAATCATTCTCTCTCGGTGCATAAGACGAGCGCGAGAGAGACTCATTCTCTCTCGGGCATGCAAGACAGGCTAGGGAGAACAAGACGGGTGTGCAAGAGGAACATTTTGTCATGGACATGCAATACGGATGCACAAGAAGATATGGGAGCACAAAAGGTTCTAGAGTGCGGAAGACGGGCACACAAGAGGCTATTCCTCTTACCATGAACTTCAGAAGGCCATAAATTTTGATAGGTAGCTCCATTTATGGAAAATGAGGACTTTACGGAAATTTGTCGACGTCCTATTTGCAAAAATCTTAAGAATTTAATTTTCATAAAGTTTGAAGGGTCAATTTTGACAAAACGCTCTCAAGGATTTTAAAATGAAAACTTGTAACATTTGAATTATAAACTTTTGTTCAATTTGACCTCCTTTCTTTCTCAACATTCCAAACATACATGGGGGGTTTCACTTAGAGGAATTTAGGATGGATTACAAGGGCTTATTTGTGGATTGAATATTAATTAAAAATTTCACAATTTTGACAACAAAATGACTGTAGTTTTGCCTTTGTTTGATATTAAAGGATTCTTAACCATTTCTTAATTGGTTTAGCTTGTTTGGGGTCATTTTATTCCTACTAATTTAATTTAATGTTTCATTTTCTTATTCATTATTGCGGGGTTCATTACTCATGCATTTTGAATAAAAACATTTTTAGTTTGAAAATATCTAACAACGATCCAAAACAAATAGATTTGTGTACATTTAACAACTTCAATAATAAATTCATTCCAAAACACTCTAATTTATTAAGTTGATTCAAACAAAGTATTCAAATTCACATTTACAACTTTAAATGTTCCAAACATTCATTTCTACAAAACAAAGCATCATGACATTTTAACATAAATATTCACTTTTCTTTTTTTTTCCAAACAAAGGTTTCATAATGCATTACGAAAAACAAAATTTCCAATGAACACCAAATAATTTGAACAAGGTAAAAAAATTCCATTAATTCAACAATTATTTCTTTACATCTTTCTTATTTCATTCCTCATTTTCAATATATAGAATACAACTTCCTTCTCATAAATTCTAAAATAGAAAAGCTGAATTCATCTCTTTCACATTTCGAATTTCAACTTTCATAGCCATAAAATAACATCTTTCCATCACCAGATAATATACAAGGTCATCCACTTCAAAGTGGAGCAGGGTTACAATAAATAATAATCTCAACAAGGACTGCCAAAACTATCTTTTCCATTACTCCCAAACGGCAGCATGAAGATCCTCCATTTATTTCAATTTGATCACAAAAAGGTAAAGGAAAGGCAACACTCTCCACCCAACCAGGACATCCAATGAAAGGAGAAACCATCCTTTTTCATTTGCCCCCGAGCCCCAACCACAATGTAATAGAATATGTGTTTCAACTCATGGCAACAACATGATTCCACAAACACACAAGCAATCTCACATTAAAAAACACAGTCTAAAACATAATGTAGTTTGCAACAACATTAAAGCATAACAAACAAGACTTAGGCTTCATCACGCAAGCCAAAGGAGCAAAAAAATATGGGGATGCTACTTATGTCTCCCAAAGGGGAAATGGGTATCACTACACGAGAACACACAACCAAAATACATATCATTGCAAATCTACGACATACCCTTATGCCTCCCCCAAGCACCCCTTATTACTCACATTTCCTTATGCCTCCCTAACCTCTTATGACACTCCATAACGAGTACAAAAATGCAAGATATTTCTTTTTCAAGGTGGAACCCAAATCCCAACTCCATCCAAACTTATACCTCCCAAAAAAACTTATGCCTCCCTCAAGAGTACCTCATACTCTTATCCTACACCATCCCTAAGCCATCTACCCAATCAATCAACAAACAAAAACAAACATACAAACATTTACATATTCATAAAAGGGAAGAAGAGCATTTCTAAGATCCAAGCTCTTACCTCTCCATGATGGAGTTTGTCCCAAGTCCAAAACAAAAATATTTCCAATGCAAACTAGTCCAAGATCAACAATCCACAAGCACACAATAATCTCCTATCTTCTCCAAAAGTAAGAGCTCTCAAGACAAAATAAGTCTCCCAAAATGAAGTGATAAAACTAAAGCAACCCAAAAAATGATAAGGAATTCCAATAAATAGAAGAGGAAGAGAAGATGATGATGTGGATCTATGTAGGTTGCCACATCACACATCAAACATCCTCAACCCCAACACAAAATTCAACTTCATTCTCGATGCATAATAAATAGGTGGGTGAATAATATGTTGGTTTTACATACACAATCAAGCAAGCCCACACCCCATAAGGACTGAAATTAAAATATGCAAGAAAAGTGCAATAAAACATTAAACTTGACTTACAAAAATGCATAAAGAAGGGCTAAATTTACCTCTTCAACCATAGGTAAGGTTGGTATACAAATTTAAGAGGTATGGGTCAAGTTTAACTTGTCCAAGCTTCCAAAATCAGCCTCCAAGGAAAAATTTGAATTTCAAAGAAAATGGAGTGTTTCATACTCCAAAATCAACTTACACAACTCTTACTCATCACTTCCACATTTCTTACAACAATTTAATTTTAGGCCAACAACTCTAATAATTACATTCTTATGACCCAATTTGATTAATTATTTTTAAACAATATGATTACTCACATTAATTTACCACAATTAAAAAATAATGAAAGCGGTAAACACATAACTTAAATAAACACATGTAAACATTAACAAAAGAAAAAAATAAAAGAAAAAAAATACATAAAATCCCTTGGTCACATTTCAAAGGTGATCCCCCATGGGAATCCCTAACACAATCAAACACACACAAACAAATACGAGTTTCCATGGTGACCTTGTTGAATTCATCTAGAATTCCAATGTGGTTGGTCTCTAATCCCCGATGTTTGTTGTGATACTTGTAACTTGCAAAAATAAAAATACATCCTTCGGCCTCATGGCACGCATCAAGTATCTGAAAATGAATATAATATACTTCCAAAGTCATCAATATATATGTGAATCTTGACAATCATCAAGCTAATCAACAATGTCACTTAACATTTCATCAACAACTATATCACCATAAATTTTCATTCAATTTTCATTTTCTAGGTCTACTCAAAATATCCAAATATCACATGTCCGAACACATCTATAATGTAACCATGTCGAGACGGTATATCAAACTCAATATATAAAATGTCTCTAATAATCATCATCGTCATATATGAATCAGTCGAAATAATTCACGCTCTAACATCTAATCATCATAATAAATCAAAACTATAACAATGTCCATGGTATAGTCAATGATGTCATGATTAGGTATCAAAAGGTGTCAAAGGGAAGTGGGCACTACAAGATTCGTGGACTGAAATACCAAAATATTAGCACATGATTTACAAAGACGGATATAAAAAATCATGTAAATACTTGTCACAGAGCACCATAAATCAGGGAAAGGCTTCTAAAATATTTATACCCATAATTATAATTAAACTTTAATACATTTATTTAAAATAAAAGAAGTAATATTGAAATTTAGAAAATTAATATGATAATATAAAGTAAGCAAATATAGTTAGTGATATATCAAATTGAATGTAAGATAAAAATTGATATTTATTTAACTTTTAATTATTAATTTTAAATAATGATAATTAATATTTTGTTTAGTTTTAAATTTTTAATCTAGTAATTTTTTTGGAACAATTGTTTATAAGATATATTATTTTAATTTACATTATTTACTACATTATAAATGTGATTATGGCATATAATACTCGTCCATTTATAAACCATTTGCACCACAAAATAAAAAATAAATATGCATGGGTGAAGTCCCTACCTTGCCATTACAATAGTATCCAATCCAAAAGCACAATCTCGAAGCTATTCCATGTCTAAAGAAATAAAAACCAATCTTCCAAGCTTCAAAAAAGCTCCAAAAGAAAGCTCCTCCAAAATTCAAGAGTGAAAAAAACATGTAACCACAAACTATCAACCTGAACTTGAATAAATAGAAAAAAGAAGAGGAGGGTGAGGTGGCTCTATATAGGATCTTTACATCACTTCTCCTCAACCCCACATCACATGTTCAAACACCAAACCCAAAGCTCGATAAATTGTTGGATGAGAATGTGACAAGTTCTCGCTACACACACAAACCCAAAACCATACTCCAAAGTAAAAAATTAAAATATCGTGTAAGAAAGTGCAATAAATATAAACTTTTACCTTATAAATCACATAATGAGGAATAATGTTTAACCCGTATCCCATAGGTATTTTTCGTAGGTGAAATTAAGAGGTGTGGGACAAGCTTAACTTTACCACAAGCCTCCAAAAATGGGCCTTAAGCCAAAATATGAGTTTGATGTGAAAGGTTTTGTAAGCAACACTAAAACCAAGTAAAATCCTTTTTCAAACCAAAATAAAATCAAGGAGAACCTACCAAAACTAAATACCCCTTCTTCACATCTCAAATTACAATAATTAGCAAGATTAATCAACTTAAATAAAGCACATTAACTAACAATAATAAAGTGGAGCACATTACAATAATAAATCACATACTCACAAAATAATTAAAATGAAAATGAAAAACAACATATTTTCCCACAATCACATACTCAAGTTCCCACAATTTGAAGTCACACAAGATGAGGTTAATCAACAAGGAAGGGCACCTAAATCAGCAAACATTTACAATCAAGGAACTATTTAAGGATAATTGTTTTATAACTCGGTAGGGTATAGTCCTACTTTCATGGTAAAATTAAGCAATTCCATGACCACAAGGTTTCCTATAGTCTGATTTTTTTACACTTTATTTTAAAGAATCGAACACACCACACCACCAAATCTAAATATTTCAACCATTTAGCAAATGAAATATATATATATATATATATATATATATATATATATATATATATATATATATCCCCTAAAACTAACATATCAATACAAGAAGTTTCATTCTAAATAATACAATGGGATTCATTTATTGTATTTCTTGATCAAGCCCGAATAACCACAAAGAGAAAACAAGCATAGATCCTAACACCAGAGAGAAATCAAGTTCTCTCGGGAGAAGAACAAGTAACATGGGGTCCAACTACAAACCAAGGTGAGTCGTATCAAAAGTGAGTAACAACTTACGAAAACATCTTGTACTTTCCTTCCCAACAACAAGAGAGGCAAAAAAAACAATGCATCTCAAGAAGAACAAGAAAAAAGAAGACTTCCCAAATTTATGTCATATCCTTAACATATGTTTCCTTAAAATTACAATAACTTAGGTCTCCAAGGACAAGATAACATGCAAGGAGGTTGCTTCTCAAACAAGAGGTAAGTCTCAATCCAAAAAGACCACAACTCACACTCATCGAGCTACGGGACGATAAGGGTATGATGACCCAAAACTTCCACAAGAAAGGCACATACATCTATGAACAAGAAAGTACTAAGAAACTAGAACACATACTAACCACAAGTGTTTGAATTCCGGGTAGGCGATAGAACCACATGTTCAACTATACATTGCACTCAATACACATAAATATTACTTATTTTATAACTCAACTAAATAAGAAAAAAATTTGTAGTTTTGTTTTCTAAGCACATTCCTTTATGAGTTTTCTTAATTAAACTTCCTCTTATTATGACATCACAAGTTTTTGCTATAAGGTTCACTAAGGGGGCATGATATCTCACCATTCTGTAAAGGTGTAAAAGAGAAAAAGTGTTTATCTTACTCCTAGGAGAGGTAGATGGACAAAATTTTCCCTTTTGTTCTTCTACATGGTTTTTATTTCTTCTATTAATCTACCAAGGTTAAAGAAAGGACCATTTTATCTTTCTATGTTCGATTTTATTTGTTGAGCTTCGGAAAAAAACTCCTCAATTATAGTTCTATGATGTTTGGGAGAAGTCACTCGTTAATTAAAAATTTAATGAGAAGGAAGGGTAAAAATATCACACTATTAATTTTATGAAAAACAACATGCCCTAATAAGGAGATCTCCCAAGAGGATAAACAAAGCAAGAAAGAACAACTTGAAGGAGATGGTACTCAGGCATAGGAAACTAGGATGATAGACAAGGAAAGCCAAAGGGAAGAAAAATCCCTTAACCAACCTGTGTTGAACTACAAGAAAAAGAAAAAAAAAGGGTTCAGAACTCCTATCAGGAAACCCCTAGTTTGTAGAAAGTTATGGCATCCAAAACCCCAACTAAAACTTTACATGGAGCAATCATAAGTAACAAAGAAGATTCAAAAATGCAAAATCTAGTAAAGGTGACTCTGGAGGTTGTCGAGCAAGAGGGAACAGTGAAAGTAAATATTATTTCTAAGGATCTTGCCCAGATTGTGGAAACTCAAAATATCACTAAGGAAACTATGATAGATAACCTGAATCCTTTATGCATCATTGAGGAAATGGTGGGTGAGGAGAAGGATACCATGGAACCAGCGGAAGCATTGCAAAAAATCTCTGTGGGTAAACAAGTAAAAAACACCCAAAAGTGGGAACCCACTTTCTAGCAACAAATCAGCAAATCTACAACCTGTTGACAATAAACAGGGAGAGAAAGAGGAGGGAGAAGTAACACCGCTAAGAGAAAACAATTTTTATGAGGAAGACTCGGAGCTAACTACTGGATTCATAGAGGTCATTTTAAAAAAAAGAGAATGAAAGGATTTGAAAAGATCCCAGATTCACTCTACAATGAAAAGAAAAATAAAATTGACAACTGGGGAACTTCAACATCCAGAACCACTAGATCATCTACTAGAAGAATAGTAGATTTTGGAAGTAGCTCTAAAAGAGGAAGACCCTCAAAAAAGGCTCTTAGAACCAAGAGAACAGAGATAGACATTGCAGATGGCACTCAACGGCAGCTGAACCATCAGGAAATCCCAACACCTACTTCTATTAAATGAAGATCATATCTTGGAACATCCGAGGGCTAAATGGAAACTCCAAACAAAGAATAATCAAGGAGTTATGGGAGTCTAGTAGACCTAGTATTTTGATTCTGCAGGAAACTAAGATGAATGCTAAGGTTCTTGAAATAAACAAAAAGAATTTCTGGGATAATTCCGACATGGCTGCGGTGGATTCTCAGGGAGCTTTAGGTGGTCTGGCTACTTTTTGGGATAAAAGGCAGTTTACTGGTATGATTCTTACTATTAGTACTAACCATCTTGCTATTAAATTTCATGCTATTGAGAACAATTGTGAGTGGATTATTTCTAATATCTATGCCCCTAATATGGTTATTGGGAGACGTAAACTTTGGTCTGATCTCAAGACTTTCAGAAGTCAGCATACAACTACCAACTGGCTTATCATGGGTGACTTTAATTCTCCTCTAAACCCAGGTGAAAAACAAGGAGGAAACTCTAGTTTTTCCACAGGCATGGATGAATTTACTGATTTTGTTGTTGATCTTAATCTTTTGGATGTGGATCTTCATGGAAATCAATTCACTTGGACTAACAGAAGGATGGGGAAAGATCTAATCCAAGTTAGACTTGATAGAGCACTAATATCTGCAAGTTGGATTCTTAATCAGGACTTTCATCTTTCTTCTCTGCCCAGAATTGGGTCGGACCACAATCCGATTGCTTTAAAACTCTTCAATTGGACTAAGCCCACCAGAAGTTCCTTTAAATTTGAAAAAATGTGGATGGAACATGATGACATACATGACAAAATTAAAGAATGGTGGATTGGGGATGGTGAGGGCACTGCTCAATTTAGACTTATTCAGAAACTCAAAAATGTTAAAAAACAGGTGAAAATTTGGAATAAAAGAGTTTTTGGAAATGTGTTTGAAAAGAAGAAGGATTTAAAACAAAAGCTCCAAGATCTAGAAACCAAGATGAATATAATGGGGAGATCTCTTGAAGACCAGACTATGGAAAAGAATATTCTTTCAGAACTGCATACGATTTGTAGTAGAGAAGAATCCCTATGGAGACTCAAATCTAGGGCTATTTGGCTGAAAGGAGGAGACAGAAATACGAAGTTATTTCATATGACCACACTTAAACATAGAGCATGCAATAGGATAATGGAAGTTGCTAAAGGAAATGGAACTGTTATAAAAGACCCAAAAAGCATCAAAGAGGAGGCTCTTAAATTTTATGAAAAACTTCTCAATGAGAAGACTAACATCACTGATGAGGTAGCTTCTTTTATGTTGGAGGCTATCCCCCAAGACAAAATTGAAGAGCAGAGATTTAAAGATATCACTAAAGCAGTCACATTAGAAGAACTTCAAAAAGTTGTGTTTACTCTTGAAGGGGATAAGGCACTAGCCCGGATGGTTTTTCAGTTAACTTTTTTCAGAAATTTTGGGAAATCTGTTTGGATGATCTTCTCAGGGCGGTGAATGAATTTTATAGAACTGGGGATCTTTTGAAAGAGTTGAACAACACCCACATTGTGCTTGCTCCAAAAAAATGGATGCTAAGGATTTCAAAGACTTCAGACCCATCAGTCTAGTGAATGTTATCTATAGAATTTTCACCAAGATCATTGCTACCAGATTACAATTCATTATGAATGATTTAATTTCAAAGCAGCAGAGTGGTTTCATTAAAGGCAGGATTATTCAGGATGGTGTGATTATGGTTCATGAGACCATACACTCTATGGACAATAACAAAAAATCAAATATGGTTCTTAAACTTGATATGAATAAAGCCTTTGATAAAGTCTCCTGGGTCTTTCTGGACAAAGTTTTGGCAAAATTTGGTTTTCTAGCTAAATTCAGAAAAATTGTTAAGGCATGCATCACTACGGTCAGATTCTCAGTGGTGGTCAATGGAGAGCCAGTGGGATTTTTCACAAGCAGTAGAGGGCTAAGGCAAGGGGACCCAATATCCCCTTTGCTATTCATTCTTATGGCAGACAGTCTTAGCAGAACAATTGATAAAGCAGTTATAGATGGTCTTTTGAAAGGCTCTAAGCCCACTTCCACTAGCCAAGCAGCTTCTCATCAGCAATTTGTGGATGATACAATCCTTCTTTTAATGGCTTCCATCCTTGAAGCTAAAGCAATAAAGTCTATTATGAAACTTTATGAATCTACTTCTGGGCAAGAGATTAATTATGATAAAAGCTCCATTTTCTTTTTTAACACCCCTGATGAAAGACAAATTAAAATTGCAAAAATTTTGGGCTGTAAAATCAGTTCACTTCCTGCTACTTATCTAGGGCTCCCCCTTGGTACTAAAAAAGTTTCAATCAAAGTTTGGAATGACCTGTTGGAGAGATTCCAAAAGAAAATGGTGGCTGGAAAGGAGCCATTATGTCTAGTGCTGGTAAGTGTTTTCTCATAAAAGCACTCTTCAAAATCTGCCTATTTATATTATGTCTCTCTATAAAATCCCTTCTGCTTTCAGAGAAAAAATTGAGAGGATACAGAAAAACTTCTTATGGCAGGGCATGGAGGATAAATTTAAATATCACTTGGTTGCTTGGGATCAAGTTTGCACTCCCAAAAAAATTGGGGGCCTGGGTATAAAAGACATAAAGAAAATGAATGAGGCTCTTATTGTGAAAATGGGATGGAGAATGCTCTCTGAGAAACAACCTTGGATTGAGCTAATTAAGGCCAAATATCTAAATCAACAAGCAGTCATTTCTTTTCTTCAGGATGAGCATCTTCCTTATGGTTCCATTTTCTGGAATAATTTAGTTCAGATCAGAAATTTCATCAAACAAGGAAGCAAATGGAAAGTGGGGAATGGCAGAGATATAAAATTTTGGGGGGATAACTGGTTCAACTGTAGTCTTATTGATAGATTTGGTGCAGCTAAGGATAACCTTGAAAGTAAGTATGGCAAAAGAATCATGGATTACATTGAAAGAGATGACAACAAGAAGAAATGGAAAAAGCTTTCTGTGGATAGAGATGATCTGAATCAAATTATTTCCTCTTTGCAAGATCAGTTGGACCTTATTCCCTTAAGTCAACTAGACATTAAGGATGAATTGGTCTGAAAAATTCTATTGATGGTGAGTATTCTGTTAAAATTGGTTATAATTCTTTCTTTGAAACTATTCAAAGTGAGTTCAACTGGAGCAGGATTTGGATGACTGAGCTCACTCCCAAAATAATTTTTTTCTTTTGGCTTGCTCTTAGGGGTAGAATTCTCACCACTGATAACCTGATAAGAAAAGGTTTTATAATGCCAAATAGATGTCATCTATGTAAAAAAGAATCTGAGGATATCAGACATTTGTTTATCCATTGTGAGTATGCCATAAAAATATGGAGTTTTGTCTTTTCTAATTTCAAAGTTTCCTGGACTGTACCAAAGATTTCATTCAGTTTTGGACCCAATGGAGTCCTCCCTTTAAACACTGTGTTGTGAGAAGACTCTGGAAGTTGGTAATGCCTCATACTATTTGGAGGATATGGAAAGATAGAAATGATATCATCTTTAGAAATAGTAAACAACAGTGCAAGCTCAACATTGTTAAAATCTCTAATGTTGTTAAAGAGAACATTGTAAGATTTAAACCTCCTAAGAATAAGAGTTACCCTGAAAATGAAGAACATATCTTGTCCCAATGGAAGATTGGAGCTGACAGTATTCAGAATAGCACCTGTAGTAACATTGATAGGTCTTTGATATATTGGAACCCTCCTGATCTTAATTGGCATAAGATAAACTTTGATGGGGCCTCTAAGGGCAATCCTAGGATAGTTGTTGGGGGAGGAGTGATTCAGGATCATAGAGGTAGTCTCATAGTTGCTTATGCTGGTAAAATGGGGATACAAATGAATCATTATGCTGAAGCATTGGCCGCTCTATGGGGTCTTAGAATTTCTTAGACTCATAATGTTCAAAATATTATTCTGGAAGGAGACTCACTGAATATTATCAACCATCTAAATCAGTCTTCGCCACCAAGCTGGAACATCAAGGATTTCATCATGGAATCCATAAGTATCTGCCAAACCTTCAACAATATCCGGATCAAGCATACATACAGGGAGGGAAACAAAGTGGCTGATGCATTGGCTAATTATGGCATAAATATTAATTTTAATATTTGGGATAATGGTAATTGCATCCCTGAGTAGGTTCAAAACAACATTCATGTGGATAATTATAGACAATCAAGTACGGAGTAAGGATAATGATCTTTTGGAATGGGCTTTTGTGGAGATTAAATTCATGCATGCGGGACATTTCATATATAAAGAAGCTCTTAAGTGGATCTTTGAGGGCACTCAAGTACGCAGTAAGGAAAATGATGACTTAAAGTGGGATTTTGAGGAGTTAAAAGTTCACACATGTGGGAATTCATAGATACAAAAAGAAGCATTCATGCGCTTGTGGGAACTCGATTCATTGATGCATTAATTATCATTACTCCCAACATGTGAGAGGACTTCTTAAAAATAGAGAAAGATAGATTGTTAACTGCATTTCATCTAGCAGTTCGCAAAAGGGTTTCAAAAAAAGTAGTTTCAAGCATTCTAGAAAGGATAAAATGGGAGGAGTGCCTTGTCAGATTGAGCCCAACAGAGACCCAGAATGGAAGAGTAATAAGGTGCTTTGGAATCTACTTAAATAGGGAGGAATCACAAACTTTATTGATAGGATCCAGGGGCATGATCAGAACATATCTATTCAGTTTGCGATGGAGTGGAAGGATCAGAAAGTAGAATATGGTGGGAAAAAATATCTATTAATGAAGAACTCATTACTAAAGCTACAGGCCTTGGGATGGATGGATTCCATTTTTTCAACAAGAGGATCGATAAAGTGGCTGAGGAAAAGAAGTTTGTTGCTGAAAATGAGGAGTTGATCTTTATTCTTAGGTTTGAAGGTAAGCTCCATACCCTCACCATTTGATGAAATCACCCGCATGATGGTTCGTTACATCTCTCTGGAGGGGAGATATGTCACAGTGCCCACAAAACATCTAGTGTTCCTAAACCATTTCCATAGGAATATCATGGTATGTTTCCCACATTACCTTCTTATCTCTCTCGAACGCTCCATTCTGGAGTTTCAGAAACATACCCGTGTGGTCCCCACATCAAGGTCTAATTTTCTTGTTGCACAAGCTTTGTGTCTCTAAATTTCCCAGCCTCCCTTCTTCCCCCAGCTCTCGCTCCTTTGCATCCCACCACCAAAACCCCCACTCACACCCCCATCCCTTCCATCATGGCTCCCACCCCCACTCCCATCCCTTCCATCGCGGCTCCCACCCCCATCACCTCTACCACGGCCAAACCTAAAACTAGGTCTCAAAAGACACCCAAGCTGGATATCCCTATTTCGGGAAGAATTCTTCGCAGCACTCAGAACTGGAGGATGTTCAAAACCTCCTTCATATTAGTAGAGCAGGTCATCAAGTGGATACACACACTGAGAATACTACCCAAAGGCTGGAAGCCTTAGAAAAAGATATGCTCAGTCTGAAAGAAGAAGTACAAAACTTGACTAAGCAAAAAGGTAAAAGGAAGAGGGAGGAGGATTTTGATCTTGACAATACACAAATTGAGGATATCTATAAAAATTTAAACTCCCTGGACAACCACCTGGGAAAGCTAAGGATCGCCATGATCACAACATGGCAATTTTTAATGCAATTGGTGACTTCCTTGAACAACATGTATGCAGTGTCTCTGTTCTTAGTGAGATCCCGGAAACTCTGTGGGGTATGGATAAAGAAAGAAGTCAGACCATTAAAAAGCTGGATGCTAAGGACCCCACTCACATGACGGTGTTGGCCCTGTTTACCTCTTTACAAACTGTCAAATCTAGAATCAATAGAGCTGCCAAGAAGTAGGGTTGCTCTTCGTTGCAGATGCTGACTTCCTTTGTGTTTTTTGCTGTTTTGGTGCTATTTTTTGGCTGCTTTGTTGCAGTGTTCGATCTATTTTGTTGTTATGTTGTAACTCTTTTTTGGTTACCTGTGGATTCAATGCCTATTCTGGATTCTGATCCTTCTGTTTTGTGGAACTTCTTAGTTTATTATCTAGCTTTTAGGCCTTCGTTGTAATCAGGGTATAGTCCCTTCAAAACTATTTACCAATAATAAAAAAAAAAACAACATATCACGTATTTAATTCTAAAGGAATAAGAGCCATGCAACATAGAACACATTATTAATTTTGTAATAACTAGGAAAAAATAAATCAACATGGATCGAACAATATTTCAATATTTTTCCACTAATTAAAAGTACATTAAAACATTCCTAGTCTGGTTCTACAAGTTCTCAAAATAAGTTACAAGGAAGGCCCATTTAAGAAGCATAATTACTTTTACTGATCTACTAGGGTTTAACAATGTTTGTTGTTTCGGCAAAAACACTTTACTCACATGATAAGACAAGGAAAGTTTTCAAATCTACACCCATATTACCATAGGATACCATCAACCAAGCAATCAAAATGACAAGGAAATATTTTAACTATAAGAACACCACATACTCACTAGAAAGCATCAAATGTAAGTAGCCAATCATCTATCTATTCAACATGGCTTTACGACCAAGAGTTACAGTTTCGCATGAAGGATCACATTATAAAATACCACCGATATTAAATCATCAAGGTCTAATTACACTAATATCTCCAATGGCATGGTCTAAAAGACTCAAAGCATACGTAAGTGTCTCCACATAATTCAAAATTAATAGGTCATAGAGTGTTATTCATAGTAACTTAAAATGTTTAAGGAAAGGGTACGCTTATTTATAGGTCACGAGGAAAACAAACACACTTAATTTACACATACAATAATCGAATGGGATTTATTCTAACCATAATTACCAAGATGCATACAACCCTCAACTCACTACTTTATATAATGAAATAAGGAAATCCTGATAAAACATAGCATGCCATCGAAAAGAAGCCACTACCAGACACACACTTTTCCACTAACATCCAGAGCTAGCCAAAAGCAGTCTGATCCTAACATAATTCATCAGCCCACAATTAAACACCTCTACTCTGATGAGGTTCAATCTCTTACCGGATTGTAAGAGAATCACCACCATCGCTAACAGATTGCCAAGTAGAACACACAACACAACGAGCTCTCTATCTAGCAAGGTCGAGAAACAAAAAGTCACTCTAAGATCCTAGACACCCTCAAGGTTCCGTGCATCCAAAACCAAGGCATAACTTTAAGAACCTAAGAAGACATTCAATACACCAAGGGTGTACCCCCATACGATAAAATGTCACAATACAAGAAGCATAGAACCAGCTCATCATCATGTAAGAAGGAACCATGTAACATTTATCTAAATAGCCAACAACACAATGAGCTCGAGTCACCAATCAAAATAAAATCCAAGAAATGTCTAAAATCAAGGAAAGTTGCTAAGTAGCCACATTGCAAAAGTCTAAAAATTCTCATAAAAATATAAATAACTAAAAGAGCCTCGAGCTTCTCAATCCAATCATAAAATAAAATTCGGTCTTTCATAAAATAACACAAGATTACAAATGTAAAACATAAAATTTAACACCACATTCACTCAAAGAACCATTCATGTCCGTCAATAGGGGTACTTTTTCGCCTCAAGGTCAGTTCCAAGGACACATACATAGGATTGGGTCCAAAACGATACTCGACTTAGTGTCCACTCTCCCATATGGGTAACAAAATAGAAAAACTAACAACAAGACAATATTTCCTAACCATTGAAGGAAGGAAACTCTAAACAACTTTTAATTAACTCTTCTCGACCCCGATCACAATCACTATTTTCCAACAATGTAAGAATCACACCATATAATTTATCATTCCAACTACTCTAATAAGAAGGGTCTTAAAAGGGATTAACGCATCATACAATTAAATCAAGATTTAGGACTTGTAAAACAACACATTTTCAAAGGAGAACCAAGTTTCCACTACAAGTAGAAGTTCACAAAAATAAATTTAATTTAACATTCTTAGCTACTGGGATTAGAAAAATGCCACTAAGCAAGCACAACAACTCAAACAACTTATTATTTTATTATGATTTTAATTTTGGTAGTTCAAATGAACATAGTAATGTAATATTTCTTCATACGTATTTTTGTTCAATTTTTTTAAACAAGGTTGTTTTCTAGGTTTAAAAGTGTGCTAGGTTTATTCATGTCTCAAGTTTTCTAGTGTACCCAAGGGTCCAAGCTTTGAACCCATGGCTCTGATACCAAGTGTAACGCCTCCCAAATACTCCCCACTCGAGACCAAGAACAACCTAGGTTTAGTTAGGAAAAGTTAAGGAATAAATTATTATTTTAAAGTGTTCCCAAAAAAATTCCAGATTCCATTACAATGATTATCAAACATCCTACACAACAATAGGAGAGAGAAAGTCATCCCTAGCGTAGATATATTATCTTCTTACAGGGCACGTCGAAGAAAATTTCCTCGAGTGTGGAAGAGAGGCGTGGAAATGAACCTTTCTTCTAGGCACAAAAGATAGGTGCGGGAGAAACTCTTATTCTCCCAGCACACAAGACAGTGCAAAAAGATACTCATTCTCTCCTGGGCACACAAGACAGGTGTGAAAGAGACTCATTCTCTCCCGGGCATGCAAGATGGGCATGCAAGAGGCACATTTTCTCATGGGTGTGCAAGACATGCATGTAAGAAGCTCTTGGTGTGCAAGAAGGGTGCACAAGAGGTTCTAGGTTCGCAAGACGGCCGCGTAAGAGACTTTTCCTCTTCTACGAACTTTAGAGGCCATAAATTTTCATAGGAGCTCCGTTTATGGAAAACGAGGACTTTTTTGGAAATCTCTCGATGTCCTCTTTGCACCAAAACCTTAATAATTTAATTTGGATAAATTTTGAAGGGTTAATTTTGAGAAAACACTTTGTAGGATTTTAAAATGAAAACTTGTAACATTTGACTTATAATTTTATTTTCAATTCAACCTCCTTCCTTTCTCAACATGCCAAAAAGACATGGGGGGTTTCTCTTAGAGGAATTTAGGATGGATTTCAAGGGTTTATTTGTGGATTGAATATTAATTCAAAATTTCTCAATTTTGATAGCAAAGCGATTATGCTTTTGCCTTTGTTCGATTGAAAGGATTCTTAACCATTTCTTAAGTGGTTTATATTTTTTTAGGGGTCATTTTAATCCTACTAAGTTCAATTTAATGTTTCATTTTATTATTCATTGTTCCGTGGTTCATTCTATGCATTTTGAATAAAAACATTTTCCAATTTGAAAAAATTTAACATCAATCTAAAACAAATAGATTTGTTTACATTTACTAACTTCAATAATAAATTCATTCCAAAACACTCTAATTTATTAATTTGATTCAAAAAAGGTATTCAAATGCCAATTTACAAGTATAGATTTTCGAAACATTCATTTATGCAAAACAGAGCATCATGACATTTCAACATACATATTCAATTTTATTTTTTTTCCAAACAAAGGTTTCATAATACATTGCAAACACAAATTTCTAATGAATACAAAATCATTTGAACAAGGTAACAACTTCCATTAATTCAAAAATGATTTCTTTACATCTTTCTTATTTCATTCCTCAATTTTAATATACTGAGAATACAATTTCCTTTACATACATTCAAAAGACAAAAACTGAATTCATCTCTTTCACATTTTGAATTTCAACTTTCATAGCCATAAAAACATATTTCCATTGCTAGTAATATACAAGGTTATCCACTTCAAAGTGGAAAAGGGTTACAATAAATAATAATCTCAACAAGGACTGTCAAAACTCTCTTTTCCTTTTCTCTGAATAAGCGAAGATGAAGATCCTCCATTTATTTCAATTTGATCACAACAAAGGTAGGGAAGCATGAACGCTCTCCACCCAACCAAGACATACATTGAAAGGAGAATCCATACTTCTTCATTGGCCCCTAATCCCCAACCAAATGCAATAGAAGATGTGTTTTAACTCATGACAACAACAGAGGCTTCCACAAACGCATAAACAATCTCACATTTAAAAACACAAAGGTCCAAAAAAGAATCTAGTTTGTAACCACATTAAAGCATAACAAACAAGACTCGGGCTTCATCACGTAAGCCAAAGGAGAAAGAAAATATGGGGATGCTACTTATGTCTCCCAAAGGGAAAATGGTTATCACTACCCGAGAACAAACCGCCAAAATGCATATCATTTCACATCCCGACATATCCTTATGTCTCCCCCAAGTACCCCTTATTCCTCACATTTCCTAATGCCTCCCCAACCTCTTATGGCACCCCATAATGAGTAAAGAAATGCAAGCTATTTATTTTTACAAGGTGGAACCCAAATCCTAACTCCCTCCACACTTATACCTCCCAAAAACACTCATGCCTCCCTCAAGAGTACCCCATAGTATTCTCCTACACCATCCCTAAGCCATCTACCCAACCAGCTAACAAACAAAAACAAACATACAAACATTTACATATTCATAAAAGGGAATAAGATCATTTCCAAAAGCCAAGCTCTTACCTCTCCATGATGGAGTTTGTCCCAAGTCCAAAACAGAAAGCTTTCTAATGAAAAATAGTCTAAGATCAATAATCCACAAGCATGCAACAATCTCCAATATTCTCCAAAAGCAAGAGCTATCAACACCAAAAGAAGTGATAAAATTGAAGCAACCCAAAAACAAGATAAGGAATTCTAATAAATAGAAGAGGTAAGAGAAGAGGATGAGGTGGATCCATGTAGGATGCCACATTACACATCCTCAACCCCAACACAAAAGTCACCTTCATTCATTTGTTTCTCAAAATAGTCTCGCCCCATTTGTGCCTTTAAAAATTTATTGATTTACGGCTTTTCATTCTCTCCTTCCTGTGTTGTGGTTATTCAGTCTACTGTTACAATTTTTAATCGGTTCCTGAGGTTGGAGATCATGTATGGGTCCATGTTTGTCTCCTCTTTTCTTTGTTCCTCCGGAACAAGTCTCGTATTTTGAGTTTCCCATTCTCTGTCCCCCGTAAAAACTCACATTTTCCCATTCTCTCTATTTTCCATAGTCAGATTTGTCATCCTTTTCATTTTTGTCCTAGATAATTGAATAAAAATGAATTGATGTGTCCCTAAGGAATGTATTTGATCCTCGTAACATTTCTAAAATCTTTTCCTTGGATAAAATTTCACTTTCAGGCTCAAATGGTCATTTTTGGTATTTTACGGTTTGATGGTGTTCCTCTCTGTCAAATTTCCATCATTTCATCGACAAGGAACATTTTACGGTTTGAGGACATGAGGAGGCTTCCGCTCGCTTTCCCGGACTTAGAAAAAAAATTATGCAATAGATTACAGTTTGACGAAATAGGGACACATGGCTAACCCATGCTTGTTCAGAGTCTTAAACATGGGAACCATTTTTAAGAAGTGCCATGAGGACACTTAGAGGACTCCGCTCACTTTTCTTTTTTCTTGGAATTTTCAATGGCTAAAGGAGACTACCTTGGATCTTGACACATGGTGCCTTCCACTCGAGCCTTAAACCTTCAAACAATTTTTCTCAGGGTAGGACACGTGGCAAGCCTACACTCATTCAAGGTTTCAAATGTTAGTGACCTCCTCAAGGTGTGCCATTGTGACATGTGACAGTTTGAAAATTCATAAGGGGCGGGGAAGTGGACCATCGAGGGCACCTTGAAATTTTGTCTCTTAAATGCGCAAATGACTAAAATATCAAAAATGGCCCACAAGCCTGAAAAAAGAAAAAGGTCAAAGCTTGCTCCAGTCAATGGTGGAGGTGTAGGCATTCGGAGGAAAAGTGAGAAATTTTCCCTTTGAGGGAAAAGGAGTTAAAGGCATAAAAGGACTCGGGGTTCCACTAGGACCCACATTAGAAACTTGAAGTGGAAGGGCAGAGCTGCGGGGGAAACTTGGAAAATTTTCCTTTTTCCAAAAGAGGGTCAAATGGTAGAATTTTTCTGCGGTTCCTTTGGGACCCACCTTAGGACACGTGTCAGGCCCACTTTTCAGAAGTGGAGGTCCAAAGCAAAATGTAAATTTTTTACATTTTTTCAAACGGTAAAAAAAAAGTCAAAAGGAAGCCCCTGAGCTTGTTTTTGAATCTTCCTCGTAGATGGCCCACATTCAAATCAAAGATCAATGGCATATGTGCGTCTAAATCTAATTTTACCCCTATTTCTATTGTAAAGCTCCTAGAAGTGTGAGTCTTCTTGATTTCTTGTTATTTTCTACATGCCAAACAGGGAGATGAGTTAATTTTGATATCTAGAGTTTCATGGGAGAAATTTGGAGACATATTTTGATATTAAAATGGTCTAACTATTGGGCTCGATCTGGTTTTCCTTTTTTCTTCTCTTGAGCATAAAAGGAGATGAATTTGACAGATTAGGGGTGGAAGTGGTTGGTGAATAGATGGAAGTGTGATTTTCTGAGGAAGGAATTGAATTCCGTAGATATTCGAAGAGATTTTCCTCAAGCACTGGTAACTTATTGTTCTTGTAGATCTTATTCTAGGAATCATGATCGTGATCATGGAAAGCATTGGTAACACTCAATGTTTTGATTTTTAGGGGAAAAGGAGTCTATTGTAAATGCTATAAATGCCACAATTTTTTTGTGCAAATGGTTGGGAGTTTTTGAAGAGGTCGGACTGATGTTTCTAAAGCAAAAAAGCTTGATAGAGCTCATCCTTTTAAGAAGCCATTTAAGAATCCTATATATCTCTCAAGGTGGTTGTAAGTTTATAGCCATTGACAAGCTTTGAGATTGTTCTGGAAACTTTCCCTGGCTGATAAATTTGATCAAACTTTGAGTTATTTTGTGTTAATCTTGAGTAAAGTGTATTTATTTCATCTCTGAATGCATGTGAGTAGTTTTTCTTGTTTTTGTTGCAATCTTGTACCAAAATTTGGTAGAATCACACAAGTCTCAATCCTTGTGATAGTTTAGTGGCATCTGCAATTTCATTTCTTAGAAGAGCCTTCATATGGGAGTGAGATAAACAGTTTAAAATCACTTTTCTTTCATTTTGTTGACAAAGATTATCTATAAGCCTATGGGTGTACCTCAAGCGTGGTTTGGTTTTAATATTGGTTATTTATTGGGTTCTCTTCCTTGATCCTTAGTGATAGAATCACATAGGTTGTATGAAAGAGTGCTGATCTGGGCCTCCATTGAAGCACATATTCTAGTTGAAGAAACATTTTAACTTTTGTGGCATTTTGTTTATTAAAATTTTCATTTTGCATAATCTCTCAAGGATCTGGTGGGTCAAGTTCATCATGTCTCCTTCACACCAAAATATATTAAAAACAACTAATCCTACCCATACTACCCCTATTTTTCTCTGTATACCCACACAAGACGAAAATCCCTTTACTAAAGTATGCATAACGAGATCGATTCCAAATGTCTTTAGTAACCTTAGCCTTGTGTTGAAAATATCTCAATAATCTAGAAGTGACAACTCGTGAGAGTTAGATTTGGTGTGTTCATCATATTTTCCTCAAGGCCTCCTCTATAAAATTTATGCAAAAGAAAGGTATTTGTATCTCCTTCAAATAATGTAGGTTACAAAATAGGTTCTCTTACCTTGGTTAAAAGGCACAACCTAAAATATTTAGGACAAGATCATGTCCTTTTAGGTGCTATCCATCTCTCCACAAAACCAAGTAATAAAGGGACAGCTTACATTTCCTCCTCGGCTACAAAATGACATAAATTCATGATCTATCTTCCTCTAAGCTCCACGTTGAATCGTGTTGCTTATTGGCTTGAAAAGGAGAACACATTTGGATACCAACACATTATCCAATGCATAATCAATAGGTGGGTGAATAATATGATAGTTTTATTTACACACTCAAGCAAGCCCACACCCCATAAGGACTGAAATTAAAACATGTAATAAAAGTGCAATAAAAACATTCAACTTGACTTACAAAAATGCATAAAGAAGGGCTAAATTTAACTCTCAAACCATAGGTAAGGTTGGTGTTGACAATTTTTTCACTTGTACAAAAGCGGGCAACACGAAACTTCATCATTACGATGAAAAGTATTGGGTGAAGTATACCTAAGCTAAAGGAAGTTTCGATGTTATTTGTTACTACTTAATTAGTTACAAGATTAAACAAAATATGCAGTTATGTGTGTTGTCTCAAAATGTAATGATCATATACTTTGCAATTTCATGCCATCTTCACCAAAAGAACACAAAGCCCGAAGGATAATTGTCTTGTCTTGATGAAGATGAAAAGTTATAAATTAGATGAAGTGTTGAGTTTTGAAGTAGCAAACAGAAATGCAAATTAAAGAAAATTAGATTTCATTACTAAATGTTACAAGTTCTCATCAATGATCTTTCCTTCACAATTAAGACATTCAATTATGTTATTGAGTTGTTTAGTTCATTATACAATCCATACAAAAAAGCTACGGTGCATAAAAATAAAGAACTCATTTTCAGAATTCAATGTTTTATTCACAAGGATACTCAAATGTTTCCCGCACAAGTTGTGGGACGTAACTAAAAATTAAAGTACAACTACTAAAAAGAAAGGTACACATGCATGAAAGAGAAAGCAAAGGAGTAAAAGTGAACCCATCATTTCCTTGAGGTTTTTATTCTTCGTTTTAATCATATTAATCTCCACCTTTCATTTCTTCTTCATCTTCATTGTAAAATCCATTGTACCTAAAAAGAATAAAAGAATTAATAGTCGATTCGAGCTTAGGGATCAATTCATATTCTTACACTACCCTACTTCGTGCATATGTGAATCTTTTCCTAATAGGAGATGTATTCTACTTTAAGCACAAACTACATGCATGTTTTATTCACTTAGAAAGAAAAAATGAAAAGAAAGAAGAAAAACATGGACATAAGAGAGGCCAAAAGCCTAATTATTTTCTAACCATTTTCCTAAGTTTGCAGTACAAGTTTCACCAAAGGAAAATAGACAAGTCATAAGTGCATGAAATATAAAAGAAGAATGTAACTCAAAATTCCCATAACATTCTAAAATGGAAGAAGTTATAGTGTAGAAGAGAGACTAGCATAAAAGCACATGTTTCAGATTTGCAATGAAGAAAAACCAGAATTTGAAAGATGATGTTTGGCTAAAAGAGAAGGTCACAATTGAAAGGAATGAAGACAAGATTTTGAAAGAAAATTTACAGGGGCTTTTCCATGTAAAATGGAAATTTACAACTTTCCATCACGTTTTTTAACTACTACATACTTAAAACAATGATTTAAATCAAGTAAGTGATACAAAAAAACAAAAAAGCATGTTATGATCAAGATAACACAACTATGATTTCTAATTTTATTTACCAATCCAACTTCAAACATGAAGTTTTATACTCAATTAGAAAATACAACTACTATGCTGAAAATGGATGGAAGAGAGAATTTTGGAAAAAAAAAAAAAATCCAGGCTTCACCATAAAAATCAACACTTTAAATTTTTCAATTGCTTGTAAAAGGATAGAAATCAAAGCTAGTTGCTACAGGAAAGGATAAATTTCAAATTAAAAGAAATAATTTGTCCATGAAATTATTATAAAATGATGAGATACAAATAAGATTGCAAAATACTACAAGTAATAGCTTCAAAGATCAAATCAATGCATGATTTGCGATTACAAAAATAGAATTCGTTCGAGAATGAATACAGAGATGCTTGTCATATTAAAGAAGTACAAATATCTATGCAAGGAAATTGATCAAATATAGATGTAGCTACAGTGAAGCTCAAGTACGGATTGAAGCACAAAAGAAATGGAACTACATTTTTGACAAAAATTGAATTGTCCAACATAAAAGAGTTGAAACAGAGTTCCGTAAATAATATGTCCAATACGATGTTTAGAGAACAATGAGGAATCAAAGTCGATTCATAAGTTTACAATATGGAACCATCCTATAAAAAGTTTTCGAAAGCAATATACATTATTTTCGTAAAAAGTCAAGAATATTAGAATATCAAGCATTCAATAGATGTGATTTTCAGAAAACAATTACATTTCAAACACTCATCTCATGGAGAAATTCAATGTTCAAGTGATCTCAGTTTGAAAAGGATTAAATCAAGTATTCTCAAAAGGTGCTACAAAAGTTCGAGAGAATCAAGTTGATCCTCGGAAACAATGAATTGTAACAAATGGATTCTCCGTAATACAAAATCGAGCCGATATTTTAATGGACCTAAAGTAATGTATAGAACTCCTGTATTTGTAGAAAATCATAATCATCATTTCTATAATATTCTCAACAAATGCAAATGAGATAACAGATTGTCCTAAAGCACAAAGAACTCATACGACAGAAGAGGTGAAGTATGAGTACTCGTAAAGAAGAAAAACTATGTCTACCACGGTGAAACAAAGGAAGGTACAAAGTAAATTATAGCTTCATAACAACAAAGACATAATCATAGAGTCTTTCCAAAGCTCATTTTAGCAATGGTGAGCTTGACAGATACAAGAAAATTGGGAAATACAATTTTAGTGAATGATGAAACCAAGATTACTTCATGTTTTTACGGGTATTTTCCACACAAAGTTGAAAATTTCTCAAGGTAACATATCTACAAATACCGAGAACTCAAAATACATATCTATAATTCATGATTTAGATTGGCAAAAGGATGCACTCACCATAGATAATAAAATGGTCAAAAAAATGAGCAACCGATAATGAAGCGAGAGGTCCACAGGCCCACGTGAAGTTTCAAACACGGATTCAATCAAGAGAAAAAAATCACATAACCCACAAATATTTCTAGGAGTTCAATGATACATTTAAATAAGAAAAGAAAATAGAAGTGTACACATGCAAGATAAATTATCTCACCTAGAAACGACTATGGTGGCCAATAGACCGAATATATATCGAAGAACAAAGAAGAATCGAGCTTCATAAACTCACCATGGAGGCCATTGTAAGAAAATAAAATCTACAGATCTCGAGAGAAAGTAAAACCCACGGAAAAAATAGTAATGAAGTCGAGCTTAAAGAAACAATGATTATGGCCCACACTTCAACCACCTTGCTCGAAATCTTGAACATAACAGATACAACTCTCGAGCACTATAAATTCAACTCAAAAATATTACTCAGGAGAGATAAAATCTGAGTTTCAGGCCCAAACAATGGTAGGGAGATCAAATTTTTAACTCGCAAAGCAAACTCAGATCTCATAGACTTCGTCACAAAATACCAAAGAGAACAGACTGAGCTCGAAGTAATAGCCATGGTAGAAGGGAAAAAATAGATTTACAGGAAAATATTGAAAACGACCAAAGCACGACCCGCACCAGTAAAACATGAAACCCGATATGACAGAGAGTCTTTTGCGGACCACGAGCTACAAATATAGTGAAATCCAAGGTTGAGTATGCATAGATCGAATAATGGCATCGAGAGAAATTTTTGTCGGGCTTCAACCGCTTCACAAAAATGTAAATGAATGTGCTTTAGGGTCGAGTTCCTTTACCACCCGAACCAAAGAAGTAGGTTAACTTGAACTCAACCACAATCGATAAATGATCGCAAAACACCAACGATAAAAGATCAACATCCTCAAATCATCGCAACAATCAATGCCGATAATGGTCGATGCCACTATCAACATTCAATGTAGGAAAAACCCTAACCACATCTCATAAATTGACATTCTACGATCGTAAAAGGTACAAGGATCAACGATGAAAGAACAAGGCATGAAAATTCAAAATAAACCACTAGGGTTATAATTAACTCGACTAGAGTTTATTCCATCGACCAAGTCACTTAGGGGTGAGTCACCATGGAGAAGGGGACAACCCACGTGTCCACCAAATAAATCATTGCAAAAAGAATTTTAAAAAGTCCAACCTTAGTGCATGCTATGAATAATGTAAAAGGGGCGACCAAATCATATACCATGATCACCAAAAAGGTGAGATTTATAATATTCCAAGGCCGACTCAACTCAAAGGTGGCATACCATATAGTATGGTCATTCCAAATAATCAAAGGTGGTTGAGCATTGTGTGGTGGCCTTTACAAAGTGCCCTCATGTTTTTAAACCATAGTGTATGCTAAGTCCACAAAGAGTGTCCAAACCCAATGAAGCAAGAATTCACATGCCACAAGTGGTCCCGACTTCAAGGAGCTAAGATTGATTTGTAAAGTGTCACTCTTGTGACAATTTTTAAAGGAGATGTAAATATCGTAACATGTGCACATAGGAGGTGGTCCCCAAAGGAGGAATAACTTTTTCAAAAATTGCAAGTGTTGTAATTATTTTCTCACAAACAGAGAGTTGTATTGCATGCTTTAACAACAAAACAAAATAGAAAAGAAGATAGAGTTACATGTTCATGGAGAAAGACTTGCTTAAAGCAAGCAACCTTATTTTAGTAAATTATTCACCCTTCTTTTCTTAAAAATAGAACAGCTTAACTTCAGCTTGATCAGTAATGTAAGTAAGACTAATAATACCTATTTGTAATTACATGCTCTATTTTTCCTTTATCTATTATTAAATAAAGGATACAAATATGATGCATGGGCAGGTATAAGCCTTGGGATATTTTTAGGAAGAGGGTGAATTTTTTTTTTTATATATTGTGTGCCTTTGCAAAGCACAAGGGGACTTTTGGAGGAATTTTTGGATATACAAGTACTAAAGCACATTTTCAGTTTTCCTCCGAGTGTCAAGTATTTTCTGCCTTTCCAAGTTATTTTTCCGTCTTGTGTATGTTTTTATATTAGTCTTGTGAATGCAAATTCCTTGATCAATCACCTTACCCTCGCTGCAAATTCAGTCTTTTACTCTTAATTTTAATGTGCATGTTAACTTATTAGTATTATTGTGATCTTCCACTAAATAAATCAAGTGTTTTTCCTTAGATATTCTATATAAAAACTATTGGTTTGTACATCGAAAACCCTTCCCAAATCAGTTGTGCATATAATCACCAAAGCCCTCATACAAATTTGGTGTATCACCTTAGTTTTAATCATTTTACAGTCATCTTTTACTCTCAAAATCCCAGAAATAAGTTTAGGATACACAAATAAGGAACTCGCCATGATACCGAGACTCACCTCAAAATAGGTATACCCACAAACCTGTGGTGTTTCCATTGTATCTACGAAAGATAGAGATCAATTGTGCAAGTTTAGAAACTCCGTAGCCATCTCTCTACAGGGTGCACTTTCCAGAGATAATAGTTGGTATAGAAATTTAAGAGGTATGGGACAAGTTTAACTTGTCCCACAAGCCTCCAAAATCAACCTCTAAGGACAAATTCGAATTTGAAAGAAGATAGAGTGTTTCATACTCCAAAATCAACTTACACATCTCTTACACATCACTTACACATTTCTTACAACACTTTAATTTTAGGCCAACAACTCTAATAATTACGTTTTTATGACCCAATTTGATTAATTAATTTTTAAACAATATGATTACTTACATTAATTTACCATAATTAAAAAATAATGAAAGGGGTAAACACATCACTTAAATAAACACATGCAAACATTAACAAAGGAACCAAATAAAATAAAACAATATATAAAATCCCTTGGTCACATTTCAAAGGTCATCCCCCATGGGAATCCCTTACACAATCAAACACACAAAAAAATATATAAGTTGCCATGGTGACCGTGTTGAATTCATCTAGAATTCCAATGTGGTTAGTCTCCAATCCCCCTATGTTTGTTGTGATACTTTTAACCTATAAAAATACAAATACCTCCTTTGGCCTCGTGGCCGCATCGAGTAAAATCCAAATGAATATAATGTACTTCCAAAGTCATCAATATATATGTGAATCACAACAATCATTAAGCCAATCAACAAAGTGTCACTTAAAATTTCATCAACTATATCATCATCAATTTTCATTCAATTTTCATTTTATAGGTCTACTCAAAATATCCAAATATCACATGTCCGAACACATCTATAATGTAACCATATCGATAGTATATCAAGATCAATATATAATATATCTCTAATAATCATCATGCATCATATATGAATCGAGTCAGTTAATAATCCATGCTCTAACATCTAATCATCATACTAAATAAAAATTATAACAATGTCTATGATATAGTCAACAATGTCATGATCGGATCAAAGTATCAAAAGGTGTCAAAGGGAAGTGGGCAAGACATCTATGGGTTATTCCTATCTCTTTTTTGATGTATAGTGATATAATTTTCCTACAATCACAAACCAAAATACCTCTCTAGCCTCATCGCTACATCAATAAGCAATAATAGTCATCACAAAATTAAGCAATTCTATCATCTATCAATGATATCAACATAATTTTATTCTCTCATTTTACTTAAATGCAGAGGTCACAATACTATTCAAAACATATAAACATAGGCAATGCATTAGGAATATAATGTGTCATTATAACATCGGAGCAATGCAAATCAACACATATATAGAATGTTCATCGGGCTTTCATCTAGCATATCATAATTCAATATTCGAATCACAACATATAAATAATCCAAATGGCTACATAGTCTATGACCTACTAATCAAAATATGATACTTATAATGTCAAAGTGTTTGATCAATGTAAATGAAATATCATAGTGAAATAGTGTCAAAGAGGAGTGGGTACTACACCCTCCGAAAACACCATTTCCCATTAATAAAAAAAAATTAGTGTAAATTAGGAGAAATAAAATTTACCTAAGGTTAATTTTTATAATAAAAGAGCACTATCGAATTGGATAAAAATGAAATTCTTCTAAAAAGTTGATTTTTTAAAATTTTGCTAGTATTTTTTTTTTTATATTTCATTTATAAGAAAGAGGTGAAATTTATTGCAAAACAATATGATAAATATTGAGTTGAAACAAAATAATTTGAAATAGGATGCGTGAAGGGAGAGAAAGTAAAGATAAATTTTTATTGCAACAATTGAATATCTCTTAAAGATATTTAATTATTTTTTAATTGTTTGTAGTTTGTTACTTTTTCTTACAATATTTGTATTAAAATATTTAAAATTTCAAATATATTATTCAATGATGGCCAAGATTTATATGAACCAAAACAAGTCAAATTTGACCTTAAAATTTGTTAAAAATATTAGATTGATTTTAACAAAATCATGTTAATAATTAAATTGATTCCAATTAAAGAAGATTGAGTTGATGTCAACAACAATCTAGTTCATCATAATAGGTCGAAACATTTTTGTTTGAACTATTGTTTTATTTGATATTTAGTTTATAGGAAACTTCGTGAAACTTTAGTATATAACTTATCAAGAACAATTTGCAGATATATTCATTAAAGTTGTTGCAATAATACAGTTTTGCATATACGACATGAAATTATTAGTTCATACATCATCAAGTAGGAGAATGTTAGAAAAGTGTTACTAATTTAAAACTCAAAGGATTTTTTTACATTTTTATTCCAAATTTAAAGTTGATAAAATTTACGAATGAAAATAAATAAAAAAATATATAACGATGTTAGAAGAATATCCATACAAATAAGATATAAAGATATTTTTAGTTAGTTGCTTCATCTAATCTATTTAAAGAACAACAAATAAATTCATAGAAAGATTTTATGTAGATAATTTTAAATTTAAGTTAGTATTTTATTTTTCTCAAAGGTCTTGAATAGTTTATAATAAACATCTTCAGATGCTTTTAAAAAATAAATATATTTTTCCATATAAATTTAATTCTAAATAGAACATAAAGAAGCATTGTGAATGTATGCAATTTCAAAGTATAAAAACATGTTTTTTTTTTTTGTTTTGTTAAGTATTTGGAATGGTTTTCACTTATGGTTGTTAATTGTTTTTCTTTATCAAATAATAACAAATGGATTTATCAAAATTTAGTGGTTTCCAATATTGGTATTTCTTATAAGAATATATTTTTATTATTTTGTAGCTATTAGATTTATAGAATCCTAAAATAATGACTCTTTATTGTCTCACCATTCTTGTAAACAAAAAAATCATGTTTTATTTTAAGCATTTTATCAAGGACTAGGAAACCATTAAATGAGAAGTCAAATTTGTGGTGAAAATAATTTTGATATTCCATGTCAAAAACAACAACTCTTTGTAACCCCGCTTTTGTAAAGACAATTGATGTTGGTTATTTTTTTAATTTAAGGATAAATGTATTTTGACTGGGACCCTACCTAAAATATATAAGGTCAAAGCCCAAAAATGTGAAGGGACAAATAAACAATAAAAAGAAGGAAAGATGCAACAAGAGAACAACAAAGGCAATTCACAAACAAGACATAAACCCACCTATTTACATATAAGGCGTAACAAAATCAACCAAAGAAATCGAGACGAACAAGAAACCATCAACGTCTCCACCCCAAACATGGCGCTTAAGGGGGCACCAAATCCACAAATAATTTGAACTTGCTCCTCGTGATTCTATTATTTAATGACTGGTTGCATTTATCTCTCCTTATACACATGGTGTTTAACCCGTCTTCCAATCCAACAATTACCTCTCCATATGTCGATTTGAGATATTATTTATATCCCTTGCCCTTCCGGACATCGAAGATATTGAGGAAGTCGGGGTCAATCTTAGAGTGAACAACTTTTTTGATGTATAACGTCCACAATTTTCGAGGTTCAAAACCAAATAAAACCTAGTAATTTATTAGGAAAAAAATTTGGTAATTTTTGTGTTTAAGGTTACAATGATTAACATTAGTTGGGATTTAATCATTTTCTCGAATAATATTTCTACAAATTTTTGTGGAAGTCAAAATTAAATTAATGATTAAATATTATTAATTAATTCCCCAAAATATTTATGGTTTAAAAGTCTCCCATTAAGTTCATTTACTTTATTAGAGTAATTTTCAATTTATTAATAGTCATGACCCATTTAATTTATGTAACTAGCATTTGCAAATATTTATTTAAAATCCATTTTTTAGTTAATTATTTAAAAATATAGTACGCCACCCCACCCATCCCACATTACATTTATTTCCCCAAAGGGGCCGAATAACCATAATATAGGGTTTTTCTTATAAAGAGCCTCCCACTTTGTAAAATATGTGGCCTCCTTTAAATCATTAAGTCTAATTCCACTTCATAGTATATTGCTTTTAACACTATATATTTATACTACATTATATTCTTTGGTTAATAGATCCAAACGACTATGCATTTAATTTCAATATTTAAATTTGTTTATTATTAATTTAGTTTGTTTTATATTTAGAACACTCGTCTTTTTGTTTTTCACTATTAAAATGAATTTTGTTTTGTTAAAGCCATACGTCTGGGTATGAAATGTAGTCTTTTATTAGTCAAGATATATTATATATATTAAATTATTATCTTACTTAATGTATATAAATTTATATAAAAAGAATTTATATAAGAATAAGTATTATATATATATATATATATCCTTTCCTTTCCATTTGTTTGTTTATCATCAAAATAGTAAGTTTAGGTGAATAGATTTGTAAGAATTGATATGCTTAAATATATACAAATATTTATACTTTGTATGTGTAAACAAATATTCATATGGGCTTAACTATAAGGTAGGTTAATATGTTTGAAATCATTGTACAATTCAAATTGAAGGAAATTTTTCTCTTTAATTATGGAACCAATCGAGTTCATAGTATTTTTTTATAATGTGACAATACTTGATGAAATTTTACCAATAGAGCAATTTACAAAGGAAGGGTAAGAATGGAGACTTATCCAAATGCAACCATGTTTTCTTTAACATGTATTTAGAATACAACAAGCCATTTTAAAAGAAACACAAAAACTTATATTCCTTTATCAACCCATTTCGAGTAAAGATAATTTCCATTTCCATCGAAACAAAAATTTACAAAATAGGAATTCTTTCATAGGCTCAATGCAAAAGTCTTCATATCAATACCATCCTTTCAACATCATTGCTTCAATTTGCGCTCTTTTTAATCTTCTCAAATTTTAATCACAATACACGAAAGGAGAATAGGTGACACTCTCTACCCAACCTATAATCCAATAAGAGGAGGAGTCATTCGTCTTTATCGGCCCTCGAGCCCCAAAGAAAGAACCATAATCTAGAAAACTTGACAACTTTCAAAATAATGGCTTCAACAAAATAACTCAACACTCATACAATCTACATAAGCAAAGATTTTAAAACCAAACACAACAACATAATCCACAAAACGCAACATAGAGGATTACATTCAAATCTAAGGGAGAATAGAACAATGAGACCATCTCGTTTAAGATCATGAATGAGTTAGAGTTCCACAAAAATACATCCATGTGCTCATCCAAACTACACAATATATCCCTTTTACCTCCCAATGCATAATACCAAAAGTATATCTCGTGTTCCCTTTTCACTCCCCATAGGTGGAACTCCTTACTCATGTTCCCTCCACATATCCTACAAATTTCCTTTTCCTCCCAAAGTGGTTTCATTTTCTATCTCCCACACATCTTAGGATCATACTACACCAATCCCACACACAACACACACAACTATGTATTCACAAAACATACAACAAGAAATAAAGAACAAGGACATAGGCCTACCTTTATATACCACTTTAAAATTGAATTTTCAAGCTTTAATCCTTTCCAAAACAAAGCAAGAACAAAATAAATCCTTCAATCTTAAAGCAATAATTATCAAGACTAAATTTTCATAAATACAAATCAATAAAAATGAGAATGAATTAATAGAAAAGAGGTTAGGATGATGATGTGGGTCCATATACGATGACAATTCTTCATTCCTTCACTCCAACACAAAAAGTCAAATCTCAAAACCAAGGAAATTAAATGAAAAATGTAAGGTTATGGTATGCCTACTTCTGCACACTCCACATTCACCCCATAACTTTCAAGGACAAAATAAATGTGATAAGAAGTGAAGTGACTTCATTTTCAATTTTACACTCAATAATGCATTAAAATGGTAAAATTAGCTCCATACTTCATAAGTATGGTTGGTAGATGAATATGAGAGAGAAGGGAAAAGGTTTCCTTGTCCCAAAAGTCTCAAAAAGTGAACTCCAAGTAAAATTTCGGGATTGAGAGGGAGAAAGAGTGCACACAATAACAATGCAATAAATTTCATTCATCATCATGCACAAAACAATAACTAACTACCCCATTTATTACCCACATGTCACATCTTATTTTTAGTTTAAAATTTAATTTAAATTAGCTAATTAAGACACTTTAACAAGTGTCAATAAAGTGACTAATTTTTATCAATAATTAAATACATGCAATGCAAAATAAAACAAAAATTTTTTTAAAGAAAGGGATGTTAAAACCCATGGACACATAAATAAGGTCACCCCGCTACATGGGGAAACCTCCTAACCTAGTAAAGCAATACCACAACACTCAAACAAGTTGTTAAATTTTCCCATGCCGCAAACACCCTACATCCTTCTCGTGGTTCTTCCCCTATCCCCTTTTGGTGTATAATGATATAATTTTCCTGCAATCATAATAATATTACCTTTCTAGCCTCAAGGCCATATCAATATGTCATGGAAATAAATGCATATAAAACATCCATCATACAATCCTCAATATACATCAAGAAATACAAAACACATATCCATATATCCATTAACATCATCGCATAATGTGGTTAAAGCATTATTATCAAATTTATGAATTTTATCAATTATTTGCAATCACTTAACACTTCAATTCTAATCTAGTAAATAATTTACAATCATCAATAATCCAAGTTCGCATTCTATAAAATCATGAAATTTTCTATACGTACCTCGAATCCTAACTACTAGATACACTCACAATATATTATTGATCCCTAATACCACCATAGTGTTAGCAATTCAAAAATCAATGAGACTACTTCTTGAGTCGATCCAATACTCCAAATATACTCAATACGTCAAGAATCTAAATGTCAATATATAAAAAAGTTACCATTCTCGATTATCATCATATCCTTAAATGTCCATCAAGGTCAACAATACATCCATACCATCCAAAGTAATAATCGTAACACAATAATAATCATGCTATCATTTGTATCTTAATAACATGGTAACTAAAATATCATAATAAGGTCAATGTGTCTAATCAAATGAAATTAAAATCATAGTTTAATCAATGTCGATGAGGAGTGGGCATTGCATCCCCTTCGCATTATATTTGACTTCCTCCTTGAATTCATAGAAAGAGGTTGGAAAAAAAATTATACAAATGGTAATTGCACCTTCCACGGGGTTTCTTCCTTTCATACAAAGGTGGGTTCCCATAACCCAAGTTTTGTCCAAAGTTATTAGAAAAAGAGAAGGGAGATTGTTAGGTATGGACACTAAACCTTCTCCAAACAAGGTTATAAGAAATTAATTCTGCAGATTAATCCTTATGAGGTTAACCAAGTTACAACACAGAGCATCTAACATGGAATTGTTGAACAAATCCCGAGAATGATAACAAGGGTCCAAGAAGAATAGGAAAATAAAATCATGTATATAAAGATGTCCTCATAAACACACACAAGGATATAACACATGGTAACAAGGAAATATAAGACCTCCAATGAGGTTGAATTACACTTCATGTTCACTATTTTAGACAAGATTAACAACTATTAATCATGACCTTCAATTTTACACAAAAACCATGCCTTTTATAAACCAACAAATTTAGGGCCACACCAAGTGGGGGGCTTAACAACAAGGAAAGCACATAATTTTAACAAAAGTGTTTAGAAGGATGAAAATTATACATTATAAGTACTTTATATAATTAGGAAAAACTCACTTAGTTTTTCATGGTAACGCTAAGAAAAATATTGGCTACAAGGTTTCCATAACTTAAATCCTGTTACTCAAATATCAGAACCTCAACTACTTATCTAGAATTAGAAACTCTAATCAATTGGAAAATATTTCTACATTTTTTGGTGATAGAATTTTTTTCTCATACTATTATCTCGACCAAGAGATACCATTCACTCTATATAACACAACAAAATTTATTTATTTTAAGTCCTACCCTAGCTCAAAATAATCTTAAAATGATCAAAAGCTTAATATCGTAACACATAGCAATACCCAAGCAAGATGGGAGAAAATAGGAAACAAGAGAGGTCTAACTAATAATTACTAGGGAAACACACCAACATCCTTGAAAAATACTTACGAAAAAAACCTGCACTTTCTCTTCCCAAAGGACAAGGGGGATAACATCAAGGTTTCCCAAAAGGAAGGAGAATTTCCAAAATTCCTTCATATCCTTACCATATGTTTCCTAAGCTTTCCAATAATCCCAGGTCACTAATGACCTATTCCACAAACAAGGAGGGTGCCTTTCTTAAAACTAGAGATATAGAATCACTCCTAAAGATCACAGATAATACACTCGTTAAGCTAACAGTGTAACAAGGGTACAATGACCCGAAAGTATGCAACAATGAGTAGTCACACACATTTATTTTCAAATGGGTAAAACACAGCTAGAACACATCATTGTCAATAAGGTTCTTCATTAATCAAAGTTAGGCGATAAAATTTAAAGGTTCAAATAGTTGCCACCTTTGGAATGATGGAATGTAGGGTCCATCCATATGAACATAAAAATTAATTTCTTCTAACAATGTGATAGAATTTTTAGGCACATATCTTAAAACTTCACACTACCCATAGAGAGATCCAAAATGACATAAAGCATATACCTGTGTTATAAAAATTATACATATGTTTATTGTTTCATGGGACGTAGGGTCCATCCATATGAACATAAAAATTAATCCATTCTAAAAATGTTATAGAATTCTTAGTCACACCTCTTAAAACTTCACACCGCCCAAAGAGAGATCCAAAATGACCTAGCATATACTTGTGTTATAACAATTATATATATGTTTATTGTTTGATATAACAAGGGAGGTATGGAAATTACTCAACCATATCACAACCCCAAAAATTTTAAGCCACAAATGAGAGTAGATGTTCTTACATAGTTCAAGGGAACCTTTCAATTAGCTCAAACTTTTACATTTTTTCTTGTATTGACATTTATACAATCAAGGTTTCTTATTTATACCTTTTAGTTGTGCTCAAACTCCTAAAATTACTCATTCCATAATCCAAAGTATAAGACCTAAGTTATAGTTACATTTTTAGGAATATTTTAAATATTTTTCTTAATTAATGCTTTCCTTTTATTACGATATCACAAATCTTACAACATTAAGGATCATTACCAATGTTGAAATGATACCTTGGCACTCTAAATGGGCAAAAACTATTAATTTTACTTCTATGGAATGTATAAGTGTAATTCCCACTATTTCACGCACAAATACAACACCAAAACTCGCTAATTTTTTTGAATTGCATGGATTTTACATGACAATGCAGGTGACCAGAAAGGGCTATAACTAACACTCAAGAAGTTTGACAAAACCTTCACCACATATGCAACAAGGAATCAAACAACACTCATCACGAATAATTCACTTGACTCTTCGATAAGGCACAACATAAGATACCAACCACAATACATAGTTACATCTCAGGGCATCCCACGGTGTAAAATATTTTAAGGTTATGTATTTACCAGAAAAATATTTCAAGACTTGACTTTACAATCAAGGAGATTCATGTCTTGATTCGAGAAATTCTTCTTACAAAAGTGAACTTCTTTCTTTTATATTGTTGTCTAATCATCTTAGGATCAAGTTTTCTAAAGGATAAACATTCTATAATATGCCAATAAATTTCTTAATTCATTGATCTAAGAGCATTTTCCATTTCCCACAAGGTTAATTAATCTTACACAAGCCATTGAAACTTGTTCCACACCTCTATTGCATAGGTGATAAGCACAAGCTCCGATTGAGGTAAAGTACCATTTTAGGTTCAGAACAATAATCTTATTTGCTAAAGGATCTAAATTTTAACATTACTTAAGAAATATTACAATGAATCAAGGCAAGGGTTAAGGGGGAAACATGTCAAAATAATTCAGCTTTGGGGTCCCATGGGTTATTACTCAGTCTTTTATTGAGGCTAAGAATTTATCAAGATTATTTAAAAAATTATTTAGACTTTGCTTGATTAACTTTGCCAAGGGTAAACAATTTAGATTTCAAATTATTGAGAGTGAGAGCGAAGGGTTTATTAAAAATTTCCCTCCTACTTATATAACTTCATTTTCTTCCAAAACTAAACATTGATTTCATCATAAGATCATTTAAGAATTCACCATAAAAGGATAATGTTGATTAATTTAGCTTGGGGACAAACAAGGTATATATATTTTTATTACCAAAATATAGTTTCCTCTTTGATCGCTTAGGGTTCAAAAATTATCAATAATATCACATCTACATTAATTTATTCAAATATAAACCTTAGTTTAACCTTTATAAGGATTATCCAACCCATTTTGTTATGCTTAGAAATACATTGTTACTATGTCTTAAAAGGGTTTACAACTCAACATTTTGTCTCAAGAGAAAATTTTATCATTACTCGTTTGGAAGCTATACATGGTTACATCAATTCTTTCCAACATGACGCACAACCCAAAGGAACAAACCAACTCAAAAGCAACCCGATGCAACTCTCCCTTTTTCTACTCATGAAGGCCATCTGCACATTTATAGCCTGAGTCAGTTCACGAGAACTGAGCATGATAAAAACTACACATAGGAATCATATGCTACCATTAACAATATCATAAAATGAACCTTTTATTAAATGAAATAGTGCTAAGCTCTAACCCACTAACAAATTCTTTAATCATGCTAGAAGATTTACTATTTCAAATTAAGAAGGGAAACCATAAAAATCTATTATGAACATTGTTTCTGAAACAAAAAGAGACTACTATCATTCTAGTAGGGATCAAAGACCCAATGAGTTTGAAACAGAGTGAAGAGTGTATTGGGATTTCAATCGTGTAACCATATAAATTACATGATTGAAATCCAATACTCAACATCAATCAACCTTCCTTTAAATTAGTCATAATATTTAATAGATTTAAAGTTAGAACTTTAACATCACATACTGACAACTAATTGCCCCTTTCAAAGGAAATTTACCCCACAACATGCCTACACCTAATTTATTATAAGGAACATAAAGAGTAAGTTCAAAAAGAAAGGTTCAAACATAAGATCATCTTTCCATGTTATCAACAACACTCAAAGTACGATAAAAAAAATAACCCAAAATTAGTAAATCAAAACAATTAAATAAATCTAATGCCATTGTCTTACCAAGATTTAAATTACATTCCAATCAATTTAATTACCCTTAAACCTATATCAATAAAATTTAAGCGAACCGTCACAAAGGAACTAGTATGACGATGTTACATGAATTGCACTTAGCCATATCTCCTCCAACAGATAACCAAAATCCTAAGCTTCCTTAATATATTCCAACACCCTCGTTTGAGCCAAAATACCTTAAACAACTCGTTGACAATTTTGTACTTGTGAAAAATGTGCAACTCGAAACTTCAAGTTATGATGGATAGGATCGGTGAAGTAAACCTAAGCTAGGGAGGTTATTTCGAAAATATTATTACTATTGAATTAGTTAACAATTACATGAAATCTATAGCTATATGTACTATTACAAAATGTAACATATCACATAGTTTGCAATTTTATGACTATTTTTAGCAAAATAACACAAATCCCTCGAAGGACAACTATGTTGTCTCGATG
The DNA here is from genome assembly GCA_018340775.1 of Taxus wallichiana var. yunnanensis. Classification (NCBI taxonomy): domain Eukaryota; kingdom Viridiplantae; phylum Streptophyta; class Pinopsida; order Cupressales; family Taxaceae; genus Taxus; species Taxus wallichiana. Next base: position 720,153,285 of record CM031243.1, on the reverse strand, counting down.
AAGACATCAAATTGCAAATAAATGAAGTGTTAAGTTTGGGAACAACAATCATAATTACATATCACAGCAATCAAAGTTCATTGATATATGTTACGGTATTCTTTAATATTTTTCCTTCATGATTAAGACATTCAATTATATTATTGAGTTATTTTATTTATCATACAATCCATACAAAAATTAGAAATGCAGTAAAGAAATACACAACTCAATTTCAAAATTAATTTTTTATTCATAAGGAATTTCAAATGTTCCCACAGAAGTCAGGGATGTAACTAAAAGTAAAGTACAACTACTAAAATAAGAGGTACATATGCATGAAAGAGAAAATAGTGGAGTATGAATGAACCCATCATTGCCTTGGGGGTTTATTTTTTGGTTGATACATGTCCATATCCAGATTTGTTCTTTCTTCATCTTCACTGTTGAAAAGCATTGTCTCTTAAAAATAAGAAAAGAGGAAACTATCAATTACGAGCTCAAGGTTAATCCATATTCCTATACTATCCTAATTCGTGTAGATGAATCTCTTAACAATAGGAGATATAAATTACATGAATATCAAAGGAACTACTGATAGAAGTACTTTTCTGTAAGCAGTATACATGATTTACTCACTCAGAAAGAAGGAGAGAGAAGAAAAGAAAAACCATGGACATAAGAGAGGCCAAAAATCCTAAATATTTTCTAACTATTTTCTTAAGTGTGCAGGTATAGGTTACAATCAAGAAGAAATAAATCATGTCTTACATTCCTCACTATAGATAAATATTTCAGAGTTCAATGATTTCTATCCTATTGTACATGAAGCATATAAGTCACAAGTACATACAAGTATAAAGGAAAAATGCAACTCAAAGTTGAACAACTATTATAGAAATAGAAGAAGTTATAGTACAGATTAGAGGAGAGACTTATAGATAAAAGTACATGTTTTAGATTACGAATGAAGTAGAAAAATAAGAAGATAAAAGTTGAAGCTAACTGGAAGGATAAGATTACAACTGAAACAGAAATAAAAGAAGGAAATGTGAGAAAATTTTGATGGGACTTCAACATGTAAATGGACATTTTAAATGTTCTAGCATACATACTAAAGTTGTAATAAAGATCAAATACAGTATTTAAGTAGAAAAGAAATGGAGCTATATTTTCAATCACTAAACTCAAGGACTTTGGAGCATTAATTATAGCTTAAAAACTGAATAAAGTGAAGTTTCAAGATAATCTTACAAAGTTCAGCCATCCTAAATTGTAGTTTTTAGAATGAAGCAAATATGAGTGCACAGAAATGCTACAATATCAAAGAAGTACAACCATTTAAGCAAAGTAACAACCAACTATAACATGGATTTACCTTTAAAATTTGTTCAACAACAAGAGTTGAGGTTCAAATTTGAAAGAATCAGATCAAGAAATGATAAGGATAAATATTATTACAACCAATCCGAAGGAGAAAACATGAATTCTCAAAATCTATAGTAGTTAGAGATCTAGGTGAGCCATTGAAAGGAGATAAGCATTGCACAAATGAACAAACTAAGAAGTTTCAAGCTAATGATTAAATCTATATTTAGAGTTTTTAAGGATTTTCAACATAGATTCAAAGCATAAATAATTCAATTCAAGAAAACAACCCTCAACAACGATGTCTACAAGATGAACATAAGGCTCCAAAACAAGGAAATATTGAAGTTCTAAATGCAAAAAAAATGATTGTAGATGAAATATAATCAAAATATTATCTATAGGGAGCTTCGATTCTCCAAGAAGATCCAACAACGAGTTCCATGATAACAGTCTCATTTTCACAAAATCATGATACAATAATACCCACACCTCTACCTTGCTATTAACATCATCACTTACTTCAAGTTCAAATTTTCAAGACAGAAATTATTTTTCAACTTTCAAAGTACAAAGTATATTTTGGCTCTAAATATGCACAGGAGGTAGGAAATAGATCGAAATAAACAGACAGAAATATAGAAACCCCAATACTGGCATTTGAGAAAATAGGATTTTACCTCAATAATGGGTCAAACCAGATTAAATACAAACGAGTATAACGAGAACTCAAGAAATTCTTCAAGAATTGTAGAGATCAAACAAATGACTATCTAGAGCCGCAAATCTTCATGATGGTGCCTTTCACTACCATAAAATCTCGAGAGTTTAGATAGGTGAAAAATAACAAAAGCTAAAAACTACCATAGGGGGAATAAAGAATAGATTATCCTTTGATATCAAATTATGGAAACCCTTCTTAACACTTGCTAAATTTAATAATGTAGAACCCAGATTTGGAGAAGAAATAAAAGTAATAGAGAACAATAATAGCCATAATTGCAATCTAATGGTGTTTTTATGAAAGATAAAAATACCTAGAATGGAAATTGTTTAATAAACCCTCAACAATCATTCAAGTAAGCTAACATGAAGAATCACGAAGACCATGAAAAATAATACCTAGGGTCGAATATAAGAGATTCAAGTAAAATGAAAGTTCTTCTATTTTACGACACCCATTTAAGGTAAATCCAACTCACAAAGAGAATCAAAAGCCACTTACCTTGTTATAATGGCTATAGAGAGTTTAGGCTTGAAAATCACAACCATGGCCAAAACATTTTAGATCTTCCAGTGGGGAGAAAACAAAATGTAAAATAAAGGGCTTACAAATGCAGAGAACTCGGCCTTAAGTGAACTCAAAATATTGCAGCTAAGACATAAAGCTTCATACTCCAAAAATGGCTCGATTGTGAGGAGAAAAATAGTACAAAATGATGATTCACAAGCTTGAAGTTCACAAAATGATGAAAAATGACAAACACATTGCTTAGGAAGCTATAACAGAGCAAATGCAACTCAAAGCCTTGGACTCCAACCATGGTTTCGAAAGCCAAATCCATAGAGCTAGAGAGAAAAGAATGGTGTCTACCAAGAAAACCTCACAGAGATCGAGAAGAAACAATGGCAGCCACTTCGAGGGAAAAGCTTGTAAATGAACCAGATAAAGCTCAAATAACAAGAAAATGTTGGCAATTAAAACCTGCAGAAAGATCCAGAAAATAAGAGCGACAGAGAAATCGTTTATATAGAGGAGATGAGATCGAAATATTTCAAAATGACATCAGAAAAAAATCTTCCAGTGGCTTTTCCTGCATTGACTAAAAATCCAAATGAAGTGATCATTGAGGTAGAATGACCTTTACCATCCAATCTCGATGAGTTGAGTTAGTTGAACTCAACCATGATTAAAACATCAATAATCAACATTCGACCGAGTACAAGTTTAACATCCTCGCCCGATCTCTAAAATCGAATTAAACCATCACTGTTGGTTCCTACCAACCAGCATTCAATGTAGGCTAGAAAACCCTAATTGAGGTCAAGATCAATAGGCCTCCAAAACCGTAAATCATCTTGAGTTAGTTTCACCATTGCGACAAAAGTTTCCAAGGGGGAGTCATCATTACGAGGGTGCCATCCCATATTATTTTAAAATCAATGCATTTGACATGTTAAAAGGATCTTGACTATAGGCCAAGCTCGCATGATGAAAATTTGACCAAGTAATGTTCATATAATAATCTCCCAAAAGCTAAGGTATAGTCTTACTACAATCAAATGTAAAATCTAACAAGAAACTATGTGGTCATATTTTAATTAAAGGTGGCTGAGTATGGCATGGTGTCCTTTTACAAAGTGCCCCCATATATATGTTTAAAACCATGGCAATGTCCCAAGTCTACAAGAAGGCCAAACTCAACAAAGACAAGTGCACCTACTAAGAGTGGTCCCCACATGGAGTTAGCACAAAACAAAGGTATTGTATTTTGCAAATGATATATTTAAAAGATGGCAAAAGAAGTCATGTTACCATACTAGAAGACAAAGGAATGTCAACATCAGAACCTGGGCTTGGAGGTGGTCCCCATCAAGTAGATGTTTGGATGGATTATTTTTGCAAGTATTGCAAAAAATGTAATTGATTTTTCTCACTCACAGGGAGATGATTTTTTGCATGCCTCCACAAAAGGAAAGATCAGCAAGAAGACAAAATTTGCATGCCCAAGGAAGGATACTTGCTCATCAAGAAATATTTATTTTTACAAATTATTCACCCATGATTTTCTTAAAAATAGAACAGTCAACTACAATTTGACTATGATGTAATCAAAGGCTATTAATGCCTCTTTGTATTAGTTTTATTTATTTTATTCCTTTATTTATTATTAAATAAAGGATAAAAATAGGATGCATGGGTGAGTACAATTTTAGTCTATTTTTAAGAAGGGTGGGTGAATCAATTTTTCTATATATTGTGTGCCTTGACAAAGCACAAAGGAGGACTTTTAGATACAAGAGTGCTGAAGAAGTTTATGCCAGTGTTTCCCTCTGAATGTGAAGTATTTTTTTCCTTTTTAATTATTTGTAGTCTTGTGTATGCTAATTAATATTTTAAATGTTGAATCCCCTAATTAATCATCTTACCATCTTCCAAATTTTAGTAATTTCTGCATGATATTAATGTGTATGTTTAACTTAGTAGTGTTGTTGTGAAAGTTTCCCTCAATACATCAAAGTGTTTTCCTCAATAATCTACGTAGAAAACTGTTGGCTCATGCACCAAAAAAATTCATTCCCATATTAATTGTGCATGTTCTCGAACCAAATACCTTGTCCAAGTTAGGTGTATCACCTTAGTTTTAAATCCTTTTACTGTTTTCTTTACCCTCAAATCCTAGAAAATTAGTTTAGATACATCAATAAGGAACTAGCCTTGATACCAGAGACTCACCTCAAAATAGGTATACCCATAGACCTGAGGTGTTTCCATAACAGATCTATGAAAGAGATCATTTTTGTAAATTTAGAAAAGCGCAGCCATCTCTACAGGTACACTTTCGAGAGATAACAATAACTATATACAAAAAATTATTAAACAAATAAAACTCTCTCTCTTATTTATTTTGACATCATCATATTCTTTTATCTCACCACTCCTAAGTACCTCCATCTCTCAATCATAAATATAATAGATAACCAAAGTCTTAAACAAGGAGAAAACTTTCCTTAGTCACATCAAATAATAATAATTATAAATAGTACAATCACCAAAGTCATCTCAAAAGTAATACTGCCCTCTATCATCACAAATAAATCATGATTCTTCCTATTCATAATAGCTGGAGGGGAAATCACCCCAATCCAACCTACTAGGTAAAGGAATGCCTTAAGTTATCAAAATATGGCAACAATGATTCCCGACCATTACAACAGATGAAAGAAGGTACCACCCAAACTCCTTTCGTAATAGTTAAGACTTTATCATTATCCAGATTTCTTCTTATTTTACCATGAAAGGGTAAGGCGTAAGCTAGAAAGAGGCATCCTTATAATTAAGATTCATGTAGCCAAGTTGGCTAGGCCTTTTTATCTCATAGATACGAATGAATCTTGTTAGTTCTCAATTTGATCTCGCCCCGTTTGTCCTTGAAATTCTTTAGTTTGTGGGCTTTGTTATGTTTTCTATCTCCCATATTGATGCATGAAAACTTTGTCCTCCATTTGGTTGCCATGATCAGTCCCTTCTTTTGGTCGAGGATCACTTAAAATCTAGAATTTGTTTTTCATTCCTCTATCCATGTGAAAAGATTTGTAACTTGGGTGAAAACTACAATTTTTTCTTTTCTATCCATTTTCCAAAGTCACATTTTGTTCTCCCTGTCAATTTTTTTCCCAATATCTATGAAAAGGTGATTAGATGCGGCTTAGAGGATCATATTTGGGCCTTATATCATTTCCAAATTCTCTGTCTTGAAAGAAAGATTTATTTCTGGGCACAAATGGTGATTTTCCTACATTTTACATTTTGACAGGTGTGTTTTCCACAAATTTATATCCCATCATCTATGGAAACTTTGCTCTTTCTAGTTAGATGTGGCTCTGTGGGGCACTTTGAAACTATAAGGGATGATTCAAATCAAATTTTGTCCATGTGGAGGGCCGGTGCTCATCTGAAAATTAACCTTTGGTTTTACCTTGAGTTGCCTCTGGGAGACACGTGAGGTTTCCGAATGCCTTGCCCAGCACTTAGACAATTTTTTTCATGTGGCCATGCAGAGCTTTGGCGGACCATAGACACGTGGAGGGCTGACACTGATTTGAGTATCCGCTCGGGGGTCCCACCTTAATAGCTATACCAAGGGGACCACGTGAGGCTTCCGTCGCCTCTCGCACTAAACTTAAACTTTTCACAGAATTTTCTAGGGCACGAGACATGTGGAGGGATCACGCATGTTTCTAGACCGGCCCATAAATTTTATTTTGAAGAAGCACTAGGAGGACATTTGGAGGCTTCTCGCTCAATCTTCCCTTACTTTGACTTTTCAACGCCAAAGGAAAACTGCTCTCGACCCTAGACACATGGCACCTTCCGATGATCCTTCAATATTTTTAATTAACTCTTCTGACCGAGACACATCATGAGCCCACACTTTTTTGTTGTCTCCACATTTGGGGACCATCTCAAAATGCACCATTGAGATACGTGGAGGCTTTTGTTGGCTCTTTTTTTACTAAGACTTTTTCAAAGGCCAAAAGGCATTTTTCTTCATCCCAGGGCACATGGAAGGCCCACACTTGTTTGGAAAATTACCCCTATACTTCTCCTTTGTAGTTGTAATAAGGAAACACATGTCGAGACAAACCTAATCTAGAGTCGAGAAGGGGTAGAATCACTGGTTGTTGTGCATTTCACCTAATTTTCTCGCCATTTTTGCTTCAAGACTCCTGAGATGCGAATACACATTGTTTTTCATCATTTTTGATGAAATTCCTTGTCATTTTTATCTCGTAAAGTTCCATCGAATGGATTTAAAACTTAATTTGTTAGTCTAAGAATTGTTAAGGTTAATATTTTGAAATTGGAACTTCTCGGCACTTAAACAATGTGAATTACTAGAGAAGATGGATGCGGGACAAATTTGCAGAGAGGAAAGAGAGGGAAAAGGCTTAAATGATGAATGTTATAGGCACAAAAGATGAAAAGGTGTTGCCTTTCGAGAGTGAAAAGGATTATCTATCGATCCAAATTATGAGAAAGCCTCCATAAAATGATTAAAATGAGAATTTCTTGCATGACAAAATCAAAATGATTAGAAGGACTACCAAAAATTTGTGGCATGGCATCCTAGTCATTAGTTGAGGGTTTGAGAAACATGATCAGTTCATGATTTGTCCAACTAGCAACTTTTTGTTGCAAATTTGTTAAACGTCACTTTCTGAGGAAAATTGGTAACAAGCAAAGGTCCCTCGAATATTATTCTTTATGGGGGAAAATTTGGGATGAGTGAGCAAGTGAAATGTATAAATGCAATGAGAATACTCTTGCAAAGGGTTAGGGGTTGAATTATTAAGAGAAAATTTGAGAGAGCCCGTCTTCCTGAGAGACCAATCCAAGATACCTAGTTAATTTCTTCTGTGTTATATTTTCTATCATGTCAAGTTAGTTTCAGATGTATAGCCATTGAAAAGCTCTAAGATTTCTCTGGAAGCTTTCCCCTGCTGATGAATGTAATCAATTTCATGTAAATTTGTGTAAATCTTGGAGAAATTTGTGTCTTCTTTGTTTCAGAATTTCTGCAAGTAGTTTTTCTTATAACTATTGCAATCTTGTGTTAAAGTCCCTCTGAATCACACAAGATCTCATCCCTGTGAAGGTTTAGTGGCATTTATAATTTCATTTCAGAAGAGATTTCATCCCGTGATGAGATAAACAATTTAAAATCTCTTAAGTTTCATTCATTGATAAATATGATTTGTAAGCCTTTGAGTGTATCATAGGCGTGAGGAACCAGGGTCTTTGATGTTTAATTGAGACTTTTAACTAGAGCCTTCATGCTAGATTCTTCCCAAATTGTGTGAAACCATGTGATTTGGGCCTCCATTGATACACACCTTCTCGGTTGAAGGAATATTTTATCTATTATAAATTTTTCTCATTTAGCTTTCCAATTGTTGTGAAGTCTCTTAAGATCGGTATAATCAATTTTATCCTCCTTAATCTCCCACCAAAATCATTCAAAACCATCAATCCATCCTTAACTACCGTTGTTTTCCCTGTGTGTACACAAAGGAACAAAATATATTTACTAAAATATGTAGAAAATCAGATTTCATAATGTCTTCAACCTTAGTGTTGTTTTGAAAGTATTTCCATCTTTTAGAAGTGACAACTCTTGAGAGTTAAATTACGGAGTATTGATCATACTTTCCCAAGGTTTTCTTCATAATTTTTGCAAAAGAAGGATATCTCCATTTCCTTCATCAAACAGAGGTTACACTATGGGTCCTCTCACCCTAGGTCAAAAGGCACGACCTAAAGTAGTGAGGATAGGTCAAATCCTCTTGAAGGTGTTATCCATCTCTCCACAACTGAGTGACAAAGGGCCAGTTAGATCTCATCCCTAGCTACAAAATGACATACATTATGATCTATCTGTCTCTAAGCTCCATGTCAAATATGTGATGCTTCTCATCTTGAAAAGGAGAACAAATTTGGATACCAACACTCGTGGTACCATTTCCGAGTATTATTTGAGCTCCGAGATTTATTTGTGTGGCAACAACACTAGCATGGCACCGTTACCGAGGACTCTTTGAAGTATTTTACAAATTCATACATACAAATGATGGCAAATGCTTCTTAAAGTTTTTAAAGTGTAAATATATTGCTAAAACATTATTCTCTATTCAGATCTATAAGAATTGTTCAAAGTTGTAAGTTCTAAGTGCAATATTTCAAGCTTATGTAGTTATTGCACTAAATTTTGTATCATCATTGATAAATTTGGTTAGAAGAAGAGCAGATCTTGTAAGCTTTGCATGAATCTTTTATTGATAGACATTTGATAGGTCTTTCATAGTAAATTTGCACAAACTAAGGTAAAAATCCTTAGTGAAGACTTCATATTTAAATTCTTAATAAATACCAATGTCTTAACATATACAATGTAAGATTTTTCATTAATCTTTGCAAAGATGGAAGGAAGAATATCTCTCTTTGCCAGGACCCTAGTAGAAGGTTGTTTTAAGAGTTGGTAAAGTCTAATTCGAAGGTTTTTGGAGATCAAGCATGAAGAAAAGAGATCTCCATTGGTGAAACCGATCACCTATGGTTGAAGATTACAATACTTCCTCAAGTACTTCTGAATCAAGTAGTTTCTTTGTTGAATTGAACTCTCCATCTGGAGAGGGCCCTCCATTTGTATTTGAAATTTTTTCTTCTCAATCTACCCTTATATTTTCCAAATTTGGTAGAGTTTTCCAAGAAACAGAGCCTTTAGAGGGTAATCATTCTAAGAATTACATCCCTATACCACACAGACTTCTCACTCCTCATAAGTTTGCATCTCCTCCAAATAATATGGCTCAACATCCACCTGGACCTCCATTTTTTTTTAATAATTATGGTCCCATTAATTTTAGAGGTATGGCTAGGTATCCAAATGTTGTGCCACAAGATGTAAGAAATGATTGCCTAAGTTTCAAGGAAATAATCCAATCCCCGGTGATCAACACTTGAAGCTCTTTTCAAATATGATGGAGGAATTTGAAATAGATTTTGAGGATGTGTACATTACATTCTTTTTCCATACTCTAGAAGAGGATGTAAGGGAACTAGTATAAATATTTGCTAGATAATTCCATTGATTTTTGGATAGAGATGAAGAATGCTTTTAGATTGCATTATGGAGATAAAAAGTCCCTAGGATTCTTTTAGCAAAATTTGAAAATATAAAAAATTACCCTAATGAATCAGTGCATGATTTCAATACAGATTTAACAAAACATCGAGAAGACTACATATTGATTTGAGGCCATGTGATGAATCATTTATGATAAAGTATTCAGATGCATTTGATAAGAAAGATGCTTACTATTTGAGGTATATGAACCTTGGAAATTTGAGGTAGGCCATTACCATGGATCTGCAAATTAAGAACAACATTAAAGTAGTTAGGAAACCTCCTAAGAGGGAGGGTGTTAAACTAATCAACCTAGAGAAGCCTCAATCAAGTAAGGTTGTGGATCTTGATGAAGTTGTAAAGACTTTGGCCAGAGCTATCAAATAAATCTCTTACAAGCTAGCCAGGGAAGAAAAAGAAATTGGACAAGGTTCTCAAGGTCAGCATAGGAAATAAGGACAAGATAGATTTGCAAATCATCCTTGAAATGATCAAATATTTGATGATAGAGGTAAAGGATCCATGGAAGCTAGAAAACTCCAAGCTAGGGAAAATAGAGTAGTGCCTGATCCTCTAAATGCCAAAGTTGTTATTGTTGAAGAAACAAATAAAATTGATTGGTGTGACAAGTGTTTCTTACCCCACCCACCATGTGAAGTAGATCAGTAAGTTGAAGAATTTGATGATGATGATAACACTGATGATTATGCATGCATGGTGGATTGCTCTAAAAGCTCACAATAAGGAGCAACTTCAACTTAAGTAATAAGTGCAAGCACTGCATTGCAAGTTTTTGCGATTACATTCACTGGGTACCTCTTCTTCCTCCCTCTCATACTTTAGAAATAGATATGGTACAATCTTTTGAACTTCCTAATAATGATTTTGAGTATCTAAGGAATTTAATGATTAATAAGTATGATGGAGGAATCCCATTAGAAGAGTATAGAAAATTGTTAATGAATGTTGTTGTTGCCCAAGAAAAAGAGTATAACACAAGAAGTAAAGCTATCAAAGGGGGGGCCTCAAGCCAAACCAAAAACCCTAGTTCTCACCAATATCCCAAAAGAAATTCTAAAGAAAGATACATCTGAAAATGCCTTTTTGTCTCAAATAGAACTGGTATTCCCACCCATGCTCAAAATGTGAAAATTATTGTGCCATCTGATAATTTTTTCAATATTTCTCCAAATTTTGCTTTGTTAAAATACATTCCTTATGACATTTGCCTAGTCTTAAATCATATCAATATTTTTGTTCCAATTGTTGAACTCGTTTAGATTCCTAAGCACAACAAAATGCCCTTTGAGTATTTGGGATTGAAGAAGATAGGAGTACCCAAGGCATAAATATAAATAATGTAAACACTCCTCCTCCAACCACTATAGACCTAGAAAACACAACAAAATTGAGGAGATAGGTGAACCACCCGAAGTTTACTTGGGAACATATTTGGTTGAGCCTCAATTAAATGTTGATCCATTTTTACAACGCTGATTATTAAAGACATACTGCTACACATTTGTATGTTTGATTCTAGAGCATCATGTAATGTTATGCCTCTAGAGGTCATGAATGTATTAAACATTAAAGTGATAACAGCTTATGACAAGTGTATTGCATGGATTCTAGAGAGGTTCCAATTGTAGGATGTATAAAAGGTTCGGTGGTACAACTTGCCTCTTATCCGGTAAGAAATTGAAACTTGATGTTGTTATTACTTGATTGCCCTACCAAATGGGGCATGATGTTATCAAGTACATGGGATGCAAGTGTTGGTGGAAGTGTTCAATTGGATATTTCTTTTTCCACCATTCCAATTGAAGGCAGCCTTGTAAATCTGTATGGAGAGAAGAATATGTTGCACCTCATTGAAGATCCCAATAATGCTTCTTATGAAGTGTTGTATGATGATGTAGATGCTAATAAATTTGTTGGATTTGCTGATGGAAAAGAGCACAAGATTGATCAATGTAAATGTATTGAACAAGTAGGTTTTCCTTGGACCTTTTTATTTGATGGAGCTTGTTCTAAGTTTGGAAATGGTACTGGTATTGTTTTGATTTCTCAAGGCTAGGAAGAGTTTGTTTTTTATTTCAAACTCAACTTTAAATGCACTAACAACATTGTTGAATATGAAGCACTGTTATTAGGTTTGAGAATGGCATGGAAATATGGTGTAAAGGATATCATTTTCAAAGGAGATTCAAAACTAATTGTCAAGCAGATTATAAAACTATATGCTACTAAAAATCAAAAGAATGGAACAATACAAGCATGCAAATGGTATTTGATTGAAATATTTGACTCATTTAATATTATGCACCATGAGAGAAAGTTTAATGTTGTTGTAAACAAGTTAGAAGGGATAAGATTCATATTTGGAAATTGTAAAATATCTCCATTTTGTGAGTATGATGTTGAAATACTAACAAGCCATTTGTCCCTCGACATCTTTAAAATTGGCAAGTTTTCATGATGATGCCTAGGTGAAATGGTCTCTCGGCAGAACCAACATGAGTTTTCTTCACGATCAAAATATATATTGGGAACCAATGGTGTGTGTTTCTGAAGGAAAGGAATCTTTATTTGGCAAATACATCATCCATCTAAAGATAAACACAATTCTCCGAGGTTTGGTGGCACTTGAATGAAACTTTGATAATGTTGATTGCATTATTAATATAAATATGACAGTTTCAAGAGATGTGGAAGAGCACGACCTGGGCACAAAGGAAGAACCACTTAAAATCTAGTTAGGAAACAATCTAAGAAAGGAAGATAAGTAGTCCTATGTTCAATTGTTGAAGAAATATCAAGACTTCCTGGCTTGGTCTTACTCGAGTTGAAGGCATATAGGGAATATTTGTTCCAACATGAAATTCCTCTCGAGTATAATGCCAAGCCTTTCAAGTAAAAATAGATTCCAATGAATCTAATCTTTTCTTTCAAGATGCAAGAAGAATTGAAGAAGTTGATGGATGGAGGGATCATTCAGCCCACAAGGTACTCATCTTGGGTTGCAAAATTTATTACTTGTTAGAAAAAATAATGGTGATATAAGGTTTCCGTAGACTTTATGAATTTGAATAAAGCATCATTGAAAGATAATTACCCTCTCGCTAAACATGGAGAATATGCTACAATTGGTAATCTGGTTCTTAATTTTTATCCACTTTGATGTTTTCTCTGGCTATAATGAAGTTTTTGTGAAGGATTTAGAAATAATAAAGACTACCTTTACCAATCCTTCGAGAACTTATGTCTATGTCAAAATTCCATTTGGCTTAATGAATGCTAGATAAAATTTCCAAAGATAAATGGATGTAGCATTTTCTGGTTATATTAATGATTTCATTGTTGTTTATCAAGATGATGTAACCGTGTTTTCTATAAAAATAAATGTTCACATGCAACACTTGGAGAGAATGATGCTAAGGTGTAGAGAGTATGGAATTTCATTGAATCCCAAGAAGTGCCATTTTGGAGTGCAAAAGGCAAAACTACTTGGTTATCATTGTATCAAAGGAAGGGGTCATGATTAACCATGAGAGAGTGGAAGCCATCAACAAGGTTTCAATTTCGAACTAAGATGGGAGTTTAATCCTTATTTGGAAAAATAAAATTATCAAAAGATTTGTGGCTAACTTTGTTGAGTTGAGCATCTCCATTACTAGATACTAAAGAAGGACCAAGTTATCAAATGGGAGAATATTCCATTAAAGCTTTCAATGGGATCAAAGAAGCATTAAAGCATGCCCTATTTTGGTCCGCTTCAAATTACAACTTAGAAGCATTTTCAAATTTTTTCTTTTGCTTCAAAAAACACCATTGCATTTGTCTTATTACGAAGGATGATGAAGGGACAAAGAGACAAAATTCATTTTTCAAGAACACATTGCAAGGAGATGAGTTTAAGAACACCATCATGGAGAAGAAAATTTTCCTTGGTGAAAGCAACAAAAAAATTTGAGCTTACCTCTTGAGCTCTAAATTTGTTGCTTATGTTCCCACACCATGGTGAAAGATATCTTATTAGAGATGGAGGTCTCATGCAAAATATGCAAATGGGTAAACAAGTTGTAGGAATATTACATGGATATCCAAACCATGAAATTGATAAGAGGTTTGGGCCTAGCTAATAATCTTATGGTGAGAGTAACTTGCAAACTATTGAGGTGAATGGAGTAGAAGGAGAAAGGGTGGATGTCCTTGAAAATTTGGTAAGCCCTGAATGGTAGAAAGATATTATCTTTTTCTCATACATCTATGCTGCCCTGAACATTTGAGTAAAAATTAGAAAAGAACTCTTAAGTTAGCATCTCAAAAATATGTCATTAATGATTTTGGGTTAGTTTGGAAGAACCCAGAAGGGTGTCTCTTAAGATGCATTGCCAAAGATTAAGCCCCAAATGTAATTTTGGATATCCATGGAGGAGTTTGTGGGGGAAATTTTGTTAGAAGAATTACAACACATAAAATCTCAAGGGCATGGTTATTGGTGGCCAACTCTCTTCAAAGATACAACTCTATTGGTTAGGAAATGTGAAATTTGCCAACGTTTTTTTGAAAGAATGAAAGCTTCATGATCCCTTCCTTTGCAACATTTTTCAATTGAAGCCCCATTTACAAAATGGGGAATTGATTTCATTGGAAAAATTTTAGATCCTTCCAGTGTTGGTCATAAATGGATTCTTGTAGCCACTGATTATTTCACCAAGTGGGTGAAAGAAATCACCACCAAGAAAGAAACACAAAAATTATCATGGACTTCATGCTGAATGAAATCATATGCATATTTGGAGTGCAAGCTATGATTGATGCTGATAATTCCATGAGTTTCAGAGCCAAACCTTTGGTGGAAATGTGAAAAGTGTATGGAATCATTTTGACATATGCTTTTAACTACAATCCCCAACGAAATGGAAAACTGAGTCTAGCAATAATTTTTTTAAGATCATTAGAAGAACCTTGGAGCTGAACAAAAGAAGTGGGATGAGAAACTAAAGTTTGTTGTTTAGGCTGACAAAAATCATTGTCAAAAGAGCTACTAATAAAAGCCCATTTGAGTTGGTATATGGAACTCAAGCTTTTCTTCCCCTTCATTTGCAATTATCTTCATTTTAGTTTGTTCAAAAATTAAAGATCAATAAGTTAGTCCATATGATGCTCGAATCAACCAAATTATTGAGTTAGATGAAAAAGAATGACATACCATCGTAGAGCATGTGAAATTCAGAGAAAAATTGAAGAAGTTGTTTAACAAAAAGGTGATTCCAAGAGCTTTTAGCATTGGGGATCTTGTGCTATTATGGGATAACATGCATGAAGATAAGGGCAAGCATGGTAAATTTGATGCATTTTGGATGGGCCCTTATTCAATTGACATTCGATTTGTGAAAATAGCTTCTTCCTAAAAGACTTAGATGGGAAATTCTAGAATTGCCTATTAATGGCAGGCATTTGAAACATTTCCTTGATTATTTTCTTAGAATCATGGTATAATCCATTGTAAATTCTATAGTCTTTTGGCTTCTTTCTATTTTCGTGTTTTTATTTTTTTGTTTGTTCTTGTTCGTGATGTGCATTTTGTTGGTTTCTCGGTTCGTCCTTAGGGGAGTTTGTTATTATTGTTCTACTCGCAAGCTTATTCTTTGACTCTGCTTTCCCAATGGTTTTTTGGCACTTGGTCTACTATTTGTTCTTGTGGTAATCGCAGGAGTTCCCATCCCAAGTCGAGCCGATGTTGGTGCTCAATTTGATCTCGTCACATTTTTCCTTAAAATTCTTCACTTCTGGGCTCTGCCATGTTTTCTATCTCCATGTATTGATGCATGAAAAAACTTTCCTCCATTTGGTTTCCATGATTAGTCCTCTTCTTTTGGTCGAGGATCACGCAAATCTAGAATTTGTTTTTGTTCCTCTTTCCATGTGAAAATATTTGTAACTTGGGTGAAAACTTAGGTTTTTTTCCCTTCTATTTGTTTTCCATGTCAATTTTGTCCTAATATCTATGGAAACATGATTGGATGCAGCTTGGAGGATCATATTTGGGCCTTATATCATTTCCAAATTCTCTATCTTGAAAGAAAGATTCATTTCTGGGTGCAAATGGTGATTTCATTTGCATTTTATGGTTCGACAGATGTGTTTTCCTCACAATTTATATCCCAACATTTTTAGAAACGTGAACATTTTGGTTAGATGTGACTCGGTGGGGAATTTTCAAACTCTAAGGCCCAACTCAACTCAAATATTGTCCACGTGAAGGGTCGGTGCTCATCTGAAAATTCACCTTTTGGTTTGACCTTGTAGTTGCTGCGGAGACACGTGGTGGTTTCGCCACCTTGTTTGGAGCTTAGACATTTTTTTCCCTGTGGCAAGTGTGCAGCTTTGGTGGACCATGGACACTTAAGGTCAGCGCTCATTTCGGATCCACCTCGTGGTCCCACCTTAATAGTTGTGGTAACGGAACACGTGGAGTCTTCCACCGGCTCCGCTCTATACTTAAACTTTTCAAAGCAATTTTCTAAGGTCGGGGATAGATGGAGGCACCATGCCTATTTGGGGACCAACCCCTAAATTTTATTTTGAAGAAGTTCCAGAGGACATGTGGAAGATTTCGTTTACTCTTCATTTTCTTGGACTTTTGAACAACAAAGGAAAATTGTCTCGAGACCCTAGAAACATGTCGCCTTCCACTGATCCTTCAAATTTTTAACAACTCTATCGAATCGAGACACGTGGAGGCTTCCATGGGCTCCTTTTTTTTAGTGAGACTTTTTCAAAGTCCAAAAGGCATTTTCCTTGGGCCCAGTGGCACGTGGAAGCCTATGCTTATTTAGAAACTTTCCCATGTACTTCTCCTTTGCAGTTGTGCCAAGAAAACACGTGGATGGCTATAATATAAAGTAGAGAAGGGGAAAAGTTAATGGTTGTGCATTACATTTATTTTTCTACCATATTTTCTCCAAGACTCTTGGAGATGCAAGTACACATTGTTTTTCATCATTTTTTGATGAAATTCCTTGTTTTTCTCATATTTAAAGTGCCATTGAATGGATTTAATACTTAATTTATGAGTCCAAGAATTTTTAAGGTTGATATTTTGAAATTGGAATTTCTTAGGCACTTGCAAAAATGTGAATTACCAAAGAAGACAGATGATGCTGATAGAGTTGTAGAGGAAAGAGAGAGAGGAAAAGGATAAAATGATGAAGGTTGCAGTGCGAAAAGATGAAAAAGGTGTTGCCTTGAGAGAAAAAAGGATTACATGTTAGATCTAGTTATACTGAGCCTCCATAAAATGATTAAAATTGGGATTTATCACATGCCGTAATCATAATTATTAGAATGACCTAAATAGTTGTGGCATGGAATCTTAGTCATTAGTCAAGGGTTTGAGAAATGTGATCAATTCATTATTTATCCAACTAGCAACTTTTTGTTGAAAGTTTGTTAAACGTCACTTTCTGAGGAAAATTGGTAACAAGTAAAGGTCCCTCGAATATTCTTCTTTTTGGGGAAATTTAGGATGAGTGAGGAAGTGAAATGTATAAATGCAATGAGAATACTCTTGTAAAGGGTCAAGGGTTGAATTCTTAAGAGAAAATTTGAGAGAGCCCTTCTTCCTAAGAGACCAATCCAATATTCTGGTTAATTTATTTTATGTTATATTTTCTATCATGTCAAGTTGGTTGCAGATGTATATCCATTAACAAGCTCTTAGATTGCTCTGAAATTTTCCCCCTACTTATGAATCTAATCAATTTTGAGTTAATTTGTGTGTTCTTTGTTTCAGAATGTATGCAAGTAGTTTTTCTTATTACTATTGAAATCTTGTGATAAATTCCCTCCAATCACACAGGATCTCGTCCCTATGAGAGTTTAGTAGCATTTATAATTTTATTTCAAGAAGAGCTTTCATCCCGTGATGAGATAAAAATTTAAAATCACTTCATTGTCATTTATTGATAAAGATTTTTCTTTAAGACTTCGAGTGTATCTTAGGCATCGGGAACTAGGGGTATTTTATTCTTAATTAAGTGCTTAACTCGAGCCTTCATGCTAGATTCTCACAAATTCTATGAAACCGTGTGGATTTGGTCCTCCATTGTGCACACACTTTTTGGTTGAAGGAATATTTTAGCTATTCCGAAGCTTTCTATCTTTTAGCTTTCCAATTGTTGTGAGGTCTCTCAAAGATCTTGTATAATCAATTTTATCATGTCCAATATCCCACCAAAATCATTTAAAAACCATGAATCCATCTTGAACTACCCATGTTTTCCCTATGTGTACATAAAGGAACAAAATTTATTTACTAAAATATGTAGAGAAATCAAGATTTCATAATGTCTTCAGTAACCTTGGCCTTGTTTTGAAAGTATCTCCATCTTATAGAGTGACAACTCTTGAGAGTTAAATTATGGATTATTGATCATACTTTCCCAAGTTTTTCTTCATATAATTTGTGCAAAAGAATGATATCTCCATCTCTTTCATCAAACAGAGGTTACACTACGGTCCTCTCACCTTGGTAGAAAGGCACGACCTAAAGTAATGAGGATAAGTCAAATCCTCTTGAAGGTTTTATCCATCTCTCCACAATCTGACTGACAAAGGGCTAGTTAGATCTCATCCCAAGCTACAAAATTTCATACATTATGATCTATCTGTCTCTAAGTGCCATGTCAAATCTATGATGTTGCGTAACTTTAAAAGGAGAACAAATTTGGATACCAACACATGTAACACACTAGCTTTAACCCGAGCCCCATTTACCATATTTTCCTCACGATATTGACCTTACACAGCTAGAGAAGAGGATACGAGGGTACATAACACCTACCTTGTTTAGAAAAGAACAAAAATTGATGAAACTTGAACATGCTTACCCCTCATCCACATATATACTCAGATTCACAACCTCAAATAATGAAAAACTAGATTTATAATATAACACAAAAACCCATGTAACCGTGCCATCACAATTTCATTCGACCCTTCAAAGTGGAGTTCAGGACATGTCGATGGTAAAAAGGAAATAATATCTTCCATGTTTATAAAATAAACATAGGGTTATAGTATTTCAATATCCATTAACAACTCACAAGTAAAAATACTCATTCAAGTAAACCAATAAACCAGAACTATCAATATGCCCTCTTATTATTATTAGCCACATGGGCTCAAATCTATGCTCAAACAAGTGTTTATTTCGAAAAATTAGTGCTTATACTCTCGTGTCAACTGTCCCAGACTTGAGATAAGGTTTAATTAACTATATTTGCACAGAAAATGAATGACACCAAAAGGAGAGACATGATGATCATTTTTGAGCATCAAAGGGAAAAGACTAAGAGTTAAAGTACCCATTTCCAGGAAGAAATCCCATGGAGAGTCAAGATCCCCACACCCTCCTCAAATTGATCTCAAAAGTAATAACATATAATGCATACAACTGAGATTTCTATGGTAAAATCCAGTGAGATAATCCTTACTATTTTTGTACAGTTTAAAACGTAATAAAAAAAAGATAGCTAAGTAATCCATGCAATACTTGTATACATTCAACAACAAGAATAAGAGAAAATCATGGGCGACCCCACCCAATATGAAATCTTTAAAATCAAAATAAATTTTCATTTTGGTTCTAGGTAATCACAGAGAACCCAAAATAGTAACATGCAAGGGGAAATAGTAAAACATCCATATAACTCAAAGCAATTTACCATTTCAACAAATGAAAATAATTCATTTTATGAAATTATTAATGCTTTGCATATAAATCATAGGGGTAGTATTCATTTCACCCATTCAAGCGCAATCATCGATAGTGCCTTTGGCACAACAATCTGACGAATCATCCAAGTTGTAATTGTAGGGCATCCAAACTCGGTCCAAAGTTCATGTTGGGTCCAAACCCACAAGTTGCATCCATCAAAAGGGAATGTGGTCTCTAAGACTGATAAGATTACAATATATATACCAATTGGTTAAGGAAAAACACACAGGAACTCAAATCCACGTGAGATAAGGGAGGAGGTAGATCTAGACTACACAACCTTGAAAAGCCTCCTCACAACTCGTGTTTGAAAAGGGGCAAAAGGCAAGACATGGACATTCATCAAGCACCAAGGAAAATGGATCTCTAGTAGCTTTAGAAGTAGGATCGCTAAAATCTATTAATGCAAAACATTGAAGCATCCATGAAGCATGTAACCAGGTGACAACAAGCCTTAAAGAGATGGGTTCTCATGAGACTGCCACGATTTGGAAAGATATGCACAAAAAGGGGCCTGTAACACACTTTGCTTCACCACATGCAACTAACATGTGACCAAACTGCTCAGTTTTCCATTCTAGAAAGGATGCAGCCAATCCCATCTTCAAAATAAAATCATCCTAACTACCCAAGATGTGGGCCAATAATGGCGTGAGAAAGGAAATAAGGAATTAAATGGGAGCAGGTCACCAAATAACCAGGGTGGGTTTCATTAATAAAAGACTTGGAAAAATAAATAAATGGTGGCTAGCTCCCCTACCAACTAAAGTCCAACACATTTTGTCTTAAAGAAGAAATGATGGAATGGCAGGTGTTCCACCTCCAAACGCATATCACTAATGACTAGGTCTTTTCAACAAAATAAAACAAGTGTATGCGACCAACATGGATGAATAAATGTTGGGGTGGGTGGATGCCTCCACATACATAAAAAAATGTTTTATCAACAAAATGCTATATTTACAAAGCATGCAATGACGCCTAGATGGCCAAGGAGGAAACATTAAACATTAAACATGAACACCACATCCTAAAAAAGGCACCACCAATAACAAGCTCCTCTTGTGTGAATTGAGGTTCAAGCATGCGAGCGAACAATAATGAAATAAAATAGCTTAAAGGTAATTAATAATATTCATGAAAATCGACACAAAATAAAATAATCATTAATCGACAACTAAAATTATAATATTATTATTATCATTATTTTTATTAATTTTACGACAACAAAATAATAATAATCATATTAACAAAGATCAAAAGAAAAACTTGATAAAGCAAGAATAAGATTTTATTTTAATAGGATAATCATACAGGATGCTACAAGGTTCATAACTAGAGGTGTCAACTACAACTCGAGAAAGAAAGATGGAGAGGGAGGGTGCTAAATCTTCATTGCGACAAGGAAAAAGTCAACTAACAATCAACGAGACCACACTCACAACCTTCCCACGCTTAGCAACGAATTCGTTGGGGCAAGGTTGGGAGTAATGTCAAATGGGGCATTACGTTCTCCTCCCTTAATAAAGCATCGTCCCAATGTGGCATAACACGAAGGAAGGAAAGGTGATAATCACAAAGAACAAATAAAGGCGAAAGGTGCATCTTAAGGTTAAAATTTAATCATTAAAGCATGGCCATAAGAAGGTCTTAGAAACATTTTGGCATAATTTTTACTTTCAAAGTTCTTGTTAGAATTTAAGGATTATAATAAATACGGATTTAATCAACTTACATATTATTTAATGTTACAATAAATATTTTTAAAAACATACATCATAACATAAGTAAATAAAGAAATACTTACATGAAATAAATAACACATGTGACACATTATTTATAGTGGAAAACCCAATAGAATAAAAAACACTTTGAAAATAACTTTTTACTTCGAGAACTTATTTTACATCCAAAGAAGATCACCTCCTCCTTTAAAACCCTATTTACCAGGGTAAAACAAAATCACTTGATTTGCACACCTTTGATATATTTCTGAATATATAAAATGAGGACCTAAATTCCTTTTTATATAAGGTGATTGGGTATGTCTCCCGACCCACCTTTTCAACCTAAATGATTGACACAAACACCTAGGTTTATAATATTAAATATTAGAAATATAATCATTTCATGATATTAAATATTTAACCAAAAGTATATTCCTACGTTAGCATATTTAATAATAGAAATATAAATATTTCATATTATTAAATATTAACCTATATATTAGTGATGGACCTATATACATTAAGGGTTGGCCAAACCACTTAATCATTATGTTCCAACACTCCCCCTTAATGTTAAGTGGGATAACATATGCCAATAGATTACATACCATGGTACACTTTCTACATGATTTAAAATCTTTAAACCATAAAGGTTTTAGGCTAACATATCGGTTGAAGGAATTATAACACCTTTATCATACTCAATTTACCTTTTGGTAAAAAGGATTTGGAATCCCAAAGATCATCCCATGATCGGTGGATAAGTATGATTTTGATTTTTACATGTTCGCACATGTTCTCATAAAAGATTATTGAACACAAGTATATATGAGCCTTTTACAACCAAGGACATCCTTAACAATATGCTTGTACTGGATATTTACCAGTGAACTCAATAACATTAAATAGTTTACTAAAAGCGCCTTTAATATATTTCTACAATTCTTTCTAAAAATATGTCGAGGAGGTATGCATGCACATAAGGTATTTTTACACTTGCTCGAAGGTCTTTTTTTTACACTTTCCAGAATGTCTATTACTGATGCCCGAATATCTATTTTACAAAAACCAAGTTCCATTATGAGGTGACATTGTATGCACACTGCCCCTCAATGGAACCTCTGAAAATCCAAACTTTTCACGAAAGTGAAAAAACTTTGCATCACTTGGAGACTTTGTGAAGATTTCATTAACCTGCTCTTGATCAACATGAACTTCAAATTTATCTTATCACTTTGCACCTTCTCATGGGTGAAGCGTATATGTATCTCAATGTTCTTCATCGTGTGATGTTGAATTGGATTCTTAATCAATAGTGATACACTCTTACCACAACATAGAAGAGAAATAATTCCTTTATCTTCATGTGTATCTCTACCAAAAGTCATTAACCACCACATGGCTTCTTTACTTCTTCCATTGTACTTATCTACCTCATTAGAGGAAATGGAGACTTTTGATTGTAGTTTTTGTTCCAAGTAATGGTTCCTACAAAAAAATTGAATACATATCCAATATATTTTATAAACAGAACATCAATATGGTTAGAATCACAAAATCCATATAAGATAGAATTTTCATTCTTAGGATAATTCAACCCATAATTAATTGTTCC
Organism: Taxus wallichiana var. yunnanensis; assembly: GCA_018340775.1. Lineage (NCBI taxonomy): Eukaryota > Viridiplantae > Streptophyta > Pinopsida > Cupressales > Taxaceae > Taxus > Taxus wallichiana. Next base: position 720,130,401 of record CM031243.1, on the reverse strand, counting down.
TTTCAAATATCTAAAAATTCTTTTTCCAAGATTCCAATGATCTCTAAAAATGGTTCCTGTATAAAGCGTGAAGTAATTCTTCTTGTATAGGAAATATTTGATCTAGTTATAGTTAGATAAATAAAACTATCAACTAACACCCTATATAAAATAGTATCAACCTTTTTCATGTGAAGATTTAGGATCAATATTTATTCCAACTTCCATTGAAGTAGAAAATGGTTTACAATTAATCATAAGAAACTTTTTCAATCAATGGTTGCATATTTTGTTTTGAAAATAACAATAGAATGAAATATAGTCATACAAATAACATGATGTGAGAGGCCTAACTCAATCATTTCAAAGTATTGCATCAATTTCTCTTTAATCCTATGAATTAAATAAGAATTTTCACCAAAAATAAGAAAATCATCAACACATATACATATAATGATAATATGCGAAAGCCTTATTGCTTACTTGAATATATAATTGTTAAAAGAACAATCAACAAATCCTAAAAGTTTAAAGAAGGAAATAATTTTCACATACCAAGCTCTAAGAACTTGTTTTAAACCATACAAGGATTTATCAACTTACAAACATAGTTTTTTTACCGAGTTTCTTCAAATCCTTTAGGTTGAAATATGTAAGTTCTTATTTTAAATTGCAATTCAAAAGCATTTTTCTTATCCATTTGGTGGATTTCCCACCCAAATTGAGTGGCCATTGCAAATAAGGCCCTAACAGTTCTCATTTTAGCTATAGAAAATGTCTCAACATAATCAATACTAGGTTTCTGAGTTAAACCTCTAGCAAAAAGTCTAGCTTTATGTTTGTTAATACTACCATCAACATTATATTTTACTTTGTATATCCACCTAGACCTTATAATACTTTGCAGCTCAGGTTCATACAAGGTAATTAATGCATGGTACATATGATGGCTTCTGGTCATTTTCCTAGGGTTAGTAGGATTTGAACTTTATAACATAAGTGAGCCCATTTAATAGCCTAGATTAATTTCTTATCTAGGAAGATAAGAGTTTCAAAAATATATATAAGATTAAAACATCATCATGACCATTTAATAAATGAGAATCTGAAACCATATTTTAGAAGCATTTAATGAAGTAACTTCAAGAAAGAAGAAAAAACACATGTAAACCTTTCACTAGATTATATCTAGACATTTCATATAAGCTTTGATAATTAACATTTCCTAACGTTTCATTTCATAGTTTTGACTTATTCAAACTTTGAGATATAAAACAAGATGTAGAAGAGAAATCATCAAAAATATATAGACTATTTCTTTGCATTCCTTAAGCTATTGTACTCTCATTACTATCCTTGATATACCAAATATACTTCATGCATGGATTCTAGTTGTATCCATACCTCTTTTAAATGTTTGATATTAGAAATGTGTATAAGGTGTTGGTGCTCAAATTAGTATCATCCCATTTGTCATTGAAATTCCTTAGTTTGCGGCCTCTCATTTCATTTTTTCTATCTCCCCATATTGGTGCTTGAAGACTCTATCCTCCATTTGGTTGCCATGATCAGTTCCTTCCTTGTTCGAGGATCACTTAAAGGTCTAAAATGTGTTTTTCATTTCTTTGTCCATCTGAAGGAGTATGTAAATTGGGCGTAAAACTCGGGTTTTTCCTTTCCTTTTGTTTTTCGCAATCACATTTTGTTGTCCCTATCATTTTTGTCCCAAATACCTAAGGAAACGTGATTGGATATAGCTTGGAGGATCATATTTGAGCCTTATAACATTTCCAAATTCTCTTTCCTTGAAGAAAGATTCATTTTTGGGTTCAAATGGTGATTTTCCTTCATTTTACGGTTTGACGGGGGTAATTTTCCCGATCAAATTTACATCTCAAAGATCGAGAAATGTGGCCTCTTTTGGTTGGATGTAGCTTAGCGGGAACTTTAAAAACTCTAAGGCTTGCTTTAACCCAAAACATAACCACGTGGAGGAACGATGTTCATTTGAAAATTCACATTTTGTTTTGGCTTGGAGTTGCATCGGGGAGGGACACATGGAGGTTTCCGCTTCTTTTCCTAGACTTAGACAAATTTTTCATGTAGTCGGTATAGTTTTTGCAGGTCATGGATACATGGTGGGTTGGCGCTAATTTGAGGATCCACCTCAGGGTCCCACCTTAACAATTGTGATAGGGAGACATGTGGAGGCTTCCGTCGGGTCAGCTTTGTACTTAAACTTTTCAAAGCAATTTTCTAAGGCCTGTGACACATGGAGGGACCACACTTTTTTGGGGTTTGACCCATAATTTTTATTTTGAAGAAGTGCCAGGAGGACACTTGTTGGCTTCCATCACTCTGCCCTTTTGCTTTGATTTTTCAACGGCCAAAGAAAAATGTCTCGGACCCTAGATACATGGCGCTTTCCACTAAACCTTCAAATTTTTAATGTAGACTCTGCTGAGCTGATACACATGTTGATTATGTGCTTGTTTGTGGTCTCTACTTTTGGGGACCATCTCAAAATGTGCCATCGAGACAAATGGAGGCTTCTGCTGGCTCCTTTTAACCGAGACTTTTCAAAGGACAAAAGGCATTTTTCCGGGGCACATGGGGGTATTTGGAAGGCTCACGCTTGTTTTGGACTTGCCTTTATGCTTCTCCTTTGCAATTGCACCAAGGAAACACATCGATGGCTATGATATAAAGCGGAAATGGGTAAGAATCAACAATTGATGTGCATTTCACCCATTTTCTACCATTTTTTCTCCAAGACTCTTAGAGACATGAATATGCACTGTTTTTCATCATGTTCTTTGATGAATTTCCTTGTCTTCTCTATCTGTAAAGTGCCATTTGATGGATTTGGAAATTAATTTACGAGTCTAAGGATTTTTAGGGTCGATATTTTTAAGTTGGAGTTACTTAGGTGCTTGTAGATGAAAGAGAGGGAAAAGGGATAAAATGATGAAAGTTTAGGTGTAAAATATGGAATAGGTGTTGCCTCGAGAGAAAAAAAGATTACGTGTCATATCCAGTTGTGCAGAGTCTCCGAAAAGGATTAAAAATGGGATTTCTCATGTGACGAATCAAAATGATTAAAAGGACTCCCAAAATTTTTTGGCATGGCATCTAGTCATTAGTCGAGGGCACAAGAAAAGTGATTAGTACACAATTGGTCCACCTAAGCAGATTTTGGATCTGAATTTTTAAACATCGTTCTACGAAACAAATTTGTAACAATAGAAGGTCCCTCGAATATTCTTCTCTTTTGGGGAAAATTGATTGAGCAACATGTATAAATGCAATGAGAATACTCTTGCAAGTGGTCGAAGTTTGAATTCTAAGAGATAACATGAGAAAGTTGTCTTCGTGAGAGACCAAAGCCGAGATAACATGTTATTTTCTTTTGTGTTAGATTTTCTATCATGTCAACTTGGTTACATATGTATAGCCATTGACGAGCACTAATATTTTTATGGAATCTTTCCGCATTGCTGATGAATCTAAGTAATTTTGAAATTAATTTATGTCTACTTTGTTTCAGAATGTCTGCAAATAGTTTCTTTCATTTCTATTGTAATCTTACATTGAAATTTTTGTGAAATCACACAGGATCTCATCTATGTGATATTTTAATGGTATTTACAATTTCATTTCAAGAAGATTCTTCATCTTGGATGAGATAAACAAATTTAAAATCAATTCATTGTCACTTGTTGATAAATATTGTTTGTAAGTCTTTAGGTGTACCTTAGGCATGATTGATTAGAGAATTTTATGTTTAATTGATTCTTTCAATTCCATCCTTAATGTTAAAGTCTCAAAGATTATGTGAAAATGTGTTAATTTGGGCATCCATTGAAGCACACCTTTTGGTTGAAGGAATGTCTTACTGTTCTAAAGTTTTCTGTTGTTAAATTTTTTCATATTTGTGAAGTCCTTTCAAGATCTAGTATAATCAACTTTATCCTGCTTCATCTCCCATGAAAATTATTCAAAACCATGAATCCACATTAAACTAAACTACCCCTATTTTCCCCCATGCATCAACACAGAGAGCAAAATCTACTTACTAAAATATGCGTAACAATCATAATTTCTTAATGTCTTCAGTAACCTTAGCCTTGTGTTGAAAGTATCTCCATCGTTTAGAAGTGACAACTCTTAAGAGTTAAATCATGGAGTATTGATTGTATTTTCCCAAGGTTCTCTTCATAGAATTTGTGCAAAAGAAGGATATATCCATCTCCTTCATCAAACAGAGGTTACACTAAGGGTCCTCTCACCCTAGGTCAAACAGCGTGACCTAAAGTAGTCGAGGAAAGGTCAAATCCTCTTAAAGGTGTTATCCATCTCTCCACAAATCTGAGTAACAAAGGGCCAGTGAGATCTCATATCTAGCTACAAAACGACACATAATATTATCTATCTGCCTCTAAGATCCCTAACAAATATATGTTGCTTCTCAAATTCAAAAGGAGAATGAATTTAGATACCAACACTCGTGGCACTGTTGCCAGGGACTCTTTAAAGTATTTGAACACTGGTGTATGCGTATAGACCTTAGTAATGCTTTTTAATGATTTTAAAGTACAAATAAATTGTTGAAACATCATTATTTGTTCAAATATGTAAGAATTGTTCAAAGTTATGAGTTTTAAGTGTCATATTTCCATCTTATATAGTTATTGCAGTAAGATTTGTATCACCATTGATAAATTTGGGTAAAATAAGAGAAGATCTTGTAATATTTGCATAAATACAGTATTGTGAGACATTTAATAGGTATTTCATAGTGTGTTTGCACAAACTAAGGTAAAAATCCTTGGTGGCGACTCCGTGTTGTTTAAATTCTTTATAAAGTCTAGTCTCTTAACATATATCAAGTGATATTTGTCATTAATATCTGCAAAGATGGAAGGAAGAACATCTTTCTTCACCAAGGTCCCTAGTAGAAGGTTGTTTTAAGAGTTGGGAAAGTGTAATTCAGAAGGAAGAAGAATTTGGAAGGTTGTTTGAGATAAAGTATCAAGAAAATAGATCTCCATTGGTGAAACTGATCGACTGTGATTGAAGATTATAGTACTCCCTCAAGTGATTCTGAATCATGTAGTCTCTTTGTTAAATTTAATTCTCCATTTGGTGAGGGTCCATCATCTATATTTGAAACATTTACTTCTCAATCTACCCTTGTATTTTAAAAATCTAAGAGATTTTTCCAAGAGATAGAGCCCTTGGAGGGCGAGTCATTCTAAAATTGTATCCCTTCACAACATAGAACCCTCACTCCTCATTAGTTTGTTTCTCATGTAAGATCACTTCCTAGAATAATATGGCTCAGCCTCGACCGAGCCTCTAATTTTTGTTAATAATTTTTGTCCCATAGGTTTTAGAGGCATGGTTGGTTATCCAAATGTTGTACCATGGGATGTAATAAATAGATCACCACCTGAAAATCTTTGTCAATATGATGGAGGATTTCAAAATAGAGTTTGAGGATGTATACATTAAAGTATTTATCCATACTTTAGAAGAAGATGCAAGGTACTTGGTATAAATCTCTGCCGTGAGATAATTCCATTGACTCTGGAAAAAGATGAAGAATGCTTTTAGAATGCAATATGATGATAAAATAGACACTAGGTTTCTTTTATTAGAGTTTGAAAATATAAAAATAATCCTAATGAATCAATGGATTATTTCAATACTATATTTAAAAAGACATTGAGAAGAATACCTATTAATTTTAGGCCATGTGATGAATCATGTCTCGATAAAGTATTCGGATGCATTTGATAACAAAGTTTCTTACTATTTGAGTTATAAGAACCTGGGACTTGTGAGGCAACCCTTTACCATGGCTCTACAAATTGAGAAAGACATTAATGCAGGTTGGAAAACCTCCTAAGAGGGAGGGTGTTAAAATGATCAACCCCGAGAAGCCTCAATCAAGTAAGGATGTGGATCTTGAGGAAGTTGTAAGGACTTTAGCTGGGGTTGTCAAAGAAATCTCTTACAAGCTAGCCAGGAAAAAAAAATTAATTGGACAAGGTTCTTAGGGTCATCATAGGAAACAAGGACAAGACAGACTTGCGAATCATTCTATAAATGATTAGAGGTAAAGGACCCATGGGAGCTAGAAAACCCCAAGATAGGGAAAATAGAGTATTTCACCGATCCTATAAATGCCATAGTTACCATTGTTGAAGACAAAAATAAAATGGATTGGTGTGACAAATGCTTCTTACAACACCCTCCATGTGAAATAGATCAGCAAGTTGAAGAAGCCGATGGTGATGACAACACTGATGATTACACATGTATGGTAGACTACTCTACAAGCTCACAAAAAGGAGAAACTTTAACTAAGGTAATAAGTGCAAGAACTACTGCAATTTTTTGGGACTCCATTCACCAGGAACTTCTTCTTCCTCCCTCTCATGCTTTAGAAATAGATATGGTACAAGCATTTGAACTTGCTAATAATGATTTTGAGTACCTAAGAAATCTAATGATTTATAAGTATGATTGGCGAATCCCATTAGAAGAGGATTGACAATTACTAATGAATGTTTTTGTAGCCCAAGAAAAAGAGTATAACACAAGAAGTAAAGTTTTTAAAGGGGTAGGGCCTCAAGCCAAACCAAAGACCCTAGTTCTCACCAATATCCCAAAAGAGACTCCAAAGAAAGATGCATTTGGTAAAGGCCCTATTGTCTCAAAGTATAATTGGTGTTCCCATCCATTCCCAAAATGTTAAAAAACATTGTGCCATCTGATGAGTTTGTCAATCTTTATCCAAATGTTGCTTTACCCAAGTACATTCCCTATGACATTGCCCAAGTCTTGAGTCACATCAAGATTTTTTTCCCAATTGTGGAACTGCTTAGGATTTCTAAGCATAAAAAGAGGGATTTTGAGTATTTGGGATTGGAGGAAGATAAGAGTACCCAAGGAAAAAATATAAATAATGTAAATACTCCTCCTCTAACCATTACAAACCTAGAAAAACCACCAAAGATTAGAGGAGATAGGTGAACCACACAAGTCTACTTGAGAACATATTTATTTTAGTCTCAAGTTAAATGTTGATCCAATTTTTACAACACTTGATTATTAAAGACAAACTGCTGTAAAATTGTATGTTTGACTCAGGAGCATCATGTAATGTTATGCCTTTGGAAGTCATGAATGAATTGAACATTAAAGTGACAAAGAACTTATGGCAAGTGTACTACAATGGATTATAAAGAGGTCCCAATTGTAGGGTGTGTGAAAGGTTTGGTGGTACAACTTACTTATGCAGGTAAGAACACAAAACTTGATGTTGTCATTTTGATTGCCCCACCAAATGGGGCATGTTGTTATCAAGAAAGTGGAATACAAGTCTTAGTGGAAGTGTTGAGATGGATATGTCTTTTGCCACCATTCCATTGAAACAACCTTGTAAATTTGTATGGAGAGAAGAAAATTTTGCACCTCATTGAAGATCCAAATAATGCTTTTTATGAAGTGTTATATGTTGATGTAGATGTAGATAAGTTTGTGGGTTTCTTTGATGGCAAGGAGCACAAGATTGATCGTGTAATTGTGCTTTGGAATTGTTTTGATTTCTTCATGCCATGAAGATTTTGTATTTTATTTCAAACTTAACTTTGAATGCACTAAAAACATTCCTGAATATGAACCATTATTATTAATCTTGATAATTGCATGGAAATATGGTATAAATGATATCATTGTCAAAGGGATTCCGAATCGATCGTCAAATAAATTAGGAAACTGTATGTTACTAAAAATCGAGAGGATGAAACAATAGAAGCATGTAGTTTGGGATTTTATTTAAATGTTTGACTCTTTTAATATTATGCACCATGATAGAAACTTTGATGTTGTTGCAGACAAGTTAGGAGTACTAGGATCCATATTTGGGAATGTGCAGTGTCTCCATTTTGTGAGTATGATGTTTAAATACTAACAAGTCCATTAGTTCTTGATAACATTAAAAATTGGCAAGTGTTTGATGATAATGCCTAGGTGAAATAGTTTTACGTAGAACCAAGGTGAGTTTGCGAACAAAAATATAGATTGGGAACCAATGGTGTGTGTTGGTTAAGGAAAGGAAACTTTATTCGAAAGAAAGACATCATCCAACTAAAGACAAACCCGATTCCCAGGAGGTTTGGTGCCTCTTGAGTTAAAATAAATATGTCTATTTCAAGATATGTGGAAGAGCATGACCCGAGTGCACAAGAAAAGCCATGTACAATATGGTTAGGAAGAGAAGCGACTCTATATTCAATTCTTTGAAGAAATATCAAGACTACCTAGCTTGGTCTTACTCTAAGTTGAAGGCATACAGGAAGACTTTTTCCAACATGATATTCCTCTTGAATCTAATGCCAAGCCTTTCGGGGAAAAATAGAGGCCCATCAATCTGATTCTTTCTTTAAACATGCAATAAGAACTAAAGAAGTTGAGTGATGGAGGGATCATTCAGCCCATGAGGTACTCTTATTGGGTTATAAATCTAATGCCTATCATAGAAAAGAATGGTAACATAATGCTATGCGTAGACTTTAGGAACCGAGATAAAGCATCACCGAAGGATAATTACCCTTTTCCAAACATGGAGAAATGCTACAATTGGTAACATGATTTGAATTGTTATCCACTTTGGATGGTTTCTCTGGCTATAATCAAGTTGTTATGAAGGAGTCGAAAGAATAAAGAATGAATTTACTACTCCTTGGGAACTTGTGTCTATGTCGATGGCTTTTGGCATAATGAATGCTGGAGTAACTTTCCGGATAGTGATGGATGTAGCATTTGCTAGTTATATCAATGATTTCATTGTTGTTTACCAAGATGGTGTAACCGTATTTTCCATGAAAATAAATGATCACTTGTAACACTTAGAGAGAATGCCGATAAGGTGTAGAGAGTATGTTATATCATTGAATCCCAAGAAGTGATACTTTGGAGTGCAAAATAAAAAGTTGCTTGGTCACATTGTATAAAATAAGGGGTCATGATAGATCCAGAGAGATTCAAATCCATCAAAGGTTTGAATTCCAAGAACTAAGAATGGAATTCAATCCTAATTTGGACAAATAAGCTTTATCATAAGATTTGTGTCTAACTTTACTCGAGCTGACCATCCCCATTACTAGCATGTCTTGAAGAAGGACGAAGTTATCAAATAGGAAGAATTTTTCATTCAAGCTTTCATAGGATCAAAGAGGCACTAAAGCATGCCCCTGTTTTTGCAGCTCCAAATTATAAGAATCCTTTTCAAGTGTTCTCTTTTGATTTAGAAAACACCATTGCATCTATTTTATTGCGAAGGATGATGAAGGGGTTAAGAGACCAATTTCCTTCTTCGATAAGACATTACTGAGGGGTTGAGTTGAAATACACCATCATGGAGAAGAAAGCATTTTCCTTGTGAAAGAAACAAAGGTTTTCGGACCCTACATTTTGAGTTCTAAATTTTTTCTTATGTCCCCACACCATGGTGAAAGGCATCTTGTCAAAGGTGGAGGTCTCGAAAAAATATGTAGATGGGTGAACAAGTTGCGTAAGAGTATGAGATGGATATCCAGACCACAAAATTGGTAAGAGGTTTGGGCCTAGCTAAGGTTTTGGTGAGAGAAACACCTCAGTAAACTATTGAGGTGAATGAAGTAGAAGGAGAAAAGGTGGACATTCTTTAAAAAGTTGGTAAGTTCAATGGTACAAAGATATAATGTTTTATCTCGGACATCTATCTTGCTGCCATGAATATTTGGGTAAAAGCGTAAAAACAAATCTTACGTTAGGCTCTCAAAAGTATTGATTTACTACTTTTGCGTTAGCTTAGAAGAACCTCGAGGGAGTTCTCTTGAGATGCATTACGAAGATTAGGCCCCCAAAAACTTTTGATCCCGATGGAGGATTCTTTGGGGAACATTTTGTTGGAAGAGTTACAACACATAAAATCTTGAGGGTTGGTTATTGGTGGCAAACTCTCTTCAAGGATACAACTCTATTAGTAACGAAATGTGAAAGTTGTCGGTGTTTTTCGGAAGAATGAAATCTTCAGGATCCCTTCCTTTGTAGTTGGTGTCAGATTGAAGCCCCATTAAAACAATGGGGAATGGATTTTAATGTGGAAATTTCTAATCCTTCCAGTGTTGGTCATAAATGGATTCTTGTGAGCCACCGATTATTTCAGTAAGTGGGTCTAAGCAATCCCCACCAAGAAGGCAACACACCAAGTTATCATGGACTTCATGGTGAACCAAATCATATGCATATTTGGAATTCCAGGTTAAAATTTTTACTGATAATGCCATGAGTTTCATAGTGAAACCTTTGGTGGCAATGTGCAAAGAATATGGAAGCAATCGACATATGCTTCTAACTACAATCCCTAAGAAATGGACAAGTTGAGTTCAGCTATAAAAACTTGTTAAAGATCATTAGAAGAACCTTGGAGCTGAACAAAATGAAGTGGGGTGACCAACTGCGAAGTTTTTTGTTAGGGCTGATAGGATCACTTTATCAAAAGAGCTACCGGTAAAATCTCGTTTGAATTGGTATATAGAACTCAAGCTTTGTTGCCCTCCATTTGTAATTTTCTTCATTTCAGTTTGTTTAAAATAGATTGAAGACCAAGAAGTTAGTCCATATGATGCTCAAATAAATCATATTATTGAGTTGGATGAAGAAAGAAGGGCATCCCATCACGGCATGTGAAATTAAGAGAAAAGTTGAAGAAGTTATTTGACAAAAAAGGTGACTCAGAGCTTTCAGCATTGGGAATATTGTGCTTTTATGGGATAGTAGGCATGAAGATAAGGAAATCATGGTAAATTTGATGCATTTTGGATGGTCCCTTATTCAATTGATATTTGAATTGGTGAAAATACCTTATTCCTTAAAGAATTAGATAGGGAACTACTTGAATTGCTTGTTAATAGAAGGAATTTGAAGCATTTCCTTGATTTATTTCTCATAATAAAGGTATACTCCATTTATATAGTGTATATTTCTTTGTTCTCGTCTAATTTTGTGTTTTTGTTCATTCTAGTCCTTAGTGACTTTGGGTTTTCTGGTTTCTTGATTCATTTTTGCAAGATGGTTATGGTTGTTTTGCTCTCGTAAACTTATTCTCCGACTCCATTGCCCAATGGTTTATTTTGGCTCTTAGTCAACTATTTGTTCCTATGGCACTCATAGGAGTGCCCACCCCGAGTCGGACCCAATGTTTGTTCTCAAAAAAGTCTCGCCCTGTTTGTCATTGAAATTCCTCGGTTCTGGCCTCACGATATGTTCTCGGTCTCCCAAGTATTGGTGTTTGAGACCCTATCCTTCATTTGGTTTCCATGATAAGTCCCTTCCTTTTTCGAGGATCACTTAAAGGTCCATAATTTGTTTTTCATTTCTTTGTCCATCTGAAGGAGTCTATAAATTGGGCATAAAACTCTAAGGGTTGTTCCTTTCCTTCCACTTTCCACAGTCACATTTTTTTGTCCCTTTCATTTTGTCCCAAATACCTGAGGATCTTTGAGTGTTCTTCTGATGATCCTTAAAATATTCTTGTTAGTACTTTCAACTAACTCATTACCTTGTGGGTAATAGTTAGATAAATATCTTAGATAAATTCCATGATTAACATCCCAATCATTACCTTTGCACTAAGAAATGTGAAAGCATTATCTAATATGATAGTTACTGTAGAACACCAAATCTGCAAACTATACCTTCATACAAGGATAGTATCGAAGTTTCATTAGCATTTTTCAAAGCTATCACTTCATTCCAGCATGTAAAGTAATCATGTGAGTCAAAATCGACTTACTGTCCTTGTGAAAAGGTGGGTTTATCATGCCAATAAAATCAAGACCCCACTTTGCATAAAAAGGCTGATCAACTTTGAAATAGGGTCAGAAAGGAGGAAAATCCAAACATTCTTTTCCAACAAAGAAAGAAAATTTCTTACACTTTCTAATCCTTTCAAAATAGTCCTTAAATATGATGCGCCATAGTAACCAACTTTCATAATTTTAAGGTTGTGGTACATGCTTTGAGAAATAACCTCCTGCCAAGTTGTTTGTGGAATTTTGATAATAATTGTTGAATTTCATCATAATCAACACATCACATCAAGATTTCATTTATAAACCTCTTGAATAATATACCATCAATGAAACATAGGGTACATCTTGTAATCTGAAATACCTTTGTTTATTTTTTTCCATGCCCTCTCGGATAAATACCATCTTGTGAATAGCTAACTAAATCAGTCATCCTTCTTGATTCTTGACCTCTTGAGAAAGTCTAGGTTGTTGGTTTTCTAGCTGAACCGTGACATTTAATTGTTTATGATTAACTTCAGCGTGTTGTTTTATATCTTCTAATTCTATTTCATGTTATTTTTCCATATCAGCAATTAGATGCACACATAAGCCTTTTCCTCAAACTATCTTCACAACTGGATATCAACATCATATTCCATAGCTTTCGTTATCCCTTCTCTTTCTCATTCAATTATTTATTTAACAAGAAAGCTTTCACACTTGGATGAGAAACAAGAACATGAATTTTATTGTTTGAAAGCATGCACATAAAATTATTTATCCCTCTAACTACTGAAAGTACTTGTTTTTCAAGAAATGTGTACTTGTTTTCTAATCACGCAAGATCTGTCCAAATACACAAGAATTGGGTTGCTTTATATTTTCATCATTAACCTAAGTTAATATGGTTGAGATTGTTTCATCTCCTACAAGTGCATACATTGTAAAACCTTTATCAAAATTTGGATTTGCAAGAGTAGGAGCTTGAGAGATGGTTGCTTTAATTACTTTAATTGCTTCAAATACTTCTCTCTTTCCGGAAAACAAAATTCTTTCGTGGATGTCGATCAAACGCTTTCTATATTTAGGCTTTGTTTTGGAAAACTGCTTTCTATATTTAGGCTTTCTTGTTTTGGAAAAGCGTTTCGCTTCTGCCTATATGGGTGCTTCCCCTTTGAAAAAGAACAGTCTTTACAAGAAGACTGCGAGGAGAAATCTCAAGATCTGGACAACCAAAAGGTTCAAGAGCATATTGCTCACAAAACTGATTGCCTAAAGCTTTTTGATGCTTAAGAGCTTGTTTACGCTCCCATTTTTCTTTACAAAGCTTAGCATTAGTTTGATCTATTATCTGATTGATAGCACCAAAGCTAAGTTCAGATGGGACGAAATCCATGCATAGCTTTTTGTATTGTGTGGAAAAATATGCTGGAAATGACTCAATATATCTTAGGCGCATTGTTTCATCATTTATATTTCCAGAGTTATAGTACAATGTTTGCATGAAACATTGATATTCTTTTACTCTTGACATATCACACAATCTTGCTCGAGAAACATAGCAGTATTCATCATTTTATCATCATCTATGTTTCCTATAAATTCTTTAATAATAGCTGCAGTGAGAGCTGTATATCCTGCTTGTAGAATAGCTTCTTTATCTTGGAGTAGATCCCACCATTCTTTTAGGATTCCCACAAATCCATTTGCAATAGAAGAAGCTATTGTTCTGGGATCCTTTCTATATATTTCTAATTGTGTATTCCCCCAACCTATCATGCCATGAACTACTTCCTTGATCTCTGAGATCTTTCTACATTCAAGTTTATAGTAGTTTGGCTGTAGAGTTTGAACTCTTGCCATTCCTTGTAAAGGTTCTGGGGATTGATTGGTGGTTGATGATTCACCAATAATCATAGCTTCAGCTTCCTGATGTTTTTCTACCTTAACCATGTTTATCTGTTTGTCCTTAAAGAACAAAGGCTTGTATTCTTCTAGGACTTCTTTATGTGGCTGTTTGGTAGATGTTCTGGCTAAATTTGTGACATCAGACCATGAAACTGCTTGTGACCAATCTCCTTCAGGAGTTCCTGAAATTTTTCAACTTGGCTTTTTATCTCCTGTAGACTGGGGAGAATTTCAGGAATATTATCTGACATGTATTCATGAACTTCATCAATTTTCTGATGAGTTTTCTCCATGCTATCATGAAGATGAGACATTCCACGATTCTACTAGCTCATGAGTATGAGACATCTGAGTAGTAAAAGTACTTTTAATACTAGTAGAATGATCTACCAGTGTGGTGAACCAAGTCAAAGAACTCTGTGTCAAAGCTTGAGGAATTTCAAGAAACTATCTTGTGATTTTGTTGTATCAAAGCTTCTACCCTTTTGACAGATGTATCTATTGTATCTATTCTTTTATTTAGAATTTGTAAGGCACCCAAGTATCACCATTTTTTCTAAGCTCTATGGCTTTCAGAATTCTTTCTAAAGAGGCTATCTTCTCAGTAATTCAGCTTACTTCATCATGTACCGCTTAATGTACTTATTAGTCCAGTTGAGCATTTTGGAGCTCTCAGATGGATCTAACTCCTATCAATGATATGCCGTACCAAAACACCTTTTACCCCGTGTTTGATCGGTGAAACTAATTCATGAGGTTCACATGGTGGCAAAGAATCGTGCTTTTGGAAGCCATATTAATCAGTGTAGGGCCATTACTAGGAGCATACTGACTCAATTGACCAATTTCTCACAATCAGAACACCATAGGAAATCCGTAGATGGATCATGAACCAAAGAACTATGACTACAAAGAAATGTTTTTTCTTTGTTCTTTTCTGGTGGTTTCTGACTATTTGATGATTCTCCTACAGTAAAATAAGAACTTGTAGAAGACACTGAATTTGTTCTGGACAGACCAATATTAGAATTATTCCTGAAACTGAGAGTAACATTATTCTTGTTCTCTGTAACAGCTGTTGCATTTTCAAGCTTGGGCTTGGCTGATTGTATGAATTTTTGACAGAGTCCATTCTCTGGGGACTTTAATTTGGGACCATGAAATCAGCTCTGGTTCTATTTTCTGACTCTCTAAATTGACATGTGACACCACGCTGCTGCCTTTAGAGACACCATGTTTGACAGCTGGGATACATAGTATTGACCAATCTGTAAATGATTTTATAATGGATGGCTAATGGGCAAGAACCAGATCTCATATTAAGACCAGTGGTGGCTAAGTGAAGTTTTAGGACATCCTGCAATAAATCATCTTTAGTAAGAGAGAGACAGATAATTGGGGTAAACTTCAAAAGAGATAGGACCATTATGTAGTCCTGTTTGTATAGCTGCTAGAAGGGAATCTTTGAAGTTATCAAACCGCAAATCCATGAGACAACAAAGGATAGAGGCATTCAGACCGCGACGGAACAGAGGGGTGATGCCGATTTGGACACAACCGACATGAGCAAACTTATAGGTAGTTTGACGCTTTAGACTCTTGATGTCAGACTTATCAATCAAGGAATATTGTATTCACAATTATTAGTTTGAGAAACCTGTATCACAGATTCTCGAGTCTTAAAAATTGTGCTGGCTAAAAGATGGAATTTACTGATCTTAGCATAGACTTCATTATAAGACTTCTTAGGTAATTTCCATTCAGGAGTAGGAGTAGATTCTTCGCTACATCTATATCGTAATTTACTGATAAACACTTCGAACAAATTAACCAACTCTTGATCATCGACATTCTCAGAGGAGAGACTATCATTTGTATCTGCCATTTTAACTGCTACAGAATGACAAGCAATTGGGTGTTAAATATAATCGGATCAACCTATTAATGCACTTTACACACACTGGCGACTTACTTCGAGGATCACACCAGTGCTTTAACCTTCTTGCAGTATAAACTTGTCTTCACAGATGAAGATAACAAATTTAAGAAACCAACTTCGATACCAATCTAATATGATCAATCTAACATGACCAAACTAACAGAGGATCGAATTGAATGGAGTGAAGAAATACTTATCATATGGTAAACATGAATAGAATACTAATATCCCGATCACCAAATAATTCATGTATGCGATGCTTATAACAATATTACCATATGATAGCGAGATTTCTTGATCCATTCAATTCGATCTGTTAGTTTGGTCATGTTAGATTGATCATATTAGATATATCGAGCTGGTTTCTTAAATTGTTATCTTCATCCAGTGATTTCAGGACAAGTTTATACTTGCAAGCAAGCGAAACAGCTAATCGGGTGTGATCCTTCGGCTGAAGTAAGTCGCCATGTCAAAAATGCGCATTAATAGGTTGATCCGATTATATTTAACGAGCCAGCTGCCAAGTTACTGTCAATAAAGTGCAAGCTAAATGGCAGATACAAATGATAGTCTCTCCTCCGAGAATGTCGATGATCAAGAGTTGGTTAATTTTTCTGAAGTATTTTCTGTCAATTCTGATATAGATGTAGTAGAAGAATCTACTCCTACTCCCGAGTGGAAATTACCTAAGAAGTCTTATAATGAAGTCTATGCTAAGATAAACAAATTCCATCTTATAGCCAGTACAGTTTTCAAGACTCGAGAATCTGTCATACAGGTTTCTCAAACTAATAATTGTGAATACAATATTCCCTTGATTGATAAGTCTGACATCAAGAGTCTTAAGCGTCAAAATACATATAAGTTTGCCCATGTCGGTTGTGTCCAAATCGGCATCACCCTCCTGCTCACGCGATCCGAATGCCTCTATCCTTCGTTGCCCATTAGCCATCCATTATAAAATCATTTACCGATCAACCGTCAATACTATGTATCCAGTGTCAAACATGGTGTCTCTAAAGGCAGCAGGCGTGGTGTCACATGTCAATTT